>OU015495.1:28311927-28349427 GCA_907164885.2 Dolomedes plantarius | reverse complement strand
ATTAAAATTTTTTTTTATCATTTTAAAAATACAACTCAATTTTTAGACCTATAAGTAGATACACATGATTATAGTAAGAGAAGAAAAAATCCAATATTTGTTACAACATACCTGCTTAACAGTTTTAACATTTCAACTACAGGAAGGGAGCAAGAAAAAGTTTTCTATGGTAGTTTGACGTAATGAAGTTTTCAGGAGGCTGTTTATATCTCTTTCAATACTGATAGTCTCTGACGAAAATTCACCTTTTAGCTTCTGTTTCACGGTTTGATAACGTACTGAATCTACTAATGTCACGTTTGCCTAAGTGATAGTGGACACTTCGCCGAAGATTTATGTGTTTCAGGGTCCAGGAAGCCACAACCAGGATGTGGGAGGGGGGGAAAAAAAGAGTCCCTATTTTTTTTTGTCAGTGGAGAAAAATGAAATCGGACCTGGACGCTAATAGGACGCTAATAGGACAGTGTTGTGCTAAAGCGTTTAAGGGGAAACTATTATGTTATGTCTAACAAAGAAAGGGATGAATTTTACGACTATATTCCATCCCATCTTATCACTCTTTCTTTAAAAAAAATAAAGAAAGAACTTCGTGCCTTTTGAGGGTTTAAGTGGCATTTTGGAAAAATGAAAGGAAAGCGAAGAGTGTAAACTGATTCTTAAAACCGGTGGATTGATTCTTTAAAGCGAAAATTTTAACATGGAAATAATACATTTGTTTTTGTTTTCGCGATATTGATTCTTATAAACGGTTGATTCTTATAACCACTGATCACTATAAGCGGTGGTTACTGCATATATATATGTATGTATGTACTATTTATTGAGACCGTCATTTTCGCGGTCTAAAAATTAAAGTGCTGCAGTCGGACCATTCCTTTTATGATGACAGCTAGGGTTAACTCCCATGGAACATATTTTTGTTTTTTGTTATCGTCTCACCTCGGTGGCCGTTCGTCCATGACTGAGATATGAACACGGTAGCCAAAGTATTCTTACTAGTAGAACAAATTATTATTATTAATAACTGCGCGTAACTTAACTGCTTTCGCACAGCGAGAGATGGACGAGTCACGGTGCACCCTACTTAATAATTTGCGTGACGCATTTCCGTCCAGTCGCGACTGAGATGGGAAGGCCTCCGCAAAAACATGTTCCATATTATTTAATAATAATAATAATCCGATACAATAAGCGTCCGCCCGCTGCACCTCTGGATGACGCGGATAATCTCCGCCCAGAGCAAAACCTTACGACTCGATGCTGAACATAACCGTCGTTATCACGATTTCTAACAGCCCCCTACGTGGACACACTTCTCTCTGAGCCTCTACGGCAGTGGTTCCTTACCAGTAGAAGTCTACGGACCACTAAGCCAGAAACTGAACCATGTGCGGACCTCCCCCCACTCCACCGACTTCAGGAGGGGGGGGGGGGGGGCGTCCGGGGGTATGCAAATTATTTTCTATCATATTCAAATAATAAAATAATTATGTTAAACTTTTAAATTTTAATTTAACACTTGACAATCATCGGATATATTCAGCTCATCTAGTTCAATGAACATTACTTTCAAAATCACCATTTGTTAAGCAACTTTTTTATATGTGGTGCCGGACCACTCTCGAGGCTCTCGCGGACCACTTGTTGTCCGCGGACCACTGGTTGGGAACCACTGCTCAACGGCAACTGACTGGACAAACCCTCATGATTAGGTCAAAAGCGAGCGTACGTCCCCATACATGCGCGAGAGCGTACTCCCTGACACTTGTGACGCCATTTGTTATAGACAGAGGCACTCCTCCCGCCTCTTTCGGCCATTATAAACGAGACCTTTATTTACGTCTACAGTCATGAAATAGCAGATAGGTGAGCTGTCGCAAAACACCCTCTCCAAAGGTTGGAGGGATCCCATTCTGGAAACGAATGCCACCTCTTTCGATTTCATTATTTCAGAAAAATTCCCTCGGATATTTGCCACGTGGCTGCCACAGCCTACTGAAGCAGATCTTGATTGTGACGGGTGTCTTCCTAAATACAAAACCTGTCACTAAGCTCGTTGTTCTGCGCCGTAGAAGATGGTATGCGTACTAGAAGTCATCATCGGGACCCTAACACAACAGCGTGCTGAGCAGTCATCAACGCGAGAGATTAGACCGCAGTCACAAGACCACTTTGTATCGTCGACTTCAATCACCCGTAAAGGGGCAAATGTCGACAGACCCCGAAAATGATGCAAAATAGGTCCGGGAAGTGGTTCGGTTCGCAACGTCAAAATATTTTTTTTTTTTTGGTGTGTGTGTGTGTCCGCCCGTCCGTCCTTTGTGTAGTACGCGGGCAGGCTGTCACGAACATCACCCGTTATGGGCTTTTCTTG
Source organism: Dolomedes plantarius (assembly GCA_907164885.2). Classification (NCBI taxonomy): domain Eukaryota; kingdom Metazoa; phylum Arthropoda; class Arachnida; order Araneae; family Dolomedidae; genus Dolomedes; species Dolomedes plantarius. Next base: position 28,347,053 of record OU015495.1, on the reverse strand, counting down.
GCGCCTTACACTCGATTTTCGAGAGTGGGATCGTTCACATTATTGGCGGCGAGAGAGAGGGAACACTCACCGAAACATCCGGCACTTTTCGAGGGCAGACGCGGGCAGGTAATACTCCTCCAAGACGGCCTCCGAAGGCGCGTGCTGGACGAACGCCATCAGGTCGCTGGCCTGGAATAAAAACGAGATTATCTTCGAATAATGGAACGGAAATCATTATCCAAAGAAAAAAACTCACGAGCTGTACTCACATCTTTTTCTCCTCAAACCAGACAATTGCCATTTGGGAGAACCGATAGGAATCAAAACTTTTTAATGCAGCGAACGAAGGACAACGAACCCAGTCAGTGTTCACATTTGTACATTGAAAGCTTCTCGTTCATTTTCGTATAAAGAGTTCTAACGATAGAGAATGAGTCCCATCCATACTCTATTTCGCAGCTCAATTTCCTATAACGGACAACGACACTGGAGTTTCTTGCTCAACATGACATTTACGAGGCAAAAGTAACAAGATCCCGAGCTGGACTACAGCCACAGTACACATACAGCGAACGACGGCTAACGAAGAGTCACGAATGACCTTTGGCGGGAGCGAACCCATGGTGGTGGTGCGATGTATACATTCAGCGAAGCACCTCGTTCGCTGTAGGCATACTATGCGCATAACGAGGTGGGTCTTTGTTCCCACCTCGTTCTGACATCCTACAGGAGCACTGCAAAAATGACGGAGGTTACACAGATTCGGCCCTCCAGACCGATAGGTCGCAGAGAACTGATTCGTTTCAAAAATGCGCTGCTCACAGACAGATTCGATGCAGTATTTCACCCTGTTTTGCACTTTACGCCATTCCGTAACAGTCTGACTGTTTCTTTCCCCTTTCTCTTTCAAAGAAAAAAAAAACCCGGCAGTGACGCCCCTTACCTGCTTGGAGCCGAACAGGCAGGCGATGTTGTCCTTAACCGTGTCGCTGGCATTCGTGGACAGCACGAGGGTCTTCCGCCTGGAAATAAAAGAGACATGTCCCTCGGTCACAAAAAAGGAACGCCCTTGCAATTCCTAAGAGTTTCAAAACGCTTCCACTTCCACTATACGCAGAAACAAGGGTTCCAGAATTCTAGCCTGAGCCGGGCCGATCCATTGTGGCGCACTGGGGCAAGTTTTAAAAATGGCGTCTTTTCAAATTTTTGTAATGAATGGTATCTCTATTAGGACTGGTCTACTTAATAAAATAACGATATAGATATATATATATATATATATATATATATATATATATATATATATATATATATAATTATAAAAATTACAGAGCTTAAGAAAGTAGAAAGAGCAAATGAATTTGATTATTATTTGTTATGTCATGAAAACAATTCCTAAATCTTTCTTCGAACTTTTATGGCAGCCTATTGTTTGATTGCATCTCTATAATTTATTGGTCTTCATTGTCTTTTCTGTAGAGGTTATCGCTAGATCATTCAATCTCTCTTGAGTTGTTCGTAGATAGCTCTTTAAAATTGGAAAAACGGCTCTAACCTGCTGCTACAGTTCGTTATATATTAGATTAAACTATTAATACTTTTTCGTTATTCATTAAAAATTTCGTCTTTTTACTATCTCGTTTTGGCACCTGAGGCGTTTGTTTCGCCGCCTAACCTATGGGACCGGCCCTGATTCTGGCGCCCCCCTTACATGCTGGAAATGGAGGGTCGTATCCGGAGTCGTGTCCTCACCCTTTGTCGGTGGTGTTGGTGCAGGTGATCCTTTTTCGGACGCTGATCATGCAGTAGGAGGTCAGGGTCTGGACCATCTTCGCGTACTCTCGACGCAGGTTGCGGTGAAACTCCTTGTGGCGGACAGGCAGGGGGTGGAACAGGTTCTTCACGATTACGGTCGTACCCACCTGCGGGAGAAAGGCACGTTACGAACACAACAAATAATAAGGGACCGATGTAGCCGAACTGTGATAAACACACATATGTGTGTGTGTGTTTGTTTATTCTAATTCCATGAATATATCTGTCTCCGAAGTGACTCACCTGTCTGGGCGTGGGGCAGTTCTTCACCAGCGCACCGTCGCGGTCGTACACCAGCAGAGATCCCACTGCAGAGTCGGCGTGGCACGTGACGACTTCGAGGTCGCTGAAAGGAACAGGGGGCAAGTCAAGCTATTGAATGTTAACACACTTGGACGACAACTTAAGAAATGCTTCTATCATACAATGCTTGAAACAGTCTAAAATATTACGTCGCTGAACTTCTTAATGTAGCACTGCGTTGTTCACACATACAGCTGTAAAACATATATGTATAAATAGAAATATATATATAGTACATATATGTGTGTGTGCATATGCTGATATAGGTATATGTTCTACATATATACATAGCTACGCCTATAGATATATCTATACATATATATGCACACAAATGCCTCCATATATACAGTCCTGTCACATGAATGTGACCACCGAATACTTTAAACGTCGGCGCGAAATAACAACAGATCGCAGAAAGTACGTGGCAGCTCTAACAGTGTAGGGTATATAAAGGGTGTCGGAGGGTCGCTGATTTTGTGAACTGTTCACGTGCCGCCGTGGTAAAAGTGTACCGTGTATGACAAAATGGCACTATCCAAAATCAGCGACGTGCACCACGGGCCATAGATGACAGAGGTGAACGGCAGATGCGGAGGTGCGTTCGGGCGAATAGACATACAACCGTTGACCGCCCAAATGAACCAAGGCCTACCAAAAGTGTACCCTCAACGACAGTTCAGCGAACGTTGCTGCGTATGGGGCTCCGCGGCAAACGGCTGGTAAATGCACCTATGCTGGCTGACGACTGTTCGTCGGCGACGAAAGCTGGAAATGGCACGCCAGTAGCGCAGCTAGATGTACACTGAGTAGAGACACGTGGTTTGTTTCGATTAATCACGTTTTATGCCCCATCGGAGAAATGGACGTTGGCGTATACGGCGTGAAAAGTCATGAAAAAAAAATCCTGCAACAATTGCCAGAAAGGTCCAAGCTGGAGGAGACAGCGTTATGGTCTGGGGAATGCTTTCGTGGCATTCCCAGTGTGCACTCATCATTGTGGGAGGCACGATGGATCAACGGAACTAGGCATTTGTCCTTGCGGACCATGTCCATTGGGATCCACTTGCGGACCATGGACGAAAGACAGCATTTGAGAGAACTGGAATTACGTCGAGTTCTCAAAGCTCGGATAAATTGCAAGGGGAAAACAATTAGAGACTTCAGAGTGCCAACACTTGACTTCAACCGATCGATTACGTTGACACGATTAAGTGGAATGTTTGTAATGTCACTTCGCCACCTTTTCTAAGGAATGTACCGGACGAAGGAATAGAAGAAATGATCAAAACTGGCAGACCATTGATTTCAGACTTCAATAGATTTCAGACTTCATTGATTTCAGACTTCCATATCACTCCCAAGCTGTGGAGCGTTGCGTCAAAATTGTCACCGAGGCTAGCCAAAGTGTGTACGGTACTGAAGCTAGAGATGGCTACATAAGAAGACAAGCGTCTACAGACAGCAATCTAAATCCAGCATCAGTTTCGTTTTGCTTCTGCTGCCATCTGTTGACTTATATAGGAATCTTTTTATTTTATGATTTTATTACATGCAAAAAATGATTTTATTAAATACAAATGCAATATGATTTTATTAAATACAAAAAGTGGGTCTTAGAGAAAACTAATTCTTGCAATGGATCAAAAAGTCGCGACAAAATCTGTAAATAAGAGGATGCAAACTGCATTAAATTTAGTTACTACATTAAAGAGAATATAAACCGTTATTTGGTTCATCTTGGCAACATTAAACATCAATATACACAGGCATAGCAGATTTAAAGAAAAATCTACAACCTAATGCAGTACTAATACATACAGACTTCAGTGAAAATTACTATTGTAAGTATAGTGAAGAAATCTAATCAGTGCACTTTGATGGAGTTCTCAAACAAATTTTATTGCACAAAGATTTGCAACGAAACTGCGTTCTTTACCAGACACAAAAGGATTCATTAACATCGATTCCTTTTGCCACTGCAAGCAAATGACTCAGACATGACACATCGGCTATCTGGGCTCATTTACAGACCATTTCAAAATATTTTCTCAAGAACCAGCATTCAATTAATACTGTTCATATGTTAGGTGATGGACATTGTACACAATACAGAAACAAAATATTTCATTTGTTAAGGTAACGGACACAAGATTAGTTTCCCAGCATCCATAACGTGACATGGAATTACACAGAGGCAGGCCATGGGAAAGGTGCACCTGACAGCATAGGAGAAACTTTTAAAACGTACAACAGATAGAATTAATTATAGCTGAAAGTAAAGATGTCAACACATTTGAAACTTTAATAAAAATTTTAAGGTAAGAATGTACAGGAAGCAAGATATTTCCAATTGATGATGACATGATATGTAAAGCTGATAATATGTTAGCAAAAGATTTAGAACCATTTTTGAGCAAGATTCATCTGATTGTATATACTTCAGCACATACAGTACTGGACTTTCATTCACTTTCTTGCTTTCAGTGCAAGATTGTCAAATGCACTTATTTTCAATTAAATTCTGAAAATAAAAGTAAAAAAATCTACAGCAAAGAAAGATCAAAAGGTCAAAAACACTAAATACAAAGTTGGTGAGTAGGTGATGATAAATTATGATAAAACACTGTATCATGGAGATATCCTATTAGTAGACGTCGAAAACTTCACTATAAATGTCATGGTTTCAACAGGAGACTACAGATATGCATGACCCTCAACAAAGGACATTCATGCTTACAGCTTGATAGGTATGGTATAAAATATAAACTGCCCCAGCCTACACCTTGTAATAGCAAAGAAAGCCAATATAAATTTCTTGATAAATAATTTTACATGAGCCTATTTATGGATAAAATTTTTACTATAATTAAATAAACCATTATGAAAATAATGTAATATCCTTGCCTACTAATAATTACATCAAAAAATGTTTGTTATATGAAAATAGTCAACTTTAATAGTGATCTGTCATTCCTTCATACTTCAGCATCATTCCCTCGTTTATTCAATAATTTAGCATAAAAATGTAACCACATTAAAATAAATTTTTATATTTTAAAAGTTTGATAAATTTAAATTTGATTTTTAAAAATTATATGTTAAAGCAAATTCAACTTATTGCAATTTAAAACTTTAATTTTTTTTATTTATGCAACTTAATTTTTTTAATTAAAGCTTATTAAATATATTTATTTTTTAATTTACACATTAAAATTTTAAAAATTAAAATTATTGTGGATATTTGAAGAAAGTAAATTTAAAATTCAATAATATACTTATTTCAATTTATTCATTTATTTATTTTGTTAAAATCTCTTTAAATCCTGTGTTAAATATGTAATTCAGATTTTAAAACATACTAAATTACGTAGAAGTAGAAAAAAACTTATAATAAAAAGATTTATAAGTCAACAGATAGCAGCAGGAGCAAAACGAAACTGATGCTGGATTTAGATTGCTGTCTGTAGACGCTTGTCATAAGAAGTACGAGTACCCTGTTGTCAATGTCAGTTATGCCGGAATTTTCTTCAAAAGCTGCCTTCAATGTGTCTGAGTTTAACAATCAATAATGTGGCATAATAAGAGCGACGAAAAGTAAAAAGTGCAGTAAAAACAGCATTTGCAGCAATCTTATGAAAATATGTTTTTTTTTTTAAAAAATGGGACTTTAGAATGTTTTGTATGTACAATAAATGTTTTAAACATACATATAAAAATGTTTTCCTGTCTTTTAACACCGTTTTATATACTTTGTGAACTATTGCATTTCAAATGCATTATATCAGAGCTTTTCAAAAAACTGCTGAAAAAAATTAATTTTCTTATTTTTTTTCAATATTTCAAAGTGAATGCGTGATCGGAAGCTATTTTTTTTCACAAATTTTTTTTTTACAGTTTTTCTTATCTATAAGTGTAACAACTATTTTTAACTAGCCGTTTCCGAAAATAAAAATAAAAAGTTTTTTCGGCCCACTCTAATGTCCACCCCTACGTACAGATTGTTTTTCCTCAGCACGATGACATCTTCCAGCGGGACAAAGCGACACGCCATACAGCTCGCAATGTACGTGAGTGGTTCGAACAGCAGCAGGATGAGTTTACCGTACTCCCCTGGTCAGTGGCGCACCCAGGGGGTGGGGGGCAAGGGGCCCTGCTCCCCCCCAAAGATAAAATCCTGGGTGCGCCTCTGCCCCTGGCCCCAAATTCCCCGGATTCAAACCCAATACAGAATCTGTAGGACCACCTCAAAGGGGTTGTTCGCTCCACAGATCCTCAACTGCGCAACCTAGGGCAGCTGACCACGGATCTGCAGTCGGTATGGCTCCACATCTCTGCGAGTACTCCAGAACCTCATTGACCCTCTTCTTGCCCGTCTCGCAGCGTTCTGGCTTTTGGCAGGTGGTCACATTAATGTGACTGGAATTTGTATTTATATTTATATAGAAATATATATATATACACCCTCATATATACATACATATACCTCTACAAAACATACTTAAATATATACACATATAGTATATCTACATACATACATATCTATACTTATATATACAAGTATAAAAACATATATATATAATGTATATGTAAATATATGAATTTTTTTTTCTTCCAAAGTTTGGAAAATTTCTACATAGTTTTCATAAAAAATTCCCTCACTTCAGGTATTTTAATATTCGCAAAAATCTTGACTGTTTTTTCAAAAATGAGTTGACTTTACCTCCTTTAATCAAGAACTACAAACTGGAAAACTATAAAACAGGTGACCTGTTTTGCTCAATGACACATCTACTTTGGTAAATCTAACGACTGATGATTCAGTCATATTTTCCACTTCAGTTCTTAAAGCATTTGCTTGAAATGACATCATTAGTTCGCTCTCCTCTGGAGTATTTATTGTTTATTTTATTGCATTCTTTTTCTTATATATATATGTGCATTAACACATATATATACACTTACATACATACATGTATAAACATTATACATTTATACATACATATAAACATATATAAACAATATATGTGTATATATGTATTTATAAATATATATATACAGTGGAATCTTGATCTATCATTTTTCAAGGGACTGACTTAACTGAGCGATAAATGCAGGAACATAACAAAGCAATATAATCGTCGGGAGTGGGTGAAATAAACGACACATATGGGAAAATGATGATTTGGAGAATGATCTATTGAGATTCCACTGTATATATATATACACAAACACACACATAAGTTCCAAAAATCAAAATGTAACTTTTTAGATACTGTTGCTCTGTCGAGATTTTAAAATTCACACAAAAGAATTCGGCAACCAGCTTGAATATATGATTAAAGCAAAATTACAGAATTTCATTCATAAAAGATAGCGATATTAAAATACGACAAAAAGGATATGGTAACTTAAAATAGAAAACATACAAAAATCAATACCTTAAAGCACATAGGGAACTCAATGCTTCTCCACGAAATCCAAATGTCGATACAAACTGGACGTCAGAAAAATCGCTTATTTTAGATGTATGGTGTTTCAAAGCTACAAACAGGTACGGATAATCAAATAAAATACTTGACTAATAAAGCAGTGAAATTATCTATTAAAAAAAATGGAATAAATTTAACAACAAAACAAAAAAAATGCCAATCTCCTAGAGCAGCCATACTCAACCTTTTTTTCTCTTGGGTCACATGCATATGTTTGTTACGTTATGCAGGCTGCAACATAGTGCACTTTACCTCATATAATAATAAAGTCAAAACAAAAAACTCAAAACCTAAATGTATTCAAACATTTAATAGAAAATTAGTATTATTTTTTATGTTGAGACAAACTTCTAACTATTTTAGACAAATCCGGTTTACAGTTGCAACATTCTACTCTCAATGCCAATTTCCATAAACGTTCTTCCCATGTTCCATTTTGGAATTGGATGGTTTACAAAGATACGTTGATGTAAGCAATATCAGCAACAGGTGGCACATTTTTGTATTTTTAAGGGCTCTAATTTCATAAATTATGTTTATAAAAGCACCTGCCTGATAATGAGCGTGAGTGTCTCGAGCCGCACATAACCAACTTGGTGGACCTAACTTTGAGTATCTCTGTGCAGTTATTTAATTTTAAAACTGTTGAATTATTTAAAAGCATGTCTGTAGATCATTTTCACTTCAATAAATTCTAGAAATCACTTGACTTGGTCAATCTTATCCATTTTCATCCCATTAAATGTTAACCTATTAATGCCTATTGGTACGAAAACATACCAGCTTAAGAATAGTTATTTTTCTCTGCACTAAATGTGTCTAGTTATCCAATATTGTTCATGTGCTTCAAGAGTAGTTCACTGATAGCGGGAAAAATAGATTTTCCGCCATTTACTCTCAAGATCTTGTTGTTATTTGACAGTCATTTGTTTGTTGTTATTTGCTCAGGTGAAAGCGTCGTGAAACAAGATGCCTCTGACATCACATAGAAGATAGTAAGTTTAGAGTTTTGGATTTATCTCAAAATTATATATTGACTATTAATCACTGTCATAAAAGTGTTATAAAAGTCATAAAAGTGTTATAAAAGTGTATTTTATAAATCCATGCCACTTGAAAGTCATGTTTTTCTTTGTATTATAAAATATAAAAACTTATATATCGTTGGTACGAAACCGTACCAACCGGCTAATGTATAGTCAAGTTTGAATTAAAATCGGAAATCTTTCACGTTTGAATTAGAATTTTTTGAAATAATATTTTGACTTTAAATCATTGTTATAAAAGTGTATTTTATAATTTATTGCCCCTTGAAAGTCATGCTTTTATGCTGTTGGTATAAAATTTTGAGTGTAGATGAGTCTATAATTCCATATTTCAGGCACCACGGACTAAACCAATTCACAAGAGGTAAGCCAATACGTTTTGGCTTCAAACTTTGGACTCTGTGCTCTTCTAATGGTGTTTTATTGCACGCTAAACCTTATTGTGGAGCATCTACAAAATTATAAAAATCTGATTTAGGCCAAGGTGCCGATGCTGTTCTTGGGTTACTAGACAAATGCGAGATCCCACCTGGGACACATGTTGTCATGGATAACTTATTTACTAGCATTCCCTTGCTGAAAGAGCTATCGAAAAGAGGCATAGCAGGAACCAGGGCATTGAGAGAAAACGGGCTGAAAAATGCTCCTTTATCATCCGAAGAAATCTTGAAAAATTCGGCAAGGGGGACATATGAATATATATGTCATGAAGATTTCAGTATCATCAAATGGAATGACAATAAAGTTGTTACTGTTGCAAGTAACAATGTTTCTACAAAACGTATTGCATCTGCTACTCGATGGAGTGCCGCAGAAAAAAAGAAAATTAATATTTCCATGTCACAACAGCTAAAAATTTATAATAAGCATATGGGTGGTGTCGACCTTGTTGATCAAGCTGTGGTAAATTATCGCGTAAGAATTAGTTCTAAAAAGTGGTGGTGGCCATTTTTTTGTTTGTACTTAGTGCCAGTGTTATAAATGGATGGAAATTGTATAAAATGAAAAATGATATTGATGAAATCCCACTTTTTGAGTTCGTATGACAATGCGCACAGGAACTGTAAGGCACTTATGAAAAATTGCCTATGGGGCCAGGTAAGCCAATTTCATTTAGGCATAAAGCGGCCTCATAAATAAGATTTGACAAGAATAGTCACTGGTTAATCAAATCAGATCAAGAACATGCCCGTTGCAAGAACTGTTCCAGTAGAAGCAGCTACAAGTGCGAAAAGTGTAATGTGCCACTGCATCCGCAGTGCCATAAAAACTATCATGTTTGCACTCAATACACATTTTATTGTTTTATTCTGTCAGAAAATCATCTAACATGCTTTTCATTTAATTGTGGTATTCCTGATTTTGTTATTATTTTCATTAATAAATAAATTTAATATTAGCTTTTGTTCTCGATGAATAAAAGCTACTACACACTAATGTACTACACACATATGTCGATTGGTACGAAAACGTACCAGTAAAAAAAACAGTATAATACACATTAATAGACACATTAATAGACATTTAGTATAATACACATTAATAGACTTAAAACATACAAATATGAGAGAAGTAACAAAAATGGTTAAAGAAAACGAAGTCGGCATTAATGGGTTAAGTAAGGTTTGAGTGAAATTGGCCTCATAAAAATATCTAATATCAATAGTTCCTGGCATTCATTATCCACACGGGTTCACTATTAAGTCTTGAAAGACAGTCGTAGAAAACACTTGTTTCATTGACTCAAGTACAGGCCAGTGAAGACCTGTTTTGCTCATCAAAGTTCAATGTCTATAGGAGATGGCATTCCAGGGTTCATAATGATCTTCAGAAGTCAAAAATTAGGCATTCATAAAGACTTTTTCAGGATGTCAAAGATAATTTTAATGTATATATATATATATATACCACAGACTAAGAGAACTTACATTTTATATATTATGCAACAGACTTTTATTTTAATGAAAATTTCAGTAGCATTTTTAAAACTTTTATAGCTGATCATTTATTAATTCTGTGCGGCTGTTTAAAATGTTTTGCATTAATTTCCTTTTAAAATTATTTTGGAGCCTCACTTTATATTACCTAAATAATGGTTCTACCTTTATGTAAAATTTTATACTTACTGATGCCTTGGAAATCGGATGCTTTCACACCCTTTCCATTATCAATAACTTCAATTAATTCGCTTCCATATTCCTTTAACTTCACCTCTAAAAGAAAAAAAAGAATGCAAAAGAGAGCAATACATGACATATAAAAATATTCCAATATTACTCAGACATAATAGGAGGGCTATAGGCAGCCCAGTTATATAGCGTGCTGGTTTTCGGTGCTGAGGGTGCTTGGATTGAATCCTGGCATTGTGCCACGAAAAATGCCTCAGTCCGTGTCGTCCCTTCATATGGGGTAATGCTGTTCGCCTATATGGTTCCCCCACATTAAAATGGGCAGTTAAATTGCTGCGTAGTATAGGCGAATGTTTGACGACAAGTGCCTCCGCATTGGGGGGAAAAAAAAAGACATAATATGCAAAATTTTGCAGAAAATAGGAAAATAAATTATTAATTTTTTTTTTAAATTCAGAAAGTAGAAAAGAGTAAAAACTTCAGTAATATGGAAAAAGAGGTTGACATATTTTTGAAAATAATGTGACAATTTTCATGAAAAAGTATGAAATTTTTATAAAAAAAGGAAAATTATATTTTTGATAAAAGGAAATTAAGGTTTTTAGAAAATTTATTTCCCCTTTTATTTATTTATTTTTATTTAAGGAACTTTTCAAAAGAAAGTATAATTTGATGCTAAGATGTGAATGAAATTTGATGAATAAAAAAATTTAAAAAATTTAAAACTAGCAAATATATTGGTCAAAGTACAATTTTGCAATAAAAGTTATTCAATACGTGTGCTTGGTATCCAACCCTTAGATTGAATCTTTGGTTGCAAACCAAGGGGTATTTAGGTGGAGAAAAAAAAAGATTTTAAAAAGAAAAATAAGGAATGTTGTTTCAAAGAGTAAGATAAACACTGAAAAAATGAAAAATATGCAACCCATATTATTTAGTCTTGGGTTGTGTACCAGGAAGTACTTTGATTCAGACTGAAAAAATAAATAAATAAAATTTTAAAAAATCTCAATAAGTAGAAAAGTGAAGAATACTGTTTTAAATTGTAGGATAAACCATGAAAACATGCAAAGTATGCAACCCATCTTGAATCTTGGGCTGAGTTTCAAGGTTACTTGGGTTGCGAAAAAAAAAAATTTCTAATAAGTAGGAAAATGAGGAATGCTGTTTTAAAAAGTAGGATAAACATTAAAAACATGAAAAGTACAAACTAAATGAAATGTGTATTCAAATCAGAATATAATGTTTTTACCTATTATAGTAGCTTCTGCATCCAAGCTATTTTCAACCAGTTCTTTAACGGCTGTAGCAAGAGTCAAAACAACTTGCCCAGAGCAAATTTTGTGCACACTGTTACGACCAATAGGTTTTATATTTCCAGCTTCCATTTCAAAAATCTGTAAATCAAGAACATGACAGTCTATATGGACATAGTTTTAAGGTTTGGTGAATTTTTATGTTAATAAAGAGAGAGGGCATAAGACAAGGCAATAATACAATTACCATTTTAGCATAATTAGTTTATGAAAACTAATTATGCTAATTACATTTTTAAAGATATTTAAAGGTAATAAAAATATAACTAAGTAAACAAAAGACCACCATATCATACTTGTACAAGTCTTGTGATTTCTTGGAGAATTTTACCTTGAAATACAAGTTTGGACACTTTAAAAATGTGTTAATGAAAAATTACAAAATATACAAAAAACATGAAAAAAACTTTATAAAAAATGAGTGGAATAAGAAAAATAAAATAAATAAAGAAGACTGCAAGTGTATTAAAATTTCAGTACGAAGAAACAATGAAATCAAAAGAGAGATTACTACATAAAATTTAAGAAACACCCAACTGAAAATTTTTCTTCTTAAAATAAAGACATACATGAGAAAAAATCATTTAAATGTACAATGAAAATGTTAAACAATGAACACATTAAATATTTAAAAAAAAGTATTGAATATATGACATTTTGTAAAGATACCTTCTCTTGGACAATGCAAAATAAGTGAATGTTTTCCATAATAAATGGATTTGCTAGAAACATCTATAACCCTATTTGGCAGTCTGGTTCAAATAGGATACTGCAGCCAAAATAAAATTTAAAATGTTAAATAGCATTACTCTATGAACAACTAATTAAAATAGAAAGTTATTTTAATAAAAAACTCAATATGTTTTGTAAATGAAGATACCACAAAGAAGTGAACATTATGGTTTGACAGGTAAGGTACCAGCAGCAGATAGACTTCAAATAAAGGCTTCCTATAATATTGACTACTTTACTTGCAAACACATCTTTTCACTCTAACACATTGTGAATAATAGCAACATTAACATAGAATGTAAATAAATTCAAATTTCTCACATACTTCCAAACTTAAGAGAACATTTGATTTGTGATATAAAACAATAAACTTGTTATAAACGCTCCATGAATACACTATAGCAGTAATGTGCAAACTTTTTGAAACTGCAACCCAGTTTCTTTAAATAAAAAATCACTTGACCCCCAATGAAAATGTTTTAGAATGTCACCAGGATCATCAACGGCCAAAAAGTAAGTATTTAAGGGTAGTCATGGATGGTTAGAGAAGCAAATATCACAGGACTGGAAGATAACAATGATATTGAGGAGCTTGTAGGAGAGCACAACCAAGAGCTGACCACCGAACAGCTAATAGAATTGCAGTGTCTTTCACAGAAAGCAGTTGTAGAGGAAAGTTTGTCAGTGGAGAAGGACGAAGAAACAGCAAAGAAACAATCTTCTGGCAGAATAAAAGAAATGATGAAAGCATGGGAAACTATTACATCGTAAGTTACAAAGCATCACCTTGATAAGACAGTGGCTATGCATGCAATAAATTTATTCAGTGACAATGCAGTGACACATTTTCAGCAAATTTTGAAGCGCCAAGAAAAACAAATGTCGCTAGGTAGCTTTTTAATAAAAAAATTAGATATGTGTCATAAATTCGTAAATAATAAACTGCATATGGATGATTTTGCTCCTTAAGAATTTATGCATAAGCAATTTTCTTTAAATAATAAACATTACATCTAAAAATTTTTGAGTATTTTTTGGCATGGAACGCATTATTGTATTTTACATTAATTTATATGGGAAAAATTGTTTCACTAAACGAGTGTTTTGCATTATGAGTAAGACTCTAGAACGAATTATGCTCGTTATGCAAGGTTCCGCTGTACTTAAAAATCTATGAAATGTTGATTTGGGGTATATATTTACTTTGCAACAATAAAAAAATGTCTTATTTTCCCACAGCACTTGTTTAGTGAAATATTTTAGAGTACTCCTCTCATATCATTTTCTATTTGATGTCTTGATCATTTTTTGGTTTTTATTTTGAAAACTCAGTCTCACACAGATAGGTAAAAGCAAATGGAAGCAATGTAAATATAGCCTTGTAAGACTGTTTGACACCTTATTGAACAGTATCATATCTTATGCTTTTAAAGAAAATTTAAAGCCTGTTTTTAAATTCAATAATTTATTAGGATATTAACTGACACAACACCTCCCCTTTTTTTTTCCAACCCACAGTTTGTGCAGCTACTACTTTTAAAGACTCCAAATAATATCTCTATGATAAATTATTTTAAAACCTTCCTGAAGTTCAGATTGTCAAATATACACCTAATCCTTTGTTTTTATATGGACATGGTAAAAAAAAAAAAAAAAATCTAATCTTGTTTTTACATGATCTGTTTCTTTTAACTAACACACACACACACACAAAAAAAAAAAAAAAAAAAAAAACTGCTTTTTTTAAATTCTGAATAATTTTTATTCTCATAACACCTGCACCGAAAACTCTACTTTCAACATCTCTAGTGTGGAGCAAAAGTGTCCAATTTTATGCCAGAAATATCTTGAAGGCATTGAAATTTCCAACAAATTGGAAACTGATTCTTGATGAATGATCCTAGTATTGAACATGCAAAAAAATGTAAATCAGATCTGAAATCTTGTACGGCACGTAATAAAGAAATTTACAAAGAGCTATCCAATACAAATTCACAATGATCTATTGCAGAATTTATGACTAAAAGTATCTAACCTTAGTCATTAGAAGTTTTGCCTGAAAATATGAAAACGTATGAAGCTACTGTACAAATTTTAGATTTTATATGTATTTATAAACAAAAACAAGTCATTGAACATATCCATCATTTTGCCTTATACCCTACATCTTTTTCACACAACAGTACAGAACACATTTTCCCCGTTAAAAAAAAGGTGATATTAACTGTTATATTTAAAAATATTATTTTCCCTGAATATTTAAAATTTTATAGAAAAGAACATCAATACATAGAGAGCATTAAATTAAACAGAATTTTTCAGATTTTTACCTAAAATATTGTTTAATTTTACATTTAACAGTTTCTTCAAGAGAATTCAGAATTTTGTCTTTTACTGCACTTGTTTCCAAATAATTTTTCTTCTTCTCAAAACACTATATACATTGACACAAAATGACTTAAGCAATTACTTTTGTTAATAAAATTTTTTGAACAAAATTTTTTTAAATTTTAATATTAAAGCCTGTTCAGTTTTGGAAATATCTATTGTATTAGTATAATATCTTCACTTTTGAGCTTGCAAGCAATTTTGGGAAATCATATGAATAGCACTTCCAAAAGTAACAATTTTAAATATTCTTAAATGAATATTAGATATCAATGAGAATATAAATTTAGTTAATTCAAAATATCAGTTACATGCATAGATGTAAACCATCACATAATTTATAAAATGCTCAATTTCTACATTCTAATTGTGGAGCACTTTATTTTTGTATATATATATATATATATATATATATACACATGTATATATATATATACATACACACGCTTTTTTATATACAGTCGATTCCGGTTAATCAGACCAACCACTTATTCATATCGAATCACATCTTATAACATAAGGTTCATTAAATCAGACCAGCTGGTTATTAGGACCAAAATGATCGTGTCCTGATGTGGTCCAATTAACCGGGATCGACTGTATACAATTTTTATATCTTATTATTATCCTTATTATATATATATAATATTTATACTTATTATTATATATTTATTATACTTTAAATGTTTATTATAATGTAATATATTGTTGTATATTTATTATTATCATACTTTTATTTCATATATATACATATTTTTTTTCCATATGTATTTATTTTAATAAGTCACAATTAAAAGGTGTGAAAGCTATGTAATGTGGCAGACGATAGTAAATATGATTAAGCTTGAAATCCTATGAATAGTACCTGAAAAGTTTATGATTTCGTACATTCTTAGTATATCTATGAGACACTTTAAAAATGAAAAAAAAATCAGATACATTGACACATAACTTATTACAATTATCCGTATATAATTTAGATTGGTGTGAATTATAGTTTGAATTAACATTATATGATAAGTCTACATGTTTCTTAGCTAGGCAACTCCCTTGATTTTCGGCAACATAGCCTTTGATCCACTAGAAAGAGACATTTAAAAATCCTGGCTGTTTTTAAATACTTGACTACATAAGTTTATGGGCAATTTATAAAGAAATGGAGCAGCACTATGAAAAAATGTCTTGTTTACACGGGTGGTTCTGAAACAATTTTAAACTGTACCCTTCTGTCAGTCACAGGTAAAAACTAATGTGTGATATTCCTTTCATGCGGGAATTTCGTTTATATCAAGAAGTGTATGAAAGAAGTGGACAAAACAACTCTGTTTAAGTGTATGTAAGGAAAGCAATGGGCTACATCAGAAAATAAACCATTGAATAATCTTTAAATATCATTTACATGTACATTTCTGTCCACCTCTTACATATATTTAAGAATTGATTTGTTAGTAATGCCGTGATGCGGTGATTGCGTCTGCGGTTTGTAGGTAGACGTCCCAGAGATCAAACCCCAGTCTCCGCAAGCCTATGAGAACGGTTTTTCCTCACCAAGAGTCGTAGTTCACAACAGATCGGTTTAATGGGAAAGTACCATACCTCGATTTATTGCCATAGCTCTTCTACAGAATCATCAAGATCAGTTAAAAAATCATTGTAAAAGCCTGTTTAAAATTTTTCCAGCTCTTCCTTTCTTCCAGGCTTTCGTTCCTTATACGATGCGATTTGAATAAAAAGTTTGAATCTTTAAGATATAACTGAGAGTCCCTGTAGGTTTTTTTTTTTTTTTTTTTTTTTGTGATGGAAGAATACAGCTTTCAGGGGAACACGGTTTCCTGACTCTGCATTGAACGTGTCGGAAAAAATTTCTTTAGGTAAACAGAGAATATTAACTTGGAAAATGTAACCAAGAATGTCTTAGAGAGATAAAGTAAATTCAAAAGTTTTCAAAGTTAATCATTTCAAGGGTAAAAATTGCCTGCCACACATAGTTCTCAAATTCATTTTACTAATGTTTATTAAAGAAGCTCCTTTACCAGTGTTTGAAAACTATTGATTTAAAGGAATACTGGTTGAGTAAGGCAAACTAACTACACATATACTTGAAAATTGATTCACTGGGCATATTCCGCTGTCGTTGACTTCAGTTTAATGTAAAAGATGAAGAAAAACAATACTTATATCTTGATAACTTCAGATTTGTTTACATACTTGCCGCGCCAAGGTGGCCGTGGCTCTACGCAGCCGCTTGAACTCCGATCGACGCAATAGGTCACTGCGCATCATCTTTAGCTCACCTCCAGATCAGTGCTTCTACTGTGGGTCGCGACCCCATATTGGATCGAATAACAGCAATTTGGGGTCACGAAAACTTTGCCAACTGTTCGCGAAGGGTGTCCTTTACACCCGACATGTCTCTACAGAATCTTCAATACCGATTAGTAAAAATAATTACGAAAATCATTTCGATTTGAAGTATTCAATTAAAATCAGGAATGACATCATGGATACATAACAGAGAGATAAACGGATCTTTCTTCGCTTAAATTAATTTGATTCATTCTCAGGTAAATCTCTTTGATTTATTATCAGTTAAAATTTTATTTCTATATTTTTTTTGCTTGTATATACCCGGGGTCATGCAACATTTTCTCGGGCTAAAAGGGGTCGTGGATGGAAAAAGTTTAAGAAACTCTGCTCTAGATCTTTCCTGTATAATGTACCTTTTTCAGTCGCATCATCAGAGGTGATAAAAAATATTGGCAGCTAGTCTGCCGCCTGTTATTTTGTCTCTTCTACAAATAAAAAATACTGGTGAACGTGAAGCAAAAAAGACTTGCATTTTAACTAGGCAATGGGCAGTGCATGTAAGATGATAGTCATATAATTTTCATATAAAATAAATAATAATTATATATATATACATATAACAAGGCATTTTGGGGGAGGGGGTGCGCGAGGACGCGGCGTATCCCCACCTATTTATAACTATTAGTTTTGCTTAACTTAACCGAAATTTTAAGAAACTTACGAATCTATTGTTAATATATAACAAAAAGTATTTTTTTAATTGCGAGTTTTTATTTATACTTATTACTATATGTTTATTATACTTTAAATGTTTATTATAATGTACTATATATTGTTGCATATTCATTATTATTATACTTTTATTTCATATATATATATAATTTATTTTATATATATATATATATATATATATATATATATATATATATATATATATATGTATGTATATATATATGTGTGTGTGTGTGTGTGTGTTTATTTTGAGATGTGATATGATACGACAGTGAATATGATTAAGCTTGAAATCTTATGAATAGCACCTGAAAAGTTTATGATTTCGAGCATACTTAGTTTATCTATGAGAATATACACTTTAAAAATGCAAAAAATCAACATTTATCTTTCTGTGTTTCAGTCTTTATTTCATGAACACATAAAGATATCCCGCGAAAAGAAACAAGACAACGGTGCAACAGCGTATTACATAGATAAGAATATATGTTATCGTGGTCTCCTAGATGGCAGTATGGTTGCAAGGGCATTTTGACCCTTAGGAATCCTTGCAAATGGACATGCAGGGTAACGGGGTAGAGGGAAAAGTCGACAGAATCCACTGAGCGCGAGAGGATCGTGTGTTTGCATTTGTGTTCTGATTGTGTGTGAATACTGGGGCAATATCTGCTATGCGGTGCATGCTGTTCGCTGTCTTCGCTCGAAGTGTAAAGGATGAAATAGACTTTCGACATTCGCGTCCCGGATTAACAGAGTGCGCGTAAAAATTTGTGTAAAACCGAATTCGCATTAATGTTAAAGAAATTTTGTAATCGTGACTTTTTCGGACACTTCATATCGCTATAAAATGAATAAAATAAGGGACTTTTTATCGCCCATGTCAAAAAGGAAGAAAAGTTCCGATGCAAAAAATACGTCTGAATCGATTAAAGTTTCAACACCGCTATTTGCTACAAAGGGAAATGAACAATTCAGCAACATGCGGCCTACTCGTTGGTCTTTAAAACAAAAGATTGATATCTGTGAAAATATTTTTGGTTATGTACAATAAGCAAAAAACTTTGATGTGGTGTTTGCATAAAGTTCATACGCTTGGAATTGAGAAAAAATGGGTAGGAAGATATCAAAGGAATAGACCAATAATGAAGTTGGTCATTTTGGCTGAAATCGAGAACAGCAGTTAATATCTCTACGGACCAAAATATTCACACAAAGAAAGTGCTGGGCATAAAACTGCCATGAAGATATTGGAAGAGGCAAGAAAAGAAACGCTAGAGATTTTTTTCTCTTTCCCGTCAAGAAGAGGCAACTGCCAAAATATTTCTCATGGCCTACAAAGTTTCGAAATGTAATCCCTCATTCAATAATATTGAAATGGAAATTGACTTGCAAGAACTTAATGGTGTTGATATGGGACGAATGCTTCACTCTACGAATGCTTGCATCAACATTATCAATCACATTAGTAAAGAAATGAGAGTAAACTTGGTCCACAAAATCATAATTTTCAAATCAAAAATATCGTTTATCCTCGATGAAGCAACATCCCTTAATCAAAAGTCTACTTTAATCTTGTATTTCCGTGAAATGTTTTCTAGTTGTGAAATGACTGCTCTAGTCAGTTTATTTATTGACTTGGTTGAGTTAGATGATGTAACGGCAAAAAGGATTTTCTCTGCTTTGATTTGTCATCTACAATCTATTGGATTAACCGAAGAATACCTGAATGATTATCTAGTTTCTGTTGCTTGTAATGGCGCTGCATTAATGCTTAGATCTCATGGTGGAGTTAAGAAATTATTGGAAGAAAAATTTCCATCTATAATTGTATGACACTGTGCCATTCATAGATTGGGATTAGCCGTCCATGATGGTGTCAAGAGAATATCTGGAATTAACAGGTTCATGACATTTATGGACAAGTTATATGTTCTCTACCATGCATCAAAAAATAGTCGAGAGTTGCAAACCTGTGCTAAATCATTGGAAATGCAACTTTTTAAAATTGGACGAATACGAAGCACTCGATGGGTAGCATCCAGTTTTCGTTCAGTTTCTGCTGTTTGGCAGGATTACAAAACATTGGTACATCATTTAAAATTGCTAAGGATGATTCTTCCAAAGACAAAAAAGACAGATGTATATATGAAGGTTTGTTGAAGAAATTTACATCAGTGGAGTTCATTTCAGACCTAGAGTTGACGTGTGATGCTCTTCAAGAGCTTTCTGAGCTAAGTTTGAAATTACAAGAACGCAATATAAATTTGTATTGTGGGAATTAAATGATTAAACGTCTTGTTCAAATACTTGAAGAGAGACAAATATATCCTGGACAATATTATGAAAAGGCCACCACTGCCGCTAAATGTATCATCTTCCAGGAGGTTCCCATGTACAAGAAAGATAGAAAGGGGGGACCCACCAATATGTCCTATTACATTTTATGAAAAATCTGAAAACATCTATAGGAAAGAGATTACTAGAATGAGGAAGACGCTGATTTACCTAAATGGGCCAGAGTGCTAGATCCAAAACAGTGGCCAAAAGATGTTCTAAATCATTTGACGTTTGGAGAGGCAGAAATAAGGAATTTAACAAGACATGGATGAAAGGGCGAAATTTGAATGAAAGAGCGATGATACAGAGTTTCCGAGAATACATGGAGGAAAAAATAACTCCAGAAGAATTATTTCAATTAATACACCATCACGATATGATTCCGATATCTTCAAGTAAATGTGAAGGAGGTTTTTCCCAGATGAACCTTATTGCAACTTCTTTAAGAACTTCGTTGTTGTCAAAACAATATCGGCAGTGATGTTCATCAAAATTGTTGAGCCTCCTCTAGGTCTGTTCAATCCAACAATATATGTAGAATATCGGTTGCTTTTTGGTCACCAACAGACGCAAATAACAAAGAAAGAAATCGAGTCATTGAACCTCCTGAAGGCATGTGTCAGATTTGAAGTTTATTATAATATATATATATATATATATATATATATATATATATATATATACAGTGGGTGATCGGTTAACGAACAGTTCGGACTGCGAACAATTCGGATAACGAACCCTTTCATGAAAGATTTTTGTGTTCGGAAATCGAACATATGTTCGGAGAACGAACTAAAACGAATTCTACCGAACACCCCTGTGTCAAAAGATCGAAAAAAGTTTCTAGTAGTCCATGATCAACCAAGGTTTCTTTCAGTGAGTTTATCTAATAATTCTAATCAAGAGGTCTACAAACGACACAATTCTAGTTATAAACATTTATTTTACATGTATATATAACCCTTAAAGGGGTCTACAAATTGCCACTAATCTAAGAGCTATGCTTATATGACGAAGTTCCATCTAGTCGAATTCTAAAAAGGGTGGGGCGCTGCTCGCTACGCCATACATTTCGTCACAACCTCTCGTCAGAGCTCGGAGCAATCGACACAGTCGCATACTTCGTAGTTTGCGTCGAGACTTTGTGAATTGTACACGTAACCTTTATGTACTCTAGTTGGTTTTTGCCCTTCTGAATTTTTGAACCCCTTATAAAAAAATAAATTAAAGTAAAAATAAAAATATTAGAAAATCTGGCAATATTATGAGGTCTAAAAAAAGTGGAAAGTCAAGAACTGTGCTCACCATATAAACCAAGCAGGAGATTATAGCCAATGTAGAGAGTGGGCAGAAGATATCTGATGTTGCTAGGCAATATGGCTTGAACAGGTCTACAGTAGGCACAATTTTAGCTAAGAAAGATATCATCAAGAAGACTCAAGCAGCTAAAAGAGTAACGAAAATCACATCTTAGAAGCAAATAAGTGCCATCCATGAAAAAATGGAGAGGTTGCTTTTAGTTTGGATAAACGAAAGGGAAATGAAAAGATATGTAACTAGAACGGCCATCATTCAAGAGAAGGCTAGAGAAATTTTTGAGAAGTTGAAGGAACGAACTCCAGGTTCGTCATCCTAGAAGTTAGAATTCAAGGCTGCCACTGGCTGGTTTGCAAAGTTTAAAAGAAGATCTGGCATTAAACATGTGGTAATGCATGGTGAGTCTGCTAGTGCAGATAAAGAAGAAGCTGAGAAGTTCTGTCTCAAATTTCAAGAATTCATTGAAAAAGAAGGGTACTGTCCACAAGAAATTTTCAATTGTGATGAAACAGGTTTGTTTTGGAAGCGCATGCGAACCGTACCTACATCACAAAAGATGAGAAAAGTTTTCCTGGGCATAAATCCATGAAAGACCGTTTGACGTTACTTTTGGGAACTAACGCTATTGGTTATATGAAGCTTAAACCACTTCTCGTTTATTACTCTGAGAATCCTAGAGGATTCAAAAAATTTCCATAATCAAGAAAAGACTGCCAGTGATGTGCAGATCAAATCAGAGGGCATGGGTCCCGCAGGTTCTTTTCAAAGAATGGCTGTTTGAAGTTTGTGCTCCTAGCATCAAGGACTACCTTGGCACCAATGACTTGCCATTGAAAGCACTGCTGCTATTGGACAATGCACCAGAACATCCAAAGGACCTTGAAGATAATTTGCTGATAGACTTTCCCTGGCTGACAGTTCAGTTTCTACCTCCGAATACGACTTCGTTGATTCAGAAAATGGATCAGGAGGTTATTGCGGGTGTCAAGAAATTGTAGACTCGCGCACTATTTCCTCGGTGTTCCGAAACATGCCAATTATCTTCAACAATAACATTAAAAACATTTTGGAAAGAAAAATTTGACATTCTTGAAGCTATCCGACTCATTCAAAAGGCGTGGTCAGAACTCACTCAACGACAGTCGATTTCTGCTTGGCGAAAACTGTGTCCATCTTGTGTTCAGGGAGACGGAGTGTGCCCCTGAAATTATGAATGAAATTGGGACAATTGCTTAAGATCTGGAATTGGAGGTGAACGAGGATGACATTAAAGAGCTCATAATGGAACATGAAGTTGAGCTAACAACAGAAGAACTCCAAGAAAGAACAACAGAAGAACTCCACTTTTATAGAAGTGGGAGGATGTCTGAGCAACGGTCTTAGAATGGCACCCAAACCAAGCCGATGTCAGTAGGGTTGGGGATCTCTACAACGACAATGCTATTAATCACTTCCAGAAAATTCTGAAGAAGAGAGAAAAGCAATCGACATTGGACATGTTCTTTAACGACCCCTTAACCAAAAAAAAAATGATTGATTAATGTGCAAGATTGTATTATTTTAGTAAAAAAAACTTACTAAGAAATTATAAATATATATATCTTTTAATTTAATTTTCAGGGCCTCCAGGACGAATTAATCGAAGTCCCATAAAAATCTATGGTAAATCGATGATCGGTTAACGAACATTTCGGTTAACGAACATTTCGGTTTACGAACATAGTCATGGAACGGATTATGTTCGTAAACCGATCACCCACTGTATATATATATATATATACTAGCATTATTGCCCGGCGTTGCCCGGGTAGATATATAGATATAAAATTTTTCATGCATTCCATCAAAAAAAATACTGGGCTGCACCCCCCACTCTCCATGTTCATCTGGCCAGACAGAATGCGCTTAGCGCGTTTCTACTGAAATGATATACCCAGTCTTCTTTTGATGGAAAGCATGAAAAATTTTATATCTTTATATCTACCCGGGCAATCTTTCTTTAAAAATAATTTTATTAATTTTCTTCTGCCTTAATATTACTAATGGACTAATAGTTCGGAATGAAAGTTATGTGTCGTTATGTTTCTCTGTTTAAAGAGCTTTTCCTCCCACTGCTTAAAAAGCCCCAAAACTCTAAAAGATTTATCTTATATGATTTCACGGATAAGTAATTCAAATACATATCGTATGTTAACTCTGTTTCGCGAACTTAGGGGAAAAAAACCTGTAGAACTCTTAAACTTCTTCCCATTTTATGATCCTCAAACAATTAATATATTTAGATCAACAGAAGGCTTCCAAAAACTTCCAAACTTAATTTTTCTTTTTTTTTTCTTGCTTTTTTTTCCCCTAATTTTATTAAGTTCTATTAGTTTGAACGCCATTGTCTAAAATTGTCTAAAGCAGCGGTTCTCAACCTTTTTAGACTCTCGATTCCACTAAACGTAAGAAAAATAAACACCTCGTCCTCACCCCCCCCCCCCCCCGTTACCCCCAGACCAACTCTCAAACCACCCCGCTTTTCCCCCGCGTATCGAATTTGAAGGGTTGTCGTAAAGGGGCTGTCTCCACATTTAAGAGGTGCGCTTAAGGGCACAAAAATCATTAAAAAAATAATTAAAAAAAAACTAATTGAGCCCCAAATTTCGTTCTTCCTGATTTAAGTTTCTAGGGTCCAAAACATTAACTGTGCCGAATTTGGTCCCGGTGGGTGAAACAGTCTATGATTCTATAGCGGACAAACAAACAGACAAGCTCTTTTATATATATAGATATATTTATTTATTTATGTATAAAAAAATCGCAAGGGATATTTTTATACACAAAATAATGTAGAAGAAAATATTCATATTAAATCTAATAGGACATACTAAACAATATAGTACAGTTAATATAGCACAGTCTGAGGAACATATCTTTTACTGTATTTTAATATTTTTTTGGATAATGTCCAATCGTCTGCCGCATTAGCAAGAAAAAAAAATATTTTTGTCTATTTAGTTGTTATGCACGTGACGATAAATTTATTTAAAGTACCAGAAAAAGAAATCATGTGATCAGCATTTGGTAAATTAAATTCTAAAAATTAATCTTTAAAAATTCACCAAAAATTAGAAAATTGTGGTAAAGATTCGAAAAAGATCTCATTTTAAAGGAATTTGTATGATATTTCACGTGATGTAAATTTTATAACCCTCAAATTATTATTTTAAATGCAAACTTAAAAAAAGTTACTAAAACAACTTAAAAATTTAATTTTAAAAAATCTAATTTTTCAAAAATATTTCTTAGTGCACCCCTACACTATAAGAGGAATCGCCATGCAAAATGTCAGCTCTTTAGGTCCAGCGGTTTGGTCTCTGCGTTGTATGTCAGTCAGTCAGTCAGTGACGGAACTGTTTTGTATATACAGTAACCACCGCTTATAGTGATCAGTGGTTATAAGAATCAACCGTTTATAAGAATCAATATCGCAAAAACAAAAACAAATGTATTATTTCCATGTTAAAATTTCGCTTTAAAGAATCAATCCACCGGTTTTAAGAATCAGCTTACATTCTTCGCTTTCCTTTCATTTTTCCAAAAAAGCAACATAAAGCCTCAAAAAAGCACGAAGTTCTTTCTTTATTTTTTTTAAAGAAAGAGTGATAAGATGGGATGGAATACAGTCTTAAAATGCTTCCCTTTCTTTGTTAGACATAACATAATAGTTTACCCTTAAACGCTTTAGCACAACACTGTCCTATTAGCGTCCTATTAGCGTCCAGGTCCGATTTCATTTTTCTCCACTGACAAAAAAAAATAGGGACTCTTTTTTCCCCCCCCTCCCACATCCTGGTTGTGGCTTCCTGGACCCTGAAACACATAAATCTTCGGCGAAGTGTCCACTATCACTTAGGCAAACGTGACATTAGTAGATTCAGCACGTTATCAAACCGCGAAACGTAAGATAGAATGTGAATCTTTGTCTGAGACTATTGGTATTGAAAGAAGTATAAACAGCCTCCTGAAAACTTCATTACGTCAAACTACCATAGAAAACTTTTTCTTGCTCCCTTCCTGTAGTTGAAATGTTAAAACTGTTAAGCAGGTATCTAGTAACAAATATTGGATTTTTTCTTCTCTTACCATAATTATGTGTATCTACTTATAAGTCTAGAAATTAAGTTGTACTTTTAAAATTATAAAAAATAATTTTAATAAAAGATAATTAACGTAAATTAAAGAGTATTTTATGGTAAATTATCTAATATATGTATATATAGGTGTGTATGCCTGTCCAAAAACCTAAATTTCGGCTATAAGAATCAACCGCTTATAAGAATCAAAAAAAGTAATAACAAACATGATTCTTATAAGCGGAAATCACTGTATATGTTTTAGAATTCTGGTCCGACATCATAAAGGTTTCTATAAACATTTGTAGCGTAACCAGAAGTTAGAGGTGTATGTACTTGTGAATCTGCCTAAGACTCCGTTTAGCATGCATTTTGTCATCCTAAAAGTTATGTAAAAAATCTCTCTCCCATGTCTAACATCTTATATATATTTTTGTAATTATATTCTTTTAAAATATTTCTCTTTCCAAATTACAAAAATCTTTTATTATGTGAACACTATCTGTAAGTTTTAGCACGCGTACACTTTTGGGACATTAAGCATTACTTTACGAAAAATGGAAATTGTGACTCAATACTAAAATTTTAAAAATGTTTGACGTCGCTGTTAATAGATGGCAGCACCAAGGGTCATCTTTTCTCATCGGTATAAAAATCTTTCATGCATATGAGAAACTAAACTAATTAACGATAAAGCTTCAGTGTCCTTTAAAAAATCTATACAGTATTAAAGACTTATACTGTATGACTATTTATTATGATTGATGAATTTTCTAGAATTATAATTTATTTTTATCAAAGAAAGAAACGAGGCAGATGTTTATTGGAAGTAGATGAGAAGTCTGTGCTTCGAATTAAGTTATACTTCAGCGGTTTTGTATAGAAAAATCGTCTCAGCTAATAATCAACCAGAGTTGCCAAAAATAGTCAGGAAATAGTAGAATTTAGAATGTTTTCAACTAAACCTTATTTATTATAATTACTTTGACAACGTCTTGTATCTCCCACGTGGTCTAGTGGTTAGGATACCTGGCTCTCACCCAGGAGGCCCGGGTTCGATTCCCGGCGTGGGAAAAATCATTTTTAAATACCCCAGAAAAAGTTTGTAAAAAGGTAAAACAAAAATCAATATTTAATATTAAAAATATATCTTCAATCTCATTAAATTTCTGGATATATTTTTATTTTTATCCTTTTTATCCTTCTCTACTTATTACATACCAAAAACTTATCTTCCAGCAATAGTTTAAAAAAACTTGATAATACGCATATTAAAAAAAATAATTATTAACATGGGGGTTGAATTACATTTTAATTGAAAAAAAATATGATACATTGACTATTTTTTGATTTTTTTGGGTTGTTTTTTAATGGTTTATGAAAAAAAAAATGAAACTAGCCCAGTATTGTTGCAGATAATTTGTCAATTTATAGATTTAATAATGTAGTAGAAAATATTCATATTAAATCTAATAGGACATACTAAAGAATATAGTACAGTTAATATAGCACAGTCTGAGGAACATATCTTTTACTGTATTTTAATATTTTTTTGGATAATGTCCAATCGTCTGCCGCATTAGCAAGAAAAATTTTTTTTTTGTCTATTTAGTTGTTATGCACGTGACGATAAATTTATTTAAAGTACCAGAAAAAGAAATCACGTGATCAGCATTTAATAAATTAAATTCTAAAAATTAATCTTTAAAAATTCACCAAAAATTAGAAAATGGAGGCAAAGATTCGAAAAAGATCTCATTTTAAAGGAATTTTTATGGTCTTTCTCGTGATGTAAATTTTATAACCCTCAAATTATTATTTTAAATGCAAACTTAAAAAAAGTATGATCTTTGGAAGGATGAAATCCATGTTTGGTTGTGACCCACGAAACATACCTTGAATAAAAGTTATTACAAAGAACTTTTATTTTAATTGTTTTATATGTAATATGTCCTTTGAGGCCTCGTGTGCTCATAGTACGAAATAAAACTGCAAATAAATACAATTTTACAAATACACCTGTGTGCTCCCAGAAGCTATTTCCTCCTTCGTTGACAACCGTTGGCAGCCTTGATAACCGTTACGCGCTGCTCTACCGCGTCCTTTTTACTAAACCGAAAAATGGCATTATGATGATTTGTTCTAAAGATATAGAGATTGATATTGTATTTTGTGATCTGTTATACAAATAAAGTGTTAACGCTGTGTGTGCGAGTATTCGTTCCTGAGAACGACGAGTGCCCTGCACTCTTCTCTTTCTTTTTCGTATAAATAAGAACTTTATACAGCCCTACGGCATTTTAGTACTATAATTTTACAGTCCACTGTTTGTGTAACTCGACAACACTATTTGGCTTCGTTCTAAAACATTTTGCGCAATAGCAGTAGAGAATATGGAAGTCTTTCCATATTTTATGTTCATTTACGTTTTATAAATTTCCATTTTACCTTTGCATCATTTCATGTAAGATGAATAGTACACTCAAAATTTGTAGTATACGCTAATGTAAAAAATTTCACTGAGAAACTTATTTTCTCTCATTCATTGGAGTTACTTTGTTTAAGAATATTTTTTTTTCTCTCTCTGTGTATATATATATCCCTACAAGCATACTGGTAAACCTACAAGGTTCTTATCCTACAAGCATACTGGTAAATAATCTCTCGAAATGTATTAAATAGCGAGTGTTAAAATGATAGTAGAAACGTCTACAGTGTGACTGTTTCATGGATTCTGAT
Organism: Dolomedes plantarius; assembly: GCA_907164885.2. NCBI lineage: Eukaryota > Metazoa > Arthropoda > Arachnida > Araneae > Dolomedidae > Dolomedes > Dolomedes plantarius. The sequence continues at coordinate 28,318,303 of OU015495.1, read as the reverse complement.
TGTACTTCATCTTCCTATACGAGACTGGTAATTTCAAGTTGATTTCTTGCCATACATCTGGAGTTTCGAAATTAATATATATATATATATATATATTAATATTAATTACACACACGCACACACACGTGCAAGCACGCGCACGCACGCACGCACGCACACACACGCACACACGCACACGCACACACACACACGCACACACGCACACGCGCGCACACACACACGCACACGCGCGCACACACACACGCGCGCACACACACACGCACACACACACAGTTTAAAAGGTTCTGTACACACAGTCTAAAAGTACAGACACAGTCTAAAAGTTTCTGCACACACACACACACACATATATATATATATATGTATATATATGGATGTTATGCCCGGTTCAGTAGTCCCTATCCTACAAGGGGTCGAAGATCTATGGTGTCAACTCGTGTTCAGAAAGTAAGCGATATAAAACAAGATCACAGTTTGATCATTAACGTGTTTTCTTCCGTGCAGCTTCCAAGGAACGACTCATCTAAATTCCTAGAAACAATCTTTATTCTGGTAAAAAAATAAACAAAAAAAAAACGGTATTGGAGAAGAATTTTATATAACTGCTGAACAACCTCGGAAAAAAATAATCGTCTGTTTTGGCAGAACGATAAGAATGCTATCGGCCGCCTGCAGACGGAAAAAATCTTTTCACAGAATCGATGACTCTAAAAGTTTTCTGTACAAGTAACGTCACCGGATCCCCAGCTCGCTTCGGGGACCATTCCTTCGAAGGACGTGGCTCGGAAACACCTGCGTTCTAACTTCTAGGTCCCCCAGGGAGTTCCAGTTTTTAGACACAGCGATTGAAACTGAATTTGTAAGAATGACACGCTGTTCGGTGTTTTAGAGGGCGATATATATATATATATATATATATATATACACTGCTGGCCATTGTAAATGCAACACCCTGAAGGAAACATGCAAATAACATGAAATTTACAACATGCATTAGCGGAGGTGAGATATGCAAATGATTAGAATTTCAGCGCAGACGCACATCACGCGCGCCTGTGGCGCCACTTCAAAGCGCTATTTAAGGCTTGGAGATTTCGACGATTTCAAGTTCGGCAATTGTGTTTTTCTTGTGGTTTTTAAAAAAAAAACGATCAATTATGCCTCGTCGAAAACAGCGATCATCTTTTGATCAAGTATTCGAGTTCGACAGAGGAAGGATAGTGGCCTACCGAGATTGTGAATTATCTTTCAGGGAAATCGGTAGTCGTGTTAGACGAAACCAAACAACTGTAATGCGGATATGTGATCGTTGGATGCAGGAGGGTACGACGGACCGGTGTGTTCGATCGCATCCACCTCAGCGCACCACTTCACGTGATGACAGGCAAATTGTGCGCATGGCAGTGACGGATCGCTCAGTCACATCACGAACCATAGCACAGCACATGCAGTCTGTAACGCATCATCCAGTGTCTGCGCGTACCATTCGACGCCGTTTACAGCAGAGTGGTATGTCCGCAAGACGTCCATTGTTTTGTCTACCCTTGACGCAGAACCACAGACGTCTCCGCCGCCAATGGTGCGATGACAGAAGGATGTGGACGGCAGAATGGAATGAAATTGTCTTTACTGACGAGTCACGCTTCTGTCTGCAACACCACGATGGTCGCATTCGAGTCTGGAGATACTGTGAAGAGAGGATGCTGAATAGCTGTGTTATGCACCGCCACACTGGTCCTGCACCGGGTATTATGGTATGGGGCGGTATTGGATATCACTCTCGCACACCTCTAGTACGCATTGCCGGTACTTTAAACAGCCAGCGCTACATCTCCGAGGTGTTGGAGCCAGTTGTCCTTCCTTACCTTCAGGGCTTGCCCACAGCCATATTTCAACAGGATAATGCGCGACCACACGTGGCACGCATTGTCCAACGGTTCTTCGTCAATCGCCAGATTGAATTGCTTCCCTGGCCGCCTCGCTCTCCGGATCTTTCGCCGATGGAAAACATGTGGTCCATGGTTGCTCTACGATTGACCCAGATTCCATCCCCAGCTGCCACAGCAGATCAACTTTGGCAACGTGTGGAAGCTGCTTGGACTGCTGTACCCCAAGAACTCATCCAAAGTCTCTTTGAATCAATTCCGAGGCGTGTGGCAGCGTTGATCTCCAACAATGGCGGCTACTCTGACTACTGATTTTGGCAGGAACCACACTTCACAGAAGTCTATAAATTTAATCATTTGATACTTGGTTAACATGTTATCTACAAAATAAATTTTGTTGTGATATCTCTTGTCTTTCTTGGTGTTGCAATTTGGGTGGCCAGCAGTGTATATATATATATACACACTCAGGGTGATCGTAAACTATGCCGGGTGATAGTACTAATAGTACTAAGAGGGGTGATAGTGCTCATCAAGACGAACAATATATTCAATGGAACCTAGGACTGAATTCCCCTCAGTCTATTAGAAAAGCGTAAAGTTCAGTGTCCAAGCTGAACTTTCTTTATTTGGAAAAAAATGAGAATAAATCAAACTATAAGTTGCACAATCCCATTTAGATCAGAGGAAGAATTAAAATAGATGCTCAAAATGGCGTCCAAGGGTGTCGCTGCACAGTTGTCATCCACAAATAAAAGACTGTCCCACCCTCACATACACTCCTGGTGTCGTGCTAATCTTGTCTGATGCAACAACGATTCTCGCGACGAGATCTTCCACTGAGTTCATACGTGCCTCGTGTACACCATTGATTTCACGTGTCAACCAAAGGGGTGTAATAGATTTAGGTCCGGTGAGCGAGGAGCCCAAGCCACAGGTCCCTCACGTCCAATCCACCGTCCAGGATATGTGGCATTCAGGAAGTGCCGGGCCATGGTGCTAAAGTGTCGTGGGGCTCCATCATGCATAAATCACATGTGCCTCGGTGTGGTGAGCGGAAGAGCTTGCAAGGTACCAGGAAGCACTTGCTGCATAAAGACAAGGTACGCTACGCCGCACACTGGAGTATTTGACGCAAAAACCTGCTAAAAGTGTAAAAATTAAAAATTGTGCAATAATTGTAAAAAGTGCATTTTATCATTTCTAACAAACTGCTGAGTGAATCACATCATTTCCAGCAGCATAAGTAAGACTCAGCAGTTTCTAGTCTCAGTTGAAGAACAGATTTCTTTGCGAATGGATGTGTCATTTGATTGCGTTTCAGCTTTGTTGTTATTTTAAATCGATATTTTTTTGTGGCGTTAAGAATTAATGTTTTGAAATTAAATCAGGTTTACGTGTTAAAAAAGGTAAGAGCTTTGTTTTAAAATTTATAATAATTTACTTAGTTTTATTATTAACATATTAAAAAAATTGAAAACTTGAAAAATGTTTTTTTTAAATCAATTTAGCTGTAATTTAAGTTTCTTAAAGCTTTATGAAGGTGTGTCGGGGCTTGTAGAACCTAATTTCAATTATAATCGTCATGGTTATAGTATTGTGAGTCTATTTCAACGAAAAATTGTTCCGCAAACAGCTGCCGTTTTTATATATAATTTTTTTTATAAAGAACCCTTTTTTATTTTCATGAAAATTTCTTGACGGGTATGATTTGAAAATGACTAACAACTATAGATGTAATCTGTATAAATCTAGTTAACATATAAAACTTTATTTCTTCTTAAGCCTTTGAGACAAAAAAAATAAGTTTTAAGAAATAAGAGTGATGAAGAAGATGAATTTGAAGAAGATGACGAAGGTCAGACTTCAGGAGAATCAGATTGAAAAAGTTAAACTTCTGAAGTCACTAGAGAACTAAGATCCCTATAGTTACTAAACTTTGGTAACTATTAAATGTAAAAAAATATATAAATATATATGATAAAGATTGATTTATAAAGCTAATTTTATAAAAAAAAAATTAATTTTAAAATTTTAAAATTTAAGAATTTTTAATTTTTTAAATTTTTTTTAATTTTTTTACAAAAAAAGGAAGTATTTACTATTACAAAGTAAGTTAAAAGTAAAAAGCAATGGTTTTAACTTTAAAACACATGAAAAATATATTTGGCCAGGGTTTTGCTACAAGTACTCCACGGTACGCCGTTGAAACGTTCTGGCAAGAGATACGGTCCCACCAGCCAATCATCAACGATACCTGCCCAGATGTTCACTGAAAATCTCTTCTGGTGTTTACGAGGGGGAGTAGCGGGGTCATTCTCTGATATATATATATATATATACAGTGATTTCCGCTTATAAGAATCACGTTTGTTATTACTGTTTTTGATTCTTATAAGCGGTTGATTCTTATAACCGAAACTTCCCTTTGGACAGGCACACATACACAAATATATACTTGTACATATATATATAAACACACAGGCGCATATATACATAATTTACCATTAAATACTCTTTAATTTACGTTATTTATCATTTATTAAAATTATTTTTTATAATTTTAAAAATACTCAATTTCTAAACAAATACTATAACTCAATTTCTAGACCTATAAGTAACAACACATGTTTATAAAATCAACAAGAGGCAGCTTCTCTTTGACTACGCTTTGGAAGAGCATCATATCTAATTAACAAGGTCTGTTTTTCAGAACAACTAAGAGTTTTCCTTGTTTTTATCATATTTGAATTCGACTATCAAAAAGTTCTAACACTAACTGGCAATTTTGTTAGAAAACTAAAGTGAATACTAGCGACGTATGCTTATTACAGTCTCAGACGAAGATTCACTTTATAGCTTACGTTTCACGGTTTGATTCTGAATCAAACCGTGAAACGTTTGATTCAGCATCTGGTTCATATGATTCAGCAAAATGGATCCGTTTACGTTTCACGGTTTGAAGTGCTGAATCCACTGTCCCGTTTGCGTAAGTGATGGTGGACACTTCGCGGAAGATTTATGTGTTTCAGGGTCCAGAAATCCGCAACCAGCCAGTAAGTGGTGGGAAAAAAGGAGTGCCTGTCTGGAGAAAAGTGAAATCGGACCCGGGCGGGTTAGATGCCCCTGGGTAAAGCTAATAAGACAGTGTTTAGCAAAAACGTATAAGGAGAAACTCTTATGTTATGTCTAAAGGAATGTATTTTACGACTGTTTTCCACCCCAAAGTTTTATCAATCTTTCTTTTCAAAAACTTAAGAAAGAATTTCGTACCTTTTGAGAGTTCAAGTGGCATTTTTTGGAAAAATGAAAGGAAGGCGAAAATTGCAAACTGATTCTTATAACCGGTGGATTGATTCTTTAAAGCGGAAATTTTAACATAGAAATAATACATTTGTTTTTGTTTTTGCGATATTGATTCTTATAAACGGTTGATTCTTATAACCACTGATCACTATAAGCGGTGGTTACTGTATATATATATATATATATATATATATATATATATATATATATATATATATATATATATATATATATATATATATATTCCGTCGCAAAGCACAGTTATTCAGCTAGCGCGCGCACGCACACAGACACAAACACACACACATATATGTGTGTGTGTATGTAAGTAACAAGAAAACGCGTCTTCCCAAATTACTTTAAAGCATATTCTCTTTTTAATAAAGCACGACTCCTCTTCCAAATTGCAACATAAAAGTAATCTAAGTTATAATTTATATTGGCCCTCCAGATCATTAAGGAGGCATTTGAAATATCTAAATTCCGTAACATCCCCATATATTTCGTCCGAATCCGAGGCTCACTGAGTTTGTACACAACAAATAACACGTGTTTTCAAATTCTTCGCTTTAGTAAGACGCAGAGCAAGCGCGTGATCTAGCAATTAATTAATCCCCGGGAGAACCACGACTTGGACACGTGAACTCCAAGAGACTAAATTCGTCCAATTAAAAAATAAGTAATTTCGGCCTCTTGGTGGCAAGATCGGGAAACAGTCATTTAATTGCCTGAACAGAAGACTTCTCTCTCTTCTCATCTAATTCTCCTTGCTGTCAGATCTGCTGTCCGCAGACGCCAGAAGCCCGGTGGGTTCTCTCCTAAGTCTCCATGGATGTAGACATTCGCTTTTTCGCTTTCCGTCCTGGCATGGAAGTCGGACAAGTCCAATTGCCACTGCAGCTATAATGCCATCGTAATGCTTACTTACAAATAAAATACGTCTTGGAATTTGCGTTTCTCTTCAATGGCTCCGTATTTGCTTCTCTCATCACCCAACGAACGACTGCATATGTATGATGAACACTTCGGCAGACTGAATTTCCAATAAGTTCAAACATTTTGATTATTATTAAACACACACACCAAGGGCGGCTCCAAGCGGGTCGAGCAGTAGGGGCAATTGCCGTTCCCAAAAAAGCCCGGCGTATTTTTTTTTACATACTCAAAAATTATATAATCGTAGA
>OU015495.1:28219427-28309427 GCA_907164885.2 Dolomedes plantarius | reverse complement strand
AAATCACTTTGTGGAATGGCCTGCAAAGTACTCGTCGAAGCTTCTTGTATGGTCAAAATATCCTCAAAATACCACCCTTTTAACATCATTTTAAGTTTTGGGAATAAGGAGTAGTCACAGGTTGCTAAATCAGGTGAATACGGTGGATAGTTCAACACACAGACATTATTTTTTGACAAAAATTGACTAACAATAAGGCAGGTGTGACTGGGTGCATTGTCGTGTAACAAACAACAACTGCTTTCAGTCCTATAGTCTGGACGAATGCGACGATTTCTGGCCATCAAACGCTTTAAAACAGCTAAGTAGTATTGACCTGTAATTGTTTGTCCAGTTGGAACAAATTCTTTGTGGATAATACCTTTACTATCGAAGAACGCAATGAGCATTGTTTTGATTTTGGATGGAACTTTTCTTGTTTTTTTGGATTGTGGTGAATTTGGTGACTTCCATTCCGCAGTTTTTCGTTTTGTTTCAGGATCATATTGGAAACACCAGGTTTCATCACCTGTAACAATGGACTTCAAGAAGTTTGGATCGTTTTCAACGGCTGAAATAATGTCTCCGCAATGTGCACTTCTCATTGCTTTTTGTTCAGGGGTTAAAGTGTGTGGAACAAATTTAGCACACACTTTTGTTTTGCCAAATCTTCATGCAGGATGGTTCGAATTGTATCTTTGTTGATGTTTAAAGAGTCTGCCATCATTCTCAGTGATGCACAGTTTGTTATGAAATCGTTTGTTATGAAATTTCGTACTTTCTCAATAACTTCAGGTCTCCTAGATGAAATTGGTCTTCCACTACGCTGATCATCTTCTACCGTATCTCTTCCGTCCAAAAAACGTTTGTGCCACACAAAAACATTTCATCTACTTAAACAACAGTCACCGTAAACTTGTTTCATGAGTTGGTATGTTTCCGAAGTACTTTTACCAAGTTTTGTGTTAAATTTAATTTCAGATCTTTGCTCCATCTTAAAAAATCAACATGAAAAATATTCACTTCTGCAATAAACGCTTGCCTTCTCTCAACTACTTAACGAAATGCTCACAACTTGTTAGCAGTGTGCCAGCAGACTATTGACATTATGACGCATGCGGATTTACACTCACAGCACCTTTACAACCTGCGCTCTGGGACGAGTCTTAAAACTTATTTGACGCACTGTGTATTTATATATATATATGTGTGTGTGTGTGTGAGAGAGAACTAGTGTTACTTGCGTTTTTTAGGCCTGGGGGAGTACAGGGGGGGGGGTGTTCATCCAAAGGGGCCCCTAGACATAAAAAGTTTGAGAATCACTGCTCTATAGTATCGCTTTAAACGAAAAAAAATTTAAGACAATATACGAGTCCGTATAGATTTAACCATTCTGTTTCTGCATTTGTATCAGAAATTGTCTCTAGACCAGTGCTTCCCAACCTGTAGAAATCTGCGGACCACTAAGCCAGAAACTGAACCATGTGCGGACCAGCCCCACCCCCACCGACTTGAAGGGGGGGGGGAACCTTCCGGGAGTATGAAAACTAATCTTTATCATATTCTAATAATAAAATAATGATGTTAAACTTTGAAGAAATTTTAATTCAACACCTGATAGTCATCGGATATATTCGGCCCATCAAGTTCAATGAACATTGCTTTCAAAATCCCCATTTATTTGGCAATTTTTTTATATGTGGTGCCGGACCACTTCCGAGGCTCTCGCGAACCACCTGTGGTCCGTGGACCCCCGGTTGGGAACCACTGCTTTAGACAAACTGACAGACGTGAGAACCGTTATATAGAGCAGTGGATTGGTCCTTGACCTGGGGTGCCGAGCGGTTAGGCAAAAAATATTTGTAGAACGCGCTTCAATAAGACTCGTGAAAACGAAAATGAATTCGAGCAAGGTGTTATAGGCATAGGCGTAGCGTCGGGGGGGGGGGGGGGATGGGACTCCCCCCCCCACAACTTAACTTGAAATAAATTAAAGCGTTAATAGAAGTTCAGTTAAAATCATTAACTTTTAAGAAAACTTTTAAGAAAGTTGGATTTTTCTCTCTTTTTCAAACTGCGAAACCGAACATTCCTATTAAGTTTTTAGCCATAACATAGTTTTTAACAATGATATGATCCATAACAAAAATTTGATGCTATATTTTTTTTCTCATTTTATTTAAATTATATTTATTTTTCTCATTGTATAACTTTTGAATACTACTCAAACATCAATTGTATTGTTATTCAATTTAAAAATAATCAAAATATTTCATATTTTAAGGACCGCCAGGCTGTCAATGCACGGAGGAGAGCCCTAACTGAATTTAATTGGTGCCCCCCCCCCCCAAAAAAAAAAGGTTAGAAGCACGCTACGCCTATGGTTATAGGAGACTTATCGTAATTTTTCGTTACTATTTGATTTATTATCTTATGGTGAGATAGGTATGTAAGCAACAGAGTGCAGTCGTGTTTCTTGACTGTTTCATATAAAACTTCTGGATCTGTTTTCTTCAACATATCCTTGTGAATCTTCATTTTCTGCCCTTACAAATACATACATACCATACATACATACATATATATATATATGTATACAAGGGGTGTCGAAAATAATGGAAACATTACGCTTAAAAAAAATTAAATTTCACTCTTGCTGATCAAAGAGCTAATTTTAAAATAGCCACCATTAATATGTTATTATTATTATTATTATTATTATTATTATTATTTATTTTATTTATTTATTTTATTTATTGGAAAATCGCTCAACTTAGTGCTGAAGGCTGTGTTTGATTGCATTTTAAACAGTGCTTTGCAAACATTACCTCAAGGTGGATACAAAATGAGCAACCTTAGGGAGTTCAAATTGTAGGTGCGCGCCTATTTGGTGTTTCGGCAGCGTCAGTTGCAAAGTTATCGGGGGTATCGAGAGGTAATGTGTCTAACTTCATGAAAGCGTACAACGTTCGTGGCAAAACATTGTCTGCGAGACACAAATGGGGAAGAGAAATGAAACTCGACGACAGAGACAAGAGGGTATTAAAGGTGATTTTTGCCTCAAACAGAAAGACCACTCGGACGAAAGTGAGTGCTGTGCATGTACAGTCTCGACTGGCACAGTGAGAGGGGAACTGTATAAGCAAAATATTGACACCAGATCTGTTTTTAAAAAACTGCTTGTATCACAGATGAATGCAAAACGTAGGTTACAAAGGTACCAAGAACATAAGACACGGAATGCCGGTCAATGGAAATACGTACTGTTTTCAGATGAATCAACTCTCACATTATTGCCCACCTCTGGACGTGGAGAACACCGACAGATGCTTACAACACAAACTCTCTCCATCCAACACTAAAGAATACTCGAGGTTCCGTCTTGCTTTGGCCGGTCTTCAGCAGGCCCCATTATTACTTTAAGAGGCAGGATAACTAGCAGTGACTATTTGACCACTCTGGGCGACAATGTCCATTCAGTGGCGCAGGCATTGTTTCCTGTTGGAGATTACATCTTTGAAATTGACAGCGCCGCTATTCACAGAGCTGGAACAGTTAAGGAAGGGTTTGAAGGTCATGGGGATAAGTTGAACACCTAACCTCGCCTTAACAATCACCAGACTTAAACATCCTCGAGCCATTGCGGTATGTATTGGAAAACAGAATGTGATCTCGTTATCCTCCTCCAGCAAGAATTGGAGCAGTTTCTCCCTGAAGAATGTGTAACATGCCACTTACCACCAACTAGGATTTGTATGCGTCCATTCCGAGGGGGAATCAATCAGTTTTAAATGCCAAATTGGCTCCAGTACCCTATTAGAATCGTAATACCTGTCTCTGAAAGGTGTTTCCATTATTTTGGACAACCCCTGTACACACACACACACACACACACACATATATATATATATATATAAGGCCCGATTTAGAAAATTCTTGAGTATACGCACAACTGAGGATGCCCCCCCCCCCCCTAAAACAGATGTGGGCGTAAAATTTCCAAAATTGACACACAAAAAAATAATTATGAATCATTCCGAAAGTACCATTTTACCAAGAATTGGCTATTTGAAGCGTAGAAGCCTGGGGGTTGGGGGCCCGAATGTTGGGCCCGGGCCTAATGGAAAATCAGGGCCTCTATATACATAAACAGCTCAGAACACCTCTAAACATCGTCCAGAGATATCAAACCCAGTGCGTGAAACAGCGATAAGGTGGTTAATGAATCTCTTCTAAGTCGTAGTCTTGGGCACGACTTATACAACGAAATCATCACTTCCAACACCCACCTGTCATATTTCGCGATTCTATTCCGTGCATATACATCATTTCCAGACCAGTGACACTAGACCAGTGGTCCTCAACCTACGGGGCACGCCCCCCTGTCAAGGTGGCGAGAACGGTTAGCAAAAAATGTCTGATGAACATATTTTATATATATATATATATATATATATATATATATATATATATATATATATATATATATATATATATATATATATATATATGTATATATATATATACATACATACATGCATACGTACGTATATATACACATACATACATACAAATATATACACACACATACATATATATATATATATATATATATATATATATATATACATGCATTCATACGTATATATACACATACATACATACATACATACATGCATACGTACGTATATATACACATACATACATACATAGATACATACAAATATATACACACACATACATATATATATATATATATATATACATGGATTCATACGTATATATACACATACATACATACAAATATATATATATATATTTATAAATGCGGAGGCACTTGTCACGAAGACATTCGCCTATAATTCACCGCAGTTTTGCTGGCCATTTTATTATGGGGGCGCCATATAGGCGGACCAGCATTGCCCCCTATGAAGGGACGACACAAACGGAGGCATTTTACTGGCGCTTCGCCAGGATTCGATCTGAGTACTCTCAACACCGAAAACCAGCGCGCTGTACCACAAGGCCGCCACGGCCTCATATATATATATATATATATATATATATATATATATTATATATATATATATATATTATATATATATATATATATATATATATATATATATATATATATATATATATATATATATATATATATATATATATATATATACATAGATTCATACATCCTATAAACTTTTTTTTTGGGGGGGGGGAGGGGGCGTTTGAGGAACTAAAATAATTTCTGAATATAAAATACTGACCGTTCCTTCTCTGGATATATATATATATATATATATATATATATATACGTATGTTTGTGTATGTGTATGTATGTATAGATATGTATGTGTGTGTCACTTCTGTATGTCCAGGCTTTACATCAATCTGTATCTTCGAATGAAATATTTCACTGTTTGCCAGGAGATTTTCTATTGATAGTTAAAAGGGTGAAAATACTTTATCAAAATGGCTTGAAAAAAAGTTTTTCGGATTGACAGTGATTGAACTTTTTATACATTAAAATGATAATAAATCCCGAAGACTCATTTTGAAACTTTTTCGATGCACATAAAGGGGACAGATTTTTGTAAACAGAGCTATGCAATCGGCAGGTTTAATCGATATCTACACATGCTTTGGTTTTTCAATTTTAATACTTTTGAAAATTCAATTTCAATTAGTTTAAGTATTTTAGATACGTAATGCTCTTTATGAAAAGGGTCTTTTTGGTTATATATATATATATATATATATATATATATATATATATATATATATATATATATATATATATACACACTGCTGGCCACCCAAATTGCAACACCAAGAAAGACAAGAGATACCACAACAACATTTATTTTGTAGATAACATGTTGAACAAGTATCAAATGATTAAATTTATGGACTTCTGTGAAGTGTGGTTCCTGCCAAAATCAGTAGCCAGAGTAGCCGCCATTGTTGGAGATCACCGTTGCCACACGCCTCGGCATTGATTCAAAGAAACTTTGGATGAGTTCTTGGGGTACAGCAGACCAAGCAGCTTCCACACGTTGCCAAAGTTGATCTGCTGTGGCAGCTGGGGATGGAATCTGGGTCAATCGTGGAGCAACCATGGACCACATGTTTTCTATCGGCGAAAGATCCGGAGAGCGAGGCGGCCAGGGAAGCAATTCAATCTGGCGATTGACGAAGAATCGTTGGACAATGCGTGCCACGTGTGGTCGCGCATTATCCTGTTGAAATATGGCTGTGGGCAAGCCCTGAAGGTAAACAAGGACAACTGGCTCCAACACCTCGGAGATGTAGCGCTGGCTTTTTAAAGTACCGGCAATGCGTACTAGAGGTGTGCGAGAGTGATATCCAATACCGCCCCATACCATAATACCCGGTGCAGGACCAGTGTGGCGGTGCATAACGCAGCTGTTCAGCATCCTCTCTTCACGGTGTCTCCAGACTCGAATGCGACCATCGTGGTGTTGCAGACAGAAATGTGACTCGTCAGTAAAGACAATTTTATTCCATTCTGCTGTCCACATCCTTCTGTCATCGCACCATTGGCGGCGGAGACGTCTGTGGTTCTGCGTCAAGGGTAGACAAAGCAATGGACGTCTTGCGGACAGACCACTCTGCTGTAAACGGCGTCGAATGGTACGCGCAGACACTGGATGATGCGTTACAGACTGCATGTGCTGTGCTATGGTTCGTGATGTGACTGAGCGATCCGTCACTGCCATGCGCACAATTTGCCTGTCATCACGTGAAGTGGTGCGCTGAGGTGGATGCGATGGAACACGCCGGTCCGTCGTACCCTCCTGCATCCAACAATCAAATATCCGTATTGCAGTTGTTTGGTTTCGTCCAACACGACTACCGATTTCCCTGAAAGATAATCCACAATCTCGGTAGGCCACTATCCTTCCTCTGTCGAACTCGGATACTTGATCAAAAGACTTTCGCTGTTTTCGACGAGGCATAATTGATCGTTTTTTTTTAAAAAACCACAAGAAAAATACAATTGCCGAACTTGAAATCGTCGAAATCTCCAAGCCTTAAATAGCGCTTTGAAGTGGCGCCACAGGCGCGCGTGATGTGCGTCGGCGCTGAAATTCTAATCATTTGCATATCTCACCTCCGCTAATGCATGTTGTAAATTTCATGTTATTTGCATGTTTCCTTCAGGGTGTTGCATTTACAGTGGCCAGCAGTGTATATATATATATATATATATATATATATATATATATATATATATATATATATATATATATATATATATGCATATATATAATGTATATATATCTACATAGCGATTATGACTTTGTCATAGTCGGCTCTTCAATGAACATAAGGGTGGCCCCAATGAAAGTGAGACTTACCATTGATGGTTCATTGGCTGGAATAGGTGAACTTGAAGGAAGTGTCAGGGATACAAGAGGTGAATATCCCTCACACAGAGTCTCCTGATATATATATATATATATATATATATATATATATATATATATATATATATATATATATATATATATATATATATATATATATATATATATATATATATATATATATATATATATATATACACTGCTCAAAAAAATTAGGGGAGCAAGCAAAGAAGTTAAGAAAACCATGCGAGACAGCCACGTATTGGCATAAAATGGATAGTACACGCGTATCAATGCGCAATACAGAAAAAAAGACGTAAAAAAATTTGTAATTAAGCTTTGAAAATATGGAAAAAACATGAAAAAATGATTTAGGGCAACAATTTGGTTACATGTAAACGATAAAAAAAAGTATTGTTTAGAAATCATGCAAGATTTTTAATATGGCGTGTGGTCTCCTCGAACAGCTAAGACTGCTGCACACCTGTTTTCCATGGATGCGATGATGCTATCGATAAGACTTTGGGGAATACTGCTCCACTCCTCTAGAAGTGCAATCTCCAACTCTCGGAGAGTAAAACGAGGCCTTGGTCTCGCAGCAATGCGTCGTCCGAGCATGTCCCAAACATGCTCGATTGGATTCAGGTCAGGAGAGCACGCCGGCTATTCCATACGCTGTATTGTTTCAGCTTCAAGCATGTTCTCCACAAGACGAGCTGTATGCGGTCTGGCATTATAATGCTAGAAAGCAAAGGAATATCCAATGACTGCTGCGTAAGGTATGACATGAGGTCTCAGTATCTCGTCTGCATACCTTCGGGCCGTCAAAGTACCATTCCGAATGATATGCAGGTCCGTACGTCCACCTATGCTGATTCCACCCAATACCATAAAACCAGCTCGTCTGTATTTTGACTTTTCACGAACGAATGTGGGGTTATTTCGAGTGCTCCTTTCCCTCCATACCAAAACAAGTCGGGTGTCACACTTCAGACTGAATCGGGACTCGTCTGTAAACAGCACTTGGCTCCAAACATGTTGCTCCCAATCTCGATGTTCAGCAGCCCATCTTCTTCGGGCCGCACGGTGACGTGAGGTCAACGGAATGCAGACCATTGGCCTATGTGCATAGAGACCTCCCTGAAGAAGCCTATTACGTACTGTTTGGCTGGACACCCTTCGTCCTGTTGCCAAGAGCAACTGTTTTTGCAGCTGAGTAGCATTGACTTTTCTGTTTTGACGAGCTGTTAACAATATATACCGGTCATCAGTTGCTGTAGTGGCGCATGGCCGACTTTACCCTGGTCGACGCCTAACATTCCCTGTTTCTTGGAATCGATTCCACAACCTTGAAACGACACTTCTGGCGACTCCAACAGCGTCCGCGACACTACGTTGTGTTTGCCCGGATTCAAGTCTGCCTATAATACGCCATGCCATGGATTCCGGTAAATCACGTTGTTGAGATATTTTCAAGTCACCTTTTGTCAAAAAGAATAACTGAGCAATCGAATTTCACAGTTAAGGCAGTGAAACAGACGTTTCTGCAACATCCTGATTTCCGCCCTTATGTTCTTTTTCTGGTTATTGACGTCATGAACTTTGATTTGCATATGAAGTTGTCTTCTTCTGTTTCCTGCTAGGCTTTAAATTATGGATGATTTATTTTATGTTACTTATCGGTGTAAGTATTTGCTTAATTTCGTTAAAACCATGTCCTCCTCTAATTGTTTTGAGCAGTGTGTATATATATATATATATACAGTTGGCTCTCTGTTTAACGACTTTCAAGGGACCATGAAAAATCGCCCTTAAGTAGAGATCGTCCTTAAACAGAATTTGTGAAAATATCATTTCCCTTCACAGTTTACAAGTTTAGGACTGTCAATATGTTTCTTAATATATGGGCGTGTTTATAAATGTTATTTTTGTTATTATTATTTTATTCTTAAAAGTTATTTTAAATTACATTGACAGAAGAGCACAAAAAATACAATAAATTAGGTTTTTAAAAAAGTCAAAAAGTGTTGATAGCTTCCTTTTTCGCCTTGTTTTCGTTATTCACTTTTCCAGATTTTCTAAAATGCTAAATATGTCATTTTCCATATTCGATGTAATATAGCGTCGGAGAACATATGGAGACGAAGTTGCATCTGTGTAAGATGGTGGCAGTGTCTTGTTTTTCGTGTCTTCACCTTCTTCGTTTGATGCTGTGTTTTCGTTTACTATATCTTCATAAATTTGTTCTACATTTCTGTAATCTATTGTTAAAACAGATTCATCACAATTGTAAAAATCTTGAATTGAAACAACCTCATCTGCAACAAGACTTCTCAATTCTTCAGGGGAAATGTAATCTTTGATGATTTCTACATCCGTACTTTGTAGTTCCACTACAAGTTCTTTGTGAATTCCAGCTACTCGAAAGCAGTTTTTTATTCTAGATGAAGAAACTCATATAACAAAACTCGTCGTTAAACAGAAAAAAAGTCGTCTTTAAATAGAATTTATTAAGTTGGAGGGGTCGGGACTGGGAAATATCGTCTTTAAATAGAGATCGTCGTTAAACAGTGAGCCAAATGTATATTTATATATATATATATATATATATATATATATATATATATATATATATATATAAATATATATATAAGTATGTATGTATGTGTGTATATATATATATATATATATATGTATGTATGTATGTATGTATAAATATATGTATATGTAAATATATATATATATATATATATATATATATATATATATATATATATATATATATATCAGGAGATATATAGTGGTCCCAGCCTCTCTTAGAATAAATCACTACTGAATGAGACTGTCTCACTGCTTAAGGCATAAACACTATATTAATATTTAGAAGAACTATGAACAAAGATGAGGTTACAGTACGCTTTTCGTTACACATCAGGTTGTTCCAGGTGTCCGCTGATGCTAAACGGGTTAACGTCGTAGCTGTCGGCTACTATTGAGGACGACGTCATGCCCCGTCGTGACTCTATATCTCTCTCCCGTTGGAGCCCGTCTGCTGCTAGGCACGTCTTGCCTGGTCGATCTCCGCCTGCCCTCCAATTCCTTCTCCCTAAGGGGCGCTGTCGTCTGCGTGGTAACATACTCCTAGCAGGCGTCGTTGGTCAATATAATCCTACACACACTCACTATATATATATATATATATACATATATATATATATATATATATATATATATATATATATATATATATATATATATATATATATATATATATATATATATATATATATATATATATACAAATATAAATAAAAATAAATATTCCAACAGAGTTAGATAAATACAAGAAGAATAAAGACAAAAAACAAACAGAAATCAAGCACTCAGGACATCCACGCACCAGAGGCAAGATTCTGTATAAGTGCCGGAACTGAACCATAAAAAGACATAGAGGTAACCGACAGGTCTCGTCATCAGGGAGCCTAACCAAATCAGTTACCTCAAAGGGAACTTTCTGAATAGGATGCAGGTAAGACCAAAAGACATCCCAAGGCCCCGAGTTCCCCATGGAAACATTCAGTAGAAAGAAAATGAAAAGACAAGCATAACTTACAGTAAATGCTCAACGCACCGTACACGCAAGCACACAAATAATCCTAATGTAAAGCCAAAGATGCATACACACCCCAATTCCGTAAGTGACGGTTATGGCGAAACAGCAGCCAATTCTATCCTAGTAGTTGCGTCATTGTAACAATACTACATCGCCACCCCCTATTACAGCTTAAACAAATGAAAACAAAAACACTATCCTAAACATCTTTAAAAATTCCCGAGTCTAAATGCCATTTTTTAAAAACTTTTAAATTGCCGAAATTTTTAGGGAAATTGTTCTTACTTAAGTTTTCCTCGAAAATGTTACTTGCCTCCAAAAAATCCCCAGTGTTGTTACATATGTTTTTTATTCTGTAAAGTTGTGAGTAAAAAATATTATAATAGATTTTATAGTTTAAGTTGCTATGGAAATTGGTAAACGTGATAACCTCAAAGTTAAAATCTAACCTTTTATCATATATCCCTATTTTTATTTCACTATTTTGAATTTTAATTTTTAAATCCAGATAAGTCGCACAAAGATTATTATCGTTAGTCCGGTTTAAAGTTAGTTCCTTTGGGTAGATTTGATTAAGAAATTCCAAATCGTTGCAGTTAAAAATTATGAGGTCATCAATATACCTGAATCCGGTAACATTATTTGAGTTGAGAAATTTAGTTTCGTAAGAATGTAAGAATATGTTTGCAAAGGCGCTGGAAAAACTATTTCCCATAGGTATACCCTTTATGTGCTTAAAGAAACTCAAGCCATTAAAGTGGTAGTTTTCAAAAATATTAAATTTACATAAATCAATCCAGTCACATTTTAAGATTAAAGTACTATCCAGATAAGCATCATAAATTTCTGAACAGACATACATTAAATTATCATGCGGAATACTGGTAAAAAGGTTTTCAAAATCAAACGTGTGTATGCTATCTATATTGTTACTCTTTAAAAATTGTAGAACATCCTGGTTATTATTTATAATTAAGCTATTTTCGCTAACCCTGATTTTATTTAGAATGATTTTTAAATACCTAAAGAACTTTTTACTGAACAAAGTGTTATAACAATATGTACTACATGTAAGAAACCTAAATTTAGTAGGTACTTTATGGAATTTAATGGTAGGAAAAAGGTAAGGGTATTTTAGGCTATTAATCCCAAACTTAAATTTTTTGCTAAAGGCTAAAATCCTATTATGTATTTCTTTTTTGGTAAGGTTAATTTTTTGATAGGTATTGTTTGAGTTGTATTCCCTAGAAATTAACTGCTTAAAATAATCTTTACACATAAAACCAAAGTTATTGGCAGCCTTATCAACAACCGTAATAATAAACTTATTTTTTAACCCTTTAATTTTACTGTATAGATCTTTGTATAGAAAGAAACCCCTCTTGTCTTTTACACGACGTCAATATATATATATATATATAGCTGAATAAGTATACGCATATATATATATATATATATATATATATACATATATATATATATATATATATATATATATATATATATATATATATATATATATATATATATATATATATATATATATATATATACATGCGTATACTTATTCAGCTAAACGAACACGTTGTAGGAAGGAGGGTCAGGGACCTCCCAGAGAAATCTTGTCCACGGCAGCAGTCGATTCGTTATGTGTGCTTGAGCAGGTCTTAGCATGTTCCGTGCTCACACGTCCTATACGAAGTACCCTAAACCATCTGAATACTGAGCTCTGTTACAGACACTCGTGCCTACACGCATCCCTCCTAAGGCGATAAATTTCGGCTCCACTAACTCCTCCTGCCGCCAGAAAAGGAGACCGTTCTCTGGGACAAATCCATGTCAACTTGATTAAGAACGTTCAAACAGCACACTGACACTCTCCAACGATACCAGCATTGCTGATACCTGCATACAGCGTCATCTAGTGGTGCAAATCTCTGGGCACTGAAACAGTTTCGCTTTCGTGTGGGCCACCCTCCTACAATTCTGTTATTTCCATGCGGTCTAACTTGACTTCCAGCTCTCTCCCGGGCAGAATTCAACGATAACGAGGTGAAGGACGCCAAGGATGCCCGCGCCGACCGCTACGAGCTCTACCCTTACTGCATGACCCTGCTCCGGACGCAAGTCAACAAGGAGATGTACGCCAGTCTCGTTTACATGAACATGGTACGTCAGCATTGCACCATCCACTACCTCTCTCTCTCTCTCTCTCTCTCTCTCTATATATATATATATATATATATATATATATATATATATATATATATATATATATATATATATATATATATATATATATATATATATATATATATATATAGATGGTAAGAAACGAGAGACGTTATTCCATTTTTCTTTCAGGCAGCCCACTTCGACCAGAACGGAATCGCGAGGAAGGGGTTTGCGAAGCTCTTCAGAGAGAACTCGAAGGAAGAGAGGGAACACGCGCAGAAACTCATCGATTTCCTCAATCTGAGAGGCAGCAAGTTCGGACAGTTCAACATCGATGTAAGCTATACGTAGTTTGTTATATGTAGTTATATATATATATATATATATATATATATATGTGTGTGTGTGTGTGTGTGTGTATGTATGTATACTAGCTGAATACCCGCGCTTCGCGATGGACTACTACCAACAAATCTGGAATTCGGTTTATTTGTTTTAAATTAACTCTAGCAATACAGTGTTGTCATTCTTCAGAAGGGTTCACCCTATAATTGATCTACAGTGATCTGACATTAAATTTAAGCTTCCTAAGTAATTTCCTATTCCTAATATTAAATATGGGTTTTAGATTTTATTTTTCATTTTAGGGAATTCAATACCCTATTTTAAGATTCTTGAGGATTGAATTTATTTTTGAAAATCTTTCTGAGTGAACTTCTGGAGTATTTGAGGAACCACAATGCAAAATTTCAGCTTCACAGGTCTTCTTCTTACAGAGATACATTGATGAGTCAGTGAATGTTTTTGGGGGATTTAATCTCCTTTAAACCTTCTTAATTTTTAATTTTTTAAAAAGATTTTTTAGAGGAGCCCCTATGGCTTTGCAACCCCCCATGCAAAATTTCAGCTTCCTAGCTTTTACAGTTCCAGAGATCAGTCAGTCAACGTTTTCCTTTGGGAGTTTCAACTCCTTAAAACTTTATTTCAGTTTAATAGAGGCTTTCTTAATGAGCACCTTGGGGCTAAAAGGAACTCTATGCAAAATTTAAGTTTCCAGGCCTTACGGTTTCAAAGATACATTGATCAGTCAATCAGAGATTTAATTTGGGGGATAAAGTTGCTTTTAACCACTTTAAAGATTGGATTTTGAAAAAGATTTACTGGTGAGCTCCTAGGTTCTAAGAGGAAAAACCTTGCAAAATTTGAACTTCCTAGACATTATGATTCTAGAGGCTTTTTTTGGAGGGGAAGGGCTTAAACCCCTTTTAACCTCCTTAAAATATTTACATAACATTTCTTAGTGAGCATCTATGGCTTAGGAGGAATCCCTATGCAAAATTTCAGCTTCCTATATCTTATGATTCCAGAAATACAGTGGTTTTTCTAAGGGGTGAGGAGGGTTAAGCCCCTTTCATTCTCCTTAAAATTTGTATTTACAAAAAAAGTTTTCTTATTATGCACCTAGGACTTTTGAACAATCTAGGACTTTTTCCCAAATTTTGACCACCATTCAAACCTAGGACTTTTTCCCGAATTTTGAACCACCATTCAAAATTTCAGCTGCCTAAGTTTTATGGTTCCAGAAATACAGTCAGTATTATTTATTTATTATTTATTTATTTCTTGGGAGGGGGGTTTAAACCCTTTTTAATGCTCTTAAAATTTGTATTTAAAAAAAATACATTTCACAGTGTGTATCTAGAGCTTAACAGGAACCACCATTCAAAATTTCAGCTTCCTAGACCTTATGGTTCCAGAAATACAGTGATTTATTTATTTAAGTGTTTATTTATTTTTTTAAGAGGGGGAAGAACTAAGTCCCTTTTAACCTCCTTAAAATTTGTAGTTAAAAAAAAGATTTCTTAGTGTGCACCTCAGGCCTTAAGCCTTTCAAAATTTCAGCTTTCTAGATCTCATGGTTCCAGAGATACAGTGTGTTTTGGGGAGAGTTAAACTCCTATTAACCCCCTTAAAATTCGAATTTTTTAAAAACAATTTCTTAGCGAGCACCTAGGGCCTAAGAGAAACCGCTATGGAAAATTTCAATTCCCTAGAACTCACGGTTCCGGAGATGCAGTGATAAGTCAATGAGTCAGTCAATGAGTCAGCCTTTTATATACATATGGGGTACAAAATAATACTAACACCTGTGAAATAAGAGTAAAGCTTTATTAATAGGGGGGACCACCCTTTGACGTAAGTACACGTTGTATGCCATATGGGATGGTGTCACCGTAAGTTATAGTAGTTAGTTAGTGGTAATACTTGGAATAACAAATAGTGATTACTCATATGTATCCATACAAATCAATGTATTAAACCTTAACATAATACATATGCAATTCATACTACTCATTATTGAATTCCTTCTCCTACTAATATATCATATTAACACGTTATTTACTCTTGCTAATATCATCATGTAACTACTCACTATCATCATTTAATTACTCAAAGCTTCTTCATTGATAAACATACACATACACTACTACTATCATCATTTAGCTGCTCAATATCATTTAACTATATTCTAAGATTCTTAATTGATAATCACACATATACACTGCTAATATCATCATTTAACAATATTACAATTACTACTGAATTAAACAATTCTTAATCGATAATCATACACATACACTGCTACTATCATTATTTATCAACTCAATATCATCATTTAACTATACTCCAAGATTCTTAATTGATCATCATACATATACACTTCTCATATCATCATTTAACAATATTACAATTACTACATACTTAAACAACCAATATTATATGATAGATATCTATGGCCAACTCAGTGAATGTTCACTGTAAATTATCTATTATCATTACACCCCTATCCTCTATCTATATCAGTGAGCATTGCACAAATAATCTACCAAAGATCCTAAGCTTCCTACCTGCAATCAAACATTCGCTTGAACAGGTATCAGGCGCGCTGTCATCACTCAACAATGGGTTCTCCTATTAATAACATCGGTTAGGGGGTGGCTTGCATCTATTCGATGGCACTCTTGACTACCGAACTCTGTACCCGGACTAGGCGCACATTCGACGAAAGGGGTCGGCATGGGTGAGACTCTCGTCTGCTTTGAAAGGGTCGAGGCATTCCCTCTAGGGCTAAGGGTCTGGTCACCGCGTCTTGATCTCGGATGGCATCGGCGGGCTTCCGTCAGTCGCTCGGCAGACGGGAACGGGCTCTTGCGGACTACGGATCTTTCAACAGGTCCGCATCAATAGATGGGCGATTCTCGCATCAACACCTGGGGCTCAGGTTTTTCTTAGGAGGCTTTCTAGCTCAGCCTCAGTCTATCAGCTACTCTGCCTTCCTTCGTCATTAATTATCGGGCTAACACATACCTATACTGCTATCTCAACTGCTAATATTTCGCTTCAATTCAGACTATGTCTCTCGACGTTTTCAGCTTTTCTGATTCCTCTACCTCTTTTTCCCACCGAGCTAAACTTCGATATTTTTTTATCCAGGCTTTCATTGGTGGCTCTCTCCCGACCAATGAGCTAAACTGGGTCTCTATCTAAAGGCTGCCCCCACATTTTATATTAATAATCTTTCCAATCTAAATTGAAGGGAGCGTCAGCCCGTGCACCCTTTTGGAGTTCACTCTGGAGATCCTTCAACTTTTCAGACTCTCACGCTTCGGTTTCAACCTCCTGCTGTTTACCTAATGATGTCCACCTCGTAAAACCTCGTATCTCCATCACTATCTCAATTTCGCCCCCTCTTGGTTTCCAATTTTTACTTCTCCCAGATCATTATCCCCAGCTGGTGACCCTTTACTGTCCATATTTCTCTTAACTTGACATCGCTCGTCTTTAGTTACATCTAAGCAGTTCGTTAACTGCAGCTGGTCACTATTCACTGCCCGTTCTTGAATACTTTTCTTCTCCTATTATCTTGTACCTAACTTGCATCTGTTCAATTTTCGAAAACTGTCGCCCACACTGCGACAGATGGATGCATAGAGGTCATGCATAATACTTAATTGAATATGGATTTATTCCCTCTGGAGAGCTGTCACTAATTCCGAAAGTCTGGTCGGGGAGGGAAATAGAGCACGATGTTTAGACTCTAATTAGCCCCACAAATGTTCAATAATATTCAAGTCGGGAGACTGAGGGGGGGGGGGGGCAAGCGAGATATCCTACTTCATCGTCATGCTCTTCGAACCATGCTTGAACACACCTAGCAGTGTGGATGGGAGCGTTGTCGTCTTGATAAAGCGGGCGCTCTTCGGGGAATAATATGTGAACAAAAGGATGGACATGATCCCCCAGAATGGTTAGAGGCTTTGATCTTCCCATGTAGAGTAACAAGTGGTCCAAGACCGCCCCAAGGTATCACAACCCAGCGTGCTCAACAGACGCCATCTTACCGTCTTTCGTGTACGCTGTCATAACGGCTGATACCGTGCTCCTTGCACACCGGAAAAAATTATCTGTTTCCGTCAACGAGGCTCCAGCTAAACGCGCTCCAGCTATCATGCCTCTTAAGAATTCTGTCAGGTCTGTCATTGCAGTGTCCCTCTGACGGTACGATAGACGCATTCAGCACCTACCACTGCTGTTGCGGAACTAATACCTTACCATTCACGGCCACTAGGTGGCAGAATAGTGTGCCAGGTGGCGCGCCTCTTCTGCAGGTGTGAAATGCAGCTTACATTTTCATAGCTGTTCGTATTATTTTGCACCCCATCTCTCTCTCTCTCTCTCTCTCTCTCTCTCTCTCTACCCCCTCTCTCTCTCTCTCTCTATATATATATATATATATATATATATATATATATAAACACTCTTAGAGAAACAAAAATGACGCGATAAGAATCAGTTATCCGAATGGGATGAAAATCGGTAGATGTAATGTACATGTACAGAAAAACAAATTATTACAGTTTGAGAAATATTTGATGATTTATTCAAGAGAAAGAGCTTCACAAAGGGAAAAAGTCAATAACGTGTTGGTCCACCTCTGGCCCTTATGAAAGCAGTTATTCTGCTTGGAATTGATTGATAGAGGTGGCGGATGTCTTCCTGCGGGATATCGTGCTAAATGCTGTCCAATTGGTGCATTAGGTCGTCATAATTCCGAGCTGGTTGGAGGGCCCTGCCCATAATGCTCTAAACGTGCTGAATGGGGGAGAGATCCGGCGATCTCGCTGGCCAAGGTAGCTGGCCAAGGTCGGAAAGCACGAAGACAAGCAGTAGAAACTCTCGCCGTGTGCGGGCGGTCATTATCTTGCTGAAATGTAAGCTCAGGATAGCGTGATATGATGGGCAACACAACGAGGCGTAGAATATCGTCGACGTACCACTGTGCTGTAAGGGTGCCGCGGATGACAACCAAAGGGGCCCTGCTATGAAATGGAATGGAACCCCAGACCATCACTCCTGGTTGTCGACCCGTATAGCGAGCCGTATATGTTTTCCCGTAAGACAGTCAGGTTGGTATCCCACCGCTGTCAGGGGCGTCTCCAGACAAGTATTCACTGTCGGGCTCATTTCGAAGCGGGACTCATCACTGAATACAGCTCTACTCCAGTCAGTGACATTCCAGGTCGAATGTGCCCGACACCACTGAAAACGGGCTTGTCGGTGTACAGAGGTCAATGGTAGTCGGCGCAAGGGGGTGCCGTGATCTCAGTCCCCTTTCTCTGAGCCGCCTATGAATGGTCTTTGCGGTCACTGAAGAACCAGTTACACTTACGATCGATGATAATGATGAGTCTGGGGCTGTGAGTGCCGCTCTGACGATTGCTCGGTCCTTACGGTCTGTCGTTTCTCTAGGCCGACCGCTTCCTTCTTGACGCTGTGATCGGCCATGGTTGACCCATTCCTGCCAACATCGTCTAATAGTGGCATCACTCCTATCCAAATGTCGAGCGATTCGCCGATTAGACCAACCAGCTTCTTTGAGCCCAACTACTCGTCCTCTCTGAAATGCTGACATCTGCGCACATTTTTCGCGCACCTGTATGCGAGGCATAGTTACTGTCTACCTGAGTACACGGAATGAAAGTTTATGAACTGGAATCGAAATTTCTCCTCTTCAATATCCTGCCAGTTGCGCAGTTAAGATGCGCTGCAGCGTCACATGTTCATTCCTTGGCCGCCAAACTTAAAAATTTT
The DNA here is from genome assembly GCA_907164885.2 of Dolomedes plantarius. NCBI lineage: Eukaryota > Metazoa > Arthropoda > Arachnida > Araneae > Dolomedidae > Dolomedes > Dolomedes plantarius. Next base: position 28,290,116 of record OU015495.1, on the reverse strand, counting down.
GCATTTTCCGTCGAAACCTGTATGCATATCAATTTGTGTCCAATTTGCATTACCCCTACTTGGTGTGTCGTTTTTTTTCTTCTAAGAGTGTATATGCATCTTATTACAGTGTGTACCCTTTCATATTTGTTTTCCAGATGCCGGAGAAAACGTCCTGGAACAGCGCTCTGGAAGCTCTGAACGACGCCATCGTCCTGGAGAAAGACGTCTACAACCAGCTGAACCACATACACGACATAGCCAATAACCACTGCAAGGACAGTCACGTGAGTGTCCGCTCTTCTCATTACGGGATCTCTCTTTGACTCGTCGTTTTTTCATGAGCTCGTTCAAGTTGTATAAATCAGTGATGCGCAAACTCTGGGTCGCGGAGAGTCTGAAATCAATTTATATAGTACTGAATTGTTTAATTTAAAAACATGATTTAAACTTTCTATACTTACATATCTTTTATATTTTTATTTATATTTTTTACAGGTTAAAATATATGATATTGCTAAATAAGGTGTCAAAAGGTTTTACAAAGCTGTTGTTTCCATTCGGTTATTACCTATATGTGCGAGACTGGGTTTTCAAAATACGTAGGGTAGCTATAAAAACCAAACAACGAAGATATGAGAGTAGCATTCTCAAATACTTCCCCACATATTGAAAATACTATCTAAAGTCCAGGTTCACCCTTCTCGTTCATTTTTTTCTAGTTTAGTTTTATATAGATAAATGATAGTTTATAATTTTCAAGTAACTTTTCATTAAACTAGTTTAGTTTATAATTTTCAATATTTTAATATCAAGTTTATAATTTTAAAGTCATGGGCTTTTGTTAGTCTTAATTTTTGTTAATTTTTACCTAAATGAAATACAAATACATATTAATATTTAAAGAAGTTTTAGCCAAACGAGATTTGGCAAAAGACAAGTGTAGATGGTTGGGAAGACATTATTATTATTATTATTATTATTATTATTATTATGCATATATACCCAACATTGACAGTTCGCGATTTTTGAAATACTTTCTCAAAATTTGCCTATTTAGTTTTTCAATTCTTTTGTTAACATTTAGCCAATTAAAAAAACTGCTATCACCAATAAATTTTGGTTGGCCGAAAAAAAACTTCTTTTTCGATTTTCGATGATGGGTAGGGCGGAAAAGGTGCCATTGATGGCACAAGTTGACACAAAAGATTGAGATTTTTAGGACAACTCCTTGATTTGCCGAAAATGTCCTGGAGTTTTGCTAGAACGATGATTTGGGAACTTTTTTAGCAAAACTTTTCAAGCTGTAAAATTTAATTTATTTTGGTTGTATTTACTTATATAGACAGTTTAGTGTGTCAAATGCCTAAATGAGATGTGATTATACATTATTTGATTTCTATGTGCCTTCTATATTAGCCGATTTTTATAGCCATTTTGCGTATAAGTGGGCAGAAGTTGTAACGTGTGTTTGAATTTTCCTCTGGTTTCTCTGTCTTTTGTCTTTTTGTCTTTTGCCTTTTGTCTTTTTGTCTTTTGCCTTTTGTCTTTTTGTCTTTTGCCTTTTGTCTTTTTGTCTTTTGCTTTTTGTCTTTTTGTCTTTTGCCTTTTGTCTTTTTGTCTTTTTGTCTTTTTGTCTTTTTTGTCTCGAGAGATATCTCGAGAGGAACACTGCCTATCAGATGACCGACGGTTTCGCTAATGGTCGTTTTTACTATCTAGTTATAAGCGCTACCAATTCACCTAAGGTTAATTCTATTTATGTTCTTTTCACAGCTGATGGATTTCCTAGAACGAGAGTACTTGGCTGAGCAAGTGGAGTCCATCGACGGCTTTATCCGCCACGCCTCCGTCCTGGGAAACATGGCCGACGAGGGTCTTGCCGAATACCTGTACGACCTGCAGCTTCAGAAGGATCTCGGAGACTGAGTCCTATCTTTGCTTGTGGAAGCGTAATTATGTTGTAATGATTGTTAACACGTTGTGTCCATTTTGTTTCCAACGTGAAATGTGAAGTTTTTGGAATGTATTTTTAAATTATTGCATGCTATGGATTGAACTTTTATTGGATAAAAATAGATTTTTGTGAAATTTCGAGTCCGATGCTTCGATTCGTTGTTTGTCATTTCGATCTACGGGCAGCCGAGAGTGGAAATATTTCTCCAGTTATTGTACACTAGAGAGGGACTCGTCGTTTGATAAATGTAATTTTTTAAAAATGGTTGGTTTTGCATATATATATATATATATATATATATATATATATATATATATATATGCCGATTTTGGACTGTAAATTGTAAACATACGACATTAAAACTTTTCAAATAGAACTTTATTAAAAACATAACTAACAGGTTTCCGATGGCAATGCATCTACAACGAAGAAAAGCATACCATACTGCCTTTCAAGGCGAATTCCAACAATAAGGATAATTCTATTTCAATCAAGAAAAGATACTCGCTCTTTTGAACTCTATACTTTTAAACCCCGGACTGCATTTACAAATCCCTTCTGCGTTTAGACATCTATACAAGTCCTCTAGACCAGTGCTCCGCAACCGCTGTGCCGTGACACACTAGTGTGCCGCGAGGTGATCTTGACTGTGCCGCGGTGATTTTATCGATAATAACAATAAAAAAAATTAATCACCGCATTAGTTAGAAATTTTTCTAAGCAAAATATTCCTCTAACTTTTTGTTAATATGTAATTTTTCTGGATCGAAATTATACACAAAACAAAAACATGTTGTTAGCCATACATTGTATGTATGCTCGAGCGTCATATTTCTGGATTTCAGTTAAGAAAGAAAATCCACAAATTTCTGACAAGGCCATTGCAATTTTGCTCCCATTTTCGACGACATACTTATGCGAACAAAGTTTTTCGACACTGGTTCTAATTGAAAATGACAAATGATCATATTTAAAGGGCCTTGACCATGAACTGTAGCTCTTTCTATTATAGAGCCAAATATAAATCGTGCAAATATAAAACGCACATTTATCAAAACAATCTCAAATATCTCATTAATAAATTAGTTATGTATAAATTAACTTTGATTTATTAGGCTTAAGTAAAGACCAAAAAACAACTTTAATATAAAAATTTAAAGAGAAAATTTTTTTACTTGTAAACTATAATTTTATATTTTTGTTCTTGTGTTGGTGTACAGTTCAAAATGATATATATAAAACTTAAATGATTATAATTATCTTGATACATAGAGCTATTTTATTGTGTTTTTTTATCTAATAAAAACATATACGTATTTATTTTAATTTATATATTTTCAAGTTTTTTCTTGTGGTGTGCCGCGGAATTATCGAAAAAAAACGTTGTTGTGCCGTGGAAGATAAAAGGTTGCAGAGCTCTGCTCTAGACAACAGAGTTGCAGGATTCTCCTCTGATTTGATACGTTGCCAACAGTAGGATCCAGTGAGGTCTCTTATTCTCATTACTCTGTTAGCAACAAATGTTTTAAGGGTTTACATGAGGAGTTTTTATCTATCCCAACACGATGGTTGAGTTCGATCATAAATATATTAATAATGTAAATCTAATTGTAGAGAAACTATTATCTTATGCACAAGTTTGGATAACAGTTTTGCAGCACACAGTTCTAAACGTGGTATGATCACAGTTTTAATAGGTGCCACTCAGCTTTTACAACAGAGCAAGCGAACACTTACTTCATCTGAAGAAGTTAAACATCGAAAGTAAACTGTTCCTCCATAGGCATCCTTGGATGCATTCGAAAATCCATGAAGTTTGATTAGAGCATTGCGTTTATTTAAGATATTATGATTACTTTAATATGCTCAACAGATTGTAAAGATCGGACATATTTCTTCCATTCCCGAGCTTCTAACTCTGGCAACGGTTGATACCGATCGATTTTAAGTAGCCAAAGTTTTTGCAAGGAAATTTTAGCTTGAACAATAATTGGTCCTAAAAACCCTAACTGGTCATAACTTTGCTGTATTAGACAGTACAGAACACTTAGAGCCTGTTGATATATTCATTGTAGTGGCAACTGGAAATTCAGATGTATCCATTTTAGGATTCCAAATGAGACGAAGGGTTTTAATAGTTTCTTGATCAAAACTATATTCCTGGTCCTCAGATGATATATGTTGCAATAGACTATTTTTGTTAGATGACCACTTATGAAATTCCATACCTCCTGATTTAAAAAAGCTGATTAGTCGTTTTTGCACTTCAATTGCTGATTCTGCATCCTGGGCACCAGTTACTAGATCCTCAGCATACATATCTGTATGAACTTTGCATGCAACCAATGGGAATTTGTCCCCCTTCATCAATTGCTAATCGTGTAAGAGTTCTAATGGCCAGGTATGGGGCGCTAGGTGTGCCATATGTAACAGAGTTCAGTTCACAAGTTTTTACTAGTTCATCTTTACTAGTTTTCCATAAAATTCACTGCAATTTCACTTCTGAAGATCTACTAAACCCATTCTATGCATTTTACGTACACCTCAGTTTTAATGGCTATACGATGCTTTCTGAATCTCAAAATTATCGAAAAGAGGTCCTTTACCGTGTGTCCATTGGCTTGTAAGGTGTTCAGACAGCTTTCATTTGATGGCGGAGCAGAACTATTGCATACTACTCTATAAGTTTTGTCCCTCTTTTTAGGGCGGTAAACGCTGTGGTGGGGAATATAATATGCAACTTCTGGTTTACATTTTTCATCTACCACCTGCATATGCACCAACTCTTCATATTCGCGCATGAATTCCTTGTACAATAAACAAAGTTCAGGATCCTTAGAAAGCCGGTTCCACAGGAAATCAATCTAACCTTCTCCTCGCTATTTCTTTCGATTTACCTAATTTACGTGGATCTTCCGTAAAGGACATTTAAACAATGTATCTGCCTTCATCCTTTCGTCTATAAGTCTTCAGAATGTGTTCTTCACAAAATTTTTCTTCATCACTGATAATTTTAAAACATTCGGAAACTGTCTCAACTTCCTAAAAATTCTGCACCGTAAAATCAAGTAATGTCTTTTCCGTCTATACCAAATACTTTGGACAATTTTTGTTGTCAATTCCCACCGCGTCAGTTGGGTATCTCTAATTTCTAAAAACTCTGGTCCAGGAATTGCATTTAATGGCCTGCCGATTGAAAAATGGCCAGGAGTTAACGCTTCAAGATCATTAGGATCTGAAGATAAGGGGGAAACGGGTCTCGAAATCAATATTCCTTCAATCTGAATTCTAACAGTCAAAAGTCTCCTTATAAGTTAGGTTAGCACTGCTCACTGTTCGTCTTAAATAGTGCTAACGGGTTTGACACCGGCCGCCCATAAACCTCTAAAATAAGGAGATCTGGGAGGATTAAACTTCCATGAAATTTGTTCTGATGATAAAAAATGTGCTAAATGATCATTAGGTTTCCCAACTAAATTATAAAGTTTTTTTCTGTTCAGCACTAGCACCGACGAAGTTGATAGCATTGTCACTATAGATTACAACAGGATCTTCGGGAAGAGTAGTGGGAACTACAGTACATGGGCCGGGCCCTCCATTTTTCTCTACACTCTTTTAAACGTTAATCAGCGTCTCGGGTCGTGACAGCATCTTCATTGTAAGATTTGCATAATACACGTGTATGAATACGGATACTAGGGCATTTTGTAGATATGCTGCTTGCTCAGTGAAGCACGATTCTCGATTACTTGACGTCATATACTGCTAGGTAGAAACAGTGTATATATATATATATATATATATATATATATATATATAATCCATAACACGTAGATATTCTCTATGCTGGTGGACGACGTCATCTGCTGGTCATTTCTGATACAAAAAAGGACGGAAACCCTGAGAGCGCAAGAAAAAAAATCTCGAATTCGTCTATTTTTTGTTTTGTTTTTTGTTAGATCGATCAGGGATTATTATCTTAATATGAGGGTCATTTCAAAAGTAATGCAGAAGCCGGCGCCATTTCGTACTGGATGATACAATTAAAAATAAAAAAAATGCGCCATTTGCAGTTGGGTTCTAGAGGAATATTCATGTGTATTTGAAAGTTTTCTAACGCGTTATGTTTTGAAGTGGCAAATTTTTTAAATGGTGTCTGCAAGTGACTCAGGTACTGTGAGTGTAGAAGATCAAAATTCTTATATCAAGCTTGAAAGATTGTGCTCGATGGGTTCCTCACTGCTTTGACATCTGGAGAAAAGCAGAAATGCCTGTTTGCACTGGACATTGCACTGTTGTTGAAACCTTTGCGCAGTCAGCGTTTTTCCATCTTAGAAGAGCTTACTTCAGCCGTTACCCGAGTCATTAGTGTTGGATAAATCACTCGAGAATCAAAAGTAAGGTAAAAATACGCTTACCTAATTCTATGTAGCACGTCAGCGCTATCGTCACAGCAGAGCAATGCAATTGTAGAGAATCGGGATATTGGATAATAAACAGCTGAGGCTAAGTAATTTTAGTTTAAGTTTTAATTTGCATCTTTTACATTAATATCTTAAGCACGACACAAGACAACACGCGACATTGAACAACAGATGGAATTACATGAATTCTGAACAAGTGCTAGCCCTTTCAGGCCTACCAAGTTATTTCTACAAGAAGCGGGGACAACGCTGAGAATTTTGGGATTGTAGATGCTGTTTTCGAAAATGCGCGAGGTGTGACGCCAGGTGGGGCGCTTATAGTGCATGCCAGAAGTTATTGTAAGAAGGTACAGGGAAAGAGTTTTTGTACAGAACTATAGGGTTTGAAAAAGTAATGAAATATTTTAAGAAAGGTGAATTTCGTACATGGTCATGTCAATGGTCAAGTTGAGGAAATCTTTCACGCTTAGCAATAAAAATATATTTATGGTGTAAGGGAAATAAGTATTAGAATGAAAGGCCCACTGAAGAGTTAAAAGGCTAAGCGATAAGAAAATATTTATGCAAAGGAGGGGATGAAGTTAAAAAGGGCCCGCTCACATAAACGGTAAAGGGGAAATTTGTAGTAAAGAAACCGGTGAGTTAAAAGGCCCGCTCCACTCTCTTGGAATAAAAGATGTTTGTAGCCGAACGGGCAATGGAATATTGAATATACAGAGGCTGTTCACACACTTTTTAGACGATGTATATTGTATTCACAAAACTAAATTACATAAAATTCTTGTGTTTTAAATGTTCTATTTGACATCCCTTATTCTGAACTATCTTTCGACACCGCAATTTCCAGGATAATAATGCCTTTTGAAGTGTCAGAAGAGGTATTCTATCCCATTCCTCCTGAACAGCTTTCCAGAGTCCTGTAAGGGTTTTGGGACGACGTTTGGATAATGCAGATTTTAAAAGTCCGAAAGCACAAAAATCCATAGGTGATACATCGGGAGATTTAGTAGGGATATCAGTGAAGGGTATGGCCTTGATACCAGTTTTTTGTTCCATTTCTTTTAGGAAATTTACAGTGGATTTTGATGTGTTACTGCTAGCTTTGTCCTGATGGAGTCTCAGAGATTGATGGCACTGTGGGTAAAGCGATGGTATTTCATTCAGAAAAATTGGCGATAAAATATGTTCCTGAAAGTATTTGGAGTTAATCTTGACATTTTTTCCACTCTCTTTATTTTTAACTTGCCATTATAAGAAAAACCAGCAAAAGTCATGAGTTCCTTAGAAAAACTTTCTTTTGATTCTTTGAACCATTTACTTAAATTTTTTTCTCCCCTTTTATAATAATAAATGGCTCTTTTTTTGTTGCAATCATTTAAATACACCCATGATTCATCGATTGTGACAATTATTTTCCATTTTTCTTTGGATAAGTGTTTCTCATACAGAATTCTGCAGCGTGCCCTGCGTTCAGCGATATGATTTGGAAGAAGACGATGCACATTGCGTTTTCTCGCTTTCTTAAGATTTAAATCAACGTTTATCATTTTGTTTACAGTGGACACCGAGCATTTTAATGATTTTGCAACTGTTCTTTGACTAGGGGGATTTTCTTTTAACATTAAACAACGTACCTTTGCAATAGTCGAAGATGTCCGTTTTTTCCTTGGATACTTGCTTGGAATTTTTGTCCCACTTGAGGCTCCAATTTGACGTTTTTTTTTCCTTTCTTGTTGACGACATTACTTATAAACGCTTTAGATATCACAAAACCATGACTCTCACACCGTTTTTGGATAACGGAGTATGCATATTTCTCTTCGAAAGAGCATAAATGTAGCCTTCGAACCACTGCTTTGTTAAAAACGCCATATTGAATAAAAGCAAAACTTTCAAGCCGCAGACGATAATTTTGACTTTTAAAAACATAGTACAATTGCAATTATTTCTTTTGCAGCAAACTATTTTTTATTACCGCTTACCAAAATCGTCTAAAAAATGTGCGAACAGCCTCTGTAAGAAATGAAAGGATTATATAGAAATTTACGCAACAGTAGCAGTACTGTCGGGTATTAGAAAGGAAAAAATGTTATAGGACTGACCAGGTGTTAGAAAATAAAATACAAAGAAAGATGAAGGTAGAGACGGGATGTGGAAAATATGAAAATATAGGCCCAATGAGAGTTTGTGGAAAAAATATAAAGAATATATTATAGCCACCAGGAAAAATTTTGGAGAAGTAGGTTCAGTTGATATGAATAAGAAAATACTTTGATTGGAAGGTAGAGAGGAATATGGAAAAGTTGAAAGTAATATTAAGAGGAAAAGATGAGATTTTTTCTCTCGATATAGGATACCGCCAGATAGGCCGTCGTGCCTCTGGCCGGTGGGGGCCTTTCGATGTCTCCCTAGAGAAGTAATGGGAGTTATGCTTGCGAGCTCTCTCCTGCCGTCGGAGGTCTTTCGAGATCCCGGAAATAGTAGCCAGGCCCGGTGTGGTCTTGCATGAATAGCTGGGAGAACAGTCAAGTCGAATTAGGGTAAGTCAGACCCTTGCAGTCATACCGAAGACAGTATTTTAAATTAAATCTTAATTTTGATTTTAATTGCAAAATTTTCTATTTATTTTTCTTGTGAGGACCCACGTTAGCATTTAAAGAATAGTAATCATTTTATACTGTATAACTTAATTGTTTATGTGTGGTAATAAATATTTGTTGTTAATTTGTAAATAGTGGTCCTCATCATTTTAAAGCATTTAGTTGTGTCTATTTTTTCTACAAGAGTTAAAATGCTGGGTAAGAGATAATTTTTCCACCCAGCACAAGTGGTGCCATCTGGTGTGGCATGTGACAGTTTCTCTTTCTTTAAGGAAAACAAAAATATATCTAACAATTAGAGGACTCAACTAAAGTAGCATGCTGCAAGGAATTCAAAATCTTCCTAGATGTTGGGACTTTGTAATTGAAAAGCAGGGGGACTATATAGATGGTCTGTAGAAATAAATTGTCAGAAATATAAAAGAACTTATTGAGGCAGGTATAAAAGAACTTATTTAGTGTACATAACTTTTGAAATGACCCTCGTACAATGACAAGAATCACAGTCAGTGGCGTATCAAGGACTTGGAGGGCCCCAAGCGCAACTTAGATTTGGGGCCTCTTTAATCTAAACGCTAAGTGATGCTATCAAATTAATTTTTCATTTGATAAAATTCGCACGGTGTATCTCTTTTTGAAGCTTCTAACTTTTGTAGGCCCCTGACAATCGGAGGTCCCAAGCTTGTTATGCCTGGCAAATAGTGTGCCACTTACCCTCACCCCATTTCGAGTTGTGTTTGGCCTGGTCTAGAGCCTTGTTGGCGAACCTGTGGCACGTGTGCCAAGAGTGTTAGGCAACAGAATTTTTCTGGCATTTGGACTGCCGATTTTTTTTACCCATTTGAAATTGAGTGACCTTGAAATGCAATTGATAGGTTTCTAATCCAGTTCCAAAAGGAAACAAAAGCTTGTTCATCGTAGATATGACCTGCAAACTATTGAAATCGAACGGTTATCGGGCATAAGTAGCAAAAATTACAAAAATTAAACTGTAAGTACATAGAATTCCAAACAAAAAGATTTCATTTGCTTCCAAAAACTACCTGGTGGCTGTATCGAAAGTCATTCTATAGACACCTTTATGCTCCGTTAAACGGAATTAGAAGGAAACTGATGTTTCTACTGCGGCAAGCGTTTTTCTCGAAGCAACTAGATACAATTATCAACAAAAATCCCATTACGAAATAATTAATACAGTTGGCTCTCTGTTTAGGGACTTTCAAGGGACGGTGGAAAATCGTCCTTAAGTAAATATCGTCCTTAAACAGAATTTGTGAAAAAATATCATTTCCCTTCACACTTTACAGGTTTAGGACTGTCAATATGTTTCTTAATATATGGGCGTGTTTATAAATGTTATTTTTATTATTATTATTTTATTCTTAAAAGTTATTTTAAATTACATTGACAGAAGAGCACAAAAAATACAATAAATTAGGTTTTTAAAAAAGTCAAAAAGTGTTGATAGCTTCCTTTTTCGCCTTGTTTTCGTTATTCACTTTTCCAGATTTTCTAAAATGCTAAATATGTCATTTTCCAAATTCGATGTAATATAGCGTCGGAGAACATATGGAGACGAAGTTGCATCTGTGTAAGATGGTGGCAGTGTCTTGTTTTTCGTGTCTTCACCTTCTTCGTTTGATGCTGTGTTTTCGTTTACTATATCTTCATAAATTTGTTCTACATTTCTGAAATCTGTTGTTAAAACAGATTCATCACAATTGTAGAAATCTTGAATTGAAACAACCTCATCTTCAACAAGACTTCTCAATTCTTCAGGGGAAATGTCATCTTTGATGATTTCTACATCCGTACTTTGCAGTTTCACTACAAGTTCTTTGTGAATTTCAGCAACGCGAAAGCAGTTTTTTATTCTAGATGAAGAAACTCATATAACAAAACTCGTCGTTAAACAGAAACAACGTCGTCTTTAAATAGAATTATTTTACGTTGGAGGGGCCGGAACTGGGAAATATCGTCTTTAAATAGAGATCGTCGTTAAGTAGAGCGTCGTTAAACAGAGAGCCAACTGTATTAAGTTTCTATTGCTAGGGCTTGTGGCGGCCCAGTGGTACAGCGAGCTGGTTTTCGGTGCCGAGGGTGCTCGGATCGAATCCTAGCGTCGCGCCATGAAAAATGCCTCCGTTCGTGTCGTCCCTTCATAGGGGTAATGCTGTCCGCCTATATGGTGCCCCCACAATAAAATAGGCAGTGAAATTGCCGCGTAGTATAGGTGAATGTCTCACGACAAGTGCCTCCGCATTGGAAAAAAAAAGTTTCTATTGCTTATATATCGGCTATATCTGTGAAAAGTTTGCTCGGTTATTAGTGCAGTGCAAAAATGGTACAATTAATAATGATCTTTATTAAGAAGAAAGACAAATTTCCATTGAAACAGCCATCTCGTCAGTACCTGAAGAGATATTGTTTATCAATTTTTTAGGCGCATGTAAATTGCACATGGAAAGGTTCGATCTAGAATGTCAGAACTCCTCAGAGTCCGGAAACGCAAGATCGAACCTAAAAATCCGAAAAACTTTTGTTTTTTTTAACGGTGTTGCTTGATCGTCAAAGGGAGCTTTGGTGGGCTGCCAGGAAACGTCTCAGAGAAAAAAAAATCACACAGTCGGAAAATAACAAATAAATACAGAAGGTCGTTCGCACTTTATGGAAACGATTTTGTAATTTATTTTTGTCGATTGTATTTTAAGATAAAAATTTGGCAACTTCAGAATAATCGAATGATAATTTTGTTTTGATTGGAATGTAAAGTAAAAGATTTATTTAGAAAATGGCTCCTAAAATTGACACATAGCTCGAAGGTTACGTAGCTGCGCTTTCCGAGGAGAAATATTCGTCTCAACAAATTATGAAGCGATGTAAAAATCGCGGTTATGACATTTCAAAAAAAAAGTATTTATAATATATTAAATTTGAATGGGAAAAAAAAGTCTAACTGAAAGTGAAAATGAAAACATGACCGCGAAACCTCATCCTAAGATTTCGAACGCAGGTAAATATCAAGAAAGTAAAGTCTCTGATCCTAGAAGAAAATCCGCCGACTCAAAGATCATTTGCATCGAAACTAGGAATGACTTCCGGCACTGTAAGTAAAATCATTCATAAAGATTTGAAGTTAAAAAAGATGTTTAAATCTAAAGTTCATCTGCTTTTTGCCAAAGCATATTGCTGAAAGAAAAACAAATCGTAGGAAATTATATGAAAAACACCTAGCTGCTGAAAAATGAAAATTTGTGGTAACACTCGATAAGGCATTGGGTGTATTTAAGTGACTGTAATAAAAAAAGATCAAATTTGTATTGCTCAACTGACGGGGATGACCGTACGAAATGGCCTCGTAAGTGTACAGAAAAGTTCCCAAAGGGATTTATGATAGTTTCAGGATTTTGTTACAACGGCAAATTAAAAATTAAAAAAGTCTCAAATAAAGCCAAAATTAATTCACTCTATTATCAGCAGAATATTTTAGAACCAATTTTTGAAGAAAAAATTCCAATGAACTGCCGCTTATTTGACAAAGAAATAATCAGAAACAGGAATAAAGTGCATCCCATTTAATGAAATACCTGAAAAATCCCCTGACGCTTCTCCAATGGACTTTTGTGCTTTCAGTTTATTAAAGCGAGCCTTACGAAAACGTCATCCAAGAACACTGCACGGGCTTTGGAAAACGGTCCAAGAGGACTGGTGTAAAATTGACATGACAGTGCTAAGAAAAAGTTTACTTTCATGGGGAAATTCGAGCTAGAGCTATTTTCAAGAACCATGGCTATCAGATAGAAGGAAATCGCCGCAAAAAAGATGGCATTTATACATAAAACGTAACTATCAAAATCGTTTCCATAAAGTGCGAACGACCTTCTGTACGTGCGGTCGACAACGTGCGGTCGGAGTCTTTGTTGTAAAAAGTTGTCAGCTTGAGCGTTGGCTGCAAATGATGAGCGAGATTGTGAGGAATAGAATTCACTACATAAACATTCCAAACAGGATGATCCAGTGGCAAGGACAGGTGGCTAAGAAATAGTGAGACGCGATTTCGAACTTCGATCCTGACAGTTTCTTCAAGCTTCGGTCGGGAAATTCGCCAAGAAGGTAGAAATTGTTATTAAGATAGATTTGTGCAAATTATTTACTTTTAAAAGTAGTAAAATACTATAGTATGAGAAAATTTGACAAAATTTGTTCAACAAGGGATACTCATTCGAAAATTTGACTAGTTCATTTTAATGTAAATTAAACTTTCAGCAGCATCGTTGAGCGTGGTGTTTCCATTATTTTGGAGAACCCCTGTATTTATATATTTTGTGTGTGTATATAAATATACACCGAAGAGCCATTACATTATGACCAACCTCCTTCTGTAACAATGAGCTCGCCCAGAAACAAAACCACGGTGCGTGCGCGACTGAAGTTGGATTGTATAAAGGGCCCATGCATTGTCTTTCCAAACATAGAGTGATTAGCGACATAATGGGAAAAGCAACTGATTTATCAGACTTCGATAAAGGTCAAGTCGCTATGGCTCGGTGCCTGGGAACATCGATGTTAGAAACGTCGCCTTTGGTGGGCTGTTCACGTGCAGTCGTTGGGAGCACGTATCGAAAGTGGTGTATGGATGGTGAAACGAAAAGTCGCCGGCAAGCGGTGTGTCGCCCAGGGCGCATTGATAACAGAGGAGAGCGGAGACTGTTACGCATTATTCGCTGTGACCGAAGAGCTACAACAGCCGAAATTACCAGCAGCTACAACAGTGGTGACCCAGACAGTGTTTCTCAACACACAGTGCAGCGTGCTCTACTGCCTACGAAGCCGGCGGCCGAAGCACGTCACTGCTCTGACGGCACGTCATTGCCAGCAGCACCTGCAATGGGCCAAGGAACATCAGAAATGGACCATAGAAGAATGGAAGAAAGTTACAAGGTCCAACGAATCACGTTTTCTGATCCATCACATCGAAGGGCTCGTGCGAATACTCCGATTTCCGAAGGAAATCCTGACTACCGGATGCACAGTTGGACAGAGACAAGCTGGTGGCGGCGGTATAATGGTGTGGGCAGTGTTTTCATGGAGCACATTAGGACCCATAATCTCTATAGAACAATCCCTGACGTCTGTGCGCTACGTGAACATTGTTACAGACCAGGTGGACCCATTCATGGCAACAGTGTTTCCGGCGGTTGATGGCGTTTACCAACAGGATAATGCACCATGTCATAAGGGTTGAATCATCAGAGAGTGGTACGAGGATCATTCTAGTGACTTTCAAGTCATATACTGGCCTCCAAATTCACCTGACATTACTCCAATAGAACATTTATGGTTCCACCTGGAAAATCGAATTCGTGCTGTCACGCTACGACCTCGGAATGTGCGCGAATTGCAGGACTAGTTGGTAACCGCTTGGTACCAGATACCTCAGACTACCTGTCAGCACCTTGTCGAGCCAATGCCACGCCGGGTGTTGGCGGTTTTGAGGGCAAAAGGTGGCCCTACGCCGTATTAAGCAAGTGGTCATAATGTAATGGCTCTTCGGTGTGTATATATATATATATATATATATATATATATATAAATGTGTGTGTGTGTGTGTGTGATACATCACACAAAGATATACTCTATGCTGGACGACGACGTCATCTTCTGGTTATTACTTCTACAGAAAAAGATAGGTAACAGTGACAACTGAAGAAAACAAAAACAGAAACGTCTCGAATTCATTTATTTATTTTGTTAGATCGAACAGTCATTATTATCTTAATACAATAACAAGAATCACAGTTCACGAGTCGAATGAGTTCGTCGAAATAATGCTAATACAGAACTTAAATACATAATATTCTTAATACGAAATACTCTACGTCATGGTTATACAGAGATTTCGAGGGGATAAAGCATCGCACTCGCTAAAGCAATCCCGGTCTGCTCTTTTTGTTATGAGGTACTTTATGAATGGAAACGTCCATTTGAAGCAATATATATATATATATATATATATATATATATATATATATATATGTGTGTGTGTGTGTGTGTGTGTGTGTATGTATATATATATATATATATGTGTGTGTGTATGTATATAAGTCGACTACTCTATTGTTTTGATGTACTATATAAATGGAAACGTTGCATGCGATGAATAGTGTCATAGTGTCGTTCAATACACCTTGACAGATAATCGTGACTACCCTTGAAGATCAAAAACCTTGAAAATGGGGGAAAAACTCCTGTCATAGGTGTTCTCTAATATATATATATATATATATATATATATATATATATATATATATATATATAAACATTTACATACGAATTTATACATTCGTATGCATTCACATACATTTTCATTCTAAAAGGAGGCTAATGGTTAACCTATTTGATAAAATATACCTGGTCTTATACTCGAGTGAGTACTGTCCCACTGCACTCTCCTTACTGGAATGTATTGAGACCTTAGCCCATTGTATCTGTATCCAAGGGTAGATGCGACACCATTCTTGTACATTTAACGTTCCTTATAAGTCATATTTTAAATGGAGCCATTCACAAGCCATATCGATTATCTCCACATTTTACATTTAAAAAAAAATTTAGTGTCAAAGCACTTGATGGACACTTCACCTTTTTATATTAATAATAAATATCCCTACTAACAAGGATGAATTCAATTCAATTTCAAATTATTTTTGTCTATTGAATAATAATTGTAATTTATTTCAGAAGCCAATCCAATGAACTCTATACTCAAATGTAAATCGTTGTAACAATGCAATTGAAACGCAGAAGCAAGTACGGTAAACTGTTTATTGTTTCATCACAAAAAAAATGTAAGATAATCAGTTACAGTCTAACTGAAAGAGAAGCAAGTGCTTGATGATAACTTGATAAATGTTTAGTGTTGTTTCATTACAAAAAAAGTAAAATATTTAATCTGTGACAGTCTAACTGCCGCAGAAGTAAGTACTGGTGAATTGTTTGATCAATTATTTAAATTTTTTCTATAATTAAAAAAATAATTTGAAGACTGAATTGGGTGTTAATACTTTTTTTCTCTAGACAAATAGATTAACTTCCTTAATAGCGAAAAAATTGTAATAAAAATAACGATTACTCCAAGGACATTCTATCTTACAGAATTTATATGTCGTCGGATAAAAGCTACATCTGCAATAATAAATTCTACAATGTTTAGTTGAATTTATATTTTCAAAAGAATTTTAAAAACAATGTATATTATTTTATAACTTTTCTCCACTTTTTGTTTTATGGAGTAAATCAGGTATGGAGTTAATCAATTTTCGGTTCACTGTAAAGGACTCTAAACGAAAAGAATGATCTGATGAGAGTTGATATGAAATACTGCAAAGATGAATCCGGCGCTTCGAATGATTCTCGAGTGTCAAGATTACATTAACGAGTGCAGATACTTTAGAACGAAACTCTGTTGTCCAAAAGACGGCAACTCCAGTTTATTAGTCTATATTTAGAACAGAAGCACTCACAATGGAAGAAGGTAAATTATTTTGAACAGAATAAAACAAGAATTGTGAGAATACTGCTTTTCATGGGAGACGACAAGTATTGGGATCCATTTATGACGTATTCTATCATTTATATCAGTAATACAATTGCAAGGTGCTGTAAGTTTTGGAAAATAAAAAACTTTCAAGGTCATTTTTAATGTAAATATATTCACATCTTTACAAAATTCAAATGAATAAAACAGTGATATGTTAACAATTAACCTATGTAACACACATCGTTGGCACAAAAGCAAATTTTCGTACATCGTTAGGGAATGGTTACCGTTGGCAGAACAAAAAGGGGGCCAACTGTAAAATGTTTATGCTGGGCCGACAACTATAAAATCTTGTGTGAAATTGAGAGTTGAACTGCTGCCCCAACGGTTGGACCAACGAACAGCTAACCATTGGGTGAGATGCAATGCCAACCGTTGTTTAAATATAACCCCAACGGCCAAATCAAACTGTTGGTCAACTTAGCTAAATACGGTTGCCCAACAATGTCCCAGCGACCTTGTGTTACTTGGAAATGTAAACAGAATAAAATATAAATATCCCATTTTTATTGTGTTATAATGATTGTGGGAATCGTCCTGGAGTTGCCGCTAACATAAAGATATCCAAGTCCACCTCGACAGGCTTCGTCACACGGAAACATCAGACAGACACTTTGTACAGTACGACACACACATTAAATATTAGTAACAGATATCACCATAATCCAACTTCATCCATTTAATAAAAGGACTGCGTCAAGTCACAACACACGAGGAGAACTGATTTTTTTCCCAACTTCACGCGGAAACTTTTAGATGCTATGCCGTGAGCTGGAATGGCTCGGAAGAATATCCTTCTAAGCAAGAACGATTATTTGAAACCTTTACAGCCTTTACATTCCTGTAGGTAATTAACAAGTTATGTATTTTTTTTCTTAAACTGAAATTTTAAGATTTATTTCAGAGTTCTACGATTTATCATAGAATCAAGTAATTGTTGTAATCAAGTAATCAAATAATTGTTCTTGTCCATTCGAACAAGAACTAATCAATGGTTACAAAGCAATAGTATCCTCATAAAATAATATCTAGTCGTAAGCTTAGTAAAACTTTCATGAATTTTACCTACTTACACACGCACACACACACACACATATATATACAAGGTGCGGCCATTAATTTAAAGGACTGATCTAATAACTGCAGAAAATATTACATGAAATACATACCCATTTAATATGTTTCGAAGTAACTCCCACCTGTCGTAATGCACTTCTGTGCTCGGCTGTATAACTTTCAGAAATAAGTTTTAAAGACCTCTTTCGGAATGCTCTTTAATGTGGACGTCACGTTTTCTTGATGGCTTCGACATCCTCAAATCTTGTTTCCTTCAGCAAATCTTTCAGTTTTGGAAACAAGAAAAAGTCTGCCGGTGCTAAGTTCGGAGAGTATGGAGGATGCTGCATTTCCACGACCTCATGCTGGGCCAATTTGCTGAAGGGAACAAGATTTGAGGATGTCGAAGCCATCGAGAAAACAGTGACGTCCACATTAAAGAGAATTCAGAAAGAGGACTTTAAAAGTTGTTCCCGAAACTCATGCAGCCGAGCACAGAAGTGCATTACGGCAGGTGGGAGTTACTTCGAAACATATTAAATGGGTATGTATTTCATTTAATATTTTCTGGAGTTATTAGTTCAGTCCTGGAAATTAATGGCCTCACTTTATATATATATATATATATATATATATATATATATATATATATATATATATATATATATATTTGTGTGTGTGTGTATTACATATATATACAAATAATTTTAATTGTAAGGGTTGTAGTCAAAATGACGGAAAAACCGTAAATTATATAACTAATGTTAAATATTTTATGGTAAGGTGATTCTATGAGAAATCGTCATGATTTAAAGACGTTCATTTTTTTTTTTCACGAGTGATTGTGCCTCATCAGTTCTCCGAATTTATGGACGTTTTGCAGGGGAGACACACGTACTATATATAGCTACCTATAAATCACAGTCTTGTTAATTCAGGGGATTGGTTACATTCTAAGCTCGAAATCATACAAGCAGATTTGGAGAAGAATCCAATAGAGCCTCTACAAAGCATAAAAACATAATACACAAATAATATACAAAAAATTGGTAAAAGCATTGATTTCAGGGCGTGGCTCTCAAATAACTTTCCTTCTCGAGTGGCTTGGCTCTCAGATAAAAATAAGACAGTCTAATGATACATTTTTGTTAAAAATAAATAAAAACAACTTATACTGATGACTCCCTCGGTCTGAAGAGTGGGTATACATCTTAAGACGCGTCGAAGAAGAACAGATGATGTCAACACTGTAGTCGAACTGACAGTGATCGTCCAATAACAGATCCTAGTAGGGAGACATTGATTTCGGAGTCTATCATTTCACTGTGGCTAGAATTTGAAACAAAACAGTACAGTGACAGTGAATGTCAAATCTTTACAGATGTTCCTTAAAAAAAAATAAACATATATGAGGGAGGAAACGCTAGGATTATTCTAAAAATGAAGAAAGCCCCTTTGAATTGTCTTTTGTCAAGTCTCTATCAGACCTTCTTCTATTCATTTTGGCTGTCTGAGTGCTCCAATTTCCGGCAAAATATTCCACTGCATGAAGCACTCCGTAATTGAGTCAAAGCAGTTCTTTCTCTGTTGCCTTACTTCTTCGTGATGGACGCCTCTGGTACTGTCTCGACTAATTTACTAATATAGGAAGTGAGTTGCTACTATCCTCTTTAGTGAAATTGGAATGACTTGTCAATGTATACCATAAAGTTGGACAAAAATAATTTTTAAAACTATACCCTATTTTCGGAAAGAGGGAGTATATCTCGAGACAATTGTGTAACCACAATTAGAAAAATGGTTATTTTCATGCCTGAAATTGACTTCTTCTCACGCCCATTTTGTGAATGTCATGCCTCGACACGTAGTAAATAACAACAAAGACTACAATAATTTGTAGTTGAAATTTTTGAATAGCATATTCTGAACATTTACTCTCTGATTTTCATTCCATTTCTTAGTATTTTTTCACTTTTCAGATATATTTCAGATATGTATGGATTCGCAACATTTTTGACGGGTTGCACCACTCGATGATATTAATTCCAGCTGGCGGACTTTCTGCTCCACCAGTGACATCGTTTAAGTATAGGCGCCAAGGGAGGTCCATTTTTCATACAGTCCTAAGCTACGTCTACCTTATTGCTCGTGGCTCCTTTTAAGAAGCCACTGGCACCAGTGGCTATTCCACGTCGCAGATGTCGAACCACTTGGACGCAATCGGCCAGGGCCCCTTGACCCTGTTCGTCCGCCTCCTGTCCAGCGGGTTGAAGGCGACGTTGTGCCAGTAGTACACGTCCTTGAAGAAGTACATGGAACGGTCCGTGTACGAGTAGTACACGGCGTCCAAGTGCGAGGGCAGCGTGGACTCTTTGTGGACGCTCGGGAATTCCTTGTGGACGTGCTTGGGGTAGCCGGGCAGGCAGCAGCCCTCCTCGCCCCTCGAGACGTCGTACGCGTACACCTGCAAAAGAGAGGGTCAGAACGTTTCAGGCAACAGGAAAAAGGGACGTTTGGTTGGGTTTAGGAGCACTACAGTCATTTCTTGCTGCACGAAGTCTCGTTAGACCGGGGCCTACTGCTTAAAGCCGATTCTGAACGGTTACAAACATCCATGCCAACATTGGGACTGGAACCCATGGACTCGATTCATCCATTCACCATGGACAGGATCCATCGATTGTTAACGTCCTATCCATTCAGCCATCAACCGGCTCAAAGGGCCGTCCGGAATCATCCGGATGTCGATTCGTGGGATCAATGTTTTTTTTATAGTGAAAGCTAGAGGGCACTGATATGCTGTAAACGAACGTCCCAGGCACATAAGTACACACACACGCACACACACACACACACACACACACATACATATATATATATATATATATATATATATATATATATATATATATATATATATATATATATATATATATATATATATATATATATATATATACTAGCTGAAAACCCGCGCTTCGCTACGGAGTACATTCAAATTAAATACAACGTTCAATGTATGCAATTAATGTAAAAAAAAATAAGTATATATATTTATAATAAATGCGACGATCAATGTATACAATTGATGTAATATATATATATTTATAAAAAAATCGTAAGGGATATTTATTTTTTTTTGGATAATATCCAATCGTGTGCTGCATTAGAAAGAATTTTTTTGTCTATTTAGTTGTTGTGCACGTGACGATAAATTTATTTAAAGTACCAGAAAAAGAAATCACGTGATCGGCATTTAATAAATTAAATTCTAAAAATTAATCTTTAAAAATTCACCAAAAATCAGAAAATTGAGGTAAAGGTTCGAAAAAGATTTCATTTTAAAGGAATTTTTAGGATCATTCTCGTGATGTAAATTTTATAACCCTCAAATTATTATTTTAAATGTAAACTTAAAAAAAGTTACAAAAACAGCTTAAAATTCAATTTTTAAAAAATCTATGAAGAATTTTTCAAAAATCTTTCTTAGTGCACCCCTACACTATAAGAAGAATCGCCATGCAAAATTTCAGCCATTTAGGTCCAGCGGTTTGGTCTGTGCGTTGTATGTCAGTCAGTCAGTCAGTGAGTCAGTTACGGAACTGTTATATATATATATATATATATATATATATATATATATATATATATATATATATATATATATATATATATACAACGAATTCCTCATATATATATATATATATATATATATATATATATATATGCACACATGTAAGTAAGGAGAGATGGGAGGTTCAGAGGTTGAGCTTTTCTCGTGCAATTTCGAGTCTTTCACAATTTTATTGACCAAACAAGAATCCGAGGGATCCCGCGAATGTGAATGTGTATTCTGGCTACGTCACAGCTGACACCAGATTGTAAGGTGTGTCATCAGATAGGTTCTAGGAAGACGAAAGAATGATGACATGATACAAGATCACGACCAATAGCTCTGAATAACAAATTCTTTCGCAGATTTATCTCTGTTCATATTCTCCATTTGTGTTGACTTCCAGTCCGGCCCATTTTATGTTCGTTTTCGGTTTGTAGGATCCGTGTTGTCAGATGATCGAAAGGTTTATTTCGGTGGAGATTTGAATAAATACTTAAATATAAATGCACAATATATCATCCGCAATACTACACTAACGAGAATATATATATATATATATATATATATATATATATATATATATATATATATATATATATATATATATATCTTACTGCCAAAATCCGAAGTCTGGTTCCTTCTCGAAATGACTGACAACTTCTAGCATTGGCCAAGTCACTTGCTCCAAAGCCCGAAATAATCGAGAATTGACGAATATTTTGGGAATCGGCCGAACAATCTGTGATACGCCCAATGTGATGTGATCAATGGCAATTCACGAACTGTCCAAAAAAAAGTTCCAAAGCTAGAAATTTTGTGGAACTAGATCATGCAGTTACGGGACTTGATCATACCAGTTCTAACTTATATTATCACCATAATTCGAAAATCCCTTTAGTTTAGGCAAAGTAGAAGGAGTCACTTCACAATAAAAGAGAAAAAAAAAATTTTTCTTGGGCAATTCGCAAACAGGCCATTGGTTGTCGGGTGCATCGCGAATTGACCGGCCAAAGCCCGAAGGATAAAAGTGGCTAGCCATTCCACTATTTGGTTAGACATCTGACATTGGCCGTAACATCCAATGAAATGAATGGCCATTCAGTGAGCACTTAAAAAAAAAAAAACCCTTTTTACCCGTAAGAGACTAAAATCCTTTAGTCTCCTTTTAACTACTGCAAACCTATTTAGTAGGAACGAGCTGATGGCTCATACTGTAGTGCTGCCATCTATTAACTGTTATCGAAACTGAGCTACTTAAATACCTCTCCTGAATTCCTCAACGAGGTTTCAGAATTCTTTGTAAATTAATTGTAAATAATAGTCATTCATTTAATATTCATACTAGTTGAATACTCGTGCTTTGAGGTGGAAAACATGATTGTCATTCATTATCACTGGGTTCATTTCATTCCCCAGAGGAGTTTATCCTGTAATTTAACGGCAGTGATTCGACATTAAATATTGGATACATTCTTTTTTATTGGGGCTGTGTGCGTATTGTGTATAGATATATTAAAGACTCTAAAAAAAACTCAAAGACTAAAATAAAACAACTTTCTTAGTGAGCACTTGGTACATTACAGGAACTGCAAGGTTTTTCTTCTTCTTTTTTTTCTTCTTTGCTTTGGAGGGGGGGGGGGGGGGGCGTGATCTCCTCAAAATTGTATTTTTTTAAAATGAGTTTTCTCATTGAACACTTAGGGCTTAAGAGGAACAAACAAAAAAGTTTTGACTTATGACTTATGGTTCCAGAGATACAGTGTTTTCATTTTTATTTATTTTTTTTTTTGGAGGGAAAGAGGTTAAGACTAATCAAACCTCCTTGAAATTCGCTTTTTTCGAAAAGATTTCTTAGTGAGTCTCTAGGGTCTAAGAGGAACCAACCTACAAAATTTCAGCTCGCTAGGCCTTATGGTTCCTGTAATGCAGTGTTTTTATGTTTTTGCTTTTTTTTTTTTTCTGGGGTGGCGAATAAATGAGTATATTTTAGTGGTATCTGGCTTTTGTAAGTATAGATTGATAAAAGTGAAATGTTAAAAAAAACTGTTTTCGATTTTAATTATACCGAATACTAAAATACTGGCCATCCTTAACTGTAAGACAGCCAAAAGAGTAGTGCTGCCATCTATACGCATATCTTAAAACTACCATTCATGTCAAATTTCAGATAAATGTATAAAAAACATGCACAATATGTATTCTCAAGAGGCAGGAAATTAATTGGAGTCTAGCGTAGGTTACTCTAACGAACGAATGCTATGATATGGATAAAAAGTCCAAACGGACAGAGAGCTTGGTTTTATGCTGTGCAGATGAAAATAAAGTTGGAGCTAATAATTCGTATATTCCAGTCGTCTGCTTTGGCGCATTCCTCGCTCTTTTTCAACGAAATCTAAATGTGATATATTTTTATAATAATTGCTTTTTTATTCATATGTTATTTGAAAAGTAAGAAGATATTCAATTTTATACCAAGACTTGAAAGTTACTTCTACATTCTTCCTTTTTTTACGAAAAAATGCCAATATAAATATACTGCAAATATAGAATTCTATACGACATCGCACAGAATTCTATATTTGCAGCAACAGAAAAAAATAGATACTTTATGAGAAATTACCAAAATAAATTTTAATTACTTCCATTAAAACAATTACATAAAATTGAAATTTTAGAAACAATTTTTTTTAGAAGTTTGTCTAATCAACTGTTTGTGAGGTGCATTTTAAACATACCAGATTTCCTTTGAAAAAGTACAAGTTTCCATCCCGCTTGTCGAAGAAGACGCTGTCTAAATTTCCCGGAATATTCGGGAAATCTGTCCCCGGTATCGCTCGGAATTCCTGCGAAATGTTCTTGGGGTAACCGGTGGCCACTCTGTCCTCGGCGCTGTTGTACAGCCAAAAACGATGACCTGGGTAAGAAACAAACAATCATTTGTAAGTATTGCTCAGCACAGGGTGCGGCAGAATGGACAACCCCTCCCCCCCCCTTTCAAAGGGAACGAAAGTTTTCAATCGAAACAGTGGACAGAAGAAAAACCTTTCTATTTTCAAAATGCACAAATAATCTAGTTTCTTTCCACTCGGTTTTGAAAATGACATACATCTCTCGGGAGGCGCTCGTTATGGCAATGCATTTCTGAGCCGTTTTCTCCAGTTTTTCATCCCTCATCATATACACTCAAGAGCCAAAACATTATGACCACCTGTCAATAACGAGTTTGCCCACCTTTGGCGCGCAACACAGCTTCAACCCGCCTTGGCATGGATGCCTTGGTAGATGGCTGGAGACCTGGAAGTCCTTGGTAGATGGCTGGAGACAGATTGTACCAGATGTTTAAGCAACGGTCACGCAAATCCGAGATATTGCGAATTGGTGGTCTTTGAACTCTGAGCTGCCGTCCCATGACATCCCAAATGTGTTCTATCGGATTGAGATCCGGTGAGTTAGGCGGCCAGGACATTAACTGGAATTCAGCATCATGTTCCTGGAACCACTCCAACACAAATTTAGCCTTGTGACACGGGGCGTTGTCCTGTTGGAACATTCCATTTCCAGCTGGAAAAACAGAGGCCATGTAAGGGTGCAACTTGTCCGCAATGATGTTCAGATACCCTGTAGCATTCATGGTCTGCTCTACCACAACCACGGGTCCCAGAGACGCCCAAGAGAACGTCCCCCAAAGCATAATACCGCCACCACCGGCCTGTGTATGACCTACTGTACACTGAGGGAACAACAGTTCGCCTGGAAGACGGCGTATCCTGACACGGCCATCGGCGTAATGAATGACAAACCGTGATTCATCTGACCAGGCAACTCTCTCCCACTGATCCATGGACCAGTCGCGATGTTCCCGGGCCCAGCGCAGGCGCAGTTGGCGAGGACGCTTGGTCAGCAAAGGCACACGTGTGGGACGTTTTCTGCGTAGCCCCATATCCAACAGTGTCTGCTGAACAGTGTGCTGCGATACTATTCTACTTGGCCCTGCATTGTATTGGGCTGTCAGCTGAGCCACTGTCTGGCTCCGGTTTTGCTTCACCATGCGAGACAGTCTCCGACGACCTTTTTCTTTGATAGCGTGTGGACGTCCAACACCATGTCGTCTACTGCTGGTTTCACCGTCATTCATCCAATTTGCATAAGTACTAACAACTATAGGTCGCGAACAACCCACGAGTCGTGCAGTTTCGGAAATACTTGTTCCGAACCTTCGAGCCATTACAATCTGCCCTCTATCAAAGTCGCTTAGATCCGCAGCCTTTGCCATCACACACAGAAGTAAGTGAAAGAATGATTCTTCAGACTCTCCAGCAGCAGTTAAATACCACTTCCACCTGATCACGTGCCATCCACGTCATCCAGGCGAATTCATTGCAAAATGTAGGGGTGGTCATAATGTTTTGGCTATTGAGTGTATATATATATATATATGTTCGTGTGTGTGTGCGTGTGTAAGTAAGTAAGTGTAACGCACGCTATAATACTTCTAAGCCTCAAATGTAGATGTCGCCACCATACGGATAAACTTTGCGTGAAAACTTCCATCGTACTATCATTTATTTAAGCAGAGAGAGAGTTTGGATTTTGTCTAGAGTGGAGACTTCCCGGTCTGATGCCCAATTTTGGACTATGTTAAGTTAACTTACTTGTTTATCTCTAAACGTTTTTCAATTGTTTTGTACTGTGTAATGTAATCTGTGCCTCGTAACTGTGATTTCTAGAGTAATTAAACATGTTCTAAACTTTACCCCGAGATTTTCTTGATTACTTTTTGTTTAACACCAGTAATTACATTAATGACAGTATATATATATATATATATATATATATATATATATATATATATATATAAATTCGCAATTCGCTAAATGGCAAGTGACATCTAGCATTGGCCAAGTCGCTTGATCAAAGCCCAAAATAATCGAGAATCGACGACTACTTCGGGCTTTGGTTGGCCAATTCGCGATGCTCCCGACAATGAAAGGCCAGTCCAAGAAAAAGTGGCCAAAGCTAGAAGTTTTGCGGAACTGGATAATGAAGTTACAGGAGTTGATGATTCCAGTTCTGACTCATGTTATTGACACTGGAAAAATCCCTTTAGTTTAGTCAAAGAAGAAAAAAATCAATTCAAAATCAAAGAGAAAAGGACAATTTTTCTTTTTTCTTGGGTAATTTGCTAATTGACAATTGGTTGTCGGGCGCATCGCGGATTGGCGGGCCATATATATCTCGTTACTTACTTACACACACACACACACATATGGTTCCTCTTACTAGAATTGTATTCTGCTTTAAACAAATACACCAAGGGCAATCGAACGTGACACCTGCCGGAATGGATCCAAAGTTTCAAGTATCTATTTCGATTGATTTGAAAGCGATCCGTCATTTACCCGAACTGAACCTCACCTTTGAAGAAATAGGCCGAGTCCTGGGTGTAGGTCCATACGTGGGCGTAACCATCGATGTCATCCGGAATGCCCTTCCACTCGGGTGTGATCTGCAGAGGGTCCCCGTACCGAGTCCTGTTGTACCGGTTCTCGTACATCCAGTACCGGTTGTCGCGGAAGAAGTACGTGTTGTAAATCAGCTGACCGTCGGGCCGCCTGCGCACCCAGTCGAACACTGTGTTGAAACGGACCTGGCAGATGCCTGCGGGTGAAAGGGAAACCGGGTTATTGCCTGCGGCAGGTATTGATTCACGAAACCCCGAAATTAACCCACCTTCATATATATATATAATGTATATATATATATATATATATATATATATATATATATATATATATATATATACACATATATATTCATAGTATTGAGACGGAAAGAGCTCACCGTAAATGTCCTGCACTAGCTTCCTGTCCTCCCAGCCGAGCTCGAAGTTGCTATTGGGGATCACCTGCGAGTATATAGCGTACATGATGGAGTAGTTCCTCGAGGTGTGGAAGAGGCCCAGGGCGTGGCCGACCTCGTGCACGGCCACCTTGACCAGGTTGGTGCCCTGGTCCGAGCCCACTGTGAGGTACTCGTCGTCGTCCACGTGGATCTCCGCATTGGCAGACATCTTGATAGCATGCGACAGCTGGCCGCCGAACCCGTCGAAGTGATTCGGGCAGTTCAGGTGCTCGCCTGAAACAGTACACTACCATAGTACCTCGAAGCCGCATATGACGAAAACAAAACAAAACAAATGGGTAGGTATATACAAATATCAAAAGAAATCAGCTTTAGCCTTCCGATATCTACTCTGGAGCACTTCCCACGACGAGGATGCACTATGGTTAATTGTTAAGAATTTATTTCGACTACTGTTTGCACGGGATACTTTTCGGGCTTTAAATGAATACTAAAGGGACGTAAAAGGGTGAGAAGTTCATCATATCCAGTCGACAATCTCAAAATCACCACGGCAGTATACCGGAGATCGTCTAGAATGTTTCAGGTTAAACCCTTTCACTTCTTATCCCTCATCTCTTCTGCCAATCTGACTCTATTCTGTAGTTTGTTTCATTTTTAACTATTATTATTGCACAAAAATAAGGTATTATCCACCTGGAAACCCCGAATGCATGTGATCCATTACGGTAAGTCGACCGGCGACTTCATTTCCGCAACTCTTTCGATGGATCCACTGCAAAATAACGTTTCCATTCTGACTCTAATGTGTCATTTGTTTCATTTTTAACTGCTATTATTGCACAAAAATAAGGCTATTATTGCACAAAAGAAGGATATGCACAATGTGCATATCCTACTGAAAATCTCGAATGCAACTGATCCATTTCGGTAAGTCAACCGGCGACTTCCTTTCTGGCGATGGATGCACTGCAAAAACAAAACAAAACTAAACAAACCTTCCCCAAATACCCACTTTGTGTTGACACCTGTGTATTCTGATAGACTTGGGAGCTCTGAACTAGAAAACGGTCTGGTTTGGTTTGGTTTGGAGCGCTACGGTCAATTTTGTTACACGAGGGCTCATTAGACCGGGACCTACTGCTTAAAGGCGATTTCGAACTGCTACAAACGTCCAAGAGTGGAATTCGAACCCATGGACATTGGTACCGAATGCCAGCGCCCTAGCCACTCGGCCATCGTTCGGCGAAGGACAGAAAACGGTCTGGAGTGACACGGGTAGAGTCAGAATGCTCCATTTTAAAAGTGGTTTTGTTTCCTGGAACAGAACGAGGGGGGGGGGGGTGTTAATATATAAAAATCTTTTCAGTTCACAATATTATTATAATTGCAATTGCGATCGGTATCATGGATGACGTACAAATGACGTCACTCACGACTTGCGGGGAAGACCAAGTGGACAGTTTGTCACTGAAAACCTGCTATTCTGTTATTTTGAGTTTATCAAACGATTAACGATAAAATGGTTTGGCGTTGCGATGTATATTGTCGATAAAACCATGCCTGTGGTCTATCGTAGTTTGTTCTACACGGATCAAGGAAGGAAGACTCTTGAAACACGAGAAAAAGATCATTTGAAATATGTCACCTACCAAGGAATTCCGAGATTAATAATTACATTACGAATAAGTGGATAATCGCTGCCATTAAGTTTCCTCTAACAGGTTTCTTCTCGAGACAAATTGTGGATAAAAGTCGTAGGCCCAAACCAGAAGACGATCCTAAATAATCACTCTTGTCGCCCGGTGAATCAATAAAAGAGCAAAATGGAAGCGGGGTAAAATGTTAAAGACATTTCTTCCTCTATAGATGGGTTTTAGTGAAAGCCCAATTAAATTTCAATTTCAAATAAGGCTCTCCGAGGAGTGCAGAACGGAAGACAAGAAAGATAAAAATAAATGGAGGTTGAATGGCGGCTCCGCTTTGCCGATAAGTGTAAATATTTTAGTCTCAAGTGTCGTGCGTCTGTATCCATCTTCCCTCCGACTCAAGTGGGTCCGCACGTTTTGGGTTACCCTGTCACACGCACGGGGCCTTTGTCAGCGCGCATCGGCCGAATTTTGAATAAACAACGTCGATGGGGTGAAATAAACAGCGCAGGGAGGAAGCACTCCATGGCGTCACAGATGCCACTTGTAATTGATTTGGAGGTGTTTATTTTACAAAAAGAGGGGATTTCTTGAAGCGCGGAAACGTGTTCTCTCTCGACCCGCTCGAGTGGGGATTAAAAATACCTCGTCTGTCTTTTCGGGGCTGACGAGATCTTTCTTCGATTTCGTGACGCGTACAACCGGCTCTCTAAACGTTAGAGTGGAAGGTCTGACTCTTCGGTGTCCTTCGCAATTCACTGCGAACCCATCGAAGGAAACGGTCAAACAAGTAACCGGTGACAAAATACTCGTAAATCAATTCGAAAGGAATCCGATCAGATAGACACGCTCGCTCCACACAGTACGAACCCAAAACGTTGGTAGATAAAAGTATTTCGGTATTAATTTAAATAATAATAATAAAAAGTTCTAATGCGAAAGCGAAGCGAGATTTTCCCTTCAGTTCCCCTTTTGAAAGTTATTGTGGTTGCGCCATAGCTCTCAAGTATTTAAAAGATATTAGGGTAGATATCCCAAATATCGCCTACCCCAAAATTTTTCCGACATTTCATCCATTTTTACCATGTTTTTATTAACTTGCTTTATTGTTTGTGTGTGTGTTTGTCCAGTACAAATCTTGCAATCGATTCTTAACTAACTTCTCTACTAGCTAGACATTTGAAACTTTTAGAATAGCTCAGAACACGATGACAATGCATTTTTTAAATACTTTTAGCCATCTTTAAGCAGAATTGATTTCATTTTCAGTTAATTTTGCTTTGTAGACTGGTTCAGCCATCTATCGGCCGGGACGGGAACGAAAAGTTAAACGCAAATTAACTTCCAATTAACTTCATTTTCTTTCAAGTTGATGGGACAATTCATCAAAAAAAATTTTTAAAAAGTATTTATTAATACATAGAATTGTCAAGTTTATATGATTCAACAGAAAATTTAAAAACATGGTAGTATATATAAAGTTCTTTTTATCTTGTAATTATTTAGTTTCTGATTAGACTGGAAACTCAAAGAACATCACTAAGAATTATTTCCTTTGGTATCCTGAGATCAACCAGCTCCAAAACCGGTGTCATTTTAAGTTATGTAGCTGAATTGGAAAAATTGAAATTTCTAGTGAAACCCAGAGCGGTTCCTAATATTGCCTACCTCTGTAAATATTACCGCATACCAGGCGAAATTAGAAGCACCTGTTAAAAGGCGTTGCTAGCAAAATAATATCACCTCTGTATTCTCTGTTTAATGCACTTTCAATTGGTATAAGCAAAATTAGAATTTGGATGCACCTACCTGGTCATTCACTGGATTCTTTGGAGACAAAATTTACGAAGACAACAGCCAAAACAATTTCAGATGCCATATAGTTTCTGTTGTCAGTGATAAGAGCTATGTCGCTAGTGCCGCTGTTAGTACAAACCCAAAACTAAGAAGTTACTGCATTTTCTCATACATAGCGCGAATCGTACTTTTGAAACACAAGTAGGCGATATTAGGCAGAGTGGCAATATTTGGGACACTCACCCTAATATTCGTAAGTTTTGCTTATAAAAAAAAAATGTTGCAAAAGAAATTTTAGACATATCTTTCAGAAGTATTGTTTTAACCTCCATACCTTTATATAGGGGGATTCACTAGAAAGAGGCCCTGAATATTCTGTGATGAAGCAATTTGAAAGGAACAACGTGCAACGTGCTCCTCAGTAAATGGCACATCACACCATATGGGTCTTGGATGAGGCGTGGTTCCATTTGTCGGGTTATGTTAACTCGCAAAACATTCGCATAGGAGCCGCTGAAAATCCCTTTTCCACTCGTAGGTGGGGCGTGATGTCCCGGTTGTACGTCATAGATCCAATCTTTTTCGACACCACCTTGAACACCAATGTGTACCTGGACATTTTTTAACAGTTCCAGAATCAGTTGGATGATCGTGAGTTAACGGAAGGTTACTTAAGAACGTGTCACTCATCGGCGAGGAGCGTGAATGGAGTTCTACTTTGGGAACAGGGTAGTTTCAAAAGGGCTTTGGCCACCACGGCCGCTTGATCTGACGCCACTAGACATCTTCCTTTGGGGAATGTCTATCTGACCAAACTTCACACTGTAGAAGATTTGAAAGAAAAGATCCAACGTGATATTGTTCCTGTTCCCCTCGATATCCTTGCGAATACGCTCAGGAACATGGAGCGCCACGTCGAAATGTGTTCGGCAGAAAACGAAGATCCCTTCCAGCATCACATATAATGCAATCGATTACACATACATCAAAGTTTGTAAAACTTTTTTTCTCTCTCTGTGTGTGTGTGGGTGGGTGGGTGGGTGGTCAGATTGCTTCATCCTAGTGAGAGTTATTGCAGAATATTCGGGGCTTCTTTCAAGTGAATCCCCATGCAGCAACTTTATCGAATTTTATCCGTTTCGCTTTGTCCCCTGTTTCTGTGAAGTTAGCTTTATTTATCTGTTGCTGAAAGTCTTTAGATAAATAAATGAATCAATTGGTTCATCTGTTTTCACATGTCTCCTACTTCTACATTTCCAGGACGTGAGTAGTATAAAATTGACAGTTTCGGGGCAGGATTAAGGGGAGGAGCTTAAAGTGGGCGGAGCTAACTGAGTGACGTGGACCAATCAGAGTGTAGCTGGCCACCTGGCGGTCGATTTGGACCAATCAGGAGAGGGCAGCGCTGCTATCGCCCCCTAGCGGGAAAGAGTGGAACCTTATAGTTCAGCAGAATCTTGAAGAGAGTATGTGCTCCGCGGAGCGCCACCTATCGGTCAAATAGGGAACTAAATTTCGTACAAGGATTGGAGGTCAGGGCATATTTTTTTCAGTGCTGCCATCTGATGCTGAAAGCTAGAACTACATTTTTGGGGACTTAGAAATTTTTTTAAAAGTATTTTCCATGGGAATTGAACCCGTTAAGGAAATATTACCTGACTACTTTTAGCGACGTAATACCGTTACGCTATGAATCGTCGGAAGTTCAGCGAATTATATTCTATAACAGAGAGAATATTTTTATGAATTTACTAGAATTAATTATCAAAAATAAATATAACGTCATCTATTGTTTAAAAATGAAACTTAGAAAATTTAATACAAGGTTTTGAGTATATTTTTCAAAACTTTAAATATTTTTAGTCGAATTCTAACTTAAAATATATATTATCAACTTAGTAGTTCGAAAAAAAAGGGCTTATTTTCAGGACATTAAAATTGTTTTGCTATGTTTTTTAACGTGATATATAATTTTACATAGATACATTCGCTAAATAATACAAAATAATAAGAAATTTTTACATAGATAGGCTAAAACGAACATTTTTTTTTTCTTTTACTTGATATTTTTACACATGAAATTATTTTACAACAAGCGTTAAGTTTAAAATATCTACAATTTTTCTTAAGAATATTACTTTACAGTATAATATAATTTAGATAGAGCTTTGAAACCATTGTAACATTTAGTATAGAAAAAATTATTATTTGATCTTACCTTGAAAAACATTCCATGAAAGCTAACAAGGGATATTTTTAGACATGAAATTATTTAAACAAAGCGGGAATTCCCCACTAGAGTTATTTTTTCCTTTTAATATTAGAAATAAAAACTGAAATATGATTCAATCTAGATAATTATTTAAATTAAATACACATAACATACCAATCCATACTATTAAATCTGCAAGAGAAGATATTAAATTTACACTAAAAAAATTTTTTAATTGTCAACATGTGCATACTGCAATAGTCTACATTATTATCACAAAGTTCATTGAATTATATTCTATAACAGAGAGAATATTTTTATGAATTTACTAGAATTAATTATCAAAAATAAATATAACGTCATCTATTGATTAAAAATGAAACTTAGAAAATTTAATACATGGTTTTGAGTATATTTTTCAAAACTTTAAATATTTTTAGTCGAATTCTAACTTAAAATATACTATCAACTTTGTAGTTAAAAAAAAGGGCTTATTTTCACGACTTTAAAATTGTTTTGCTATGTTTTTTAACGTGATATATAATTTTACACAGATACATTCGCAAAATAATACAAAATAATAAGAAATTTTTACATAGATAGGCTAAAACGAATATTTTTTTTCTTTTACTAGATATTTTTACACATGAAATTATTTTACAACAAGCGTTAAGTTTAAAATATCTTTAATTTTCATGCTAATATCAATTTTAAGTATAATATAATTTAGATATATCTTTAAAACCATTTAAACATAACTTGAACACTTTAAATTATACAATTACCATCTAGAAAGTGAAACTTAAAAATATATGCGTCAATTTGATTATCTTTATACAGTTTATGTACTGTTTTAAATGTATTTTTTAAACCTTAAATGCTTTTAACAGATAAAAAAACTTTAAAACCATAAAGTAAATGCATACTTAATGCATTGAGAAATCTAAAACCTATATCTTACTTTGACTATAGCATAAGCTTTCTTCTAATGCATATACTAAAATGTCATACTAAAATTAAAAAACATTTTATAGAGATAAAGACTTTTAATAGCGTTTAAACATATAATGACTTTGTTATCTTTAAAACCATTTAAACATAACTTGAAGACTTTAAATTATACAATTACCATCTAGAAAGTGAAACTTAAAAATATATGCGTCAATTTGATTATCTTTATACAGTTTATGTACTGTTTTAAATGTATTTTTTAAACCTTAAATGCTTTTAACAGATAAAAAAACTTTAAAACCATAAAGTAAAGGCATACTTAACGCATTGAGAAATCTAAAACCTATATCTTACTTTGACTATAGCGTAAGCTTTCTTCTAATGCATATACTAAAATGTCATACTAAAATTAAAAAACATTTTATAGAGATAAAGACTTTTAATAGCGTTTAAACATATAATGACTTTGTTATCTTTAAAACCATTTAAACATAACTTGAAGACTTTAAATTATACAATTACCATCTAGAAAGTGAAACTTAAAAATATATGCGTCAATTTGATTATCTTTATACAGTTTATGTACTGTTTTAAATGTATTTTTTAAACCTTAAATGCTTTTAACAGATAAAAAAACTTTAAAACCATAAAGTAAAGGCATACTTAACACATTGAGAAATCTAAAACCTATATCTTACTTTGACTATAGCGTAAGCTTTCTTCTAATGCATATACTAAAATGTCATACTAAAATTAAAAAACATTTTATAGAGATAAAGACTTTTAATAGCGTTTAAACATATAATGACTTTGTTATCTTTAAACCCATTTAAACATAACTTGAAGACTTTAAATTATACAATTACCATCTAGAAAGTGAAACTTAAAAATATATGCGTCAATTTGATTATCTTTATACAGTTTATGTACTGTTTTAAATGTATTTTTTAAACCTTAAATGCTTTTAACAGATAAAAAAACTTTAAAACCATAAAGTAAAGGCATATTTAACACATTGAGAAATCTAAAACCTATATCTTACTTTGACTATAGCGTAAGCTTTCTTCTAATGCATATACTAAAATGTCATACTAAAATTAAAAAACATTTTATAGAGATAAAGACTTTTAATAGCGTTTAAACATATAATGACTTTGTTATCTTTAAACCCATTTAAACATAACTTGAAGACTTTAAATTATACAATCACCATCTAGAACCTGAAACTTAAAAATGTATGCGATAATTTGATCATGTTTATATAGTTTATGTACAGTTTTGAATGTATTTCAAACCTTAAACGTTTTTTCAACTTTGAAACTATATTATAAGTTAAGACGCTTACTAAAATTAAAAACATTTTATAGAGGTAAAGACTTGAAAGATAAAATTTACAAGTTTTAATCCTAAATATTATATCTTATCCAGAAATGTAGACTATTAATATACGATTTTAAACCTAACATGCTTTCAGCGATTACCTAAATTGCGATATAACCTTTAGACTTCCTTTTTAATAACATAAATATATATATATATATATATATATATATATATATATACATAAATGTTATCAAATTAAAATTTTTGATATACTTTCGTATAAGATAGTTTTCTACATGCAATTACCAAAATATTTTATCCTTACAGCATCAGAAATAATACAGACTTTATCATGTTTAGAAGATATTTACATGAGTTCATTTTAGAAGTAAATTGACCAAGGTTTAAATCTTACAGCGGTAGTGATATACGTAGACAATATTTTTGCTTTATATAAGAAAATAGTTACTATATATTTTAAAATTAAAATTAGTTTTGTTAAGAATAAAACTTTGCAGTATATTTTATAATATAAGCATATACCAAACTCTCATAGTTATCATTTTCAACAGTTAACGGTTTAAAATATACAATCGGCTAAAATACATATCCAATTATTTAAAAGTAGGATAAGCTAATAAAATTTTTATATCAAAGTTGTTCGATTATTGCTTACAAGACTTTAAATATAAAGTTTAATGAAACTGGATCAATTTAACTTTCCTTTTGATACATTTATAGAAAAATTATCTGAAAAGTATGATGATTTTAACATAGCTAAAGAATTCGCTGAAAAGAAAATGATCAAGCAAGAATCTGCAGAAAAAGAGTCAATATACAATGATTTCATTTTAAACAGTATCCCACAAACTGTGAAAAAACGTGCTTCTAATCTGATATCTATTTTGAAACAATAGCCCAGCATAATATTATGGAATGACTAGATTAAGTGATATATCAAGGAAAACCTTATGAAAGTTCTAATATTATTGATTTATTCAATTCGATTTTAACTAATAAGAAGAAAAGTGTCAATACCCAAGCTGGATTTTTATCAGTGTTAAAGCGATTAAATATCGCACAACATTTCATACAAAACAAGCATTTATCTATACAGCAAAAAGAAGAAAAAATAGTTCTCTTTAATAAAATCTGTTTTAAAACTATATATATTAGTGTTTTCATTTTTTTTTCTATGCATGCTTTTTAAATTAATTCACACATACGCATAATGAAATATACAAATTTATCTTTAAATTATCATTTATTTAACACATGAAAAAGTATTTACATAAAACAAATGAAGATTCACATTCACATTTTCCCATATTCAATATAGTATTTAAAATTCGTAAAAAATATCATGTAAATAATCCTTAAATGTTTTTATAGTAATATTATCAAAAAAGTTTCCATAATTATAATGACACGTACAATAATTTAAGCATATATTTTTTACAATGTCTCCCAGAATGATATGATACAAGGAAGTCTTTCCCATACTTTCATACTTTTCAGAGATTGAAAGTGATACACACCAATGTTCTTGGTTAAGGGATTTCTCTATTTTACAATCATAACATTTATAAATTTGATTATTACATCTACAGTACTCTTCGCGTATACAATGTAAATAATTTTCACGAGCTTGATTTATATCACAATGATCTTTATAACAAAATTGTTTACTCACACAAAATAACAACCTATTCGTTTGAAAATCTAGCAAGCGACTAAGTTTAATCAGATAAGATAATGCATATCTACTACTAGTCACATATTTTGAAAAAGACATTTTTTTTTATTTTTATGTTTTATAAATACTTTTAAAAATTATTTTCTAAAAAAGGTTTTAAATTAATACTTTCAAAATTATCATTATAAAAAATATTATACAAATAAATAAATGCAATAATTTATCTTTAAATATTATATAGACCATGGGAAAATGTACTTACATTTCTTCAAATGTACCATCGTCAAAATATCTGTGAAACATTTTCACTTTAAATTGTGTGAAAAATTCACTCTCATTGTACGCACATATACAGTAATTTTCAATTATATAATTTAAAAGCTGTTTTACATTTATGTTAAAAATTGCACTTTTTCCTACGGATTGGTATTTTTCATTATCTGTTACAGTTAAACAGGGATGCTGACGTTGTGAAGGGTGATCAATTTCACACCCATTACATTCGTACAATTCGCTAGATGTAATCATCACACTTCGTTTTATGGCATAGAAGAAATTTATCCTTGCTGTGGGAGAATCACAATGCTCTTTCACACAAGGCCCATTTCTGTATACCCTATATTTCAAGAGCATAGGGATATTTTTGCAAAGAAACGTTTCTTCAACGCAACTTAAAATGTCCTCGGAATAGTCTTCAAATTTAACAATTTGCTCTCGATTTAATTTAATTAAGGAGAGTTTTAATTTATATCCGCCATTTTCTGAAGCGAACATTTGCTGTAATGTGCACTGATTGTTATCATTCACAGCGATTAATTGGTTGTTACATATCAGCGATTTCTTCTTATAATTTATTTTAAATGACGATATTTTGTTTGTAAATTCATAAAGTGTAGCCAAAGTCAATACTACACCATTCTGAGTTGGTATACCGCTATACGCATCTGTAAATTCGCGCAAATGAACGCGTACACCTCGTCGATCATGGTATACCATAATGAACACATTATATCCAATATTCCATGATGAAATTAATACTGGGCTGTTGAGATTTCTATAGTAATTCTCCATCCAGTCGTTTTCCGGTATCTCATCAATGGAAACATTCCAATATGCAGATGTAGAAGGCGACGGATTCATTGTAGAAGGACCCGCACAATGCAAAGTATTGCTAGGAACACTTGAATTCTGTATAGGAGAGCCAGCAAGTTGTACAGTGGAAGGATTCCTTTTTCTTTTACATACAGGTTTTAACTGCAAAGCGTATTGGGCGCATGTCTCGTTCAAAGATGCTTCCATTTTATTCAAGGACGGAGCATTAAATTCGAAGTTTAGCATATTCATTTTTTTAAAATATTTACTAAAATAGAATTATACTACTATGATCTGTTGCTACCAACTTAACGTTTCGAATGAAAGTAAAATTCTACATAGAGCGTTAGTGTGTTTCAACATGTTATCTTTGCCCTCACAAAGGGGAGATAACAGTCCCTTCAGCTATTACATGGGGTAGGTTGAAATCACTCTTAAAGAGAGACAACAAGTCTAACATCTCACCCTGCTATCTAGATAAAAATTGATGATAAGAATTTAGTCTCGCAAAAGTTGCACATTTTAGGGGAAATATTTGCAGGTAATAGCTTTTAAAGATCCCCTTTTTAAGATAAGATGCTTTAAAGTAATACATTCAGAGAAGTACGCCATTGCCGGTCTTTAAAACTGAAATTTTTGAATCGTTTCGTGATTCATTTAAAAACTCAATGAATATTTTACCTCCTCTAATGCATATACTAAAATGTCATACTAAAATTAAAAAACATTTCATAAAGACTTTTAATACCGTTTAAACATATAATGACTTTGTTATCTTTAAACCCATTTAAACATAACTTGAAGACTTTAAATTATACAATCACCATCTAGAACCTGAAACTTAAAAATGTATGCGATAATTTGATCATGTTTATATAGTTTATGTACAGTTTTGAATGTATTTCAAACCTTAAACGTTTTTTCAACTTTGAAACTATATTATAAGTTAAGACGCTTACTAAAATTAAAAACATTTTATAGAGGTAAAGACTTGAAAGATAAAATTTACAAGTTTTAATCCTAAATATTATATCTTATCCAGAAATGTAGACTATTAATATACGATTTTAAACCTAACATGCTTTCGGCGATTACCTAAATTGCGATATAACCTTTAGACTTCCTTTTTAATAACATAAATATATATATATATATATATACATAAATGTTATCAAATTAAAATTTTTGATATACTTTCGTATAAGATAGTTTTCTACATGCAATTACCAAAATATTTTATCCTTACAGAATCAGAAATAATACAGACTTTATCATGTTTAGAAGATATTTACATGAGTTCATTTTAGAAGTAAATTGACCAAGGTTTAAATCTTACAGCGGTAGTGATATACGTAGACAATATTTTTGCTTTATATAAGAAAATAGTTACTATATATTTTAAAATTAAAATTAGTTTTATTCTTAACAAAACTAATTTTAATTTTAAAATATATAGTAACTATTTTCTTATATAAAGCAAAAATATTGTCTACGTATATCACTACCGCTGTAAGATTTAAACCTTGGTCAATTTACTTCTAAAATGAACTCATGTAAATATCTTCTAAACATGATAAAGTCTGTATTATTTCTGATTCTGTAAGGATAAAATATTTTGGTAATTGCATGTAGAAAACTATCTTATACGAAAGTATATCAAAAATTTTAATTTGATAACATTTATGTATATATATATATATATATTTATGTTATTAAAAAGGAAGTCTAAAGGTTATATCGCAATTTAGGTAATCGCCGAAAGCATGTTAGGTTTAAAATCGTATATTAATAGTCTACATTTCTGGATAAGATATAATATTTAGGATTAAAACTTGTAAATTTTATCTTTCAAGTCTTTACCTCTATAAAATGTTTTTAATTTTAGTAAGCGTCTTAACTTATAATATAGTTTCAAAGTTGAAAAAACGTTTAAGGTTTGAAATACATTCAAAACTGTACATAAACTATATAAACATGATCAAATTATCGCATACATTTTTAAGTTTCAGGTTCTAGATGGTGATTGTATAATTTAAAGTCTTCAAGTTATGTTTAAATGGGTTTAAAGATAACAAAGTCATTATATGTTTAAACGGTATTAAAAGTCTTTATGAAATGTTTTTTAATTTTAGTATGACATTTTAGTATATGCATTAGAGGAGGTAAAATATTCATTGAGTTTTTAAATGAATCACGAAACGATTCAAAAATTTCAGTTTTAAAGACCGGCAATGGCGTACTTCTCTGAATGTATTACTTTAAAGCATCTTATCTTAAAAAGGGGATCTTTAAAAGCTATTACCTGCAAATATTTCCCCTAAAATGTGCAACTTTTGCGAGACTAAATTCTTATCATCAATTTTTATCTAGATAGCAGGGTGAGATGTTAGACTTGTTGTCTCTCTTTAAGAGTGATTTCAACCTACCCCATGTAATAGCTGAAGGGACTGTTATCTCCCCTTTGTGAGGGCAAAGATAACATGTTGAAACACACTAACGCTCTATGTAGAATTTTACTTTCATTCGAAACGTTAAGTTGGTAGCAACAGATCATAGTAGTATAATTCTATTTTAGTAAATATTTTAAAAAAATGAATATGCTAAACTTCGAATTTAATGCTCCGTCCTTGAATAAAATGGAAGCATCTTTGAACGAGACATGCGCCCAATACGCTTTGCAGTTAAAACCTGTATGTAAAAGAAAAAGGAATCCTTCCACTGTACAACTTGCTGGCTCTCCTATACAGAATTCAAGTGTTCCTAGCAATACTTTGCATTGTGCGGGTCCTTCTACAATGAATCCGTCGCCTTCTACATCTGCATATTGGAATGTTTCCATTGATGAGATACCGGAAAACGACTGGATGGAGAATTACTATAGAAATCTCAACAGCCCAGTATTAATTTCATCATGGAATATTGGATATAATGTGTTCATTATGGTATACCATGATCGACGAGGTGTACGCGTTCATTTGCGCGAATTTACAGATGCGTATAGCGGTATACCAACTCAGAATGGTGTAGTATTGACTTTGGCTACACTTTATGAATTTACAAACAAAATATCGTCATTTAAAATAAATTATAAGAAGAAATCGCTGATATGTAACAACCAATTAATCGCTGTGAATGATAACAATCAGTGCACATTACAGCAAATGTTCGCTTCAGAAAATGGCGGATATAAATTAAAACTCTCCTTAATTAAATTAAATCGAGAGCAAATTGTTAAATTTGAAGACTATTCCGAGGACATTTTAAGTTGCGTTGAAGAAACGTTTCTTTGCAAAAATATCCCTATGCTCTTGAAATATAGGGTATACAGAAATGGGCCTTGTGTGAAAGAGCATTGTGATTCTCCCACAGCAAGGATAAATTTCTTCTATGCCATAAAACGAAGTGTGATGATTACATCTAGCGAATTGTACGAATGTAATGGGTGTGAAATTGATCACCCTTCACAACGTCAGCATCCCTGTTTAACTGTAACAGATAATGAAAAATACCAATCCGTAGGAAAAAGTGCAATTTTTAACATAAATGTAAAACAGCTTTTAAATTATATAATTGAAAATTACTGTATATGTGCGTACAATGAGAGTGAATTTTTCACACAATTTAAAGTGAAAATGTTTCACAGATATTTTGACGATGGTACATTTGAAGAAATGTAAGTACATTTTCCCATGGTCTATATAATATTTAAAGATAAATTATTGCATTTATTTATTTGTATAATATTTTTTATAATGATAATTTTGAAAGTATTAATTTAAAACCTTTTTTAGAAAATAATTTTTAAAAGTATTTATAAAACATAAAAATAAAAAAAAATGTCTTTTTCAAAATATGTGACTAGTAGTAGATATGCATTATCTTATCTGATTAAACTTAGTCGCTTGCTAGATTTTCAAACGAATAGGTTGTTATTTTGTGTGAGTAAACAATTTTGTTATAAAGATCATTGTGATATAAATCAAGCTCGTGAAAATTATTTACATTGTATACGCGAAGAGTACTGTAGATGTAATAATCAAATTTATAAATGTTATGATTGTAAAATAGAGAAATCCCTTAACCAAGAACATTGGTGTGTATCACTTTCAATCTCTGAAAAGTATGAAAGTATGGGAAAGACTTCCTTGTATCATATCATTCTGGGAGACATTGTAAAAAATATATGCTTAAATTATTGTACGTGTCATTATAATTATGGAAACTTTTTTGATAATATTACTATAAAAACATTTAAGGATTATTTACATGATATTTTTTACGAATTTTAAATACTATATTGAATATGGGAAAATGTGAATGTGAATCTTCATTTGTTTTATGTAAATACTTTTTCATGTGTTAAATAAATGATAATTTAAAGATAAATTTGTATATTTCATTATGCGTATGTGTGAATTAATTTAAAAAGCATGCATAGAAAAAAAAATGAAAACACTAATATATATAGTTTTAAAACAGATTTTATTAAAGAGAACTATTTTTTCTTCTTTTTGCTGTATAGATAAATGCTTGTTTTGTATGAAATGTTGTGCGATATTTAATCGCTTTAACACTGATAAAAATCCAGCTTGGGTATTGACACTTTTCTTCTTATTAGTTAAAATCGAATTGAATAAATCAATAATATTAGAACTTTCATAAGGTTTTCCTTGATATATCACTTAATCTAGTCATTCCATAATATTATGCTGGGCTATTGTTTCAAAATAGATATCAGATTAGAAGCACGTTTTTTCACAGTTTGTGGGATACTGTTTAAAATGAAATCATTGTATATTGACTCTTTTTCTGCAGATTCTTGCTTGATCATTTTCTTTTCAGCGAATTCTTTAGCTATGTTAAAATCATCATACTTTTCAGATAATTTTTCTATAAATGTATCAAAAGGAAAGTTAAATTGATCCAGTTTCATTAAACTTTATATTTAAAGTCTTGTAAGCAATAATCGAACAACTTTGATATAAAAATTTTATTAGCTTATCCTACTTTTAAATAATTGGATATGTATTTTAGCCGATTGTATATTTTAAACCGTTAACTGTTGAAAATGATAACTATGAGAGTTTGGTATATGCTTATATTATAAAATATACTGCAAAGTTTTATTCTTAACAAAACTAATTTTAATTTTAAAATATATAGTAACTATTTTCTTATATAAAGCAAAAATATTGTCTACGTATATCACTACCGCTGTAAGATTTAAA
The DNA here is from genome assembly GCA_907164885.2 of Dolomedes plantarius. NCBI lineage: Eukaryota > Metazoa > Arthropoda > Arachnida > Araneae > Dolomedidae > Dolomedes > Dolomedes plantarius. The sequence continues at coordinate 28,247,074 of OU015495.1, read as the reverse complement.
CCTTGGTCAATTTACTTCTAAAATGAACTCATGTAAATATCTTCTAAACATGATAAAGTCTGTATTATTTCTGATGCTGTAAGGATAAAATATTTTGGTAATTGCATGTAGAAAACTATCTTATACGAAAGTATATCAAAAATTTTAATTTGATAACATTTATGTATATATATATATATATATATATATATATATATATTTATGTTATTAAAAAGGAAGTCTAAAGGTTATATCGCAATTTAGGTAATCGCTGAAAGCATGTTAGGTTTAAAATCGTATATTAATAGTCTACATTTCTGGATAAGATATAATATTTAGGATTAAAACTTGTAAATTTTATCTTTCAAGTCTTTACCTCTATAAAATGTTTTTAATTTTAGTAAGCGTCTTAACTTATAATATAGTTTCAAAGTTGAAAAAACGTTTAAGGTTTGAAATACATTCAAAACTGTACATAAACTATATAAACATGATCAAATTATCGCATACATTTTTAAGTTTCAGGTTCTAGATGGTGATTGTATAATTTAAAGTCTTCAAGTTATGTTTAAATGGGTTTAAAGATAACAAAGTCATTATATGTTTAAACGCTATTAAAAGTCTTTATCTCTATAAAATGTTTTTTAATTTTAGTATGACATTTTAGTATATGCATTAGAAGAAAGCTTACGCTATAGTCAAAGTAAGATATAGGTTTTAGATTTCTCAATGTGTTAAATATGCCTTTACTTTATGGTTTTAAAGTTTTTTTATCTGTTAAAAGCATTTAAGGTTTAAAAAATACATTTAAAACAGTACATAAACTGTATAAAGATAATCAAATTGACGCATATATTTTTAAGTTTCACTTTCTAGATGGTAATTGTATAATTTAAAGTCTTCAAGTTATGTTTAAATGGGTTTAAAGATAACAAAGTCATTATATGTTTAAACGCTATTAAAAGTCTTTATCTCTATAAAATGTTTTTTAATTTTAGTATGACATTTTAGTATATGCATTAGAAGAAAGCTTACGCTATAGTCAAAGTAAGATATAGGTTTTAGATTTCTCAATGTGTTAAGTATGCCTTTACTTTATGGTTTTAAAGTTTTTTTATCTGTTAAAAGCATTTAAGGTTTAAAAAATACATTTAAAACAGTACATAAACTGTATAAAGATAATCAAATTGACGCATATATTTTTAAGTTTCACTTTCTAGATGGTAATTGTATAATTTAAAGTCTTCAAGTTATGTTTAAATGGTTTTAAAGATAACAAAGTCATTATATGTTTAAACGCTATTAAAAGTCTTTATCTCTATAAAATGTTTTTTAATTTTAGTATGACATTTTAGTATATGCATTAGAAGAAAGCTTACGCTATAGTCAAAGTAAGATATAGGTTTTAGATTTCTCAATGCGTTAAGTATGCCTTTACTTTATGGTTTTAAAGTTTTTTTATCTGTTAAAAGCATTTAAGGTTTAAAAAATACATTTAAAACAGTACATAAACTGTATAAAGATAATCAAATTGACGCATATATTTTTAAGTTTCACTTTCTAGATGGTAATTGTATAATTTAAAGTCTTCAAGTTATGTTTAAATGGTTTTAAAGATAACAAAGTCATTATATGTTTAAACGCTATTAAAAGTCTTTATCTCTATAAAATGTTTTTTAATTTTAGTATGACATTTTAGTATATGCATTAGAAGAAAGCTTATGCTATAGTCAAAGTAAGATATAGGTTTTAGATTTCTCAATGCATTAAGTATGCATTTACTTTATGGTTTTAAAGTTTTTTTATCTGTTAAAAGCATTTAAGGTTTAAAAAATACATTTAAAACAGTACATAAACTGTATAAAGATAATCAAATTGACGCATATATTTTTAAGTTTCACTTTCTAGATGGTAATTGTATAATTTAAAGTGTTCAAGTTATGTTTAAATGGTTTTAAAGATATATCTAAATTATATTATACTTAAAATTGATATTAGCATGAAAATTAAAGATATTTTAAACTTAACGCTTGTTGTAAAATAATTTCATGTGTAAAAATATCTAGTAAAAGAAAAAAAATATTCGTTTTAGCCTATCTATGTAAAAATTTCTTATTATTTTGTATTATTTTGCGAATGTATCTGTGTAAAATTATATATCACGTTAAAAAACATAGCAAAACAATTTTAAAGTCGTGAAAATAAGCCCTTTTTTTTAACTACAAAGTTGATAGTATATTTTAAGTTAGAATTCGACTAAAAATATTTAAAGTTTTGAAAAATATACTCAAAACCATGTATTAAATTTTCTAAGTTTCATTTTTAATCAATAGATGACGTTATATTTATTTTTGATAATTAATTCTAGTAAATTCATAAAAATATTCTCTCTGTTATAGAATATAATTCAATGAACTTTGTGATAATAATGTAGACTATTGCAGTATGCACATGTTGACAATTAAAAAATTTTTTTAGTGTAAATTTAATATCTTCTCTTGCAGATTTAATAGTATGGATTGGTATGTTATGTGTATTTAATTTAAATAATTATCTAGATTGAATCATATTTCAGTTTTTATTTCTAATATTAAAAGGAAAAAATAACTCTAGTGGGGAATTCCCGCTTTGTTTAAATAATTTCATGTCTAAAAATATCCCTTGTTAGCTTTCATGGAATGTTTTTCAAGGTAAGATCAAATAATAATTTTTTCTATACTAAATGTTACAATGGTTTCAAAGCTCTATCTAAATTATATTATACTGTAAAGTAATATTCTTAAGAAAAATTGTAGATATTTTAAACTTAACGCTTGTTGTAAAATAATTTCATGTGTAAAAATATCAAGTAAAAGAAAAAAAAAATGTTCGTTTTAGCCTATCTATGTAAAAATTTCTTATTATTTTGTATTATTTAGCGAATGTATCTATGTAAAATTATATATCACGTTAAAAAACATAGCAAAACAATTTTAATGTCCTGAAAATAAGCCCTTTTTTTTCGAACTACTAAGTTGATAATATATATTTTAAGTTAGAATTCGACTAAAAATATTTAAAGTTTTGAAAAATATACTCAAAACCTTGTATTAAATTTTCTAAGTTTCATTTTTAAACAATAGATGACGTTATATTTATTTTTGATAATTAATTCTAGTAAATTCATAAAAATATTCTCTCTGTTATAGAATATAATTCGCTGAACTTCCGACGATTCATAGCGTAACGGTATTACGTCGCTAAAAGTAGTCAGGTAATATTTCCTTAACGGGTTCAATTCCCATGGAAAATACTTTTAAAAAAATTTCTAAGTCCCCAAAAATGTAGTTCTAGCTTTCAGCATCAGATGGCAGCACTGAAAAAAATATGCCCTGACCTCCAATCCTTGTACGAAATTTAGTTCCCTATTTGACCGATAGGTGGCGCTCCGCGGAGCACATACTCTCTTCAAGATTCTGCTGAACTATAAGGTTCCACTCTTTCCCGCTAGGGGGCGATAGCAGCGCTGCCCTCTCCTGATTGGTCCAAATCGACCGCCAGGTGGCCAGCTACACTCTGATTGGTCCACGTCACTCAGTTAGCTCCGCCCACTTTAAGCTCCTCCCCTTAATCCTGCCCCGAAACTGTCAATTTTATACTACTGACGTGACCATAAATTGTAATAATTGACCATAATTTTTTTCTACTATGCCCAAATTTTTGGCTCGTAAAGTTCGGCGGTGTTTGTACCTCTCGTCTCAAAGAACATAATTTATCAGATATTGATGAACGTTACTTTGTAGGGCGCGGCGGTCCTGTTGGCAAAGGCAGTGGGTCAGTGATCTAAACGTCACTGGTTCGAGTCCCGTCGGTGACAAATCCCACGCCATGTACATTAAGAGCAGCTGGTGCACGAAAAATCTGTCATGGCTGCACTGTCCTCCAGGTTCTCAAATTTACCTCTGGAGGTACGGGGTCAAGTGTACCGGTCTCGTCACTCGACTCGGTTCAAAATGACGGGACCGGTTCGTAGCCAAGTCGGACTCATCCTTGTGGTGCTAATTAAAATCGGAGTCGTCCCCTTTAGCCCAAAATCCTATATATGACTTGACCTGATGTTGCTATCGGTCAAGGGGCATAAGCAGCAGCGACAACTTTGTCAGTTGATGAATTTTGTCAGTTTCGACAACTTTATCGCTTCATGCAAATACTTATAATGTAAATAACATAATAGTAGTTATATATATATATATATATATATATATATATATATATATATATATATACTTGTTTGTTTATTTATAAATATGCATACATAAATGTAATAAATTTATATAAGCCTGCATGTAAAATTGTGTATCCGTCTTCTCATGTTACTGTAGAAAATGGACCTCTCTCGATCTAAAATTCGTCCCAACACTAGACAACCCCCGGCGCCACTTTTAATCTCGAGTCCTCCTCCTTCGCGTTGAAGAGCTTTTCCCATTGAATTTGAATGCAAACATGTGCCCGGGAGGGGCGGGGGGGGGGCACCCCTTTCTGTTTCGGCTGGCACCGATTATGAGCTGGGAGTGTTTATTCGAAGGTAAAAGTGGCAGGAGAGGGGGATCTCTCCACTTGAAAAGGGTTGGAAAAGAAACCGGTTAGGATTAGGACCGTGCAAGAGAAGAAAAGAGAGCCGCAATATTAAATAAGGATCAATACAAATCTGATCGAATGAGACGCGATTAAAAGGACGGGGGATTAAAAGATTACGTACGTCGATGCAGGTGCAGAGGATTGGATGCTGTAGTGGATAATTCTGACAAATAATCGAACGTTGTGACTAATATGTGTGTATATTTATAGTATATCGTGATCACGTGAGATAGTATTGTCATGAAACCTATATAGAATGATTCAAATGAATCTATGCGAGCCAATGTAGAGCTAATATAAAATTCCACGATGTGTACGTACACACACAAAACAAACAAACAAACACATATATTATAGTTTCCATATATTTATCCTTCTATATTCTTTCGAGACTACCTCTTCCGAACGCTATGAGCACGTCCACGTCGTCGACCGGCGATCGAATGTCCTCCTGGAACATCAGAGGGATGACCTCTCCCCACATTCGGAACGCCAGGGCTAGGGCTGCCCTCTGAGTGTTCACTGTCAGTTGGTTGCTGTACGCCGAACCCACTAATCTCCACGTCACTACTTCCTGTTTAAATACAATAAGGTATTAATCTTTTTTATTAGATTGGAAAAAATGTTTGCTACATAAAATTCTGATCTTGCATCATATATATATATATATATATATATATATATATATATATATATATATATATATATATATATATATATATATATACTAGCTGAATACCCATGCTTCGCTACGGGGTACATTCAAATTAAATACAACGGTCAATGTATGCAATTAATGCCTATATATATATATATATATATATAATAAATACAACTGTCAATGTATGCAATTAATGCCAAATATATATATATATATATATATATATATATATATATATATATATATATATATATATATATATATATATATAAAATCGTAACTGATATTTTTATAGAACAAAATAATGTAGAAGAAAATATTCCAATTAAATCTAATAGAACATACTAAAGAATATAATACAGTTTGAGGAACATTTCTTTTACTGTATTTTAATATTTTTTTTGGATAATGTCCAACCGTCTGCCGCTTTAGAAAGAAAAAAAAATGTATATTTTTGTCAATTTATTTCGTTGCTATGCACGTGACGAAAAATTAGTTTAAAATATCACAAAAAGAAAAGAAACCACGTGATCATCATTTAATAAATTAAATTCTAAAAAATAATCTTTAAAAATTTACCTAAAATCAAAAAATGGAGGTAAGGATTCGAAAAAGATTTCATTTTAAAGGAATTTTCGTGATCTTTCTTGTGATATAAATTTTATACCCCCTAGATTATTATTTTAAATTCAAACTTAAAAGAATGTTACAAAACAGCTTAAAAATTTAATTTAAAAAATCTAAGAAAATTTTTTCAAAAAAAATTTTTTAGTGCACCCCTACACTATAAGAAGAATTGCCCTGCAAAATTTGGGGGGGGGGTCACAATCCCCCCCCCCCAGTCATCAACTATACCACCTCCAATTCCGTTTTTTGCTTATTTTTATATGTCTATCTTATTTCAGGTTATAGGAGTATTAAATGGTCGCATCTGCCCTTTTAGCCATCTTAATTTTAAATATCTATATATCCCAAATATTTTTGTGAGCAGCTTAGCGCCTAAAATTTATTTACTCATTTTTGTCTCCTATTAAGTAATTTTACATTTGTAAACTATATATATATATATATATATATGACAAAAAATGAAAAAAAATTCTTCCCCTCATTGGTAGGGTATTTCAGTTGGTAGAACAATAGCGTCAAGGTTTGGGGACACTGAATCGATCTGAAGACAGTCGTTACAAGTACAGTAAATATATAGAGATGCTGCCTATATCCCCCTGGTTTATTTGTTAAACGAACAGCAAAAGGGAAATAAACTATGCTTATTGTACAAGTTGACTTCAAACACCATATCGTCCGAGATTAAGGCTAACGTTCATGATTTTTACTATGGTATATCTGGATACACATTACATTCGAATAAGTAAGCATGTTCTCGGGATTGTCTTGTAAGATAAATAACCGAAAATGTTAAATACATAAACTTTTATTATTATTCGAGTAAACAATATTCAGTCAAAATATTCGTGTTTGATGTGGCTTGTATTCAGAAAGGGATTCACGACGCTTATTGTCCAAGTAACGTATTCATTTCTTTATTAATATACTAGGCCAAAATTTGTTCGACCAAAGCTCAATTGCATTTCGCTGTCCGCGTTGGGTCATAATATCTGTAGGAATAACTGCCCGTTTTTCCTGGGCTTTGTTAACAGCTGTTTGATATGGGCATAATATTACTTATAGAGAAGTTAAGCCTGCGTAAAAAGGCAAAACTTACGTTAGTGAAGGCCTGGCCTTCGACTCCCGATGCTAGAGATCTCTTCTTCCTTCTCTTCTGCATGTCTTCGTGCTGTGAGTACAACCTTTTGTCTAGTTCACCTGTTTCAATGTCCTGCAGATACTTTTCCAACCACCTTTTTCTTCTGGTGACAGAAGTTCCTGGTGGCAGAGGTTCCTCTGAAGATGGTCGCCTTTCCCCAAGGACGATTTCGTGAACTGGGACGGCTTTCTGGAGGGAGTCATTCGAAACCATACCGAACGAATATTCGTCGATGTTCGCTGGCGGAACGTCATGGGTCTGTCTGTCAGTATCGCTGTGTGGTTTCTGCTCGAAATCTTGTGCGTTTTTCTGCTCCGGATCTTTGCCGCCGAAGAACAAGAGACCGGAGTCTCTGATTTCGTTTTCAAGGTACGCGAAGCTGCCCGTTGCCGATGACAGGAAGCTGTCTATCTCGGCGTTCGTGGACTGGAGGAACAGGTCGCTCATGGGTCCCTCAGTTTCTTGAATGATGTCGTTTTGTGCAAGGTCCCTTCTGTGTCGGGCAAGAGGTTGGTAGCTGTGGCCTTTTTTCCAATCTGAAAGGAATGAGGTTAATTTTTAATGCTAATATTGGACAGGAAAATTTCAACGAAAATTTAGCTTTTATTTTAAAAGATATATTTAGCTTCAACTATAAGGTAACTTTCCGTCTCTTTGGAAATATATCAGGAAAAGCTAAGTTAAAAGACTGAATACGACAAAAATCTACAAACATGATCCTCCGAAGAAGACAAAATTCATTGAACAAGCAGGAAATAGGCTTAAAATAGATGACTTATCCAACAGAAAACTTTTTAGGGAAACTACCTTCTACTATCTTTCGGATAAGTTTGTAGTGGTCGAAAATTTTTAAAAAAGGCGAACATCTTTCTGTTGTCGAGTAACAAAATTAGCCACGATGGGGTAAAAATCTTTGAAAACATAAAACAGTCCTTATGGCAATTCTGTTTCAAATGAATGTCATAAATTTTTCCTTTTTGGAAAAAAAATATTACTACAAGTTATAAGTTAAAATGGGTTCTTACAGAATGGATATAGGCCCATTATCTATTGTAACGCGTTGATCGAGGTAGCATTCGACTCAACAAAAAATCACAGCCAAATAAATTAAAATCGACGAATTTATTTCAATTCGGAGGAGAAAATTTGGAGATTGAAGATCCGTTACATAATCAATGAAAGTCCTCTAAAATGACGACTGAGTCCGTTAGGAGGAGTTACCACTTGGAGTTTCGCTAATTCAATATCATCGAATAGTTCGTTGAAATTAGAGCAAGTCCCTCGATTTTCACTCCCTGCAGGGTGGATGACTGCGAGGTACTTTATAGAATCAGGATGATCCGGCCTTGATGATCTCGATGAACTGTACCCAAGCTTCCTAGCCGAAGCTAAAAATTCTCTTCGTGAGAAATAAGCCGCCGACTACGCAAGTCCGCGTATAGCCGTTTTCTTTCGACCCTGGATGGTCGGAGGAGTCTACCACAGCTTAGCCGGTCGCTAACTAACTTTTTCTCGCCCCGTCTAATTTTGGACTCTCTCGCTCCGTCCAGAGAACTCGTCTCCTATTGGCTCTGCTAATCGTGATGTCATTCTAGACTTTTCGATTTGCTGGCAGGCAAGGTTAAAATTCTAGTGATTTCATGGTGGTCCGCGTCATTAATCTGGAGCACCGTGGCGAATTTCTGTTCCGCCAAGATGTCACGTTTTTCCCACCGCTTTGTGTTCCTTTCGTTCCAGCTCGCTGTCACCTGTTATACGTTAAAGGGGGGGCGTGTCGGTCAGTTGCGACATATTCCAGCCATGTGCTGCGTATATTTTAATTGTGAGAATTATTTTAATTCGTCACACTATGTCAACTTAAAGTGGATACTGATATCCGTATTTCTGTTTGTCGGAAAAGAAAACTTATACAAGAATGGTATTTTTTTTGTGTTTAAGATTTCTTTCTTAACGTTATTCTTAAATGTCGACTGAAAGTAAAATAAAAAAACTCTTTCCGGTCATAGCAACTGATGTTTTCTCTAGCAGGAATCAGAAAAGTTTCAAATCCTTTTAAGAATAAAAAGCGCAAAAATCTTTGGAATTCTCTTTACTTTTTTTCCTCAGTCGGCAATAATAGAAATCATAAGATGCAAACAATAGATAAGTTTTGAAAAGATTATGGTGACCACAGCTCTCGTCTATACGCCCTATCAAACTACTGACCGATCACTACGTAACAAAACCTGTATACGCAGTAAAGGGTTGATTTCCCAAGTTCGGAGCAGCTCATTTCTATAGGCCTGGGCACCGGACGGACAGTACAGATCTGCCGACCAATTTGGGCAACTCTGGGTCCCGCAAACAATAGATAAATTAATAAAAATTCTTTCCGTAAGAAAAGGTTCGTTAATTTGAATTCATTTATAACTGCGTTCAACACAAATATTGAGGCACTGTAAAGAGAATTTTATGAAGCGATAGGTTATCAGGACACACACAAAGTTTCCTTCTGCAGCTATACGTCATGGGGCGGCAGAATGGATTCCTACATTTCAGAGGGTCATGAAAATCGAACGCAACAATTTACTGAAAAAAGTTTTCTATTTTCGAAAAAAACTTATAATTTAAGTCCCCCCCCTCCCCTGGAATTTGAAAATATCATGGGTGATACACTACCAAAGCAGAACTCGCAAGTTTGTCATCACTCTGTTGGTCATCTCTTTGGGGGAACGACGGTCATTTCCTCACGAAGAGCGAACTCACGGTTGCACATTTCCAGATGTTCCCATGTTCTAATAATCCAGACCCAGTGGCGCAGCGAGGGGGATGGAAGGGGGTCTATCATGCCCCGGGCGACACTTGCAGAGGGGCACCAAACGGTCCCCAAGACCATTGGACCATTTAGTACCCAAGACCATGGGAAGCGCCAAAAAGGTATCGTGTCCCGGTCGCCAGTTATGCTCGCTACGTCACTGTGCAGACCCACTGGCTTTCACGATTGAAACACTTTGGCAGGATTGTTTTTCGATGAGAAACGGCATCAGTTTCATAGAGCCCGTAGCGATTCCTAAATGTCCAGCGTGTCGCGGTTACAGAATCGTTGATCTTAAGGAACGCCTCGATAACGACACCGCGATGGTCACCGGATCCACTCTTAATGTCTACTGACAACTCGAACGGTTGCCCTACCCCCAACACTCCCTTACTAATGACCTTCAGAAAAGTGCGAGTTCCTTCTTCCGTATCCTGTAGTAGCAGATGTATTTGGATCAGTTACAGTGCAGACGCTTGTCATAAGGGATTAGGCGTCTGTAACTGTAAAAATATCTCTTGTTCAAAATTTTACTTTATGTCTTATAATCAAAGAATTGAATGTCTTTTACCTTGTGATGGGGAAAAAGCTACCACGAAGAAAAAATTTCAGAGGAAATTTTGCATTAAGGCAAGAAGGGTAAAAACACTTTTCGATTCCAAAGGAAAGGGAAAAAACTTACGCCTCTTCCTCGGGTTGATCATGGGTTTGAAGGGCACTGCTCTGTTCTCGTCGTCGGGATTTCCGCATCTGGACTCGCTCATCATCCTGAGGGTGGCCTGGTCCAGTTTGCCGGTCACCGGCATGTTGTAAGTGTTCTGGTAGCGCCGGATCGCCTGCCGGATCTCCTCGCCCGAGCACCTACGATTGCCGTGACGCCCCTCCTTGTGGCGGGAGCCGGATCCGCGACGCCTCGACGATCCGCATCGCAGGTAGCCGTAGCGCTTCAGGATTTCCTGGAGTGGAGAAATGCTTTCGTCACTTTCGACTTGGACAAAAACTACCTAGAAGCGACTGCCTCAGGAATGCGTTGCAGAAAATTGAATTTTATTATTTTTTCAACCTCATAACAAATTTTGAGGTTATCTGTATTATTTAGCTCACAGATTCTGAGATCGGCTTATACTTAGCGCCGTATTCAGGGTGCACACAAGAACCTCTCTCGAGAGAAGCCTGGTAGGAATTTTGTCCTTTTATTACCTGAAACACGTAATAATTTCTCTGCACCAAATGCCGTACCAACCAGCCTGCCCCTAGACATATGCTTGACTGCCTGGGACTTTCTAAAAGCGATCCTTTGACCGACCCTTTGTTGGTTTTAGACTTTGTGAAAGTGTACGGCCTCATTTACCTGATCTAGCCCTGCTGGATCTATGGAGATTTGAAAAAACAACAACTTAACAGTTAGTTTTCCATCAATTGATTAGTTTTACTCTTATAAATTTTATTTGGTCATGTCTCTCTCTTTTTTTAAGTAGGGAAGACAGCCTTAGTAATTTTTCTACAGAGTTAGCTAGCCTGATTAAAATCTTATTCCTTTGCACAAGATTAGTTTCAAGTTTTTCTTAATCTCTTAACAGAATACATACAGGGTGTTGCCTAATTCGACCGACAAATTCAGAGGGGTGATAGTAGGCATCAAGACGAGCAGTAATCACTTAGGAATGTATGACCGGAAACGCAAACCTGACGCTGGAGGGCGCTGTTTACTTAATCGGACCATACCTCTTACCAACCCCATTGGATGGCCGAAAATATCGCCTTTTTGTGGAGAAGGTAGAAAACTCAAAAACAAAACAGAATCACATAGGAATGTATGACCGGGAACGCAAACCTGGTCAACTAGAGCAGTGGTCCCCAACCCCCGGGCCGTGGATCAAATGGTACCGGGCCGCCTAAGGAACATTAAATTATTTCCATTTTATTTACTGTGGTGTATTTCTCTTGGGTTAGTGCGACTTTGTCGGGTTTGTGCTAATTTATACCTTTGTAACAGAAGAAATCTTGTAACCATTTTAAATTAGTTTATTATTTATTAAACATTTCAAGATTATGAATTAAAATTGCTGTCATAGCCCCCCTCAGCGGGCCGCGGTAAAATTATTAAACATTGACCGGTCCGCGGCGATTAAAAGGTTGGGGAGCACTGAACTAGAGGAGAAACAAAGACAAAGGAATGTTGACTTTTCATTTCTGCAAAAAACCTCTCATTTTGTTTTATCGGGAAAGAACATAGCAAAAGAATTTTAGTCATGATCGAGGGATACAATCTGTAGTAAAGTGATTCAACCGATAAGTGGCCGAGTAAACATTTGAGAAGGCTCTTCGTCGATATTCGAAACCTCTCCAGTTGCAGTTGCAGAAAGGGTGGGTGTGCTACTTCTTTTTAGCTTTGTTTTCCTAACTCTTTGCTTAAACACGACATTTTTTTCTGGAGAGAGTATTTCGTGGAACGCTTTTTTGTCAGTTAATCATTTCGTAATTCATAAATGTTTCGTCAATTAAATATTTTGCTTTCTGCTGTCGGAGAATCTATACATTGAAGCCTAAAAATAATCATATTATTAATACTTTTTTATATATAATGTTAATTAGAAGATATGAAAATAAAATCCCTCCACCCCAGCTCAAGATTTAGGTAAACGTGTGGTTTTTGGTGAAAATAGCCGATTCCACTGGGATTCAAAAAAGGTGAAGAAAGCTATTATGTTCTGCCCTAAGAATAGGACTGCAATCTTACTTGCTGGACTGCTGGTCGCTTCGCTAGGGGCTTTTAATGATTGTTTTAACATACAGTATATATGTTATAGATGTATGTAAGGTTTGTTTGTGAGAGGATCACGAAATAGCATTGCTAACTAGTAGCTATTGCTAACTAGTAGCATTGTAAGCTAATAGCATGCAACACTAGGGCATGTCCCATACCCTAGTGTTGTAAGGGGCAGCACGTTGTCTGAAGATCTTGGGCTCGATATCTGAAAGGATGAAATGTGTTTGCGGGACAAATTATGAGGGTGCACAGTACAACTTAAAACTGTCATGACCACATCACTAATTTGAAATTTCTTTTCTTTAATGAATATGAGTCACAACTCTCTGATTTAAAGACTGACGCGTTCTATCTTGCTTTTTTTCCTAGACATCAGGAGAAAAAAAAATATTTGTCTTATGACTTATGATCAGATGCAGCAATGGCCAGCTCTATTGTTTCTCTAGTCAGCGGCCATAAAACGCGCTTAAAAAAAAAATCATAATAAGAATAGTCGCATTCGCTTGCATTATGACGAGGACTCGCTTATTTAGCAAATGACATATTCAGGTGTTTGAAATGTAGTATTTTGAAAGAGAAAGTTGAACGTATCTGGGTTTTTTGGTTCACCTTCTCCACATTTTTTTTTCTGTTTGGAAAATAGAATGCAGACAGCCTCAACCCCTTGCCGCTGCACGCCCACATCCTTAAACTTCGGTCGATAGATGATGTAGCGTGTGAGGCGTTTGGAGAGACTTCTTCACAGCAAATTTTCATATTTTTCACTGCCTCACTCCGCACAGAGTTTAAAAAAAAAGAAAAAAAAAGAGGTATCTTTGTTAGCATAACGTTAACGCCGTCACAACACACTTTCAGAATATTTTGGCGGGATTGCGGTAAGTGCTTCATAAAGAAATTTGCAATGGACTAAACGTGGAACATCGAAAGGATCGGGAAAGGATCCGAGCTATCAACACTCTGAAACTGGACTTGACAGTCACTTTCCTATCACTTAGATTTTATGCTGGAGAGTATGCAAATAAAGAGAAAGTTCTCCAGCCAACCATCCCTATTCGACGTTCTAATCACTTTACAAGGAAAGCAAAAATCTTTTTTGAGAATCATTTTGGTTTCAGATAAAGCATTTTAGCACTTTTGACTCGAAATCGAAAATCTTATGACAAATAGTGAGATCCTACTTCGAGATATAAGTAGATACAAAATTTAGACATGCAGAAGGGTACACAAATGCACACACATATATATGTATATATATATATATATATATATATATATATATATATATATATATATATATATATATATATATATATATATATATATATATATATAGGTACATAATGATATGACTTAACACGGACGAATTACTTTAACGGACCGGTACAAGAGTTGGATTAACGCAATAACGCTAGGTAGAGTAGATGATACACGACAGTGTAGACGAAGCCAGAGCGAAGGGAAGGACACTATATCGGGAGAGCCATTGAAGAACACGCACAACAGGCAGGAGATGCACACTATTTATTTAATTCGGATAACAAAGACAGTACACCGCACAATACAATACTACCGGCCACTGGAATCTGGCGGGGCAGGCAGACGTTTAAATCATGGTATATAGTTGGAAGCAGGGACAGAGGAACGAGAGAGCGAGAAAAGCAAGGGAGCAAGGCCAGAAAGAACCGAAAATCACCGCTCAACGTTTTTATACTAGGTGTTAATGATTTTGCCGCTAGGCTTAGAATTCTTTTAAATCGTTAAGGCCGAACAAGTGAAAGTATGATTCGACGTCGCAAGACTTTTCGAACAGGCGTTGCGGTGAACTAAGCACGCGCCTCTGACTCATGTCTGATTTATAATATTTTTTTAATTCCATGGCGGCCATCTTGATGACGTCATTACTGCTATACGCCACACACCAAAGAGTGACACCATGGAAATTATTCATCTACAGGTAGTTTCTGATGAAAAAAATATCCACCCATGTTCCCATCATTAATACCGCCACGGGACTACATATGCTCCCCTACTATAAGGTTAAAAATAACTTTACCGCGCGGGCATTAAGGGACAAACTAGTTAATTAATTCGTTTGATCCTAGGTCATAATTTGAAACAGGGGCTGTATTTTATTGAGAGGATGAAAGGAATTTAGAATGCGTTAGCATTTCAAAGGCAATTAATAATGGTGGGGAGTAATTATAATACACGGTTATCAGGAAAGAATCATCCGATTACAAAATTTAACATTTTCCATAATTACAAGCAGAAAATTATAATTAATGTGTCATTGTAAAGGAAAAATGTTAAATTTTTTTTTCACATATGTTCGATATGACTTCCTTTAGTCACCCGCATTAGAAGATATGGATTCTAATAACACATCATTGCGATATGTTATTTCTTGCCAAACATATAATGTTTCACTATTAACTGTTTGTAAAGAGTCTCAAATGCGTTGTTTAAGTTCGGGCAAACTTGTAGATATAAGTGGTATCTGCTATATCTGCTATATGATCTTGTAGTACACAAGATCTTTGACATATCCTCAAAGGTAGAAGTCGCATGGGGTTAAGTCCGGTCACCCTAAGGGCACTGACCAGTATATGCTCAGAACCACAAGAGCCAGGAACTAAAAACATGAATAGATAAGTAAAAAACAGGTTTTAGACAGCATCTTGTCATCAGCGGTGCCGATACTGTCTAAAAACCAATGAATTGTTTCTAATAAGTATGATCTGAGCAATAAACATACTTAGACACCGTACAATCCATAAGAAACAGAAGAAGTGAATAATCAGTGGCTTTATCATTGAACACCAAACTCGGTGCCAGACAAAGTGAAAGTTAAGTTAAGGAGACCGCAAGAAGACTGACTTCACAAACATTGCAACCATGGAGCAAATGGATTCACCAGCAGACTTACAAAGGACACTGTTTTATAGGGCATAATTACCTAAGTTAACTTAGACATTTATTATGACTAAGAGTTATTATTTTTTATATTAATTACATTAGTTTTTATTTACTTTTTTAGTAGTTATTTACTAACTTTAATCATTTAGCTTTGTATTACTAATTATTAGCAACAGAACATGCTCTTCCTTAAATCTAAAACAACCAATTATGTGCTTGGAAAGACTATCAGGGTAATAATTACGTTTTAGCACTACTAACAATTCTTTTATATGCTTATGCCTATTGTCCTTAGAACAAAGCCTATTTATTCTTACTAGTTGATTAACAATAATCGATATATATATATATATATATATATATATATATATATATATATATATATATATATATATATATATATATATATATATATATATATATATATATATATATATATATATATATATATATATATATATATATATATATATATATATATATACATATAAAAGAGCTAATCTATTTATTTGTCCGCTATAGAATCATAGACTGTTTCACCCAACGCGACCAAATTCGGCGTAGTTAATATTTAGGACCCGAGAAACTTAACGCAGCAAAAACGAAATTTGAGGCTCAATTAGTTTTTAAAATTAATTTTTTAATGATTTTTGTGCCCCTAAGAGCACCTCTTAAATGTGGATACAGCCCCTTCACCACAACCAGTCAATTTCGATACGCGGGGGAAAGAGGGTTGTTCTGAGGTGTGATTTGGGGGTGGTTTGAGAGTTGCTCTGGGGGTGACAGGGGGGGGAGTGTGAAGTGTTTATTTATCTTACGTTTAGTGGAGTCGTGGGTCTAAAAAGGTTGCGAACCGCTGCTTTAGACAATTTTAGACAATGGCATTCAAACTAATGGAACTTAATAAAATTTGAAAAAAAAAAGGAAGAGAAAAAAAGGAAATTAAGTTTGTCCCATGGCCAGTTTTTGGAAGCCTTCTGTTGATCTAAATATATTAATTGTTTGAGGATCATAAAATGGGAAGAAGTTTAAGAGTTCTACAGGTTTTTCCCCCTAAGTTCGCGAAACAGAGTTAACATACGATATGTATTTGAATTACTTATTCCGTGAAATCATATAAGATGAATCTTTTAGAGTTTTAGGGTTTTTTAAGAAGTGGGAGGAAAGCTCTTTAAACAAAGAAACATAACGACACATAACTTTCATTCCAAACTATTAGTCCTTTAGTTATATTAAGACATAGGAAAATTAATGAAATTACTTTTAAAGAATGATTGCTCGGGTAGATAGTATAGATATAAAATTTTTCATGCATTCCATCAAAAAACTACTGGGCTGCACCCCCCCCCCCCCCCCCCCCGCTCTTCATGTTCAACTTGCCAGACAGAATGCGCTTAGCGCGTTTCTACTGAAATGATATACACACAATAAGAAAGAAAAAAACTTTGAGCCTAGGCTTCATGCGGAATCCCGCCTTACTTTGATTAAATAAAGGGAATAACGTATCTTGCACTTTACCTCTCGGGTGATGTGGAAAAAAGCGCGTCTCTTGGGTGATGTGGAAAAAACTGCGTTTTAAGGGAAAAATAAAAAATAAAGGCAAATGTAAATTAAAAAACTTATTTCTAATTAAACAGTGGATCAAACAAATCTATTTAAATCTTATTAAACAGTTTCTAACAAATATAATTAAACAGTAATCTTATTCAATCTAAACGTGCGAATCACGAAACACTGTGTGATTAATTCTCAATAAAATCAGACATATAATCAGAAGAAGGTCCGCAGCCTGAAAGTTTCTTTCTTTCTTATTATTTGTATATCATTTCAGTAGAAACGCGCTAAGCGCATTCTGTCTGGCCAGATGAACATGAAGAGCGGGGGGTGCAGCCCAGTATTTTTTTGATGGAATGCATGAAAAATTTTGTATCTATATATCTACCCGGGCAACGCCGGGCAATAATGCTAGTATATATATATATATATATATATATATATATATATATATATATATATATATATATATATATATATATATATAATTCTTTTGCCGGCCATCCCTCAAAACGGCCCTTTTTTTTTCAGAACTCCCTAGAGCCAAGACTATGGAAGAAACCCCTTTTCCACTGCCACCCTTCAAAACAATAGCCTTCTTGCGGAACCATGAGTGGCCGCCCTAGAAAAGTTTCACTGTACCTCCTAACCCTACGACGAAGGGTGGCATGGGAATCACTGCTTTCCAACCGATGAAAGAAGTAGAGGGTGGACAGCTTCAACAGCGTGTAGTGAGATCAGAAGCCACGAGATGCCATCAAGTTGATTTTTTTTTAGATGAATACTAAGCGAGTAGAAGATATTTATGACTTCTGTGAAAGTCCTGTTCTCTGCACTGATGTATTTATACAGACATTGATATTCTTTGGGTTAACTCGTCATCCCAAGATGCGAATGAAGTGTTACTGAGTATCATTTTTGCGAATCACGTTGTTTTCTTGATGAACGAGTGGATCCTCTCAGAGGAAATTTTATTTCAGGTCGTCACAACGATCATTTTTTACTGATTTTTCCTCAAGACAGACGAATCTTGATTAAAGTGATTTTCTTTACCAATAAAATGGCATGGAATTTCCACCCCCAATTTAACAAATGATTTACTCCGTTAAACAAATATTCACTTCTGTACACACACACACATACAGTCGAATACCGTTATAGCGAACTCGGTATATAACGAACTCCCGGATATAACGAACGAAAATTTTGGTCTCGCCGTTTTCCTATTGTACGGAATTTGATTAGTACTATGTCAGTTTAATGTAATTGATTTTAGTCGATTTAATTCATTAATGATCATTTTTTAATAGATTTTATAATTTTTTAATACATCATTATTAAAAACACATTGCAACTAATGAGTTATACACTTTGTGAACTCTAGCATTTTTCTTAACGGTTCGGATATATCGAACCACCCGATAAAGCGAACAAAACCTTTGGTCCCTTGAATTTCATTATAAGGGGGTTCGACTGTGTATATATATATATATATATATATATATATGTGTGTGTGTGTGTGTATGTGTGTATGTCATGAGAGTTCTGTTATTGCTGTGTATTTTTTTTCTTTTTTTAAGAGTTTCGTAAATTGATAAAGGATATGACAGTGTTATTAGTGAATTCATTACAACTCTAATGTAAATAATGGCGAAAGATCTTTAAAAAATGGTGTTTCTGCCACTTGCAGTACACTCATTCAAGTAGAAATCAATACTCTGCACCCTATTTAAATTTCTACGCATAACGTAGACATTTCTATCGCGTGTCCAGTTGAAAAACACTTTCCTGGTACGTGCATTTTTTAGGTGCGCTTGAATTGTCAAAATTCCTGTCGTGTGTTCTATTAAATCAGTGGTTCTCAACCTTTTTCAACCCACGTACCCCTTTTTGTGCATCATTAACTATGCGTACCCCAGCAAAAACACTTTAATTTTATTAAAATGTGTTATATTAGTTAAAGTTTAAATATTAAACTGCTAAAGTTTAATTACGAATAGGTAATTTAAATTAAAAACAAAAAATTTGATTTTAATGGACATTTTATTACAAAGTATTTATTAATCAGACATAAAATTAAAAAAGTCTCAGCAAATAATTAGTGGGAACGCTGAACTGGTTTTTGTACAAATTTCTTCAATTTTTGGCTCCAGCTTAGTCAAATACTGCCGTAAATTATCCTCAACATTAAGCATGTTTCTATACTTGTTCTTCAGGTAGGTTAAACTTGAAAATCCTTTTTCGCCCAAGTAAGTTGTCGTTCACCCCAGAAGGTACTTCACAGCATTGTCTGCTAGTTCTTTGTGTTTGCTTGCGACGAGCGACGTGTTTGCTTTCTGCATTACTGATAGTTTTCATTTTTAAATCATTACTCAAACTTTTGTCACAATTAAATTCTAGCATGTATCAATATAATTTTGTACACTTTTTGGTAGTTAACCGCGTACCCCTTATAGATTTTCGAGTATCCCTAAGGGGTACGCGTACCACCGGTTGAGAACCATTGTATTAAATAACAACCTACTGGTACGCGTATTATGGAAATTCTTTAATGAGCCAAATTTTAAGTGATAAAGCTATAAATAAACGCGCCAATTAAATTTTGGTAAATTATTTGATAACTTAAAAAAAAAAAAAAAAAAAAAAAAAACACCCCGTTTCCACCTTTATGCATATTTGGTTTTATTTTAAAACACTCTAAAACCTGGAATACAGGTTAGACACATACATATATATATATATATATATATATATATATATATATATATATATATATATATATATATATATATATATATATATGTGTGTGTGTGTGTGTGTACATACAAAATCAAGAAATGAAAAAAAAAAGCCCTCTTGACGTCCGCGACAGGATTCGAACCTGCAATCTTCTGATTCGAAGTCAGACGCCTTATCCGTTAGGCCACGCGGACGACGACAGTTCGTGTTTCTTTTGCAGCTAGTACGTAAGTATAAGTACGTATGTCTAGTTCATAGAACAGATTTTCCGTAGTGTCATACTATGAACGTTCTAGGTCGTGATGCTTTCCCGAGCGGGGTATTTATATATAAATATATAAATTTAAAAAAAAAAAAAAATATATATATATATATTTTTTATATATATATATATATATATATATATATATATATATATATATATATATATATATATATATATATATATATATATATATATATATATATATATATATATATACTAGCTGAAAACCCGTACTTCGCTGCGGAGTACATTCAAATTAAATACAACGGTCAATGTATGCAATTGATGTAAAAAAAAAACGAAAAATATATTTTTTAAAAAATCGTAACGGATATTTTTATAGACAAAATAATGTAGAAGAAAATATTCAAATTAAATCTAATAGGACATACTAAAGAATATGATACAGCAAATATAGTACAGTTTGAGGAACATATCTTTTACTGTATTTTAATTTCTTTTGGATAATTTCCAATCGTCTACCGCATTAGCAAGAAAAAACAAATATTTCTTTGTCTATTTCGTTGTTATGAACGTGACGATAAATTAATTTACAGTACCAGAAGAAGAAATCACGTGATCAGCATTTAATAAATTAGATTCTAAAAATGAATCTTTAAAAATTCACCAAAAATCAGAAAAGGGAGTTAAAGATTCGAGAAAGATTTCATTTTAGAGGAATTTTTAGGATCTTTCTCGTGATATAAATTTTATAACCCTCAAGTTATTAATTTAAATGCAAACTTAAAAAAAGTTACTAAAACAGCTTAAAAATTTAATTCTTCAAAATCTACGATGAATTTTTCAAAAATCTTTTTTAGTGCACCCCTACACTATAAGAAGAATCGCCATGCAAAATTTCAGCCCTTTAGGTACAGCGGTTTGGTCTGTGCGGTGCATGTCAGTCAGTCAGTCAGTTACGGAACTGTTTTATATATATAGATAAAATATAGATAGATAGATGGACATATATATATATATATATATATATATATATATATATATATATATATATATATATATACATACACACACGTACACAAAAATACATATATATTGTAAGACAGTAGTTCTTAACTGTGAATAGATCTCAGGTGTTCCGCGAAATGGGTCCTGATTGTTTTTCTTTTCCTTTTCAATGTTATAACTTTAAAATTTCTAAAAACAATTATTTATTTCCTATATCATAATTTTTTTTGTAATTAATATATAACAAGAGTCAGTATTTGCAAATCTAATACAAGTAACATTTGTAACGTAATCTCCTGTTTTAATTCGATCTCCGCAGTCATAATTGTGTGTGGAATAGCGTCAGATCAGTTGTAGCTTACAACGAGCCATTAGGAAAGTTTTCTTGCCTTACAAAACCCAATCGAATCTTAAAATTTTACATTGCATTACAAAAGGAAGTACTGTATATATGTGTGCACTAGTCAATATTATTATAGGATAATTATTACTTGGGATACGTAATTTTCATATTTACGAAATAGATGCGAATAAAAGCGAAATTTATTGGCGATATGATCAAATAAATGCGAAAATTATTTCTTTACTACTTTTCGGTGAAAGCTCGGTGATAAACGGCTTTTTAAGCGGAATTAGGCAATAATAGTAATAATTTAGTAACATAATAGTTTAACTAAGACCATCCGAGGTCTAAACTGAGAAATCTATCTCTCCTTCGGATTCGCTCCGAATGTCAACCAGACCGCACAGGAGTCGAACCTAAAAATCTAACTGAGAAAATCAACCATAAAGTTTGGTGGAGCAATTTAGTAGCTTTAAGAACGTCTCTTGAATGCCAAAGTGAAGGGTATTTCAAGTACTTAAGTAGTCCATCAAGAGACTTCTGTTGATGTTATACAGATTTTAATTGCAATGAAATGCTGCTACCTTAACTCTGCAAAGGATATACAAAGCCTCTACAGTCCCGTTAACAGAGTAAATGATGAGATATTTTAGTATGTACAACATGGAAATTAATGACAAAAGCCAAAGACTTAAGGAACATAGTGGGGAGACTACTACAATGTTAGCTTTTAAATAAGATTTTTGATACTTACTTATCAAAGTAAGTAAAATTGTAATTGTTATTTAATAAACATGAAGTTTTTAATTTATGTTTTTTTTTTTGCGAATAAATGCGAAATTTTTTTACATTGTATTTCATTTTGTTGCGAAATTTCGATATTTTTTAAGCGAAATTTGCGTATCCCAAATTATTACTGAAGGGGCGTTATTATTACTTATTTACACACACACACACACACACACACACACACACACATACATATATATATTATACACCTAAAATTTTAGATGATATCACATCACGTTGAAAATAATTATTTTGTACGGCACCAACCACCCCGTAGAAACATAATAACAGCAAATAATAATAAATATGTATAAAATAATACTCATATGTTTCATAATCAGTGTACTATCGCGTATTTCCAAGTATTCACCCTCTTGTAAAATAATGTTTCGGAAAAAAACGTCCGCGACAGGACTCGAACCTGCAATCTTCTGATTCGAAGTCAGACGCCTTATCCGTTAGGCCACGCGGACCACACTTGCTACTGTCAGTCGCCCACAGATCGTCGGAGCTTTATGAGCATAAAAATGAAACTATCTTCTTTAATATGAGAAATACAATTAAAAACTGGCAACAAACACACAGGCAGGCACACACACACACACACACACACACATACATACGCATATATATATATATATATATGTGTGTATGTGTGTGTGTACGTACCAATGAATTTAAATTATACATGTGCCGAAAATGTGTAAATGTGTAGCAGAAATTACAACGAGGGTGTCCCGAATTTCTAATATCACTCCCGGGGGTGCCTCAAACTTGAAAAGGTTCGGAATCCCTGCTTTAGACTGTCTCGTTTAAAAGATGCTCTTTTAGAGAACCGATTTTCGTCATATTTGCCTTAACAATTCAGCTTAAACGCATTGACATTCAACAACATGTTTGCTTCATTTATCAAATAATCACTTACTCGCGGAATTGCACTTTTGGGGAAAAATCCGTTAAATGTCTTTCGAGAGTAACATAAATTAATATCGCAGCAATTAAGGGGACATTTATCAGTTTTTGACTCCATCTTCTACAATATAAATTTATAATTCTTTCGCGGATAATAAAAACTCACGATGAACGCAACTGTATTCTGGAGATATTCATAATCCTAACACAAATTCAATCCTCACGGGCCACGAAATAACATTTTATTATCATAATCTCCTTGAAGATTCGCTCATATACGTTGAGGGTTATGTACTACTAATAACGTTTTATTATCGTTTCACCTGGTCTTATTCGTTGACATAAAATCCTATGGACGTTTAAAACGGCGTCATCAAAGCGCTACTGAAGGATAAACTGGCCCATAACGTGGATGACGTTTCCAAGTTTTTCTGTTTTTACTTTATTTTCTTTTTTTATTTTCCCGAGTTTTATTAAGGCATCTGATTACGTTAGGAGCAGTTTTTTTCCGCCAAAACCTTACTTGCGAAAATTTCTGTTCAATTTCTGAGATAATAGAGCATCAAAATAGGAAAATGGGGAAAAACAGACCATAACTACAGTCGAACCCCGTTATAGCGAACCCGGTATATAACGAACACACGTATATAATGAACGAAAATTTTGGTCCCTCTGTTTTCCTATTGTATGTAATTTAATTAGTATTGTGTCAGTTTAATGTAAGTCGATTTAATTCATTAATGATCATTCTTAATAAATTTTATCATTTTTAACATCATTATTGAATACACATTGTAACTAATGAGTTATACATTTTGTGAACTCTAGCATTTTTCTTAACGGTTCGGATATAGTGAACCACCGTATAAAGCGAACAAAACCTTTGGTCTTTTGAAGTTCGTTATAACAGGGTTTGACAGTACAATTTTTTTTACAAAATCGAGGAATTTTGGTCGATTTTGAGCAAAATTTTGCATGGACGGTTCTACCTCTACTAAAGAAAAATAAATAAATAAATATAAATTAAAATATATAACATAAATTTATTTTTATCATATGTGCATAAGGCTCTCGCAAGTATCATGAAGTAAAAAAGAATCGATACAGTCAAACCCCATTATAACGAACTTCGAGGGACCAAAGGTTTTGTTCGCTTTATCCTGTGATTCGCTATATCCGAACCGTTAAGAAAAATGCTAGAAATCCCAAAATGTATAACTCATTAGTTGCTATAAATTATACATTTTGGGACTATTTTGGGTGTATTCAATAATGATGTATTAAAAAATTACAAAACCTATTAAAAATGATCATTAATGAATTAAATCGACTAAAATCGATTACATTAAACTGGCACAATACTAATTAAATTACGTACAATAGGAAAATGGGTGGACCAAAATTTTCGTTCTTTATATCTGTGAGTTCGTTATATACAGAGTACGCTATAACGGGGTTCGACTGTATTTTGAAATTTTTAAAAAAAATTACAGTTTATATTATGCACTTAATTACTTGTAAAATTTCAGTCATTTTTCATGATTTTTTTCTGCACATACAGCTAGCTATAAATTTACACATAATATACCTAGGGCCTAATCTGTAGTTCATTGCATTATTAGTTTTATGAAAAACATACCTGGAAAAT
Organism: Dolomedes plantarius; assembly: GCA_907164885.2. Lineage (NCBI taxonomy): Eukaryota > Metazoa > Arthropoda > Arachnida > Araneae > Dolomedidae > Dolomedes > Dolomedes plantarius. Next base: position 28,222,353 of record OU015495.1, on the reverse strand, counting down.
TTTATAGTCATTTCACGATTATATTTTGACTTATCTTGATAGTCGTATAAATTTTTGTGATGACAAGTTGCTCGGGAAACGCCATTAAAGTTTTCCCTTGCACTGAAATTCGCAACTTCTTCTCTTCTTCAAACCGCCCTCATTTCATTATATCTTATTCCAAGCGTCAGCGTTAATAGGAGGCATATTTTTACAACCTCATTAAGTGTCCCATAAAAGAAATAAGCCGTACTCTTCAGACTAACTCTTCTTCTACCGATAGCAAAGGCGTTGATAAACAGTCAAGTCTACGAGTCACCAGATAACATACTAGCTCTAAAAACTTGAAGAAACGAAAAAATTTTCTAATTGCATGCTTTCGTGCAATACTGCGAAGTAGTTTCTAGCTCAATTTTTCTTAATCTATTTGCATTTCTAAAAAAAAAGAGTATCACGAGTCTTCAAAGAGAAAGAGGCGAATTGTGTTGAACTGTATCGGGAAGCGATGCGGACTCTTTTAAATCAGAGGTGCGCAAAGTGTTGGTCGCGAAGAAGTCTCGAAAAAAATTCGAGAGATAGTTTGAAGTCAACATATCATACAGAATTATTTAATTAAAAAATAGGCTCAAAATTTTCCGTAATTACAAATTTTCAATATTTTTATTTATATAGGGTGAGCCAAAAGTTCGTAAAAACTTTAAAAATTCATAAAAAAGGAAGAAATCATGATAAAGAAGAGCCGTGGGCAAGAAAGGGGTCACAAGGAAGTTGGATTTTCTTTGCAGCCAAGAAAAGTTAAAACATTTTTAAAAGTTTTAAAAGTTTAAAAAGTCCCCGGCAGATGGCGCTGACATGCGAGAGATTCAGCAGAATTATGCAAATCAATCTTGCAATAAAAGACCGTGATCCACGAGGATTTGGAGGATCGGCCCCGAAATGGAAGACTATCGTTGGTGGGGGGGGGGGGGGCGCATTACTCCGGTGGAAACCTTATGAATGATATGGCGGCGGAATTGTCCACGGGGAGTAGCAGTGCTCGCAAAGCTGTACCAGTGACTCCTACCGGTGTTTTTTTTAATTTTTATTTTGCTGCCAAAAAAAAAAAAAAATCCGACTTCGTAGTGAGCCCTTTCTTGCAATCTGAACATCTTTATCATAATTTCTTTGTTTTTTTTAATGAATTTTTAAAATTTTTACGAACATTTGGCTCTCCCGGTATAATTTATATATGTTAAAAAATATAATATGATGTGATTATGTTAAATAAGATGTCAAACAATCTTGTAGGGCTCTACTTCCATAGCTTCCAATCGCTTCTAGCCGAGACTGAGTTGAGTCGCTGTAAAAACCAAACAACAATGAAGACCTAACCGGGAACATGATACAAGAGTAAAATTCTCAAATACTATTTCCACAAATATTAACTGAGCTCCAGGCTGCGGGCCTTCTCATTCATTTTTTTTATTAATTAATGAAGTTCATAGTTTTCAATGTTTTAATATGTAGCTTACAATTTTGAAACCCTGCTGTTTTTAATTTTAATTTTTGTTATATTTTGCCTAAATGAAATACATACTAATATTTAAATATGAAGTTCAACTTAAACTTTTGATAGATTTTTGCCTAAATGAAATATATATGCATACTAATATTTAAATATGAAGTTTTAGTCACACGAGATTTGTCAGAAACAAGTAAGATTGTAAGCAAAGCTTAAGCTTTTTTATTGTTTTTAGTGTTTTGTTATGCAAAGACTGATATTCCAAATCAACAGTTTATCAATATAAAAAACAGTTTGTCAAAATTTTCTTACATATTTTTTTCATATTTTGCAAACATTTTCATAGTTAAAAAAATAATTTGCTATTACCAAAATATTTCTTTTGGGTTCGAGTGATATTTCATTTAAAAAAAAGAACGTCGCGGTGAAAACAAAAAATTTGCGCACCACTGCTTTAAATCTTTCGCTTCGAATAATCTTCTCCGAGGTTCCGGTGGGTTTAACCCATCCTGGAGTAACAACAAAACTCGGCCTTTCGATTAAGGTGGCATCTACAACTGACTTGGTCCACCAACTTGGTCAATAATGCTCGTATTTCAGGATTTAGATAGCTGATTTGAAATCTCGATCGTGACCTGAGAGCTTACTTAACTTAGATTGTTAAACCAATTTTTTCTTATATCTCCATAAAACTATTTTTCAGCAGCATAATAATCTAGGAATTTTACACTTTAACACATATTCTCTGTTGTCCAGCGCCCCCTCTCCATTTTTTTTGCGCAAGGTAGAAGATTATATATATGAACAATATATATATATATATATATATATAAATATATAAATATATATACATATATATATATATATATATATATATATATATATATATATATATATATATATATATATATATATATATATATATATATATATATAAAACAGTTCCGTAACTGACTGACTGACTAACATACAACGCACAGATCAAACCGCTGGACCTAAAGGACTGAAATTTTGTATGGCGATTTTTCTTATAGTGTAGGGGTGCACTAAGAAAGATTTTTGAAAAATTCTTCTTAGAATTTTTTAAATTAAATTTTTAAGCTGTTTAAATACTTTTTTTAAGTTTCCATTTAAAATAATAATTTGAGGGTTATAAAATTTATATCACGAGAAAGATCATAAAAATGCCTTTAAAATAAAATCTTTTTTGAATCTTTACCTCCCTTTTTTGATTTTTGGTGAGTTATTAAAGATTCATTTTTAGAATTTAATTTATTAAATGCTGATCACGTGATTTCTTTTTCTTGTACTTGATTGGGCATTACTGTAAAAGATATTTTCCTCAAACTGTACTATATTAACTGTACTCTATTCTTTATTATGTCCTATTAGATACAATTTGAATATTTTCTTCTACATTATTTTGTCTATAAAAATATCTCTTAC
>OU015495.1:27636927-28216927 GCA_907164885.2 Dolomedes plantarius | reverse complement strand
TTTCAAACGTAAACAATGGAAATGTTAGTCAAATTAAAACTTTAAATGCCATTTTCTCAAAGCAAGTTTTCATGTCGTTTCTGTAAGTTCAAAATGTTCCATGCGTCGTAATTTTTCTTAAATTTTCATAAAATTTCATAAAATGATTATTTATATATGTTAGAATAAAAATTTGTAATCAATTCGTTATACTATTTTAAAACAACTTAAAATTTTTACGATACAAAATTTTTTTTGATAAAATTTTGCATAAAATGACCTATTTTTAACGATTTCTTTTCTAGTTTTTATAAATATGACTGTAAATCAAATATTGCTACTAACATTTATTATAACTATATAAAGATAGCTTAAGAGAGAAAATTAGATATCTGAGACAAAAATTAAATGCGCATGGAGCATTTTTAAATAGAGTAATTAAAAAACAGACTTTAATTAATATCTTAATTAATTACATTCTGATTTTTTTTTATTTAGAATTTCCATCTCTAAACAACACTGTATAAGTATACAAAATTTCATAGCAATTGGTTAATAAATAAATAAAAAAGTTTTTCATGGTCCATTGACGCCTTAAAAGATCAAACGATAAAATAAAAAAGTGAAAGAATAATCACCTGGCTAGAAAGAGTGACATCTCAACTTTTGTTGAAGACAGTTTAAACTGGTTATTTAGTCGTTTGCATATAAACCGCAGTAGTAATTTTCATTTACTAAGAAGGTATTGTACAAAAAAATTTGCTTCGGAATGGAACAATGTCGTAACATTAAATTTTGTTACAAATTAGGTAAATCAGTTACCGAAACTTCAGAGATGATTCGAACAGCATCGTTATCAAGAACACAAGTGTATGAGTGGTGCAACCGCTTTAAAAGCATTGAGGATGAACCATGAAGCTACAGAGGAGCTTCATGGGATGAACCAAAGACAGGGCGCCCTTCAACTTCAAATAATGAGGAAAATGTGGAGAAAATTCGTTCAATGGTAAAAGACGCATAGCCCAGCATCTTCAACCTTTCACGCGAATTTGACGCTTGTATCATCCCTCTTTCATGGAAGTAAAATTTTAATAGCAGTGTATTATTTGCTAAGATTTTTAAAATCTGCGATGACACAATCCCGACGGGACAGTCTGGCTTTGCTATCTGGCCTTGCTAACTATACAGAGAGCGATTAATATAAGCACGACTGAAGTCATTCAAGAGCGTTGTAAAATAAAAGAATTATATAGTATGCATAGTATACAGATATTATTCTTCAAATAATATTTTTTTGATGAATTCTTTAAATGAATTTTCTCTAAAAATGTTTTTATCGTACCGTAGCTCATTATTAGTGCAATTGTAATGCTATATTTTCTAACATAAACTATAAATACTTCGCTAACAACTTTTAGTTCTTTTTTTTTTTTTTTTTTTTTTTTTTAAGTGATGAAGCTGTCAAGAAACATGATCTATGCTAGAAGGGTCGAACTCGTGCAAAAGTGACGGTTTTCGGGATTCCGAGTGCTAGGAGGGACGCTGATTGCTGTTTTAATTTATTACTCCGTGTTCTCATCGGTGGAAACTCGATAGGTTAAGCACTTCCCGTACTTTTGAAATCCCGAAATGAAGTATGTAATGCATTTTCCTTCGCCTCATTGAAAAGTCTAAAAACTGTGACGAAAATGTAGCAGTAAATATCGCTCCATGGCAGCCGCTGTCGTCAGAGTAGGGAACGAGCGTGGCAATGAACCGCTTGTACACTGCTCAAAACAATTAGGGGAGCACATGGGTTTAACGAAATTACGCAAATACTTACACCGATAAGTAACATAAAATAAATCATCCATAATTTAAAGCCTAGCAGAAAACAGAAGAAGAAAACTTCATATGCAAATCAAAGTTTATGACGTCAAAAACCAGAAAAAGAACATAAGGGCGGAAATCGGGATGTTGTAGAAACGTCTGCTTCACTACCTTAACAGTGAAATTCGATTGCTCAGTTATTCTTTTTGAGAAAAGGTGACTTGAACAACAACGTGACCTCAACAACGTGATTTACCGGATTCCATGTCATTATAGGCAGACTTGAATCCTGGCAAACACAACATAGTGTCGCGGACGCTGTTGGAGTCACCAGAAGTGTCGTTGCAAGGCTGTGGAATCGATTCCAAGAAACAGGGAATGTTAGACGTCGACCAGGGAGGGGTCGGCCACGCACCACTACAGCAACTGATGACCGGTATATACTGTTAACAGCTCGTCGAAACAGAACAGACAATGCTACTCAGCTGCAAAGACAGTTGCTCTTGGCAACAGGACGAAGGGTGTCCAGCCAAACAGTACGTAATAGGCTTCATCAGGGAGGTATCTATGCACGTAGGCCAATGGTCTGCATTCCGTTGACCTCACGTCACCGTGCGGCCCGAAGAAGATGGGCTGCTGAACATCGAGATTGGGAGCAACATGATTGGAGCCAAGTGCTGTTTACAGACGAGTCCCGATTCTGTCTGGAGTGTGACACCCAACGTGTTTTGGTATGGAGGGAAAGTGGCACTCGAAATAACCCCACATTCGTTCGTGAAAGGTCACAATACAGACGAGCTGGTTTTATGGTATGGGGTGGAATCATCATAGGTGGACGTACGGACCTACATATCATTCGGAATGGTACTTTGAGCTATGCAGACGAGATACTGAGACCTCATGTCATACCTTACGCTGCAGCCATTGGAGATTCCTTTGTTTTCCAGCATGATAATGCCAGACCGCATGCAGCTCGTCTTGTGGAGAACATGTTTGAAGCTAAAATAATACAGCGTATGGAATGGCCAGCGTGCTCGCCTGACCTGAATCCAATCGAGCATGTTTGGAACATGCTCGGACGACGCATTGCTGCGAGACCAAGGCCTCCTTTTACTCACCGAGAATTGAAGATTGCACTTCTTGAGGAGTGGAAAAGTATTCCCCCAAATTTATCGATAACATCATCGCATCCATGAAAAACAGGTGTGCAGCAGTCTTAGCTGTTCGAGGAGACCACACGCCATATTTAAAATCTTGCATCATTTCTAAACAATACTTTTTTTTCATCGTTTACATGTAACCAAATTGTTGCCCTAAATCATCTTTTCATGTTTTTTTCCACATTTTCAAAGAATTATAGCTTAATTGCAATTTTTTTCGTCTTTTTTTCTGTATTGCGCATTGATACGCGTGTACTATCCATTTTATGCCAATACGTGGCTGACTCGCACGGTTTTCTTAACTTCTTTGCTTCCTCCCCTAATTTTTTTGAGCAGTGTATATATACATACTAGCTGAATACCCGTGCTTCGCTACGGAGTACAATCAAATTAAATACAACTGTCAATGTATGCAATTAATGCCAAAAAAACAATATATATATATATATATATATAACAGTTCCGTAACTGACTCACTGACATACAACGCACAGACCAAATCTCTGGACCTAAAGGGCTGACATTTTGCATGGCGATTCTTCTTATAGCGTAGGGGTGCACTAAGAAAGATTTTTGAAAAATTCTTCTTCGATTTTTAAAATTAAATTTTTAATCTGTCTTAGTAACTTTTTTTAAGTTTGCATTTAAAATAATAATTTGAAGGCTATAAAATTGATATCACAAAAAAGATAAAAAAAATTCCTTTAAAATAAAATCTTTTTCGAATCTTTACCTCCATTTTCTGATTTTTGGTGAATTTTCAAAGATTAATTTTTAGGATTTAATTTATTAAATGCTTATCACGTGATTTCTTTTTCTGGTACTTTGAATTAATTTATCGTCACGTGCATAACAACGAAATAGACGAAAAATATTTTTTTCTTGCTAATGCGCAAACGATTGGAAATTATCCAAAAAATATTAAAGTACAATAAAAGATATTATGTGCCTCAAACTGTACTATGTTAACTGTACTATATTCTTTGGCATGTCTTATTAGATTTAATTTGAATACTTTCTTTTATATTATTTTGTCTATAAAAATATCCCTTACGATTTTTTATAAATATATATATATATATATATATATATATATATATATATATATATATATATATATATATATATATATATATATATATATATTTTTTTTTTTTTACATCAATTGTATACATTGATCGTCGTATTTATAATAAATATATATGTATATATATTTATTTATTTTTTTTGGCATTAATTGCATACATTGACCGTTATATATATATATATATATATATATATATATATATATATATATATATATATATATATATATATATATATATATGTGTGTGTGTGTGTGTGTGTGTAGAAAAACTGTCGTCTCCCATCTCATATTTCAATAATTTATTCGCCTGTGTGACGTCTAGCTGCTGACGAAGCGTTGCCACAACTCCAGAAGAGAAGCTTTCGCCTCGAATTGGGTGCGTTATAACTTTTGGCGGGCAGACGAGACCGGAAGTCGAGTCAGATGGACTCGTAATGTTAAGTGTAAAATGCTGAAAAACGTCGTAAAAAGAAACTACTCTTAAGACGTATTGAATCAAGATGTAATTTTTTATTAACCTCTCTTGTAAATAATCTACGAAACTGTGTCGTCCCTGCATATCAAAGAATTCTTAAGAAATCTACTCTTTCGTATTCCCGTTCGTCCAACTCCTGATTAACGACTGCCCACTACACACACACACACACACACACACACACACACACACATATATATATATATATATATATATATATATATATATATATATATATATATATATATATATATATATATATATATACACACATATGGGACATATGTTAGATGTTGACGATGGTAACTATCAATCATTCTTAACTTTATTAACATTTGTTCACAATTTAAAGAAAACAGGATCAGTCCCCAAAGGAATGTACAACAGGAACCTGGAACAGAACTTTCATGAAACTTCTTGTCTCCTCTTAATTACACTCTGGGTTTATTATTTATATTGCAATCCATCTTCCGCTCTCGCCGAACCGTCAGTCCAGTACAGCGTTCAAAACCTGTCCATAACATTCGAACTTTCGCTGCCACTGAACCGTCTCTTCAGTGCCGCGTTCTGGCCTCAGCTCCATACATATTCTCGATTATTTAGGGCTTTCGTCAAGCGACTTGGCGAAGTGGCCAGTCACTTGGCGAAAAGCTAACTAATGCTGGACGTGCTAGCTTAGTTAACTTTGCTCTAGCTAGCAGTGGGCTAGCTACTGCAAGCTCCACGCACCATAAATGCAAGATTCTGTAGCCTAAAAATTATAGTATTAAAGTATAGGTTCAAGGTATTGACAAACCAAAAAATTAACAGAAATCTGCAATTAGGACTCCACGCACCATAAATGCAAGTTCTGTAGCAAAAAAATTAAAGTATTAAAGTATAGCTAGAATGCACTCAAAAACGAAAAAATTAATAGAAATCTACAATTAAGGGCTCCACGCACCATAAATGCAAGATTCTGTAGCAAAAAAACTAAAGTTTTAAAGGATAGCTAGAATGTACTGACAAACGAAAAAATTAATAGAAATCTGCAATTAAGGGCTCCACGCACCATAAATGCAAGATTCTGTAGCAATAAATATCTGCATAATAAAAATCTCCATAATAAATGTCTCCATAAAAAAATATCTCCATAAATGCAAGATTCTGTAACAATAATAGAACCATTCTCTCCATAATAAACTCCATATAAATCTCTGTTCAGTTAAACTGATCCCCATATTACCTCAAAGCAGCTTCATAGACTAGGTTTCTCGTTTCTTGATTTGGAGCAAATACATACAAATTTTTTGAAGATCCAACTCTAGAGCACGCAGCGTAAAACTGTCCATGAGAAAAGCAAGGTGATTCCAAGTTGACTCCAGCTACATGTAAAGACTGTCCTTGGGCTTTATTGATGGACATTGCAAAAGCTAAACGAACTGGAAATTGTAGGCGCCTGAATTGAAAGGGTATATCTGATGGAATGAGGGGTATGCGTGGAATGAAAGCATCCTCACCTTTGGCGCAGCCTGTCAAAATTTTTGCTTCAATGACATGAGGATGGAGCTGCTTAACCACTAATCTTGTGCCGTTGCAAAGTCTTGGGGGATTTAAATTTCTGAGAAGCATAATTGGTGATCCAGTCTTCAGTACCAAATTATACGGTGGCATTCCGGGAGGTTCTAAAGAGTTTAAAAATTCAGTAGGGTAGTGCACAGCCTCATTTTCTTCAACAACGGTATCTATTGATTTCTACAATACAGCTTCTCCAGGCAACTCTTCTTGAATCTTCAAGTTGATGTTGTTTACACTATCATTTTTTGGTGCAAGAATCGCACGTTCGCAAAGCCACTTATGGTCTGTAAAATGTTGCTGAATATTTGGAAATACTTTTGCTTTGAGTTCATCAACAGACACTACTGTATTACAAAATGTTTCTCCGAGTTTGAAGAGACCAGTTACTGGATGAAGTTGTATTAATCTTTTTCCAATATTTAACAAATGGTCAGCAAACTGACCGTCCAATGTGTTGCCATACAGATGAACTCTCATATTTGTAGTAGGTCTTAAAGTGTGGACATGCCTCCAAAGATGTGATGATTTAAGGCATGATGATTCCGCCATTGTTCATTTTGGAATGACAGGCAATGTTTGTCGGAAATCTCCAGCCAATACAACGGTGACTCCCCCCATGAGTAAATCATTGCCTCTTAAAAATTGAAGCGTTTGATTGAGGGCCTGCAAAGCATTCTTGTGGGACATGGTACATTCATCCCATACAATGACTTGACTTTCCTGTAGAACCTGAGCTTTTTCTGTTCGTTTAGGTATATTGCAGATAGAATTTTCACTTCGGGCCAGATTAAGCGGTAACTTGAAAGCTGAATGTGCTGTTCTTCCCCCAGGGAGCAAAGTTGCAGAAATTCCCGAAGAGGCCACAGAAATAGCTACTTTGGAATTTTCTCGAATATCAAATACATACAAATTTTTTGAAGATCCAACTCTTAGAGCACGCAACGTAAAACTGTCCATGAGAAAAGCAAGGTGATTCGAAGTTGACTCCAGCTACATGTAAAGACTGTCCTTGGGCTTTATTGATGGACATTGCAAAAGCTAAACGAACTGGAAATTGTAGGCGCCTGAAATTGCAAGTATTGCCGTTAAGGTACAAGTATTGCCGCAAGTATTGCCGTGCAAGTATTGCCGCAAGTAGGTGTCGTTAATTTTGCAAGTAACAACTTGCAAAATTAACGGTAAATAACTTCCGCAAAATTAACGGTAATTAATTTCGATTTTTGAAGTTCTTCAGACTCTCGGCTGTTTTTAAAGACGCCTGTATGTAAAATTTCACGATCGTTGCTCCTAAACTGTGGATTTCTATACAATTACAGAGAGACAAACATTCATTTTTATATATTAGATGGCGTTTTTAACAAAGCAGTCGTTCGAAAGCAGTCGGCTACATTTATGCTCTTTCCGAAGAGAAATATGCATACTCCGTTACCCAAAAACGATGTGAGAGTCATGGTTTTGTGATATCTAAAGCGTCGATAGGTCATATCGTCAACAAGAAAGGAAAAAAACGTCAAATTGGAGCCTCCAGTGGGACAAAAATTCCAAACAAGTATCCAAGGAAAAAACGGACATCTTCGACTATTGCAAAGTTACGTTGTTTAATGTTAAAAGAAAATCCCTCTAGTCAAAGGACAGTTGCAAAATCATTAAAATGCTCGGTGTCCACTGTAAACGAAATGATAAACGTTGATTTATATCTTAAGAAAGTGAAAAAACGCAGTGTGCATCGTCTTCTTCCAAATCATATCGCTGAACGCAGGACACGCTGCAGAATTCTATATGAGAAACACTTATCCGAAAAAAATGGAAAACAATTGTCACAATAGATGAATCATGGGTGTATTTAAATGACTGCAACAAAAAAAAGCCATTTATTATCATAAAAGGTGAGAAAAAAATTTAAGTACATGGTTCAAAGAATCGAAAGAAAGTTTTTCTAAGGGATTCATGATTGTTGCTGGTTTTTCTTATAATGGCAAGTTAAAAATAAAGAGAGTGGAAAAAAATGTCACGATTAACTCCAAATACTATCAGGAACATATTTTATCGCCAATTTTTCTGAATGAAATACCATCGCTTTACCCACAGTGCCATCAATCTGTGAGACTCCATCAGGACAAAGCTAGCAGTCACTCATCAAAATCCACTGTAAATTTCCTAAAAGAAATGGAACAAAAAACTGGTATCAAGGCCATACCCTTCACTGATATCCCTACTAAATCTCCCGATGTATCACCTATGGATTTTTGTGCTTTCGGACTTTTAAAATCTGCATTATCCAAACGTCGTCCCAAAACCCTTACAGGACTCTGGAAAGCTGTTCAGGAGGAATGGGATAGAATACCTCTTCTGACACTTCAAAAGGCATTATTATCCTGGAAATTGCGGTGTCGAAAGATAGTTCAGAATAAAGGATGTCAAATAGAACATTTAAAACACAAGAATTTTATGTAATATAGTTTTGTGAATACAATATACATCGTCTAAAAAAATGTATGAACAGCCTCTGTATATGGAATATATACATATATGGAGGGGTGCGTGTGGGTTGGAGTTACTTGTCTCCGTCGCAAAGTAATTAACGTCGTAAAGTAATTAAGTCGTAAAGTAATTATATATATATGGAGAATGTCTGCCCCAGACATGAATTATATATATATATATATATATATATATATGGAATATATATATATATATGGAGGGGTGCGTGTGGGCTGGAGTTACTTAATCTCCGTCGTAAAGTAATTCGTCGTAATCGTAAAGAACAAATATTTATAATTTATTTACATAGTAAATTGACGGAATCTAAAGCGGGAGACCTAAATCCCAAACAGAAAATGAGGGGGTCGTGATAATGTTCATACTAGCGGTGCCCCCTTGCGCCAGACATAAAATGGGTTTAAAAATAACATCATTAAATTTCAAAGTTCAGTTCAGAATCCTGTATATATATATATATATATATATATATATATATATATATATATATATATATATATATATATATATAACTCTTTTCTCCATTGTTCTCCATAATATAGGTGTTTTTTTGTCTAAGTGGTAGTTCCTGATCCTCGAAATCCCCATTGTTTGGTATATTAAAAGAATCGATAGTTTTATATTTGGTCCTAAAAGTCCCCCTTTTAACGTGTAGACAACACACAATTCAATGGATGGGTGCGCTATCTGTTTGACAATTAAGTTTATCGAAAAAGATTTTTTCCGATTGATTTAACCATTACTGTCTGGCGCAGCATCACAAAAACTCGTCTGCGTCGAGTCATTATCCCCCGATCGTTAATGGTTATTTTTTTGTTAACTTCCCTTAACTAAATTAATCTGTAAAATCTTATCGGCCGTCCCATTCGTCATGAGAGTCATATCGCGGTGAAATCTCGTAATTGCGATCTTTTGTGCGTTGACTCAGAAATTACAAAAACCGGGACATGTCGCTGGTGAATGTCAAGAAGATATCTGCTAACATTATAGCGTGTTACGATAGACGGGCTGTTTGGAATTCCTCTTAATACCATAAAATGTACGTCATATATATGCATATATATTACTATAAAACGTATGCATATATATAATATATATATATATATATATACAGTCGAACCTCTATATATCGAACTTCCACATATCTTTTTTTTCTATATATCGAACTCAGCAAATCTCCATTTTCATTACATAGAAAAATTGTTTCTATATATCGAAAAAATCTCATACATACCGAAATTTTTTTCAAGACAAATTGGGAGATTTTATTCCACTTTAAAATAAAATCTCCCAATTTTCGGCATTTGAAACAATATGTCATGGACTTCAATTCGAGGGAAATGTCCCTGATTAAGTTTTAAGTGGGCTGAATAAATACGAACATTTCTTTGAACTTTCCGCAAAACTGGCTGTTCAGCAAGATATTCGTAGTTTTTTTTAAAAGAATGTAACTGTGATCATTGTAACCATAAGTCATTGTAACCAGTGTCTGGATTATTGCTTTTTTTAAAGATGTGTAGTACTCAATAAATCTTTCATATTAATTCATTTTTTAGTTATTAACTTTCATTTAATGGAATTCGCATGTAAATTAGAAATGGAGTTTCGTATACGAAAATTAGCTTTAATTTTTTTAGGAGAATTATGATAAAACTAAGCTCAATTCTATACATCGAAATTTCTATATATCGAATTTTTTTCCGGCAATTTGCTACTTCGATATATGGAGGTTCGACTGTATATATATATATATATATATATATATATATATATATATATATATATATACACACACATATATATATATATATATATATATATATATATATATATATATATATATATATATATATATATATATATATATATATATATATATATATATATATATATATATATATATATATGTATATATATATGTATATACTAGCATTATTGCCCGGCTTTGCCCAGGTAGATATATAGATATAAAATTTTTCATGCATTCCATCAAAAAAATACTGGGCTGCACCTCCCGCTCTTCATGTTCATCTGGCCAGACAGAATGAGCTTAGCACGTTTCTCTGAAATGATAAACAAATAATAATAAAGAAAGAAACTTTGAGCCTGCGGACCTTCGTCTGATTATACGTCTGATTTTACGTATTGAGAATTAATAAAACAGAGTTGCGTGATTCGCACGTTTGGATTGAATAAGTTTACTGTTTAATTATATTTGTTAGATACTCTTTAATTGGATTTAATTAGATTTGTTTGATCCACTGTTTAATTAGAAATAAGTTTTATAATTTACATTTGCCTTTATTTTTTATTTTTCTCTTAAAAACGCAGTTTTTTCCACATCACCCAAGAGACGCACTTTTTTCTACATCACCCAAGAGGTAAAGTGCACGATGTGTTACCCCCTTTATTTAATCAAAGTAAGGCGGGATTCCGCATGAAGCCTAGGCTCAAAGTTTCTTTCATATTGTTAGTATATCATTTCAGTAGAAACATGCTAAGCGCATTCTGTCTGGCCAAATGAACACGAAGAGCAGGGGGTGCAGCCCAGTATTTTTTTGATGGAATGCATGAAAAATTTTATACCTATATATCTACCCGGGGCAACGCTGGGCAATCATTCTTCAAAAATAATTTCATTAATTTTCTTATGCCTTAATATAACTAATGCACTAATAGTTCGGAATGAAAGTTATGTGTCGTTGTGTTTCTCTGTTTAAAGAGCTTTCCCTCCTACTGCTTAAAAAACCCCAAAACTCTAAAATATTTTTCTTGTATGATTTCACGGAATAAGTAATTCAAATACATATCTTATGTTAACGCTGTTTCGCGAACTTAGGGGAAAAAACCTGTAGAACTCTTAAACTTCTTCCCATTTTATGATCCTCAAACGATTAATATATTTAGATCAACAGAAGGCTTCCAAAAACTGGCCATGGGACAGAACTTAATTTTTCCTCTTTTTCCCAAACTTTATTAAGCTCTATTAGTTTGAACGCCATTGTCTAAAATTGTCTAGCGGTTCTAATTGAAGCAACGGTTCTCAACCTTTTTAGATCCACGACTCCACTAAACGTAAGAAAAATAAAATAAACAGTTCGCCCCCCCCGTCACCCCCGCGCATCGAATTTGATTGATAACGCAGCTGGTTTTGGTGAAGGGGCTGTATCCACATTTAAGTAGTACACGCACCTCTTAGGGGCACAAAAAATTCTTAAAAAATTAATTTAAAAAAACTAACAGAGCCCCAAATTTCGTTATTTGCTGCTTTAACTTTCTCGGGTCCTAAACATTAACTGTGCCGAATTTGGTCCCGGTTGGTGAAACTGTCAATGATTCTATAACGGACAAACAAAGAAACAGACGATCTCTTTTTATATACTACTAGCCGAGCTCCGCCCGTCTAGCCGGTCGGTTTAGGGACCCGCTCCCTACAGCAATCATTGTCAGAGAATGGAAACACTAAAAAACAACGAATAAAGATATTTAAATTTTGTGGTGCAACCATAAATATGTGTCACACTCATTACAGCTAATACTGTATCAGTCTCGTGGCGCCATCTAGCGGACCTGAGTGCAAATAGAGTCAAATATTGCATAAAAAATTGAATTAATTAATTTGAAGTATGTATAATTTTTTAAACCATCTTAATATTATTAAGAGAAGTAATAAGATTTTAATAAAATGTATTTCTTTTATAATAGAAATGTTTTTTCCGTGCTTTTAATTGCATAATCACACTGTGAATGAATCACGCTTTGGATCTTTTATTTCTTGTCTTTTATTGCATGACCTAGTCTTGCTTGTCTTTTATTGTATAACCCAGGAAAAACAATCCCTTGTAGAATTATATTTCTTCCATATAATTCTTATATGCATTTAACATTTTAATTTTTATTAAACAATTCTGAGATTATTTCAATAGCAGTTCAGTATTAAAAAACCCTAATGTTTAAGTATTAGCTTGTATAACCTAGTTAAATATTTATCTAATAAAATGACACCAGAGAAAGTCGTTCATTTCAATTGCTTTATTAGTTTCATTAAATTTCTTAATAAAGCACTCAATTGTAATGAGAACCGAAAGATGGCGCCACGGCCTAAACCCTCCCCTGATGATCTCAAGATTAGAATCTAAATAACTCTAAAACTGTTGAAGTACCAGATTAAGTGTATGCAGAAAAAATTATCAGTTTTTATAGCTCTTTCCAAATATGTAACATTTATGTACTTTCATGAAAAAAAAATACCATTTTCAAATATTTTCAAATATGGCGGAAAGACGGCTGAGAGGATCTTTCATTTCTGGACTCACCTTTCAAAAACTGTTGGTTTTTTATTAATTAAAAATTAACGGTAATAAAATTTAAAATTCGGGCTTCGAGGTGCATATGTTCAGACTCTTCACTACCCGTGTGCCAAATTTCACTGTTGTAAGTTTCATAGATTCGTCTGTAGCCCGCACACACATATACATACACATATACACACACACGGACACTTGCTTTTATAAGTATATATATATATATATATATATATATATATATATATATATATATATATGTGTGTGTATATATGTATGTATATATATATATGTGTGTGTGTGTGTATATATAATATATATATATATATATATATATATATATATATATATGTAAGGAAATAGGATCAGATTACAGAACTATTAGAATAAGAAATTTATTTCCGAGTGGCTAGAACATACATCTTATCTATTGGACAGCCAACACCCGAGTGATTCCCGGGATTTACGTATAGAGGTATCTGCGGTCAAAGAATTTGCTGAGCAAAGATGTTTCTTGCAAGCTGCATCAGTTGTGCAGGACGATCGCCTTATTTGGGCATAGAAAATGGTTCGAATGATTTCGTGGCTTCCCGGGGATTGCTGACGCTATGAAAAATATTCCTGGGTTCTTGAATACAGAATTTGGTAATGCCATCTTAAGCATGGGAAGGAAAGAAAATTTACAGGGGACGAACTTAAATTTTATATCTTTCATGTATATATGTATATATATATATACACACACACAATATCTGCATTAGTGTTTGAGCAAACAATGTTTTAGCAAGAAGTTAATTCTGGGAGAAAAATTTAATTACGAGATGTATTTACGAAATTAATTTAGTTACGTTATCTGCTCACTGAAAATGTTTATTCGCTAATGACCAGCCAGAAATTCGCGAATGTGTTATCAGCGTTAGAATAAGTGGAAATAAAAGCAAGAAAGTAATGTTTTTGTAGCGCGATAACGCCGAAATTGTTGGCAGTTCTCTCACCGAGATTTCCGGACTCCTTTCATGAAATGAAGCTGAAAGTTTGGTAAAAGCATGGTAGTGCGTGCAGTAATGCCGCAGTCATGAAATTTGCCTTTTTATTCTAACCTATTTGTAAAAAATAAGTGAAAGAACAGAGGAAAATACAAAATTTACTATGTTGAATAATACCTTTCTTTTGGCACTTCTCCGAAATATTTTTATAGGCACTTGCAGATCCTTATACTGTTCGGCAATCAGTCCCCAGTTTTTAGGGGACTCCCAGAGAGGGTCTTTTCTGTATCTTGTGCCAAAACCGCCCAAAACAACTAATCCAAAGTGGGCAATTAGGCATTTTCAAAATAGCTATCAACGAACATTGAGGGATTACACCAACTACTTTCTAAGAACTTTAAAAAGGTAATGTTGCCACTAATACCAGCCCAGACGATGGACGAAAACTTCAGGTGCTGACCTTTTGGACTAGAGTCTACGGACTTAAATTTCATAGTTGCCATATTTACAGTGAAACTTCTCTAGCCGTCCACCCCTCTAAATAGCCCTATTTGGTTCAGAATCAATTAAAGACTCCGCAGAGCCAATGTTATGAAAGGTACCTCTTTACGAAAATGGCCCCCTTTTTTCGGACCCATGACTGGTTGCTATGGAGATGTTTCACTACATTTGTAACTGTTTGGTATGGGTATTAGACAGGTCCTTGCCTCATTAACTTTTCCTCATATTTTGAGTTGAGAATTTCCCTTTCGAGACCGTCTGTGCATCAAGTCTACATTCTTGAAATTAACGTCCAACTGCAGTTATGAATTCAGAATATTTACTCTCTTATTTAACAGGTTAAAAAAAATTACAGTTCGTAAAAATTGGCAACTTAAAAACATTATCTGAAGAACGTTAATATATTTTTACCAACATGTTTTACAGTTCTAAACAAGTTGGTCTCTTCTTTTTCTTTTAATAGCTTACTTATTCCACTTATAGGAGTTATTTCTTAATCCCACTAAAAATTGAAGAGATTCCCTGCCCTCCTTCTTTATCGTCATTGCCTGGTTATGATAGTGTGCGTTAGGTATTCCGGTTAGGCGGTATTGAAGCTGCGCATCCTTGTACGCTTATACCATGAAGCTACAGAGCTGTAGCTTCATGGCTTATACATAAGTGAGGATAATCACTATGGGGGAAGAGATGAATACAACTTATTGGAGATGCAGTCGCTCGTTGGGTGATGAGAAAAACACAGAGCCAGAGAAGAGGTACACAGATTACAGAGTCGTATTTTATTCAACTGCAAGCACTACGATGGCATTCGGTGTACAACAGGACGGTACGCGAAAAAGCCAAGGTCTACATCCAAGGAGATTTAGGAGAGAAGGGCCGTGGCCCCACCGGCCTTGCCCGGCGTCCTCCAAGACAGCGAAAACAGCAGCTTACATGACAGAGTTACGAGAGAACAATTACAAGATAAAAATACTTTTTATATACCATGTTTTTAAATTTTCTATTAAAAAAAAGAAATGAAATTTACATGCAGCTTCTTCATGAGCTGCAAACGAATTCGCATCTTCCATAGTTAATTATGGATTTCAAAATTATAAATTATAATCTATAATTTGAAGGGAAAAAAATCAATGAATTTCGCAGAGAAAATATCGCAAATAGCATGTGGGCATAAAGAAAAATTATCCCATTGTAATGAAAATGTAATATGCTTGGTTCACTATTACGTTAATAGATGGCACCTGTAGCGCAGTTACTTTTGGCTCCAGACGCTACTCGTATTTTTACGTAATGGATTTTAAAATATGGAATAAAGATGGCTAAAAGTATTAAAATAATGCATTGTCATCGTGTTCTGAGCTATTCTAAAAGTTTCAAATGTCTAGCTAGTCCGGAAGTTAGTTAAAAATCGATTGCAAGATTTGTACCAGACAAACACACCCACAAACACACAAACACACATACCAACAAGAAAGCAAGTTAATAAAAACATGGTAATAAAAAGAGGAAGAGTCTTCCGTCCAAGCTATTATCATATGACTGTTTTCTGATAATGCCACCAGGGGGCCGAAATTACTTATTATTTAATTGGACGAATTTAGTCTCGTGTCCACATCGTGGTTCTCCGGGGATAAATTAATTGCTAGATCACGCACTTGCTAGATCTGCGTATTATTAAAAAGAAAGAATTTGAAAACAGGACTTATTTAATATATACAAATTTAATGAAGCCTTCGGGCTCCGACCAGAGAAATATGAGGATGTTATTGAGTTCAGATATTTCACTCTCTGGATATTATATTGTTTTGGATAGTGAATATTGAATATTGAAATTAAGACCTTCGCTTTTTCGCGTCCCGTCCTGTTGTATGGAGGCCGAATGCCATCGTAATGCTTCCTGTTGAATAAAATACGACTCTGTAATCTGTATACCTCCTCTCTGGTTCCATGTCTGGGCTATACTCATCACCAAACGAGCGACTGCATCTCCAATAAGTTGTATTCACCTATTCCCCCATAGTGATTATTATCACAATTATATATATATATATATATATATATATATATATATATATATATATATATATATATATATATATATATATATATATATGTGTGTGTGTGTGTGTGTGTGTGTGTGTGTGTGTGTGTGTAGAAAGCAGAACTGAACTCTTAACTATGAACTTTAAACTTCATAAAATGTTATTTGTAAACGCATATAATGTCTGGCGCAAGAGGGCGCCGCTAGCACGAACATTATCACGACCCCTCTACTCTGTTTGGGGAGAACATTAAGACTCCCGCTTTGGATTCCGTCGTGGACGGACTACGTTTTTTTTTCAATTCTTTGTTAATAAATGTTAGTTGTTTTGTTATTTACGATGGTTTCTAGTTAGTTTATGTTGTGGATGTTTTACTCCAACCCCGCGCCCTACATATATATATTGTGATAACTTCAGACTCCGGGTAGCTAAAAATGTTCAGAGTCAGTCTACTACATTAAATTACAGTTTTATTAAATTTTAGTCCGAAACTTTTTACACTATTTACAATGTTGATCTACCTCTAGACATAGAGGGAACTGGCCTTCGTAATAACCAAGTAATTTCGATGATAAGATGTCGGCAAGTAATTTCACAACGGAACTAGAAGGTCGGTACACAGCCTCTAGAGCATACAGCGCTGAAAATAGAATAACTTCGTAAGGAGTTATAACTCACGAGAAGCTTATAGAGTGGGCTGCTCTGAAATATGAAGATAACTTCTTGATGAAGTAACGAGCTAACAGAAGCCTGTATCTCAGAGCAGGATGCTCTGAGATAGCTATACTTCAGGGTGAAGTATTCGTTGGCGAGAAGCTTCGAGCGGGCTGCTCTGAAAAATAAAGTTCAGGATGGAGTCGGTCGCTCCAGGACAACGTAGACGAAAGGTGCTCTCTAGATGAGAGTCTCGACCAAGTCTGTCCAAAAAACTGGATTTCTTCTCCCGGCGTTGGCAAATGTGCTTCCGGTCATGTGACTGCAAATGTTTAGGTTGGCAGGCACATTTTGTGACGTCATGTCCGTTGGCTGTGATTCGCTTGACAACGAAGTCATGAGGTCGGCTCTTATAAATCAGCTGATCTGAAAATCATTAGTTCACGTCGAAATAGTCATTAGTTTACGTCTTCCCAGGGGCCGGCAGCTAGGAGCAACCCCATTTTCTGCTTCCAGACACCTTGACGCTGATCGATAGAACTGTTCGCAGGTCACCTGCTGTGGGAGGTCCGGCTGTCTGGGTGATTTATTCGGAAAGGTCGTAACGGATTCTTACAATATATCAATCAATATATATATATATATATATATATATATATATATATATATACTAGCTGAAAACCCGTACTTCGCTACGGAGTACATTCAAATTAAATACAACGGTCAATGTATGCAATTCATGCCAAATATATATATATATATATATATATATATATATATATATATATATATATATATATATTATATGATAAATACGACGATCAATGTATACATTTGATGTAATATATATATATATATATATATATATATATATAAGAAAATCGAAAGGATAATTTTATAGACAAAATAATGTAAAAGAAAATATTCAAATTAAATCTAATATAAAGAATACTAAACAATATAGTACAGTTAATATAGTACAGTTTGTAGAACATTTCTTTTACTGTATTTTAATATTTTTTTGGATAATGTCCATTCGTCTGCCGCATTAGCAAGGAAAAAAAATATGTTTTGTTTATTTAGTTGTTATGCACGTGACGATAAATTTATTCAAAGTACCAGAAAAAGATATATACAGTGGAAATTTGATCGGTCGTTCCCCTAATAATCTTTTTCCCGCTTGTGTTGATTATTTCAATCCCGATGATAATATTTCTTTTTTTATGTTCCCGCATTTATCGGTAGGGCAATAGGTCCCTTTACGACAGATAGAGGTTTCACTGTATACATGTGGGTTCGCGGCGTCCCCTGCAAGCAGAGTTCGGGTGCGGTAAGTGAAGTTCCCCTGGCGTGAACTCTTGGCGCCTTTTTAACGGTTGCATTACACCATCGTCCTACCAACTTGTCATCGTCACGGTAGGCGGGACGATCTGTCAGGATCCGTCTCCATCCATTTCCCGGTTTTGTGTGGGGACAGGCGAGTGTCAGGAGGTGGAGGGTGTTTACAAAGGAGGAAATGAATAACTATTTGTTTTTGGCTGTCTCACGTTACTCACAGCGAAATAATACTCTTGCTGGGAATCGAAACGGTTCCCGACTTCACCTCAGAAACATCTATTGCAGGCTATAATTTTTATGCATATATATATCTCTCTCTGTATCTATCTATCTATCTATCTATCTATCTATCTATATATATATATATATATATATATATATATATATATATATATATATATATATATATATATATATATATATATATATATATATATATATATATATGAGGCGGGGAAAGGCAAAGTGGAAAGTCACATTTTCAACTTTTTTTATTTGAGGGCAAAAATGTAATTTCCATGTTCAATTTATAGTGGAATTGCACATAGTTATTATTTGCAATATTATAATAATTATTTTAAATTATAATTTGTTAAATTTTTAGTGGAATTTTTTGTAGTTTTTGCAGTAAAACGCTTTTGACTTTCACCACTTGACCTACTGACTTACACCACTTTGCCTTTCACCGCCTCATATATATGAGGCGTTGAAAAGCAAAGTGGTGTAAGTCACATTTTCAATTTTTTTCATTTGGGGGCAAATATGTAATCTCCATGTTCAATTTATAGTGGAATTGTAAATAATTATTATTTGCAATATTGTAATAATTGTTATGAATTATAATTTGTTCAATTTATGGTGGAATTTTTTGTAGTTTTTGCAGTTAAACTCTTTTGACTTACACCACTTGACTTTCTGACTTCCACCACTTTGCCTTTCACCGCCTCATATATATATATATGTGTGTGTGTGTGTGTGCTTGCTTGCTTATGTAGTATGTATATTATATTTGGACCAAAATAATATATACAACAGCAGATAATAAATATAAAATCATACTTCATGACAGAGGTGTGTTTTTCTGCAAGTAACCTCTATTTTAATGGACTCATTTAATTATGATTTGATTTAAATGTTATTAACCATAATGTTGCACCACAGGGTAATATTTTTTCTTTGTGTATATTGAACATGATGTACGGCAAAGTGTTAAGTTTGAAGCTGTAGAGACATTTTCGGTTTCTCTGCGACCTTTGCTGTGGATATATACGACAAACTTGCAGAAAAATTTCTCGTTCATCTTGTCCATTTCAATACCACCTACTCGGTTTAATTGTAGCTTACATTTTTTATGTTTTTCATATCGCAGAATAGAAAAGGAAAACTAATCATAAATAAAAAATAACTTCGAATTTTCCGTCAGAGAAACAAATCGAAGTTTTCAACGTTTTCAGTATTAGAGTTATACTAGCTGAGTGGCAACCCGATGTGTTGCTTTATCGATTTAAAATGAAATAGTTTCATTTCTTAATGATTAAAAACCGTTTAATCACTTTTAAAAATATATTAGAATTTTTAAAAAAGGAAATAATAATTTAAACTTTTCTTTCTCAAATTTCGGTTTTTGGCTTTTGAAATAATTCTTTCAAATTTCCGTTTTCAAATTTTGTTTTTTAGACTAAAAAGAAATTCATTCAATCAGAAAAAATTCTAAAGGTTTTAACTTCTCATTTCCTAAAACTAAAATTATTTCTGGATTTCAATTATTAAATGACTCGTTCTCAACTAATAATTTTTCCTTTTGGCAACTGAGCAGAATTTCTTTTGAAGAGTAGATTCCTGGGTCTATTGACTTGAACTCCTGTCGCAAGATGCTTATTATCAATGTATATGTGCTCAATAGAAAAAATAATTAAGTTAAGTTAAATTTAAAGTTACCAGTTACATTAATATAGAAATTAAGTTTAAAACCTTCAAAAAGTAGAAGGGTAAGATAAATTTAAAAATTAGAAATATATTAAGATTAAATAAATTAAGATTAAAATGAAGAATTAAAAAATTTAAAGAAAATAAGTTGATATTAATTATAAAGTTACAGAAAAAATGGCCCTCAGCAAACAAGATGGAAAGTTTGCATAATAAAAGAAAAAAAATGGCTCTGTGCAGGGTCAAACAATTCGTAATAAGATGATTGCAGAGTTCAGCGGGGGGAAAACAAAAAACACCAAGATAAGGAAAATGCAGCACCACCTAGAACCGAACCCGTAACGTACGGTTTACCAGGTCAGCGCCATAGCACTGCACCACGACAGCACAGAGGAATTTCAAAAAGATAGCATGTGTATCGCGGTAAGGCCGAATGTAAATATTAATGTGGGGTGGAAAAAGTGCTTAAAAAAGTAGAAAGACAGTTCTGCCGAATTCAAAATTGGTGATGGAAGAATCCTATCAGTTGTTCATTAATTGGAAACAAATTTCACGAACTTGCTGGAATTATTAATGAGTAAAATAATAAGTTGAAAAATTACAAACTCGGCATTCAGTTAAAAATCAGTTTTGAAAGTACGCTCCTTTAGAATGAAAACTTTTTTTCATTGATTGTATTTGGTATATTTTGGAAGCTGAACATCTAGCAAATGCCGATAAATCGTAAAATTGACATTAATAGGTGCAGAAAACCGAAATATTTGTCCATCAAAATTGTCGATTTCGTGAAATTCGGAAAACTGCTTTGGGGAAAAAGCTTCGTTTGCAATGAAAAACATTTTTAAATTTATAAAAATTTGTGTATCCTTAAAGATGAAGAGTTGTAAAACACATGGAAATAAAAAATTTGTCGATTGGAGGACGGAAAAGTTGAATTTTGCATGCATGAAAATAGTGGGAATTTGCGAAACGGAAAGGAGCTGGCCCACCCGGAATGTCAGCTGTTTTTGCTCTCCTCTTCTATTGAGTTCGGCGGTTTTAATTGAATAATTAAAAAAGTTTAAAGTTTTGAAAGTTGAGGATAGCATCAGTGCGCGCGTTTCGGCCGTCCGCATATATCGGTACCAGTCGCGATATCCTGCTATGCTCGGTTCGCGAGATTAGCCCGTCCCCGTGTCTTGCTGAGTAACAAACTAACATTTGTTTACCTTCAGCTGTAAGATTCAGTAGTAAGATTATTATTGTTGTTTCTAATGCCCCCTGGCCGAAAGTATTCCAGTCCAGGTTCATATAGATTACTAGCCGCTGCGCGACCAACATGGTCGCTTTTAGTTATATATTTTCTTTTGCAAAACAATTCAACTGAAAGTAACATATGTAAGGAATGTTACCATTACCTGTCAACATGAATTTACGTTGTTAAGGGTTAGTGGGAGTTTAGCCAAAAAATTTAAAATCATTGCTAAATTCACTATAAGGCTGATTCTAAAACATCGTGATTAAAAAATGTGAATTTCCATTACTCCAGAACAGAGTTAAAGATAAGACTGAGAAACCCAACACCAATGATTTTAAAAACTACACCCCTCTCTGTATGTACTATTTTTCAAAATGAAAATATATACACTTTATCATTACATCAAATAATAAATTGTTGGGAAAATTTCTTCACTTATAAAAAGGAGTAAAATTTCAGCAAGTACTAAAATATAGTGTAGATTACATCACTCTCTGTATGTACTATTGTATGTACTATTGTTCGCAATTCAGAGATCTCCACTTACTTATACCAAATGAATAAATTAAAATTATTTCGTGAATAAATTAAAATTATTCACGAGTAAAATACAGCAATTAAATTGTACCAAATTACGTGCTATCGTCGAGCCACTACACACGCGCGCGGACGGCCGCTAATGTTTACATCCGATAGTTGTAGCCGTTGCCATTCGGAGTGTAGAAATATCGTCGATTTTTGTGCCGCATACCTACGCGTTTTATATATATAGATTGGGCCGAGGGGGGGGGGGGGGCGGGGCGACTCCGGTTTATAACAGCACCACAAGGGTGGGGAACCGATTTAGCCAGGTTTCACCTCAATTTTGACCGAGTACAACCAGGAGCGACATCTGGGAGGATCGTACCTTCTCCCACCCTCTCTGACTTCAAAAAGGGACTTTCCGGTTTAAGGATTTAACGTGCCCTTATCCGGTCTGAGGTATTTAATGGCTGTTGTTAGGATTCGATCAGAGCACACTCAGATTAGCGTTCTTCTAACTGCAATGAAAATTACTGCTAATATTACGAAGGTGATAGATATCCTTGCTTCGTTTTCAGTGAAAAGAGGAAACAAGAATTGAAGTTTCAACAACTGAAAGAATTTTTCAGTAACAAGGAAGCTTTTAACTCATAAAGTCAATTTACCCGTATCTACTGTATGCTCTTCACGTAAAAAATCTTTTTCTCAACAGAGGGCGTTCATGCTCACAATTTAGCAAGAAACACTGTCATAATGGTAGGGCATTACCTGTTGCAGTGCCCATTGGGCATATCGAATGTAAACTAGGATTACTATATATATATAATACCATATATACGTTGTGATGTCGGCGGACTCTCTACTTAACCCCCGGTATTATATGTGAAATATGGTACAGAAGTTAGCTTTTGGAAGGAAGCAGTTTTGTATGTTGTTTGCCAAAAGACTGTGAATAATGATCTATTTTTCCAGCTTGAAGTTCCTTTACAGCGATGAATGAGTGTTTACAAGGGGAGGTCCAGTGCTCCCGCCAAACCTTTGAAGTCGGCAAAGTTTTGAATACCAGGGGCGATTTGACGCGCGTAAGATCAAGTCAATCTATCAATAGGCGTGCCGCTGTCTACGAACAGTAAACATACGAACAAAGGGAATCCCGGAGGACTAGATTGCACGTGTTTTTGGACATAGAGTTTTTGTTCCGGAGGTATGCAGTGGAAGGAGAACCGGTTTCGACTGGACTATCAGCTGGGCTGGACAGGGAGAGAGGGAGAGAGAGACGAGCCTCGGTGGGCGGAGGTCAACTTGTCTCAGACCTAATGTATTTTCACGGGCCGGAGAGCCGCGTGCGAAGTGATTGTGATTTTGGCCGGAGTGCCTTACACGTGTAATTGTAGATTTGGCTGGAGCCCATGAATGCACTGGAGGGACAAATCTCAACGAATTAATGTAAATATTTTGTTAATACGCTAGTTGAATAAATATTTTTTTACTTTTATTAACCCAGCGCATTTGTCAGACTCTCGTCTCCCATTCCTAAGTGGAATTGATGAACGTGTGTAATAGCGTCTTCAATAAGCATCAAAAGTAGCGCAAACAGGTGTTGAGAGCCATGCACCTTTGGAAACCCTTGACAATAGGAGGTAGCGAACTCATTTAGAATGATTAAGGAAACACAGCGGCGCACGTCACCTAAGGTAGGAACGGTGGACAATGAAACCGACAATAGGTGGTCTTGGTATCGTGGATAAAAAAGGCCGATTGTCGTTCGAGAAAGAGAGGAGGAGGCATAAAAGACAGACGCGAGTAACGAACGAGGATGAATGGATTCGGACTGTTGTAGGGTCAACACGCTTACAGGAGACGGGGAGCTCGTCGGACTTTGAAAGAATGAGCCCCAGCTCTCACGAGTATTTTTAACGTTCGTCGGAACGAAACTTTGTAAATGACGTATTTAACCAAGATTTTAATATGTTAATAAACCTCATGAAATAAGAGTTGACTCTACAATTATAATTCCTTCTACATGATAATGATTTGTCGGATCACGACTATAAAGGTTAACATTGGCGTAGTCGGATTAAAGAACGTGGGAGGACCCCAGCGATACGGAAGGTATCAGAAAAAGATGATCTAGAGTACGAGAGTGGTGATAGATCTTCAAGGAGACGCAGTTTCAAGAGAAGTTGGATTCCGAACGAGTCTACGGGGCACGACTTCAGCGACAGATATTTACTCGGCAACTGGTCAAGAAACGGGAGCAGAAAACTGGGCCAGGAGAAATTCAAGGTCGGAGTGAGGTGTGCATCAGAGAATTCGACTAGACACGACTTCGGCGATAGAAATTTACTCGGGAACTGGTCAGGAAACGGGAAGACACCTCTATCAGGAGAAATTCAAGATCGGAGTAAAGTGTGCATCAACGACGTGGTTATATAGTGAACTCTCTTGAACTGTGATCAAAGTGCAGCAGCGGAGAAAGATCAGAGTGGCAGTTTTTCATCGAGGTGAAAAAGGGGTAAGTGATCTTTTCTCCCTGTGTATGAGATAGCGGTAGTAATTAGTTGAAGGAATCTAATTATTGTTGATAAATTTTGAAGTGTTGATTCATGTGTATAATGATGGAAGTAATTTGTTGAGTTATTGAATTTTGGTAAATGGAATAATAATTTAAAAGTGAAAACGTGTTATTTTGTATAACGGGAAATGTGTACAAGTGTTCGTACTAGTTATTAGTGGAAGTGATTTATAATTGTAGTAGTTAAATGCTCTTAGAATTATCATAATTGTGGAGGTAAATAGTTCAAGATAAGTATAGTTGGTTAAATTTGGTTATAGTTGTAAAAGTGAATTTGTACTTGTTTGCTGCATTTGTGATTAAGTGGTATAAGCTAAAAATGGCATTCATAGGGAAGGGGCGGAAAGCCGATTTAATTTTGTTAGCTACAGAGTTAACAGGGATTTGTCCGTCTTCGGAGAACAGGACATACACTGATCTTAAGGAAATGATATTAGGAAGTGAGAAATATGAGGAAGAGTCCGCTAAGGAACGGTTATTTGCCATAATTAATGAGAGATTAGAACGAGAAAAAAGTGAAGAGAGGGATAGACAAAGGGAAATTGAAAAACAGGAGATAGATAGACAGGAAAGAGAGAAACAAAGAGAAATAATGTTAAAATTGAAAGAATTAGAAGTTGAAGAATTGAGGATGAGGGCAGGTAAAAGACTTTCAAGTTTTAGGGTCAGAGAAAGTATTGGAAGGGTTAATAATAATTTCGAAGGAGTGTTGAAAGAGGAAAAAAGGGTTATTCTTGAACCACTAGTTAACACAGATAAGGTATGTGCCAAAATTGACCGGAAAAAGGAGGATAAAAGATGTTTTGTCTGTAATAGTAAAGACCATTTGAAATATCAGTGCCCCAAAAGAGTTCAAAATCTCAGAAATAGAGGGGATCAGAGGGGAAATACATTTGAGATAGAATTTGACAGAGGCGAAATTATTCAACCTGAGAATAAAATTGAAACCCAACAGGAAAGGGAAGTGAGAGATGTAATTACTCAAGGAAAGGAGGTCCTGGAAGGGGTAGCATGTTATCAAAGGCATTTGAGTAACAGTATAGATCAGATATTAGATGAGGAGTTGATTATTCCTCCTAATATGTTCGAAATTGTAAGGGATACAGAGGAGGAGATGGCTAGTCCCCCGAATAGATTTGAAAGCGCAAGAGACACAGGTGAGGAGATGAACCATAAGGGAGGAGGTAGTGAATTATGTCCCAATGAGAATTTAGATGAGGTGCGAGAAATTGATAAAATTTTGGATGGGGAATTAAGTCTCAATGAGAATTTAGATGAGGTGAGAGAAATTGATAAAATTGTGGATGGGGAATTAAGTCTCAATGAAAATTTAGATGAGGTGAGAGAAATTGATAAAATTTTGGATGGGGAATTAAGTCTCAGTGAGAATTTAGATGAGGTGAGAGAAATGGATAAAATTTTGGATGGGGAATTAAGTCTCAATGAGAATTTGGATGAGGTACGAGAAATTAGAGTTTCAACGGAAAAAGAGAGGAAAGATCAAATTGATATGTTAAGGAATAAAGGGTTAGAGGAAACTAATAATGAGAATGGAAATAATCAAAGGGAAACCCGAAACGAAGAATTAAATGCCCAGGGAAGCTCCAACGATACGGGTAGGAAACAGACACAAACTATGGGAGAAAATACTTCAGTTGAAAATGGTGATTTTGTACCGACACTAGATCACAAATTCACAAAATCAAAATTGAACAACAATCATTCAATTCAGTCAATGAGAGATGGTGAAATAATGAAGCCAAAAACCCATTCGTATTTATTTAGGGTCCCGTAAAAATCGCACAGAGAATCACAAATTTAAGTAATTCCCAAAGAATTCCGGGAAACTCACGTAATTGTGTATTTTATAAATGTTCTAAAATTGATTTAAGTTGCTCTCGAAGAATTCATTGAAAATTTAATTAAATGTGTATTTTGGTAATTGCATTGATAACTAATGTTGAATCCTAAGAAAAACGGATTAAATTTGTAAATATAATGGTATGATGAATTTAAGTGTATAAGTTATGTGATATTTATTTTTTTTTGTTGTTTGTTGTATGAACACTTGGTCTATGTTTTTTTTTAAGTGAAGAACTAAATTAATGTTAAGTATTCCCTAGAGATTTGGGGAAGTTTCATTAAAATATGTAAGTTTAACTGGTTAAGATTAAGCCAGGAAATTCCTAAAGAGTTGAAAAAAAAAAAAAAGGAATCAAAAGTGTAATTATCTTAGAAATTCTTGCTTTAAAGATAAGTGATTGGTAGGCAAATAATTTGTTAGTGTTTGGTTTAAAGAAAGAAATGAACAAGAATTATAATATTAATTTTGTGTCAAGGCTAAGTGTGAAAAGTAATTTTTGTTACCTGTAAATGTTGTGGCTATCTCATATGCAGATGAAAACATGGAGTCAATTACTTGTAAAAATGTGTTATTATTGTAGCTACAAAGCGTCCCCGTCACAAGTTATAAAGCGCAGTTATTACCCCATGGGTGTGCTTCATTATCCTCTGATCAACAGGGACTGTTGTTCAAACGTGAAAACGTCTCAAGGGACTGTTTTCACTTCTAAAGGAAGGGGCGTATGTCAGACTCTCGTCTCCCATTCCTAAGTGGAATTGATGAACGTGTGTAATAGCGTCTTCAATAAGCATCAAAAGTAGCGCAAACAGGTGTTGAGAGCCATACACCTTTGGAAACCCTTGACAATAGGAGGTAGCGAACTCATTTAGAATGATTAAGGAAACACAGCGGCGCACGTCACCTAAGGTAGGAACGGTGGACAATGAAACCGACAATAGGTGGTCTTGGTATCGCGGATAAAAAAGGCCGATTGTCGTTCGAGAAAGAGAGGAGGAGGCATAAAAGACAGACGCGAGTAACGAACGAGGATGAATGGATTCGGACTGTTGTAGGGTCAACACGCTTACAGGAGACGGGGAGCTCGTCGGACTTTGAAAGAATGAGCCCCAGCTCTCACGAGTATTTTTAACGTTCGTCGGAACGAAACTTTGTAAATGACGTATTTAACCAAGATTTTAATATGTTAATAAACCTCATGAAATAAGAGTTGACTCTACAATTATAATTCCTTCTACATGATAATGATTTGTCGGATCACGACTATAAAGGTTAACAGCATTCTCAGTGATTTCTGAGGGAACAGAACGGCTAGGACTTATAGTTCGGCATGCTATCCCATAGACTGGGCAGGGAAGTCCAGTTGCCCAGTTTATGATAACGTTGTGATGCCGGCGACCTTTCTACTTAACTCCCTTGTATTGAACAAGAAATATGATGCAGAGGCGAAACTCTGAAAGGAATCAGTTTGGGATGTGTGCCGAGAGACTTTAACTAACGATTTGCTTTTCAAGTTGAGAATTATTTTTCAGCGTTTAATGATCAGTTTTCCAGAGGAGGGTCTTTTGCTCCCGTCCACCGTTTGAAGTCGCGCAGGGAGTTTTGAATACTTGAGACGATTTGATGCGCGTACCCGATGGTCGATCAATCAAGAGGCATGCCACTGTCTGCGAACAAGTAAAGTCGAGGATGCCAAGATGCTGCCAAGGCGGACGGCGACAACCAGTAGCCCGGGGGCTAAAATTTCATCCCGTTTTGGAAAGAGCATCTTTGTTCTGAGGTATGCAGAGACATGCAGGCACCCCGATAGCCGGAAGAGAAAAGCCACCCCAGCGGAGGGGGCGAAACCGATTGCAGGACTGGACTGGACGCCGACGAGAGTTCACGATGGAAGGAGTTGATTCGAGGGATCTGACTGGGCGAGGTACCAATGAGAGGAGAGCTGACGTCAGGTGTACAAGCAGTTACCTGGGAAAATGATTGTTACTTGATAAATCCCGAGAGAGTTTTTTTCGGCTGGCACGCCGAAGAGACTGACCCGTGCAGTGCAGCATCCCGGCATTGTAAGATTTTAGCTGAGAGCCACTTGTAGACTGCTAGGGCAGTACTGAATCTGTAAATATTTTGTCTTTGTACATAATCAAATAAAGAGTACATTCTATTTACTCTACTTCTGTCTCCTCCCCGTTATTTTTATGGAAGTATTAACAGCTTAGTTTCACCGTAGCTTGACTACCGTTGTATCAGTCTTAAGGCAGTGAATTAGCATTGTCTCCGGTCATTTCAATATATATATATATATATCCCCGTCCATACCTCCTCGAGCTCTGAAGAAGACAATGAATGTCCTCATTCACCACGTGTCTGTTGACAAAAAGACTGGAAAGGGGGGGTCCTACCTCGGCTTTCTCGATGGAAGTGACTATGTTCTTGTCCTCCATTGTCCTGTATTGCACGTTGTCCTGCCTGTTCCTCGTGTGGAAGAACTCCTCCGAAGCTGCGAGCGGTACGAGGGCCAAGATGAGAAGTCCGGCAAGTCCGCTGAGTCCACTCTGCATTCTGCGACTCCTTAGGAAGAAGACATCCACCTACGGGGTTGCCCTGGGGCGGCTCCACTCACGATCAGCTGCGGAAAGAGGACACGGTCAACCACACAACATGAAATGCTCGCATTTAATAGGAATAAACAGGAACAATTTAGAAAAAGAGGCCTCCAATACTTAGGATGGTTCAGGTTTGGAGCGGTACGATCAACTTTTGCTACACGAGGGCTAATTAGACCGGAACCTACTGCTTAAAGCCGATTCCGAACGGCTACAAACGTCCATGCCAAGACTGGTATTCGAACCCACAGACTTTGGTACCGAATTCCAGCGCCCTATCCATTCGGCCATCGTCACACACACACATACACAGGGCCAGCCCGTGGTGTGTGCGACAGGCGCCTGCTGTAAGAATGATCAGTAGGGCACAGGCGCATCGCACACAGGTGCAAAAATCCACGGGCCAGGCCTGTATATATATATATGTATGTAAAAGAACGTATGTGTCTGTGTATGTTCCAACATCACTCTGGAACGCCTTGAGCAATTTCAATCACACTTGGTACACAATACTTACAATCTGGTAAGAAACACTGGAGGGGGAGATCCTAAGGAGGGCCCCCTAGCACCCTAAGAGGGGGTAGGGGGGACATAAAAATCGTCAAATGGATCATGAAATGTGATAAGATTTCGTATTTGATTTGGGATCCTCGAACGCATTTTTGAAAGGACGTTTCAAACACCAAATTTCCGCGAGGGTTTCGTAAGAGAGAGGTTTATTAGGATTCCATCGAAAAGATCTCCACTTGGTTCATTTTACATTAATTACTTTACATAATTACATAATTCAAATACATAATTGCATTTAGATGATTAAATATTTTTGGGAAAAAGAAAAACTATAAACACATAGGGTCACTGAAAAACCCAAATCTGGGTTTAAAACCCGAGGTCTAGGAGCCCTGGTTGCGACTAGTTTTGGACTAGTTTATGCACCTTTTCATCAGGCCATGAGCAGGGGCGTTCCAACCCGGGGGTGCCAGGGGTGCGGGGCACACGGGCGGCAAGTCAAGGGGGGCGGCAAGTCTGCCGCCCAGTTGAAAAAAATTTAAAACTAATTTATTAGTAAAATAATCAATATAAAAATATCATTATGCTAGGTAACTACTTAGAGTTAAAAATGCATTTTACAAGTATAACTGGAAACCACATTGGTTTTAAAAACGCTGATCCACGTCGCAACCAGTTGGGAAATAAATTGTTCGTTTTGTTTTAACACGTTTTAACCCATCATCCCATCAAATCGCGCCGCATCGCCGGCATCGCGTAGGTGCGAGCGGTTTTTGTCAGGTTGCAGGAAAATACTCGTTTATGCCCTGAGCCTATAAATACAAGGACGGGGTAATTTGCTATATATTAATTTTGAACGTGTCCATCTCAACAACTGAAAAACAAAGCTTTATGTCTCGAATTTTTGTGCTCGATTTTGTGGTTGCTGACCAATACAAATATTTCACAGGTAAGTAAACTTGATATTCTTTCTTTTGCGAGGTTAGCGGTTCGAAATTGAAATAATACATCTATGGTTTGATATTTGTTTTGCCAAAAAAAAAAACGCTAGGATTCATTACTTAATTCTATTTTAAATGCTTTTTTTATTTTACAAATGTTAAACATATACTACAGGAACAAGTGTAAACTTGGATTTTTGAACTGCATCACCTTATTTCTTTAACAGGTGCGTGAAATATGGCAAATTTTTCAGAAATCGGGAAAATACGATTTTTTTTTATTAAAGTAAATGTGGGGGGAATTGTATTTAAAATATGAACAAAATTAAAATAAAATCGATTTGGAACGTTTCTTTGCAAAAGTCAATCTTTATCGAGAAACAGCTTAACTTACATTGCGCCTTTTTTATAAGTTCTTTATTTGACTACGAATGTAAAGATGAGGCTCCAAAAAATCCAGAAGACCACTTCAAAATTAATTTTTACTTTGTAATATTGGAAACTGCATTATCAAAAATAGAAGAAAGGTTCGAACAAATAAAACAACATCACACAGTTTACAGTTTTCTCAACGACCTAAATAATTTCCTTGAAACAGATAAATCAAATTGGTCTACAAAATGTAAATCTGTGGAAAGTATGTTACATGATCCATTTAAAAATGAAAAAGATATTATAGCTGAAGATTTATGCGATGAAATTGACAACGTTGCACCCTATATTTCCCCTGAAATGAACGCGTTAAATCTGATTCAATACCTATTTACAAATAACCTCATTTATCTGTTTCCGAATTTAGTGATTGCCATACGAATTTTTTTAAACATTACCCGTGACTGTGGCTAGCGGGGAAAGAAGCTTTTCAAAACTTAAAATGATAAAAAATTATTTGAGATCAACAAGGGGACAAGAAAGGCTTTCATATTAGCATCGAAAAGGACATTTCGGAAGATATAGATGTATCAGATATTATAACAGAATTTGCATTAAAAAAGGCAAGAAAAGCAAAGATTATTTAAGCTTTTTGATTGACTTATTAAGTATATATATTAATAGATATGTGTTGTATGTATTTAATATAACGTATTCATTTGGTTATTATATCAATACATTAATAATTATTATTATGATAGGTTGTAAAATTAAAAAATAAACTGAATTTATAATATTTTCTGTAATTCGTTGTTTCATTTAAGGTAAAAATATTTCAGAGAAATTTCAATTAATCTATACGGTATGAGGGGGGGGGGCGGCAAAATTATTCCCGCACACGGGTGGCAACTACCCTAGGAACGGCCCTGGCCATGAGAGTATTTGCGATTCGATTTAAAACAATCGATTTTAAGACACGGATATCATTTGAGTTATTTTAATTTAATTGTCAAATAATGCATCATCGCGAAATTTTTACGAATTTATATAAATCAAATAAAGGGGTTATACTGGATATTTCAGGTGATACAGATGCTCGTTGGTTTGAATTCAAGATACATCCCCCCCCCTACCCCTCTCAAAAAAAAAAAAAGTTTGAATTACCCTTAAAGGGGAAATATCAAATTTCAAATACATTTGTATAGAAAAACCCATGGCCAGCATATCTAATGCTTATTTATATAATCTGAAGAATTGATAAAGCAAAATTTACTTGCAGCATAGACAACGAATTCATAGTTGAAATTTAAAGAACTCTTCAATTAAAAGATTATTTGAAAATTCAAACCTAATTTAATATTAAATTTGCAAGATATATACAGATGATTCAGGAAAAACTGGAAAATCGTGCTGTTTGGTTCTGGATATTAAGTTTTATTCCACTTTTAATTTTTTCTGTCTCTAAGACATTTCACGCCTTTCTCTGTCAAAGGCTGTATGCAGATAACAGCTCCTAAACAATTTTTCCTGATGAGGGATATGGTTTAGAGATCATATATTAAAATATCCAAAGAGTAAAAAAGGTTTCATGTAAATGTTAATTAAACGGGAAAAGTTTTCTTTCTTTAACGAGCTTTAAATTTTAAATCAAATCATCCACCATAATAAAATGGCCAGCAAACTGCGGTGAATTATAGGTAAATGTTTATACGACAAGTGCCTCCGCTTTAAAAAAAAAAAAATAATAATAACCTTAACAAGGGAAAACCACAGATTTTGATATATATACACTGCCCAAAAAAATTAGGGGAGCAAGCAAAGAAGTTAAGAAAACCGTGCGAGACAGCCACGTACTGGCATAAAATGGATAGTACACGCGTATCAATGCGCAATACAGAAAAAAAGACGTAAAAAATTTTTGCAATTAAGCTTTAATTCTTTGAAAATATGAAAAAAACATGAAAAGATGATTTAGGGCAACAATTCGGTTACATGTAAACGATAAAAAAAAGTATTGTTAAGATTTTAAATATGGCGTGTGGTCTCCTCGAACAGCTAAGACTACTGGACACCTGTTTTCCATGGATGCGATGATGTTATGGATAAATTTTGGGGAATTCTTTTCCACTCCTCAAGAAGTGCAATCTCCAAGTCTCGGTGAGTAAAAGGAGGCCTTGGTCTCGCAGCAATGCGTCGTCCGACCATGTTCCAAACATGCTCGATTGGATTCAGGTCAGGCGAGCACGCTGGCCATTCCCTACGCTGTATTGTTTCAGCTTCAAACATGTTCTCCACAAGACGAGCTGTATGCTGTCTGGCATTATCATGCTGGAAAACAAAGGATTCTCCAATGGCTGCAGCGTAAGGTATGACATGAGGTCTCAGTATCTCGTCTGCATACCTTCGGGCCGTCAAAGTACCATTCCGAATGATATGCAGGTCCATACGTCCACCTATGCTGATTCCACCCCATACCATAAAACCAACTCGTCTGTATTGTGACCTTTCACGAACGAATGTGGGGTTATTTCGAGTGCCCATTACCCTCCATACCAAAACACGTCGGGTGTCACACTCCAGACTGAATCGGGACTCGTCTGTAAACAGCACTTGGCTCCAATCCTAATTGCTCCCAATTTCGATGTTCAGCAGGCCGTCTTCTTCAGGCCGCACGGTGGCGTGAGGTCAACGGAATGCAGACCATTGGCCTACGTGCATAGAGACCTCCCTGATGAAGCCTATTACGTAGTGTTTGGCTCGACACCCTTCGTCCTGTTGCCAAGAGCAAATGTTCTTTTTCTGGTTTTTGACGTCATGAACTTTGATTTGCATATGAAGTTTTCTTCTGTTTCCTGCTAGGCTTTAAATTATGGATGATTTATTTTATGCTACTTATCGGTGTAAGTAGTTGCGTAATTTCGTTAAAACCATGTGCTCCCCTAATTGTTTTGAGCAGTATATATGTGTGTGTTTTTGTTTTTGAAAAACCCGGATCTGGCAGCCCTGATCCTGAGTATTTAGACCTGTGCTCTAATAATGCCGAGTGGAGGGTTTCTGTGTCTAATTATGGGAAGTGTGGTCCATATTTTTATTAAAATAGCTGTGTGGAAAACATCATGGAATAGGATCCTGTTCCTGATTTTTCTTCATAATTTTTATTTCATTTGGAATGTTCGAATTAAAGAGGAATAGCAAATGTTAATCAAAGTCATGCCTCTCTCACACGACCTCAGAAACATAATAAAAACAAGATGGGAGCGGAGAAGATTTTTTTTTTTTTTTGGTTTGGGGGGGGGGGGGTAAATGTAGAAACCAAAGCGTCGAATTTAACAGCAAATACTCGTCAGGTTCCGGCAAGAGGAGCAAACATCCTCCAAAAACAAAAAGGAATCAGATACCGTATATTGTTTACAAACCTGAACCTTATACCTGAGACGACACATCGGGAATGAAAGCCCAACTCCTCCCCCCACAAACACTAGGTGTCAATTTTCAGTAGCAAAAAGGTAAATCCGAAGTCCGGTGTCCCAGACTGGGAACACGAACCCCCTCCCCCCCCCCCCCCAAAAAAAAAAGAAAAAAAAAAAGAGAGAGCGAGAGAGATTGCATCGCAAGCTGAGCAAAACCAATGTCGAGGAATATATATATATATGTGTGTGTGTGTAAAGGATTTAGTGGGAAAAGAATGATTATTCTAAATTTAAAGGGGGCTTGGGAATTAAATGATATTCGTGGCGTAATTCGCCTCTAATTGTTCGTATTTCAAGACCCGAATTGGGAAAGGGAAATTCCCTTTTTATTATATAATCTTCGCGCGCGTCTGAGTTCTACGGTCGAGGAGGAGCATTTACATTTTAGCCTTGAAAGATGTCTGGTTCGGGCTCTGCGCATGTCCAAGGAGAGTTGGCGCGCGGAGATGCCCGCGAATTTGGTTAGAGCGCGGAATAGAAGTCGATGCTATCAGATGTGTTTCGCCGCGGCTCTAAAAAAGAAATGGCGAATAATGAAATGCGTAGATCTGGAGAGGTGGTATTATGACATTGAACTGAATAAACTCTTCTTAATTTAGACGATGCTGAGTACTTTTTGAGTGTATGCCTTCCCTCGATGCCATGGACTATAAAACAAGAAGACTGCAAACGACACATTAGCAGACAAAAGCCAACGCCTGTCATATATATATTTATATATATCTTACTATTAACAGCAGAAGGTAAACAAATGTTAGTTTGTCAGTCAGCAGACACGGGGACGGGCTAATCTCGCGAACCGAGCATAGCAGGATATCGCGACTGGTACCGATATACGCGGACGTCCAAAACGCGTGCACTGATGCTATCCTCCACTTTCAAAACTTTACACTTTTTTTTAATTATTCATTTAAAACCACCGAACTGAATGAAAGAGGAGAGCTGAAACAGCTGACATTCCGGGTGGGCCAGCTCCTTTCCGTTTCGCAAATTCCCACTATTTTCATGCATGCAAAATTCAACTTTTCCGTCCTCCAATCGACAAATTTTTTATTTCCATGTGTTTTACAACTCTTCATCTTTAAGGATACACAAATTTTTATAAATTTAAAAATGTTTTTCATTGCAAACGAAGCTTTTTTCCCAAAGCAGTTTTCCGAATTTCACGAAATCGACAATTTTGATGGACAAATATTTCGGTTTTCTGCACCTATTAATGCCAATTTTACGATTTATCGGCATTTGCTAGATGTTCAGCTTCCAAAATATACCAAATACATTCAATAAAAAAAAGTTTTCATTCTAAAGGAGAGTACTTTCAAAACTGATTTTTAACTGAATGCCGAGTTTGTAATATTTCCGACTTATTATTTTACTCATTAATAATTCCAGCAAGTTCGTGAAATTTGTTTCCAATTAATGAGCAACTGATAGGATTCTTCCATCACCAATTTTGAATTCGGCAGAACTGTCTTTCTACTCTTTTAAGCACTTTTTCCACCCCACATTAATATTTACATTCGACCTTACCGCGATACACATGATATCTTTTTGAAATGCCTCTGTGCTGTCGTGGTGCAGTGCTATGGCGCTGACCTGGTAAACCATACATTACGGGTTCGGTCCTAGGTGATGCTGCATTTTTCAATTTTCCTTATCTTGGTGTTTTTTGTTTTCCCGCCGCTGAACTCTGCAATCATCTCATTACTAATTGTTTGACCCTGCACAGGGCCTATTTTTTTTTTTTATTATGCGAACTTTCCATCTTGTTTGCTGAGGGCCATTTTTTCCTTAACTTTATAAATAATTTCAACGCATTTTCTTTAAATTTTTTAATTCTTCATTTTAATCTTAACTTATTTAATCTTAATATATTTCTAATTTTTAAATTTATCTTACCCTTCTACTTTTTGAAGGTTTTAAACTTAATTTTTATATTAATGTAACTGGTAACTTTAAACTTAATTTAATTTAATATTTTTTTCTATTGAGCATATATACATTGATAATAAGCATCTTGCGACAGGAGTTAAAGTCAATAGACCCAGGAACTCTACTCTTCAAAAGAAATTCTGCTCAGTTGCCAAAAGGAAAAATTATTAGTTGTAACGAGTCATTGAATAATTGAAATCCAGAAATAATTTTAGTTTTAGGAAATGAGAAGTTAAAACCTTTAGAATTTATTCTAATTGAATGAATTTCTTTTTTGTCTAAAAAGCAAAATTTGAAAACGGAAATTTGAAAGAATTATTTCAAAAGCCAAAAACCGAAATTTGAGAAGGAAAATTTTAAATTATTATTTTCCTTTTTTTTACAAATTCTAATATATTTTTAAAAGTAATTAACGGTTTTTAATCATTAAGAATTGAAACTATTTCATTTTAAATCGAAAAAGCAACACATCGGGTTACCACTCAGCTAGTATATATATAATATCGGGAATCAGGCTCTACATAGGGATTGGTAAAGCAGTCGTCCCAAAAACATAAACTACATTTCTCCTCTTAGTTGTAAATGTTACTTCTTAATTTGATGGGCGCGGTGGCCCAGTTGGCAAGCGCAGCGGGCCAGTGATCTGAACGTCCCTGGTTGGATGCTCGTCGCTGCAAATCCACCGCCGTGTTCACTAATGGTGGCCGCGGCACGTAAAATAGGTCGTGACTGTAATGTCCTCCAAGTTCTCAAATTTACCTCAGGAGTTGGGGGGTTAAATATTCCGATCTCGTCACTTGACTCGGTTCTAAATTACGGGACCGGTCCTTTAGCCAAGTTAGACTCCGACTCTTGTGGTGCTAAACATGAGCCACCTTTTTCAGCCCAATAGCTTTTGGACCTGGTGAATGGAACCTCCAACCAGGGGGCATTAGCAACGACGCAACAACTTCTTAATTCAACTGCAGTTGAAGCTTTGATTTAAAATTCTCCTTCAGTTAAGATTTTGCTTTATTTTCTGCAACACGAGGAAAAATTATGTAGTGTTGTACTTAAATTTAAAAAAAAAATCTAACTTTCAGAGCCAAAACTAACGCGCGGAGATGAATCCGAATGGTTCATATATATCTGTCCATTTATATGAAAACAGCGCTGTCAAAAATCTCATGTCTGATGCAAGCCATAATAATAATTTCCCTTTCAACGACAGATATGAGCCTGCTTATTTAGATTTAAAGTGCCCATTCCTACGCAAAAACACAGTTCAGATTGTAAAACCTCTGTTACCGTGTTTACATGCAGTGGTATTGCACAATTATCCTTTGAAATTTTCCTTCTCGAACAAGGGTATATTTTATGCCGTTCTGAGAAAGAAAAGTATGTCAGCGAGTTATTTTTGTTAACAAGGTCGAGGACCTCTTCCGCCAATTAAAGGCAATGGGCCCCCTGCAAGCTTTTTAGTAGGGCCCTGCGTTTTCGGAGTTGTCGGAACAGGTACCGATTCCAACAAGTACATGCTTATAGTCTCGTTCAAAGGCAGAAAATCCATTTCAATTTAGTTTATTATCATTAATAACTCGATGGAATGCCCTTATAAAGAGGCTCAGTAATAAACAAGGCTCCAGGCGAGAAAAATGTCATAAACTTAGATTGCATCGAAAAAATACCTAGATAGTAATAAAAGAACCCAGCTTTTTAATTATATATATATATATATATATATATATATATATATATATATATATATATATATATATATATATATATATATATATATTCCTTTGTAAGCTGTAATCGTTTATGTCTATTCCTTTTACTAATAAAGAGTCTTTTATAAGCTTTCCTGCCATTATAGCCAGCTCTTCTGAAATCTCTGCGTATAGTTTCAATAGAACCAGACTTACCTAAAGTTCTAGATGCAATTGAAGGAATTTTTTGAGCACTTATTTTTTGATCAACCTTTATCTGATATAAAATTCTCCTCTCTACTGTTGAGCTCAATAGTCTTTTTCTGCCTCTTCCTACTTCATTTTTTAATGTGCCATCCTTTTTAACTCTTCAAACGACTTTTTGAATGCAATCCATGCTTCAGCATCTATTTTAGCTTTTTTTTTTTTCCCTGAAGATTTACCTTCATTTGAGAGATTACTAACTAGTTTTCTTTCCTCTATCGTTGTTTCCCTCCGATTCTCTGTTTTTATCTAATTCAAAGTTAACAGACACTTGTTTTGTAATAGAAAGCCTTTTTTGCGGAATTGATGTGCTGAAAATATTTATAGTACAATATTTATCATAATTAAAGGTAGTTAAAACAAGCCATATAAAAGGTGTACTCTCAATTTTGTGTCACTCAATTCTTGTAGCTCTTCTTTCAAAACTTCAACTTTTTATTTAAATAAATTACTAGTTTTAATTTTAATTAATTTTTAGGAAGTTTAACACTAAAATGTTTGCTTTATATATGTATTGTGTAGCTAAATTAGAAAAGCATTCCTCTGGATTTTTGTATAAATTTGACACTAACAGTGGCGTAGCGAGGGGGGGGGGAGGGGTCTATCATGCCCCGGTTATGTCAAATGGTCCCCAAGACTATTTCTATATATTATATTAATATATGTTTTTTGGGAGAGGGGACGCCAAGAATGTATCGTGCCCCGGGCGCCAGTTATGCTCGCTACGTCACTGGACCCTAAACAGTCAGTCTCTCTCTCTCTCTCTTTCTCTCTCTCTCTCTCTCTCTCTCTCTCTCTCTATATATATATATATATATATATATATATATATATATATATATATATATATATATATATATATATATATATATATGTATATATATATATATATATATATATATATATATATATATATATATATATATATATATATATATATATATATATATATATATATAATGTGTGTGTGTGTGTCTGTCTATCTGTGTATATATATGAAGTTTAATTTATGAAAATAAAATATAAAAAAAATGATTGATAAACTTGCCTTCGCATCAGACAATGTTTGTACCTTATTAAACAATATCGTATCCTATATTTTTTACCACATGGCTATAAAAATATTAAAAATTTGCAACTATAGCAAACTGAAAGCTTATTCTTTTAATTCACTAATTCAACAAGATATAAATTGATTTTAAAGTGTCCTACAGTTTCCGCACCACTGTCCTAGACAACGCGCTGAAAGAACTACAGTAGTTGTACTGCTGTAGTAACAGAGGATTGTCGTCTGCGTGGCCTAACGGATAAGGCGTCTGACTTCGAATCAGAAGATTGCAGGTTCGCGAACGTCACTTAGTTTTTACATTTTTCGATTTTATACATCTATATATTTAAGTTGCTAAGCTGATTCTTTGGGCAGCCCATGAGAGAAAACTACTTCATCGATGTACTTTATTTTGGTCTTAAACGAAAGATTTTAATCTATATGTGTCAAATTTGGTTTTTGTAACCACAATTTCTATTAATTAGCAATAATTTAGAATTAAAAATTGCTTTCAGCGCATGCGCAGTGATACTTTTAAATCTGGTTTTAGATACTCCTTAAGGACGAGGCCGCATAAATCCATTAATTTGTTTCTGCGCAAGCTCAGTGACACGTTTAAATCTGGCTTTAGATGCTTAACG
The DNA here is from genome assembly GCA_907164885.2 of Dolomedes plantarius. NCBI lineage: Eukaryota > Metazoa > Arthropoda > Arachnida > Araneae > Dolomedidae > Dolomedes > Dolomedes plantarius. The sequence goes on along the minus strand of OU015495.1, from coordinate 28,176,946 downwards.
AAGCACGAGGCCACATAAGCACGTTAATTTGTTTATTCCGAGGAATATCTCTAGCTTTCTCTCTGCCATTTTTATTTTTAATTATGTTTGTGTGATATTGAATTAAACCTGGCGGAAATTGTTTATTTCACGCTGTTGAGTAACCCTATTTCTTTTTATTGAGTTCAAATGTAATTATTTAAAGGGTATTTCTCAATTCTTAATATTATGATTTTCAACTTTTGGCAATGATGTGATGACTTTTTTTTTGTGTATTAGTACATTTATTTACTATCCAGCCGTCATGTTTTGACGGGTACAAACTAGTATATGTTTATTATGCATAAAACCGAAATGTACATTTGACCATATTTTATACATATAGTCACATGTATTTTACTTACCTGTATTTATGACCTGTATTCCATGTTATAAAGTGTTTTAAAATAAATCCATATGTGATATTTCTGAAGGTGGCAACGAAAGAATTATTTAACTGTAGATGTATATTTATGTATGTGTACGCGTGTGTGCATATCTATATCTATCTACCTACCTATCTATCTATCTATCTATCTATATATATATATATATATATATATATATATATATATATATATATATATATATATATATATATATATATATATGCATTAAGTATTAATACCCCGCACGCAAGCCCTTCGCAATATAGGCGTAGCGTCGGGCCCCCAACTTAACTTGAAATGCATTAAAACGTTAATAGAATTTCAGTTAAAATCGGAAAATTGTAGAAAACTTTTCAGAAAGTTGCTTTTTTCCCACTTTATCAAACTGTGAAACTGAAGATTCCGATTATGCCTTTAGCCTTAACATAGTTTTTAGTAATGATAGGATCCGAAAGAAAAAATCGATGCTCTATTTTTTTCTCCTTTTATTTATATCACATTTATTTTTCTCATTGTATAACTTTTGAATACTACTCAAACATCAATTCTATTGTTATTCAATTGAAAAAAAAAATCATATTATTTCATATTTTAAGGACCGTCCGGCAGTCAATGCGTAGAAGAGGGCCCAAATGAGTTAAATTCGTGCCCCCCTCCCCCCCCCTCCCAAAAAAAATAATTACATACATAAATAAATAAATAAAAGTAAGATGCACGTTACGCCTGTGCTTCGCAACGTACAGCATTCATAACATGACGTCAGACTGTACAAAAACCTGTTTTGCGAACTTTACTTCTGTACTAAGCAAAAGTAAGTAGCAATATCTGTCGTCCGCGTGGCCTAACGGATAAGGCGTCTGACTTCGAATCAGAAGATTGCAGGTTCGAGTCCTGTCGCGGACGTTTTTTGCGAAACATTATTTTACAATATAGGTGTTTACAATATAGGTATTACAATAGGGTGTATAGTTCAATGACTATGAAACATATTCTGAACATTTGAATAATTTTTATCTATATATATATAAAATAGTTCCGTAACTGACTGGCTGACAGACAACGCAAGGACCAAACCGCTGGACCTAAAGAGCTGAAATTTTGCATGGGGATTCTTCTTATAGTGTAAGGGTGCACTAAGAAAGATTTTTGAAAAATTCTTAGATTTTTTAAAATTAAATTTTTGAGCTGTTTTTGTAATATTCTTTAAAGTTTGCATTTAAAATAATAATCCAATGGTTATAAAATTTATATCATGAGAAAGATCATGAAAATTCCTTTAAAATGAAATCTTTTTCGAATCTTTACCCCCCTTTTCTGATTTTTGGTGAATTTTTAGAGATTCAGTTTTAGAATTTAATTTATTAAATGCTGATCACGTGATTTCTTTTTCTGGTACTTTAAATTAATTTATCGTCACGTGCATAACAATGAAATAGACAAAAAAATATTTTTTTTCTCTAATGCGGCAGACTATTGGACATTATCCAAAAAAATATTAAAATACAGTAAAAGAAATGTTCCTCAAACTGTACTATATTCTTCTGTAGCATATTTTATTAGATTTAATTTGAATATTTTCTTCTACATTATTTTGTGTATAAAAATATCCCTTACAATTTTTTTTATAAATATATATATATATATATTTTTATTTTACTTCAATTGCATACATTGACCGTTGTATTTAATTTGAATGTACTCCGTAGCGAAGTGCGGGTTTTCAGCTAGTATGCATATATATTTCTAATTTATTGTTGTATTATTATTTTTCTATGGAGCTGTTCGTAGCGCACAAAATAATTATCAGCGATATTATGTGTTGTAATCTAAAATTTTAAGTATTTTACTCAAGGTAGTGTGTGCAGTACAACCATCTTTCAGCTTCTCATTTCAGTTTTTCATTTTTATTCTATATTTTGCAATTATGGATGAGTGTTATTAATTGGATCCAAATGATTGCAATGAATGTTACTTGACTATTATCGCAATGGAATCTAAAATTTTATGCATTTTACTCGATCGTTTTTATTATGTTTTAAGAATAATATATTCTTCTTTACGTCAAAAGAAATGTTTTTTATTATATATTCAATATATATATTGAATATAATAAAAACATAACATATAAATAAATGTTTTTTGTTATGTATTCAATGTCAGAATTATCATTAGTTCAGCAAGTTATGCTTAATATGGGTACCACTTCCAAGTATAAAACTGCTATGCTGATTGCTTTCTACCGGGACATTTTTAGTTCGGAGCTCGCCTAGGGAAGAATCGTTACCTATCGCTGCGAGTAAATACTCGATTTTTTTTAAAAACCAAGTACTTTTGGTATCGATACTTTCTAGTCGAGTATTGAGAAGGTATCGGTAGGGAAGAATCGATAGCTATCGATAGTGATAACGAAGTGTTTTCGTAATTTAAAAATTATGCTCTGTACCCTTTTACAAAAAATAATTATATTTTTATTATAGGTAGTTATATAAAGTATTTTTATGTGAGTTTCATGCCTATGTCTGTTTTCTATGTTACTCCATAAGTTACCCTTACCCAAACCAGGCACTCAAAAAAAAAAAAAAAAAATTAAATTAAATTAAACATAACTCTGACAAGTAGAAACTAACTGAACCACACAGTAAATATAGGATGAAAGATTCTAAGACAGCTCATAAGGTCGCTGGGTTTTTCCCATGACTGTATTCTGGACACTAAGAATTCAATGTTCAACAGGTTGAAAGCTTTCAAATGATGACAAGCAGGTTGAAGAACTGACTTTATTGAAAGGCGAAACTCAGCTTAGTACAAGGCAATGTTGGATACTCACGCGGAAGAATGTTGGCATTTCTAAACTTGAAACTTGAAGAAGTATTCTAACAGAAATTGGCATGAAATGTGCCCTCGCAGTACATCAATACAAAACATAGCACGGCGAGCAAAAAAAAAGAAAAAAAAGACGACACTCCTCCCTACAAGCCTACATGCAACTGATTACATCGCGGGAAGGAAGATTAGCGATGGCAAAAACTGCAGCAGTTTCGCCATCTAGTGACAATTAAAAGAGTTATTTAAACTTCTACACAAAAAAATGCAAAAATAGAAAATCAAAATCCAACAAAAATAAAGGATAGTTCTCATTGGCCCACCCGGAAGGCCGGAAATACACACACTGGCCAATGAATTAGAAACCTAGGTTTGATATTTAATTGGACCTCCTTTTGCATGGATAACAGCCCGTATTCCTAAAGGCGTGGATTCTCCAAGCTTCTGGAGGGCATTTACGTCCATAGAAAACCATTCATTGGGTACATAGACCTTAAGATCCTGTAAATTGGATGGAAGAGGAGATTGCTGTCGGATGCGCATTTCCAACATGTCCAAAACATACTCTATTGGATTAAGATTCGGGCTTTGCAGTGGGCAGGGAAGCTGTTGGAAGTCCTATTGATGTTCTGTGAACCAATCTCGGACGATTCTGGCACGATGTATAGCTGCATTATTGTCCATGAAGTATCCGTCACCTGTGGAGTAAAAATGTCACATTGCAGGATCACTTGATCTGCCAATATGTCCAGGTATTGCATGGCTGTGTGTTTACCCTCAACGAACACCAGGGGACCACTTCCATACAGGCAGAACATGCCCTTTACCATGATATTCCCACTGGACCCTTGCACAGTGAGAGCAAGGCAAGATGGATTCATGGCTTTATGGTGTTCTTGCCAAAATGGACGTCTTCCATCAGTGCAAAACAAGGTATAGTGTGATACATCTGACCACATAACTTTTTTCCAGTCCTCTTTTGTCCAGTTTCGTCTTTCCAGACACCACTGTAAACGAATTCTGGCATTCCGGGCAGAAATGAGAGGTTTCCCACAGGCATCCGGCTACGTAATCCCATCCTTTGCAATTCTCTGCTCATGGTTCGCACACAGATCGGTTGGGATGATTCTTGGTTGAAGATTTCTGTCAGTTGAAGTACAGTACAGTCCCTTTTCTACCATACAATCCGTCGGAGACGATGTCGACCACGGTCTTGGTTGATTGTACTTATATAAAGTATTTTTATGTGAGTTTCATACCTATGTCTGCTTTCTATGTTACTCCATAAGTTACCCTTACCCAACGTTACGTCAGCGAACGAAGTTACGTCTTTTGGACAAGGACTGTGGGTTCTGCTTCCAACTGTTGAACACCTTCGAAATGGCTGCTTTTGAGAACCCAGTGAGTTCTGCTGTCTTCACAATCGTGGCTTCTGCTAAATGGGCTCCAGCAATAAGCCTTTTTTCAAATGGGGAAAAATCTGTCGTTTTTCACATTTCACTGCATTTATCGTGAAATGCAGCCGCACACCTTACTTATATTAGCATTCTGATAATTTTTCATCCACGTCATAAACAGGTTTTGCATACGCACGCCGCTATCGAGCATTTATAGAAACTCTCACAGGATTCCAATTCCTTAGCCAGTGTGTGTAGAACCAGATGCGTCAGTATCCATAACCATGCACTTAGAGAAGAATAGACTACAGAGGTGATCTGTTTAATATGGATGCAATGAAATTGCAAGGAAATCAATAATAGAGACAAGAATTCTTGGTCTTAAACAGTTATCTATATAAGTATGTATCGATACTTTAGTTCGAATACAAAGTAGGTATCGGAACCTTCTTTCAACCCAAGTACGAAGTATCGATACCTTACTCGTATCGCCTGAGGGTTTATACAAAAATTACTAAAATGTTTAAAAGGAGTTTGTAAAATTAGTAATTTTTCTCATTCATTAACTTAGTATAGGACAAACTAAGTTAGGGAATGGGTTTAATTAAGTTAGGAAATAAGAAATACTTTTTGGCATGTAATTATAGTATACATACATATATATATATATATATATATATATATATATATATATATATATACAGAGGCTGTTCGCACATTTTTTAGACGATTTTGGTAAGCGGTAATAAAAAATCGCTTGCTGCAAAAGAAATAATTGCAATTGTACTATGTTTTTAAAAGTCAAAATTATCATTTGCGGCTTGAAAGTTTTGTTTGTATTCAAAATGGCGTTATTAATAAAGCAGTGGTTCGAAGGCTACATGTATGCGCTTTCCGAAGAGAAATATGCATACTCCGTTATCCAAAAACGATGTGAGAGTCATGGTTTTGTGATATCTAAAGCGTCGATAGGTAATATCGTCAACAAAAAAGGAAAAAAACGTCAAATTGGAGCCTCAAGTGGGACAAAAATTCCAAACAAGTATCCAAGGAAAAAACGGACATCTTCGACTATTGCAAAGGTACGTTGTTTAATGTTAAAAGAAAATCCCCCTAGTCAAAGGACAGTTGCAAAATCATTAAAATGCTCGGTGTCCACTGTAAACAAAATGATAAACATTGATTTAAATCTTAAGAAAGCGAAAAAACGCAATGTGCATCGTCTTCTTCCAAACCATATCGCTGAACGCAGGACACGCTGCAAAATTCTATATGAGAAACACTTATCCAAAGAAAAATGGAAAATAGTTGTCACAATAGATGAATCATGGGTGTATTTAAATGATTGCAACAAAAAAAGAGCCATTTATTATCATAAAAGGGGAGAAAAAAATTTAAGTACATGGTTCATAGAATCGAAAGAAAGTTTTTCTAAGGGATTCATGATTGTTGCTGGTTTTTCTTATAATGGCAAGTTAAAAATAAAGAGAGTGGAAAAAAATGTCACGATTAACTCCAAATACTATCAGGAACATATTTTATCGCCAATTTTTCTGAATGAAATACCATCGCTTTACCCACAGTGCCATCAATCTGTGAGACTCCATGAAGACAAAGCTAGCAGTCACACATCAAAATCCACTGTAAATTTCCTAAACGAAATGGAACAAAAAACTGGTATCAAGGCCATACCCTTCACTGATATCCCTACTAAATCTCCCGATGTATCACCTATGGATTTTTGTGCTTTCAGACTTTTAAAATCTTCATTATCCAAACGTCGTCCCCAAACACTTACAGGACTCTGGAAAGCTGTTCAGAAGGAGTGGGATAGGATACCTCTTCTGACACTTCAAAAGGCATTATTATCCTGGAAATTGCGATGTCGAAAGATAGTTCAGAATAAGGGATGTCAAATAGAACATTTAAAACACAAGAATTTTATGTAATTTAGTTTTGTGAATACAATATACATCGTCTAAAAAATGTGTGAACAGCCTGTGTATGTATATATATATATATATATATATATATATATATATATATATATATATATATATATATATATATACATACACACACAAGCGCACGCACTCGCGTATTTTCTTATGTAATAGCGAGTTTTGGATTTTAAATGTAAGGAGAATGTTTCATATGTTTTCTCATTATTTGTATTTCAAAAGAACCTTGTTCCGAGAATGACTAGGGACTACGTTTAGTCTGACAGAAAAATCCTCTTTAACAGGAAACCCTTAGCAGAAATAAAAATTTTCATACTAATTCCAAAGTATTCTTTGTCTGAACTCCCCAAACCGGCTATTAGCCCAATAAATAACGTACTCTCTAACGATTCTCGATGTGAAGCGAGTTTTTTTTCAATTGGTCACGGACAATTCTCGTTCCGTTTAAGAAGAGGAGAACATGACTATTTGTTTACCGAACGTGACCGAAGAGAATTCGAACTTATCGTCGGAGAAAAAGAATATCGTCTTGAGTGTCTGTAACGCCCCATTAAAGGAAATCGGGAAGAATTACGACGGGCTATTAGGACGACACAGCGATAGGGAACGGTGTCACTCCATAAATACGGAGACTGTCACATCGGAATGATTGGGAGGCCATTGCAGAGACGAAATGCTCATACTTTAAAGTCTGAGTCAAATAAAAAGCTTAATTGTGACGGAATGACACAAACTCATATATATATATATATATATATATATATATATATATATATATATATATATATATATATATATATATATATATATATATATGTATATATATATATATATATATATATATATATATATATATATATGTATATATATATATGTATATATATGTATATATATATATATATATATATATATATATATATATATATATATATATGTATATATATATATGTATATATATGTATATATATATATATATATATATATATATATATATATATATATATGCGTATATATATATATGCATATATATATATATATATATATATATATATATATATGCATATATATATATATATATATATATGCATATATATATATATATATGCATATATATATATATATATATATATGCATATATATATATATATATATATATATATATATGCATATATATATATATATATATATATATATATATATATGCATATATATATATATATATATATATATATATATGCATATATATATATATATATATATATATGCATATATATATATATATATATATATATATATATATATATATGCATATATATATATATATATATATATATATATATGCATATATATATATATATATATATGCATATATATATATATATATATATATATATGCGTATATATATATATATATATATATGCATATATATATATATATATATATATATATATATATATATATATATATATATATATATATATATATATATATATATATATATATATATATATATGCATATATATATATATATATATATATATATATATATATATATGCATATATATATATATGCATATATATATATATATATATATATATATATATATATATATATATGCATATATATATATATATATATATATATATATGCATATATATATATATATATATATATATATATATGCATATATATATATATATGCATATATATATATATATATATATATGCATATATATATATATATATATATATATATATATATAGCATATCTAGATTATATATATATATATATGCTATATATATATATATTATATATATTCTATATATATATATATATATATAAATGCATATAATATATATATAAATATAGTATATATATTCATATCTATAATATATAATATATATATATATATATATGCATTAAATAATATTATTATATATATATTAGATATATATATATATATATATATATATATATATATATATATGCATCTATATATATATGCATATATATATATATATATATATATAATATTATATATATATGCTATATATATAATATATATATATAATATATATATGCATATATATAAATATATATATTATATATATATATGCATATATATATATATCTATATATATATAGATATATATATAATATATATATATATATGCATATAATATATATATATATATAGCATATATAGATATATATATATATAATATGATATATATCTATATCTAATATATATAATATATAGATATATATATATATATATATATATATATATATATATATATGCATATATATATATATATATATATATATATATATATATATATATGCATATATATATATGCATATATATATATATATATATATATATATATATATATATATATATATATATATATATATATATATATATATATATAAGAAAGTGTTGAAAGTGAAAATTCAGCATAAGACAATTTACACTATGCAGCGTGAAACAAAAAACATGAAAAGATAAGAATTTAAAAGGTTTCGACAGCATCTCTTCATCAGCGGTGCCGATACTGTCTAAAAACCAATGGACTGTTTCTGATAAGTATGATCTAACTAATAAACATACTTAGACACCGAACAATCCATAAGAAACAGAAGAAATGAATAAAAAATTGCTCAATCAAAGAACACCAAACCGGGCGCTAGACAATGTTGAAGTTAAGAGTATTAAACAGCAAGGAGACTGACGTCACAAAACTTGCAACCATGGAGTTAATGGAAACAAACACAGATGCAAACTTACAATGGAGACTGTGGTAAATTACATATAAACCAAAATTAATATTGTATTATTATTTTTTTTATTTTAACTTAAGAGTAAATATTATTATTTATTATTATTACTTAAGAATAAAAATATTATTCATTATTATTACTTTAGAATAAATATATTTACAACATAAACTTATTTTATTTTGCTTATTAATTTTTATTACTTAAAAAAGTGCAACAGATTAAGCTATTCATTAAATCTAAAGCAACTAATTATGTGCTTGGAAAGACAATCGGGATATATATATATATATATATATATATATATATATATATATATATATATATATATATATATATATATATATATATATATATAAAGTAGACTCCCGTATAACGCCATTAATATGTTACGCGTTGTATGAAATCGCGTTATTGGAAATAGTGTTGCATGAATAAAAATCTTGTATAACTCGAATGATGTTAAGGTATAAAAATACACTTAATAGAAAATTACATACAGAATATGTCATTAAATTGACAAGGCAATACAAAACTACTTCTTCAAAATCGTTCAAAACGACGTGTTCCTAAAAACAAATGTATGTACAGTGTTCAAAATTCCTGCATTTTATTCAATAACGTGTTATACGGTAATCATGTCATACGAATGAAGTCGTTGCACTTTTTTTGAATGCGTTGTATGAACTCACGTTATACGAGAGTCTACTGTATATTTATTTATTTATTTACAATAAAATCAAATATAAAATTCAAAGGCATCAGATTTCATTCAACCAACTTGGATCATCTACTCTTCAGAATGGCTGTCTTCATAACTGAAGTGAAGTCGGATATGCTATATGCTTCACCACCTGCACCAGAAATTTCAAATTTGATTTCACGTAAGACGTCTCCAGAATTTCTGCAGGGCAGTCGTATCAAGTTTTGTTGTTGTTGTTGGTGTTGTTGGTGTTGGTGTTGGTGTTATTGTTAATGGCCCCTGGTCTTAAGTGTTCCACACCAAGTCCATGGAGGCTTAGGAGTGTGACTCCAGTTTACAATAGCACCACAAGAGTAGGAGTCCGTCTCAGCTAGGTGCCACCTCTGTTTTGACCGAGTACCCCCCCGAGGTGACATCTCGGGGGAGGGGGGAGTCGTACCCTCTTCCAACCTTTCGGACATCACAGAGGGACTACCGATGGAACGTGGCCCTATCTGATTTAGATACGGAGGTATTGATTGACGCTCGTCGGGATTCGAACCGAGAATCCTCGGCGTCGAAATCAGACGCGCTACCTCGGGTCCATATAAAGTTTTAAGTTTCTGTTTGAAATTTCCAGTCCCCTTTTATATGGTAAAAAAATTTATTCCTCTATCGCTATTTTGTTGTCATTCCAATTTGCAGCCAGTCATTAAAAACACCCTGTGTTTGTACATTAGCAGCAGACATTTTAGAATGCGTGTATATTATGGTACACGTGACAAGGTTTGAATCACGATTCGGATATCTCCCCAAAATGAAGAATGGCGAAAAGTTTCGATCTAATTGGAACAGCAGCTTCTTTTGGCCACGCGGCAACAGGTGTGATTGTCTCAAGGAACAATTCCCAAATATTCCACGCATACACTCTCAACTGTAGTTGGAAGAAGAAACTATATACCAATTCTATCGAAACCAGACGCCATTTTTATTTGTTTTTGAAAGAACTTCACGTTCATTCAAAATGGACCTCGAGTTACCACACAATATGAGTAGTGTAAACCTATCGATAAGTGTTTAAAATAGGGAGCTATCCAATGGAGCTGCAGACTAAAATGAGCTAAGTTATTTCACTGACATTTGAATCGAGTATCGAAGTGAGAGTAGAGTCGAGAGAGCTAACCAACACGCAAAGTACAAAGGGCATTTTTTACCGGTTTTTTGCCAATTGAGGCCTGAGAGCAAAAGATGACGTCCTTGAGAACTGAAACAGTTCCAGTGTATGGGCACAAATCTCCTGTCAGAATTGAAAAGCTCTTTGATTGATATATAGGCGGCCTTAGACACTGGCTAACTGATTTGCATCCTCCCACACTCGCTGGGAAAAAAAGCTTAATCCCTCTCAAACCCATCATTCGCCGATTCCGTCCGCTGCCGTAATAAGATGTGACAATCACAACGAGGCTCCGTTGCCACAGAACCGTCCAAGGTGCTTTCGGCCGAGCCACGCTCTCCAGAAGGCGTGGGCGCGACTTATCACCGGCTCCCGCTGCGTTCACGGTTGATTTTATGCATAGTTCTCGTGCGGTATATAGATGCTGAAATATCGACTGCAGGAAGTTGTCCAAATTGGGGTCGACCGCGGCGATAGGGTTGGAAGGAAATGCAGGGTGCTTAAGAGATCAGGCCGGATAATGCGATGATATATGGAGAGGTGTGTGTTTGGTGGGTATGCACAAAACTGAAATGGGATTCATTCTTATGTCGGCCAGAAAACTGTGAGCTGCCGAGAGACTTGTAATGTTTGATTCATTGCTCCACGTGACCCCGAAAACATAATAAACAACCCGTTGAGTGCGGTGTCATCTTCACGTGACTTCTCGGGACACGCATGGCCCACTCTGTTACATTCATTTGCAAACATTTATTAAGTATGAATTATTATATTCACAAGAATGCAACAATGATTTGTAGAAAAAAACGGGGTAATATATAATACGCGCTAAAAGAAACAAAAAAGCTTTTTATTTGAAAGATACAAACCTACGTATAGTGTATATATATATATATATATATATATATATTATATATATATATATATATATATATATATATATATATATATATATATATATATATATATATATATATATATATATAGTCGAACCCCATTATAACGAACTTCAAGGGACCAAAGATTTTGTTTGCTTTATCCGGTGGTTCGCTGTATCCGAACCCTTAAGAAAAGAGTTCACAAAATATATAACTCATTAGTTGCAATGTGTATTCAACAATGATGAATTTAAAAAATGATAAAATCTATTGATAAGGATCATTAATGAGTTAAATCTACTAAAATATTTTACATTAAACTGACACAATACTAATTAAATTACGTACAATAGGAAAACGACGGGACCAAAAGTTTCTTTTTGTTCGTTATATACAGGGTTCGCTATAACGGGGTTCTACTGTATATATATATATATATATAGAGAGAGAGAGAGAGAGAGAGGGAGGGAGGGGGTTTGTTTGGTTTTTGGCTTGGAGCGCTACGGTCATTTTTTGCTATACTAGGGTTGAGTATACCGGGACCTACAGTTAAAAGCCGATTCCGAATGGCTACAAACATCCATGCCGACAGCGGGACTCGAACCCACAGAATCTGGTACAGGAATTCCAGCTCCGTAACCATTCGGCCATCGTCCGGTAGAGAGAGAGAGAGATAGAGACAGTGAAATTTCTCCGGCCGGCCACCCCTATTCGCCGGTCACATCTATAAACGGTTCTATTTTGCTCAGAATCGATCAAAGACTCCCTAGAGCCAATGTTAAAAGCGATTGAATGATCAAGCAATAATTTGTATAGAAAAGAAGGTAGTATCTAAAACAATAAATTATAAATAAACAATCATACCATTTGCTTCCATAATCGCTAGGAGAATGATTCAGAAATTATTTTTATTACATAACAAAGCATATTCAAATTTCTTTCTTTTTTTCTGGATTTTTACAGTTCTGTAACTTTTAAAATTTTAATGTTTTTTAAATAAATAAATACATATTTCCCCCCAAATTTCTGTTATTTTATTAAGTAGACTCTTTCTAATAGAAATAAATTCATTACTTAAGAGTCTCACCAAAAATTTCAAAGTTTTTAAAACTAGCTTCACGCGACACGGTGGAACGGCTAGGTCCTGCCATGTGTGATTATTACACAGTAGCATACTCTGATGTTTTCCGTTCCGTTTTCATCCGAAGAGCATGTTTAAATAAAGAGCGTGTATTGAAAAATAATTAGTTTTTGTGATTATTTTTCGTTTTATAAAAATCCCGACATTGCTTGATGATGAAATAGCTTCTAGCTTGTCGCATCTAGTTTAAACGCGAACGTAATATAAACACGTAATTAATGAAAACGTTATCAGTAAATACCACTGATAAGAAAAGATTCTTCTAACAGTCACTCCAAGTAAGCGTTCGAAACAGTACTGCAAGAAGTTGTACATGGAGTCCAAACGATTCAAACTTAAACAAACACGCGCGCACACACACACACACACACACACGTGTGTGTGTGTGTCTTTCCTGTATTATTGCGAATTCACTCAACGAAATGGCAAAGAACAAGGAGCCATATTTAACCGTTACAGGCATGGAATTTTCCAATTATTTGAATACTTCGCACTACAGGTATCCTAACTAAAGAATTTTTATATATCTTCTATTGTTTTAATAGTATTTATCAAAGTTCCGACTGTTATAGAATATGAGAAATTTTTCTTCAATTAGGTTTCATTTTATATAACCATATAAATAAAAATAAGACCATATTTGCTAAAAAATTTAAGATGCGTAAGATGGTTTTCTTACGCAGTTCAAATACAGATACAAGTTAAATCCGGTAAATAGGTACTCGTCATCGAAATGCATCGTAGACGCTTTCAAATTCCTCAATGATGCTTGAATCATCGAACTCGTACATTTCCATGCCTGTTATGACATTCAGGGGTGGATTTTTCGATGATCCTATGGGTTTTGGGGCCTCCCCCCCCCCCCCGAAAATATCTCAGAATCTGAGTTTTTCTTGTTTGTCAGTTAAAATCATAGCAAATAGAAATTATATTTACTTCTTATTATTAAGCATCATTTAACCTTCCGTCGGGTGCAACTAATCTGTGAGATGAAGTCACAAGTTTTTTTGCATCAATCAGCGAGATCGGAGTGAGTCTCCTAGTAGCTTCCTGTCTCCCTCCCACTTACAGGAGATCGTCTTCGGTTTTTTTCCAGTACTTCGCTGAGTATCGTGAGAGATGTATTAATCTCTCAGATGAATTGCGCCCGATCGTGTAAGTATTTTTGACTTTCGAATTTTCACCTTTTTTGTTTATATTTCTTTTTTCATACCTAAATTAGCATGTGTAACAAGTTCTAGCCCCTAATTCAGTGATGTTGACCTTTATTTACCTTTATTTTACTTTCAATGCAACAAGTTGCGTTTGGAACAACTCCAAAGGAAGAACATTCAAACAAGGGAAATGCCTATTCAACTACAAAATGAACTACGTGAGTTCCAGCCTACCTCACAACATCAGGAGGTGCCTGTATCTGCATGCCACGACGGACAGAGGAAGAGGTGATCCAAATGTCGCCAAATGAAGAAAGTTCGCTATTCAAAATATAAATATCTGAAATGTAATGCTGAAGTACTTTGTTTGGAGCATGCCAAGATGATATGTGAAAAATGTTATAATTCAGCTTTTACAGTGCCTCAACCTGGCTCATAAATAACTTTTCATTATTTTTATCTTTTGATTTTTATGATTATGTGGACTTGTTTTATGAAAATAAAGTGAATTTCGAGTTATGTTTTTGAGAGAAAAAATTTTGGAATAATTTGATGATTTGTTCAAATTTGTAAATAAAAAATGCAAAGAAATATTAAAATATTACCTGAAGCATAATTATACGCAAATATAAGTGAAAAGACCAGTTTACGTCTTTCTTTACCTACACTCAAAAATTGCATTAATTGCATACATTAATCTATCAGATGAATTGCGCCCGATCGTGTTAGGATTTGCATTGCACCCGACGGAGGTTTAAATTAATTAAAGTATACACGATAGACAAATTAATTAAAAAAAATACACCGTACAATGATATTAATTGTGGTTCAAATGTAAAATAATTCAAGCGAACATTTGGATGGAATAGAGGTATAATTTCCTCTTACAAAACCTTCCCAGAATTTTAGAATTTGTTCCGTCCTTTTGGAGATGGATTCGATCACCCCGATTATGAAATCTTATCACACTACATGACTCCTTTAACTATATTACCTCACACTTCTGTATGCGTAGAGAGAGTTGATACAGGATGATTCAATCGAAAGAGGTCCCGAATATTCTGTAATAACCATCGCTAGCACGAAGCAATCTAAACGAAACAACCTACAAAGTGCTCCTCAGTAAACGGCACATCACATTATACTCGGTACATTGTACATCATACATTGTACTCGGATGAGGTGTGGTACCATTTGTCGGATTATGTTAACTTGCAAAACACCGGTTTAACGGTCGCTGAAAATCCCTTTGCCATTCACCAAACACCTCTCCATGATCAAAAAGTTGTTGTATATTGCTCGATGTCTCGGTTATGCATCAGAGGTCCCCCCCCCCCTTTTCTTTCTTTCTTTTTTTTTTTTTTTTTTGACAGCACCGTGAACACCGATGTGTACCTGGACAGTTTTCAACAGTTCTAGAATCAATTGGATGATCGTTATTTAACGGAAGGTTACTTCCGGCAAGATGGACCAACGTGTCACACAACAGCAAGGAGCATGGCGGAAATGAAGTCCTTCTTCGGCAACAGGGTAGTTTCAAAAGGGGTTTGGCCACAACGGTAGCCTGATCTGAATCCTCCAGACTTCTTCCTTCGGGAAGTCTACGAGAACCAGCCTCGCACTGTGGAAGATGTGGAGGAAAACATCCAACGTGAAATTGGTGCGATCTCCCCCCCCCCCTCCCCCCAAATATCCTTCCAACACGTTCAGGAACATGGAGCTCCGCTTCGAAATATGGGGGTTCCGATTGCTTCATCCTAGCAACAGTTATTATGGAATATTCGGGATCTTCTTAGAGGGAATAACCCTATAGAATATATTTTTTTAACTCCAACTAAACTGAAACCGTCAAAAGATTGTATAACAGTAAAACAGGCAATAAATAGATACCATCAAAATTGTCCTATCTGGATACCTAAAAATGAGTTGATGAAAGACCTAATAAAAGGAGCACGTAATAGACGATGGAAGTACGCATTAAAAAAGCACACACAATGATCTCCAGAAAATGAATTTGAAGGTCAATGATGAAATAGATTCAATTAGATGGTAAATATGTAATTTGATGAAAATAACTTTAATTTAACTCAAAGTAATCTTAGAAAATGGGGTGTGTATAATCGTTGTATTTTTATAACATATTAAAACAAAAAAATATGTATTTTAAAATCTTGGTGGTATTTTTCTTCTTTTAGATGCAATGTGGGTTTTTTATATTACTCACTGAGATTCCTGATTACATTCATGCTTTTGATGAGAAATCTAAAGGAATTTATATTGTTAAGAATCATTTTTGGGAGGCGATTCATAATTGCTGTCACTCGATTCCATACAAAGTCTCGAAAGATATACAGGGTGTGCGAGCTAAAAGTATCCAAAAGTTATGGCTTATTTTTACGGAACTACCCATTAGAATTTTAAAAAAAATTTAAATAGAAAGAGCATCTCCCCAAGTTTTAATATCAATAGATCAATGTGTGCACCTTTTGAAGCACGACAAACGTGTAAACGGTAATTCAGTTTTCTCGAAGTGTTTCGTAGCATATCAGAAGTTATTAGTGTTTAAACAAAGAATTGAAACTGTGGAGGAGTTGAAGAAGCTTATCATTCACCTAGTTCGTCTAATAACTTGGAGAGTCTAATAACTTGGAGAGTAATTCGTCACTTGGAGGTACTCGTGTACTGTTGAAGGTCGATTAATAATTTTTGTATACGACGATCTTCTGCGGGAAAGGATAATGCACTTCGAATCTATTAACCACAATTAAGATAATGAAGCAGTGTATAACGTATAATTTTTTTATTAATGAATAATGATCTATACATATCATATGGGAATAATGGATTGAGACAACTGGTGCAGTGCCTAAATTGAAAATTTCTAAAAGAAATTTTCTCTCTGTTCATCAATCTAATGTAGTATACTAAAAAATTTTGAATATATATATATATATATATATATATATATATATATCTCTGTGTGTGTGTGTGTGTTAGTTAGACTGAAAATATTAGATCTTGAGACACATTGGGAAATTGAAGCCATTGGGCCGATGTGGCTACTCCTCAAAAATATGTTTCGTATTCAACAACACATTTACTATTAAGCTCTTCAAGAAGAGAGATGAGATCTTCCCTACACAAGGGATCCTCGAGTCATTGTGAAGAGTGTAAATGTAAATGTAATGCAATTATACGTCACTTCATACCCCCGAATTCTTCAAATGGAATTTTCCTTTTGGTCAGAGTTCTCGCAGTAAGCAGAAATCGGAGCACATAGGGGTATTTTCCCAATCTAGCTGGCCAAATGTCAGTTTTTCAAAACGCAAACAAGGCGGAAAAAACGCAGCCAATAGTGAAAGAGAATAGCGGGGGAATCTACTTACGGCCATACTTGCTCCCCAGTTTGATTCAATTACAGTAAGACCAGTTTAAACTTGATACAAAATTGATTATCTCCAATCTCCAATGTTAACTTTGACTTAGTGACAACATATTTTAGTGTTATTTTTCGGTGTTACAAAAAATTACTGATACTAAATTATTATGGATTGTGAAAGGCCAGGTATGTACATTTGTATTTAACATGAATTTGTTTACATTTGTTGATTTAAACTATAAAATAAGGTGGTATGAAATATTCCGTATATTTGTGTAAATTTTTGTTGGTAATTTCACTATTCGACAAGGAATTTGTTATATTTCCCAAAGAGTCCCGATGATTTGTTCTACCTTACTTGAAAATTCAAGTGATGTAGCAAATAACTTTCAAAAGTGTAGCCACTAATAACCGCTAATTTTGAAGATAATTCTTTCTGATGCAAATCTTCGAATATAAATTCATAAATGATAATCTTTTAAGAAAATCCTGAAATATAAATTTAATTAAACTATTTTTATTATTTATGGACAAACATTATTTCAGGGCCATCTGGAGTAAAAATTACGTCAAGATGAGACCTTTTCGACCTTATGAAGAACCAGGATTTGCCCGGTTTAGATAAGAAACTAGAGTTTCCCAAAAATTATCTTGTCAATAAAAACAATTATTCAGAAGAGCAAAAGCGTAACAAACATTTCAAGAACAAACATTTTTTCTTGAAAAAAAAAAAAAAAAACTCACCTTGGTTGCGAGGAACTTTCCAACTCCCTCAAGTAGCAACACTCTAAACCTCAAATTTATGAAAAGATTTACACTGTGATATTTCAAATTTTAGTTTTTGAGTTAATTTATAATCACATAAACTACATTTTCATTTTTTTTTGACCAAATGAACTACAGTTGCAACCACAGAGGTAACAGCTAACGATTTTTTAATTAATGCTAATCTTAAGTATTATATATATATATATATATATATATATATATATATATAAATTTCTATCATTTCGGTCGCAAAATTGTCGAAAACGGACCACCTCCTCGAATTAAACGAAATTCGGCCTGCTCGGTAAGAAAGGTGCCAACTGCAAGTTTCCGAGTCGTTTCGGCCCCAAAACCGCCTGTAATTGGCGCAATTTGAGAAAGAAGGCGCGGTTGCGAATTCGGTTCGAAATCGCAAATATATATATATAAATAACTAAATAAATACACACACACACACACACATATATATATATATATATATATATATATATATATATATATATATATATATATATATATATATATATATATATATATATATATATATATAGTTTACAAATGTAACTTACTTAATATGAAACAAATAAGAGTAAATAAATTTTAGGAGCTAAGCTGCTCACAAAAATATTTACGATATATAGATATTTAAAATTAAGATAATTAAAAGGGCAGATGTGACCATTTAATACGCCTCTAACCTGAAATAAGATAGACATATATAAATAAGCAAAAAACGGAATTGGAGGTGGTATAGTTGATGACTGGGGGGGGGGGGGGGGTTGTGACCCCCCAACCCCGGTTAAACATGTTTTAAGCCAGGCAACACTCCCGGAGGTCGGCTATAACACCAAGACAGTAATAAAAAATTATGAAGAGGAAA
The DNA here is from genome assembly GCA_907164885.2 of Dolomedes plantarius. Classification (NCBI taxonomy): domain Eukaryota; kingdom Metazoa; phylum Arthropoda; class Arachnida; order Araneae; family Dolomedidae; genus Dolomedes; species Dolomedes plantarius. The sequence continues at coordinate 28,157,518 of OU015495.1, read as the reverse complement.
AATATTTTAGGTGAAATAGATAAGTTAAACCAGATAGTTTACTAATGTAGTCAACTAAAACATAATTACAAGATGAATAGAATGAAAAAAATCTTAATACTAAGTTACAGAAATAGAATAATACTAATTAACTAAATAATTATTCACTAACATATACACTATATATATATACAAAATACTTAGCTCCCACCAAGCAAAGAGACACGAAACCCTTGCACACTCACATTTTATAGACATAGTAGGGATAAATATCGCCGTATTAGGGAAATTTTTTTAGTGTTGCCAACTTATTTTAAAACGATTCATACAATCTTTATTGTCTAAATTAAAAAACTGGGTTAGAATAGATACGAGGAAATTGACTGGAAAACCCTGGTCAATAGCTATAGTTAAGAATTTAATTATACTGACGTCCATAGTTTTTTTGTTTGAATGTAAACGTTGACAACGTATTAACTGGTTAGTAACTATATTGCGTTTAATATTTAAATGTAGAGCATTATTCCAGTTCATAATCCTAACAGTTTTAAAGTTGTAAAACTCGCGTTTATCATATAGACAGTATGATATTAGATTTTGATTAACATTTAAACTCAAGTCTAAAAATACCAAATTTCCATAGTTATCTTTATCAGTCTCCACTAGTTTAAGATTTTTAGGGTAAAAATTAATATCTATTTCATTTAAGTTTTCATTAAAACATATGAGTATATCATCTACATATCGGAAAAACATAAGTTCATTTAGAATCATTACACCTCTTTCATAAAAGTGAAGGTATATATCTGCTAAAGCAGATGAGCATCCTCCACCCATTGGTATTCCATGTATTTGTTTAAAGAAGTTACTACCATTATATAAAACTGTTTCATAAAGTACAAAATCTAATAACGCACGATATTTATTTTCAGTTATATACGTCTTTAAATCATATTGATCGTATAATCCATGAATAATACTATAGAGATCTTTTAGGTCGATAGAGTTGAAAAGATCCGTAAAATCGTAGCTTTTAACGTTTGTTATATCACCTTTACCTTTTATCTGTTTAACTATTTCTAAGCTATTATTGATGAAATAGCCACCCTCTTTACTTATTTTTTTTATAAACTATTTTAAGTATGTTTAAAAGTTTATTATTAGCAAGCGTTAAGTATGTATTGCAGCCCACAGTAACAGTTCTAAATTTAACAGGCGATTTATGAAATTTAGGGATTAAGACTAAATAAGGAAACCTAAGATTTTTAATATCATAACCTGCACGACGATATAACGCTTTGATACGATTTTGTATAGTACAAGACGTAGAATCTAGTTTTTTATAAACAGTATTATCATTATAGCACTGTAATAGTTTTTCACAATAAAAGTTTTTGCATATAAATGCATAGTTAGCAGAAACTTTATCAACATAAGTTATAGCAAAATGATCTTGTAAAGCAGTTATAGCCGGTTTTAAGGTATTCAAATTTACATGAAGATTTTTTGGTTTAGTTCTCAGATAAGCAATTTTAAAATCACTTAAATAATGAAATTTCCACTGTTCGAAAGTACTTACAGGTATACTATGCTTTATAGCTGTTTTATAAATAAATTCATCAAGATTACGTTTGAAAATTTGGAATACATTCTTTTTATAACCTATGCGAAAACCAGTACCATAATTCGTTAAATTAGACAAAGCCGTATTGTCAGCAATTTGAGTATTTCCTGTTATAATGTGGTTGTAGTGTTCATTGTAACCGGTCATATTATGTTTACAATTACAATTTTCAGGAGAAGCATCAACAACATTTTTAGATATATTATTATAGTTGAAAACATAGCGACCAAACGGTCTACTATATTTGAAGCTATTAAATATTTTTATATTGTTCAAAGGAAAATATTGCATATTTTGATTTAAAATTTTTGTAAAAGGTATTTTATCGAAACCATTGTTTGCATACTCAGTTATACAATAAATATTGCTACAGCTTTTAGTCTCGTATTCATGTAAATTTATGCCACAATCAGAGCTCTTATTTTTGACTAGATCTATAATAATAGGAATGAAATGTGTATTATTAGGAATAAGATGTTTTAATGACTTCCCAATAACCAACTTCCACAGATTATTTAGCCAAACTTTTTTACAACCATAAATGATGTTTTTAATCCATTTTATTGGATAATCCGGCTTTAAATTTATAGTTTTACATAGCCTGTTGAAAGAGTCGATATAATCTTTATATTTATATTTATTACGACGGCCACCTCTTTGCTTACGCTTTAGATAGATATTATTACAGGAATAGTTAGAATTCTGTTTCAATACACTTTGTGTATTGGATTTAACAATATAATTCCAATTGTAATTTTTATCGTAAACGTTGGTGTTAAGACCGTAACGGTAAGCAGTTGAATGTAATCTAATATGATTACCTTCCCACCAAAGTCTAGTTTTAGTGTCAGGAATCACATCAATAATAGACACAATAATACTGTCTACACCATGATTTTTAAAATGCATGATTTCAAAAGAACAATCTTCAGTATTAGTATCACAGCGATAAATACTGCTACGGTGTTGATTTAATCTGATGTTTAAAGTGTTCTTAGTTTGTCCTATATAAGATAAATTACATACTTTGCAAGTCAATTTGTAAACACAATTATAAACTTTGCAAAAGATTTTAGATTTTAAGTCAGTGTTAACCTCAGAAGGGTTAGCGCTAGGACACAATTTACATCTTTTGTCGTTACAACGTCGGTATTTGAAAAAACCCATGTTAGGATAAAAACTCCTATTCGTGTATAAAGGTAATTTTAGTGAGGAAGCGGGAGAAGTATTAAAACCGATATGTAGATGATATACTCATATGTTTTAATGAAAACTTAAATGAAATAGATATTAATTTTTACCCTAAAAATCTTAAACTAGTGGAGACTGATAAAGATAACTATGGAAATTTGGTATTTTTAGACTTGAGTTTAAATGTTAATCAAAATCTAATATCATACTGTCTATATGATAAACGCGAGTTTTACAACTTTAAAACTGTTAGGATTATGAACTGGAATAATGCTCTACATTTAAATATTAAACGCAATATAGTTACTAACCAGTTAATACGTTGTCAACGTTTACATTCAAACAAAAAAACTATGGACGTCAGTATAATTAAATTCTTAACTATAGCTATTGACCAGGGTTTTCCAGTCAATTTCCTCGTATCTATTCTAACCCAGTTTTTTAATTTAGACAATAAAGATTGTATGAATCGTTTTAAAATAAGTTGGCAACACTAAAAAAATTTCCCTAATACGGCGATATTTATCCCTACTATGTCTATAAAATGTGAGTGTGCAAGGGTTTCATGTCTCTTTGCTTGGTGGGAGCTAAGTATTTTGTATATATATAGTGTATATGTTAGTGAATAATTATTTAGTTAATTAGTATTATTCTATTTCTGTAACTTAGTATTAAGATTTTTTTCATTCTATTCATCTTGTAATTATGTTTTAGTTGACTACATTAGTAAACTATCTGGTTTAACTTATCTATTTCACCTAAAATATTTTTCCTCTTCATAATTTTTTATTACTGTCTTGGTGTTATAGCCGACCTCCGGGAGTGTTGCCTGGCTTAAAACATGTTTAACCGGGGTTGGGGGGTCACAACCCCCCCCCCCAGTCATCAACTATACCACCTCCAATTCCGTTTTTTGCTTATTTATATATGTCTATCTTATTTCAGGTTAGAGGCGTATTAAATGGTCACATCTGCCCTTTTAATTATCTTAATTTTAAATATATATATATATATATATATATATATATATATATATATATATATATATATATATATATATATATATATATATTCACAAGGTTCAAGTACCTTCAAGGTTTTCTGGAGGGTAAATCTCGTATTTATAATAATGTAACCTCCAGTGTCTAAGGAAACATTTAAACGAGCCTATTTTGATCTGCAGAGGAAAGAGGTGGGGAAATTCAAGATTAATGGAATGATTCAAATTTTATAGCAACTCATGAACGTCCTATTTCATAGTTGTGGTTATTTATCACGTTTACTAGTTTAAAGAGCAGCGTGATCGCAGCTTTCAGACAAAGGCGTCTGCCACTTTCAAGCGAATAGGGAAGCAGGATACTGCATTATTATTATCTATAGGAGAAGGCCGCCCCATTAACATATTGCCTTCCGGGATGCACATGAATCTTATTTGTATAAGTCTGCAATTATCCCACTTGATAAATCGCTATTTAACCACCTTTAGACCACCTAAGTGATGTTCAAGGCATTCTAATCTATCTTCAGCAGCTGAGAAACTATTTCGTATCGGAGTTTTTATATTTTATTATACCGGTACTTAAGTTTCAGTAAACTCTTTCGGTGCATTTTATAAGCGATGGAAACTATAAAAGAAAGTGGTGCATAGTTTTCTTAATATAGGTTTGTCTGTTGAAATTTCAAAAAGTAATACTTAGCGTTTTTTTTTTTTTTTTTTTTTTTTTTAAACCCTTCAGCGGCGCGGCAATTTTTGGAACACCAGTAGACGCGCGTGGCACAATGTGCAACGTCTCTTTCAACCTTGATTATTCCTTTTGTAACAAACTTTTTTTTTTATATTGAAAATAATAATTCTGACAAGATATAAAATGTTTATAACATTGTGTCCTTTAATTATAAATATGTAACAAATGTTTATAACATTATTAACATATTTATAATTAAAGGACAAAGAATGAAGATACAATCGCCTTATTTCAACACTGTCCGGTTTATTGGATCTGAGGACAACCTGTGAATGGATTCCTATTATGTCCAAAAACCTAAAACACAATGAGATCGTCCATCTTCGTGATATGCTGGATATCGTGTAATAGATGCCCATTGGATCGACTACATTAACTCCTGCTTTTGTCGTATTATAATGCAGTATAATCGTTGTTTTACTACGGTTAAATCACGACTACCAATGAATGGAAAGGAATACAAAGATCGGAAAATCAGACCTGCCTTTAAAGGATGTAGCTATAAATAGAAACTGCTTAGAACATTCAAACCTTACATGTAAATACAAACCATTGAAAATTATGAAAATGTTGCACTCTGTACACGGGCGTGCCCGCTGAAGGGTTAAAGTGGACATTTTTAGGTGGGACATTTTAGGTAAACCAAAATAACCTCTTAGTACCATGACAGTTCAGGCCGTGGAACCCCAGGGGCGGCAATTGGAAGGGGGAGATGCTCGTACCTTTCTCTCACCTCTACAAACTCCCTGAAAGGACTCTCCTGCCTACAAATTTAACGTGCACATACAGTGGTGGAAATTGATTTATGAAAACACGATATTTTAACAATAACTTCTTTAATACTCATTAAAAATGAATGAAATTTCATACATTATACATGCTACGTATAACAAATGATTTACAAAAATAAAATTTCATACATAATAATAAACAAAAACATAAGGTCAAAAATTAGATTTTCGTAACATACAAACATAGAAATTGATTTATGAAATATCACATTTCATTGAAATTAATAGTTAGTAAAGCCACCTTTCTTCATGAAAGTTTGTTTTATTCTAGATGGCATTGATAAAACAAAATTTTGAATGTACTTCTGATGAATTAGTTTCCAGTTTTGACAGATTGAAGCTTTCAATTCTACAAGAGATGTGTACTACATCCCATCTGCATAAACCATTCGAACAAACTGTCCCGAAACGTTTTTGATGGGGTTCAAATCAGGACTATTATATGAACGATCTAAAAGAACAATATTTTGTTCGTCAAACCAGTTTTTCATCGCATATGAAGTGTGGATACTTGCATTGTCTGTCATGAAGATGTAATCTAAACTACAATATTGCGATGCAAATGGAAGAAAGGAATTTTCTAAAACTGAGCTGTAATCAAAGGAATTCTGGCGACCATTTAAAAATACAATTTCCCTTCTGCCATCATAAACAATCGCTGCCCAAGTCATCAAACTTCCGCCTCCAAAATTTCTGCTGAATGTAGATATTGGTTCTTTTCGGAGATCCCTCCAATAATACCTCAAACCATCGGGGCCATCCAAATTAAATTTCTTTTCATTGGAGAAAATTATCTTCTTCCAATTGTCGCCCATTGCAATGTACTTCTTTCAATACTGCAAACGCATCAGCTTGTGACATAGACGTGACTTTGCATCGACCATCTCAAGCTCCATGAAGAATGTAAAATTTGCCTAACACTTCTAGAAGTGAAAAGAAGGGATAGATCTGCACAAATCTGCTTTGAACTGTGGCCGGTTTTTGATGCAAGTTGAAGAATCCCCCTTTTCTCCATCTTAGTTAAACGTGGATTACCTTTTTTGTTAAAATTTTTGCCATAATTTGTTGGATCTTTTCTATAGTTATATATCACACCAACTGATCTTTTAATTAATTTACTAATTTCGGGAACAGATATTCCACATTCTAGATATGCATTGTTTTTGGCTCTTACGTCCTCAGACAAGACCTTTCGTTTACCCATCGTGAAAAGTATGACTGAAGTGTATTGCTTCCAATATATAAATGCGCTTTTTATGTCTACTGCGCATGTCACGTTACTTTGTTTAATGCAAATTTTTGTCACATTTCTTCAGAATAGCCAATGAAATGTGATATTTCATAAATTAATTTCCATGTTTGTATATTACGAAAGTCTAATTTTTACCTTATTTTTTTTTATTATTATGTAAGAAATTTTATTTTTGTAAATCATTTGTTATACATAACATGTATAATTTATGAAATATCATTCATTTTTAATGAATATTAAAGAAGTTTTTGCTAAAAATCCATGTTTTCATAAATCAATTTCGAACACTGTACCGGTCGTACAGTACTGGTCCCGTAGTTAAGGCAGCGATGCGACCATGTCAGGCGCCGTATTAAAATAGGTGCCAAAATGAGGCAGGGTAAAAAGACGAAATTTTTAATGAATAACGTAAAAATATTAACTGCTTAATATGATGTGTGACGAAATTCTTAAAAATACACAAATATAAGCGAATATTTAGGCTACTTTTTAAAAATGGCTGAATTTTACATCATGAGAAATAAATTTTGAATGCTTATTCCAAACGTTGTGGTAGCTTTAAGAATTCTATAACACAAAAAAATGCAAATAATTCAACATGAAATAAAACGTATAAAGAGGGCATAGACTGCCGAACAAATTAACAGAAAACCTACCCTAGCGTTGAAAATTTTAACTTTTCAATAAAAGATTGCGCAGTTGCAACAAATCATCAAACTGAAAACGGACAAATATAACTAAAAGTAAAATAATTCAACAAAGCAAGATAATTATTTACAGGAAGAATGTAGATAAAAAATAAACAGAACTCACGTACTTATGACTCAACGCACCAAAATGCAAGATTCTGTAGCAGTAACGGAACTAAACCATATAACGAGGTAACCGATTGGTCCCGTCATCAGGAGGCCTAACCAAATCAGTTACCTCAAGGGCGAACTTTCTGAATAGGATGCAGGTCTAACCAAAATACATCCCAAGTCCCCAAGAAGGCTTTAAGGCATTAAGAATTCTACTAACACTAGCTGTAACCAGAGCAACAACCGAGAGCAGTTTTTTTTTAAACCGAACATTTTAGAGAATTATCTACGAACGTGAACACAAGAGCGATTGAATGATCTAGAAATAATTTCCACAAAAAAGACAGTATGAGAATTAATAAATTATAGCGATGCGATCGAGCCATTTGCTGCCATAAAGGTTCGAAGAATGATTTAGAAATTATTTTTATTACCTAACAAAATACATTCAGGTTTATTTACATATTCTACATTTTTGGGGGTCTGCCATTTTTTAAATTATTATTACTTTTTAATAAATACATATTTTTCCCTAAATGTCCGTTATATCTATTAAGTAGACTATTTGTAATAGAGATACATTCATCACTCAAAATCTTTCCAAAAATTTTAAATGGCTCCGTTTTTCAAAACCCTTATCAGGCGCCACAGTGGATCGGCCCGGCGATGATCACATTGATGTCGCTCGGCTAAGGCCATTAAATCAAGATGGGTATGTTTTACAAACATTGAATTTTATAATGTAGGGAGTTTTTGCTTGAGGGGTGCAGTAGGCATACTTGCATCAGCGGGGTAAACCTAGCTACAATCAATGTCGCAGTTGCTCGAGTGATAGTTCAGAAAATCAACCAACAGATTCCCTGTTTTCAGAGGGATTCGTCCGAGACAAGCATGTTAAACAGAATAAGCTAGGTTTATGCCATCTTCAGAGCCGATAATAGGGATAAAAATGGGGTCTTTGACTGTTGAGTCAACTAGACATACTCATTTGAATGCTGCCGGGACACATATATTCATACTATGTTATCTACGAGGGATGGAACTTCAATAGTGGCAACACTGTTGTAGAGACCCCACGCAGCAGAACCCAGGAAAGCAGTACTTCACATACCTGCTTCACATACCTGCTTCACACACGTACTTCACATACCTGCCTTACCTCAGGGTGAATACGCTCTCCCCACAAACATTGCACGCCTGCACAGTGACAGGATGAACACAACCATGTTTTAGTTACCTATCTATCGTACGAAATAATTTGTTGCATCGTACTGATGGAAGGGAAATGCTTGTGCGATGTACTGTGGCCGATGTGTTTGCTCGCCGGGGCTGGGAAGTGCTCTATCATCCCTCATATTAACCGGACTAAAGTCCCTGTGACTTTGATCTCATCCCCAAGGTGAAGGAACCGCTCCGTGGATTCCACCAGAGATACTGCAGGCTGTTGAACGCTCCATTCGAAGGATCCACAGATCAGGTGCAGCCAACGGTATCCTGCAGCTCTCAGAATGTTAGCAAAGGGGCTAAACAGTGCTGGTTATTAATTTGAAGGGCTATAAAAGTTTCACCCCTGATTCTCTTCTGTATACTTTGTACTTACCTAGTTGCCACTGTTAAAGTTCCCTCCTATGTATATACATATAAGCCAAATAACACTGACTCACTGACTGATCACTGTATCTCTGGAACCATAAGGCCTAAGAAGCTAGCATTTTGCATGGTGGTTCTTCTAATGCCCCACGTGGATTCCTACCTGGAACCTCACTAAGATTTTTTAAAAATAAATTCAATCTTTAAAGGGGCTTAAATTCCCCCTAAAAAGTCTTCAATCCGTATTGAATACCATATCATGGCCGTTACGGTGACATCGAGAACTCTCCGAGGAATGACAACTCTTTAGTTCTAAAGTTAATTTAAGTGAAATAAATCGAATAAGTTAGTGGACAGTACTCCTGTGTCCCATCGCGAAGCAGGGGCATTCAGCTAGTCTAATATATTTTGGACATTACGATACTTTTCTATTGCAAACAGTTTAAGCATAACTGCTCTGGTAAATTGGGGACAACTTAAGCTACTGTAATAGGATGCCCTCAGTCGTAAAATATTATTGAGTTCGTGCAGCCAATGACCACAAACAAAAAATTGTTTCAGAAATATTTTCCGGTAATATATTTTATTTCTTTTCTTTTCGTCGTGCTCCTTTTTTCAGTATTATTATTATGAAAGAGAAATCGAGCCGATCCCCTTCGCTCGAGAGGGATCACGTAAACCTGAAAGCAAATGGGAAAACAAGTCAGTCTTGTGTGCCGAGCACTGTTTGTAGCTTTGAAACCCTTTAACTTCAGCATGACTTGGAATAACATTAACAGCAGGAAAGAATGGCTCTTGCGAATACACAGAAAAAAAAAAGGATGAAGTCTTACAAGAAAACTTGATTAAAATAGAGAGAACTTCAAAAGCTGCAATGTCGTGACAAATACATACACGTATACACACACACGCACACGCACACCCACACTCCCCACGCACACGCAATCACACGCCCACACACACACACATATATATATGTAATATATTAAATATCATGCCCTCCATTCTAGCATTTAAATTCCCTTTCCTAAATCCAATCCCCAGTAATATTAAATTAGCGCTTTAAAACCCTTAGCCTCAGAACTTCCCACGAATCGCATACCTTTACATTTCTACACGTGTATACGTCTGGATTCAGGAGTGGGTTAGAATCACGAGTCCCAAAATCTGCTGATCCTACAAATAATACTCACATGTCTACCTCACCCTCGCGTTTAATGTTGAAAGGTGATGTTACTTCCGAGCCGCCCTTCTGAAATGGACGGATGTACTTTTGCCACTCTAATAAATGATTCGGCCCGACTGCTTCCAAATTTAATTTTATCCCTTTCCGGCTGAGTCTAGCTCCAGCCATGTAAATATGAACTAGCTTTTCCTTTCAGGTTATAGTTTTAAGGATGTGATGTAATGGGTATATTACATACATACATACATACATACATACACGTATATATATATATATATATATATATATATATATATATATATATATATATATATAACTGTGATAACATGTGCACTTGCCAAATGCTAATTCTTGAATACTGTCTATATCATTTTTTTCATTTACTAATTTAACTTAACTTGGCTTGTAACTGCTTGGAAAAATTCTAATAAAATCATTGGGATAGAACAACTTCGAAATTTTTGCAATACATTGGGCTCCAGACCGTTTAAAATAGGCCCAATGAGACCGGGGGAAACAGGGGGAAACACTTCCACGCCCCCCGAGCTTTAGAAGACCAGCTGGCTCTAATAGAAAACCTCGACTTGAGACTTTAAGCCGTGGGAATTTTTTCCACCTCGCGAAGCCCCTGTCTTAATCGGACACTGCACAATCTATATACTATATAAAACAGTTCCGTAACTGACTGACTCACTGACTGACATAGTACGCACAGACCAAACCGCTGGACCTAAAGGGCTGAAATTTTGCATGGCGATTCTTCTTATAGTGTAGGGGTGCACTAAGAAAGACTTTTGTAAAATTCTTCTTAGATTTTTTTAAATTAAATTTTTAAGCTGTTTTAGTAACTTCTTTTAAGTTTGTATTTAAAATAATAATCTAGGGGTTATAAAATTTATATCATGAGAAAGATCCTAAAAATTCCTTTAAAATCAAATATTTTTCGAATCTTTACCTCCATTTTCTGATTTTTGGTGAATTTTTAAAGATTAATTTTTAGAATTTAATTTATTAAATGCTGATCACGTGGTTTCTTTTCTCTTTGTGATACTTTAAACTAATTTTCCGTCACGTGCATAACAACGAAATAAATTGACAAAAAACTTTTTTTCTTTCTAATGCGGCAGACGATTGGACATTAAAAAAAAAAAATTAAAATACAGTAAAAGAAATGTTCCTGAAACTGTACTATATTAACTGAACTATATTCTTTATTATGTTCTATTAGATTTAATTTGAATATTTTCTTCTACATTATTTTGTCTATAAAAATTTCCGTTATGATATTTTTATAAATATATATATACTTTTTTGGCATTAATTGCATACATTGACCATTGTATTTAATTTGAATGTAGTCCGTAGCGAAGCACGGGTATTCAGCTAGCATATATATATTTTATATAACACTCATGCATTCCAATAGAATTCCCCCAGAATTCAAACAAGAATCTGAAATAGCAAAAAGATCGTTTGTATCACATTTGAAGATGGGAATGACGTTGAAAACTCATTTCCGAAAAGATATTCGTAGAATTATTAAATGCGAGCCGTCAGTGTCATGAGCTAAAAACTAATCAATATTTTGAAATCTATTTTTTAAAAAAAAAAAAAAGGACAGGTGCCTATATTTCTATATACACATATTTCTATCATTTCTCATAAATTTTTTCACTAATACAGATATAAATCAATAAATTATATACCTGGAGCCAAATACGTAATGCGTAACATTCTTAGTACACTACGAAAAACATAGCTGAAAGATTTCACAGCCATATCATGATTATATTTTGAGGTATGGCAATAGTCGTAAAAATTTTCGGAGAAAAAGAAGTTCATTAGAAAACGCTATTAAAGTTTTCCCTTGTGTTGCCATTCACAGCTGCTGCTCTTCTTTAAATCGCTCTCATTCCATTTCTAATGATTGTACAGAAAAATCTATCTACATGTATTATTTCTAGAAGGTGATTTTTTTCTGGAGATCCCTTTTACTCCCTTCATACTTAACCAAAATCGATCAATGAGGTACCATTTTGAAGATTAAGATCTCCGCTTCTGACGAATTGTTCATTTAGAATGACACATTGTATTGTTTGTTTAAAAATAGAAATATAAATAATATAAACATTTTATCTTCCGCTAGATGACGTGTGCTCGCTCTCCTTTTTTTTTAAACTTTTAACTTCTAAATATCGTCTGCATTTATTTTCATTCTGTGAATTAAAATTTTTTTTTTTTTTTTTGGCGACAACCGCGTAGGTTTACATTATTCTTTTTGCATGGAAAGACGATTTGTTTAGACTAAAATATATTTCCTTTTCCCCTGAAGAACCTCTTATGAGTAATATTTTTGTGTATTATGCATTTAGAGTTTAATTTTATTTATTCAATTCTATGTACACAATTGAATTGCATATGACAAACTTCTACCAAGCTCTCAAGAGAAAGCTTCTAATTTGTCTCATAATTAAAGGGTGATCAAAATAAAGGTCTTACCCCGTAGTTGGGAAGTCGAAGAAATAAACGAGATTGGGGCAACGGTTGGTGCCAACCGGATCCGCAAATTTCTTATGTTAACTCAAAGGAAAAATGTGCGCGTGACATGTAAAGATTTGCTTTATTGCTAGATGGCAAGTAAGCGGGCGCTTATTTATTTACTTTCAATTTTATCTCTCGAACACTAACCTTTAAACTTAAAAAAACATACCAATATCATCCTCATATATATTGTTTCTAGATGGTTATTTTTTTCTGACGATCCCTTTCTCTCCCTTCATACTTAAACAAAGTCGATGAATGAGGTACCATTTTATGACGAATTGTTAATCTGGAATGACACATCGTATCGTTTGTTTAAAAATCGAAGTAGAGGTATTGTAATGTAAATATCCCATTTTCCCCGAGTTTGTGTCTTTAGTAGATGTGAGATACGTAGATGTGTTTTGACATCTACGTATCTCATGTTCCCCTGTTTTGTCTTATGCTTCACCTCCAATTTTGTGTCCAAAGGTGTTATGTAATCGGTTTTATATTATCCTTAAGCACCATCGTTATTTGACAAATAAACAATGGCTACAAATGAAGCGGTTCTTCTTTCATCCTACTCCAAACCACCCACCTCGCTATAAAATTGATTTTACTTTAATCGCATGCGAAATTGTCGCACGGGCCACCTAGTAAAAGCTTATTTAGAAACAGAAATCCACATTCTTTAAGAAACAGGAATAAAAAGGAAAAATATAGGAATTTTCCTGGAAATCGAAGTTTTAAACGTAGTCTCGGATACTTCTATTTAAAAAGTCCGATTGCACAAAATGATCTGGACCAGGTATTCTAGACTGTTGTTCCGAGGTTTCTTCGGGGTGAACGTGAAATAGGCCGGGGGTACCGTGCTATTTTTTGGAGAATAAACAAAAAAAAAATGAGTGGGACCCATTTAAAATAAATATTTAGTTGAATGGACGACTATCACGCCCGACAAATCATGTCACAGGTCGAATCACTCGTTGTTTAGGTTTTAAAGCAATTAATTTTAAAAGCCCAGTCTTCCCCAGATAGGTAGAAGCGAATCGAAGCAATGGAAGTGTAGTCTTCAAAGATTGTTTCACACCCCATTTAACAATATGATATCATATATTTTTAAAAATATAAATTATATAAATAATTATATTATAAAAGTATTTAAAATGTATAATTATAGAAAATTGAAAGCATATTTTTTAATTAAATAGCTCACTATTACATACGGTGTACACATCTACGATATGCAAATTCAACGTACCTGCAATGATCAAAAGAACCAAGCGTCTGTCAAGAGGATCTTGCGTCATCCACCGTACAGTATCGAACCTCGGAAGCATGGCGAGAGTGTTCGCGGCTTGCACAAATCGTCCGGCATCGAAACAAATGTTGCACTCGCTCTCACCCTTCGGTTTTTGATCAAAAACCGCTTATCGAAACGGCAGCCGATGGGAAACGCAGATAACGGGCTCGAGAAATCCCTTCGCATGCTGACCTCTCGCATCCAGATAACCTCATCCTCAGAGAGACGAATTTATTGCCGCTCGCACATCCAATGAGGTGTTGATGGGCGAGCTACTGCGTGTCAAACATTGACCTGTGCCATGGATCAAACTCAGTCGGTCTTTTAAACAGTCGAGGGAAAAAAATCCTGAAGCTGTGGTACTTTATGTGCTTCCCCTTTTTTTCTCTACTTTAATAGCGACGCAAGAAAAAGTACAGTTACCACAAAGTTATCCGAATGAAAACCTCTTTTCGGACACCCCTTCATGACCGTGGATTCTCGTTGAGTCCACGCTTATCGGAGCAACGGGATGACGACTCATCCGCGTCCATTTAAATGTGGCTCTAACGAGAGGTTATGGAAGGGCAAGAGCATCATACAGTGGTCTCAGACTGTTCAAAAGGATCGGTTTATCTCAAATTATGAAGCGAACAGACACATTTTTATGATGCATACACTATCTACACATATACGCAATAGATCAGGGATTTCCAACCTTATTATGTTCGAGGCACAGCTTGAGAATGAGATTAGAAACTTGGGGCAACCTCCTTAGATTTTGACTTTTTTCAACTTTTTAAATATTCAGTGAAAGGGGAATATATTCCAGGAACAAGTAAAATCTTAGTTCAAATAATTTCTGACTCCATTGCTGATTTTATTCATTTATCGAAAGATATTGAGTAACAAACACTAGAATAGGATACAGTAATACAGTTTCAAAAATGGCTATGGAATTCAGTTTAGTATGACCCTAGATAACTGTCAGAGGCACGCACACATGATGGTGCTGGGCCCAATTTTAAGTCGAAAAAGCCTCTCCATGTGCGACCAATTTAAGAAAATATTGACGGTGCCGTTAAACAAGTCATTAGCGGAGTGTTCATGTACAATTTAAGGTAAATACATCCAACGCCGCGGGACCAGATATCTCTGACACACTAACTGACTGAAAGCAGCGGGAGCTTTCCCACGCGGAGCCAGAAGTTTCGAGAATGTTCTGGATTTTCTGAAAGATGGGGTACATAAATCTAAGAAAGTAAAAAAAGGGGAGATATAACTATAGGACGTGCTTCCCGTCTCTATGCTGGGCTTTAGATTGAACTGAGTTATGACTCTGACTCTCTCTCTCTCTCTCTCTCTGGTTTTCGATTAATGATTTTTCTGATTGAGGATTGATAATGCAAAAGCTGTATCATAGATGCTGTAAATATATATTAATAAACAAAATATGTGTATATACGTAAGGAAAGAGTAGTTTATGTGTCCATGGAAACCATAAACGAGCTACTGAAGCGAGAGGTCACGACAAGGACTACAATGGAAATCACCCAAACGAGTTTTGTTTTATGAATGTGAGACAGTGTTGCCAACTTGGGGTTTTACCCTTAAATTTGGAGGTAAGTTAGATGAAAAGGGGTGTTTTTAGGGGCCACATTTTTTTAGGGGCATTTTGTGGGGGAACATTTTTTAAGATTTTGTACAATCAAGATGCGTTTTTTTATTCGATTATAAGTTCCATACATATGCCAAATGTAAATAAACCTCCATTTCATTATGTAAGTGTTTATTTTCTATTTATTTCTATTTATCTTTCAAACAGGATGCCTATTTGGAACCAGAATTTCTGTTAGGAAGGTCTAGGGGGATCTCAAGTTGGTGTTCGGGGGGAACAGGGGGATTTCGAGATGGCGCTATGGGGAGGCGCTTCGTAGAGGTTGACAACACTGATGTGAGACTTCCTAGGGATGCTTAAAAAAGGCGTGTTTGATATCAGGTCTAACAGTTGTGGGAGTGAGGGTACCTCATTCAACCTCGGGAACAAGTGTATCGATTTGTGTCACCATCTGTCGCGCGTGAGGGTCATTCATTCGACTAGTATTTATTTAAAGTGGGCCCTACTCATATTGTTTTACTTGTAACCCCCCCCCACACACACACACACACAAAAAAAAATCTCGAGGCATTCCTGGCCGATCACACAGCACCCTCGGCACACCGATTGGAAATCCATGCACTATATTTAAAACCGAAATGCACTCTCCCTTGATGTTGCACGACAATGGGACTGATGTAAACAAAATTTCGTTTCGTCAATCATTAGAATTCATCAGATAATTTAGCTTACCATAAAACGTCCTCGTCCCTAGATTCATCCATTTGAAATTTTGTGGCCCCGTATAACACCCTGATGATGGGTTCAGAAATAAACTTTAAAATACTCACTATAAGTAACAGAAAAGTAAACTCAATCCATGACTTTTGAAAGCTCATGCGCCATTTTTTCTGTGGGACTCAGGCAAGAAAGCCCGAGCACAAAACCAGTGTTTTGCCTGCCCTCGATTACCGTGCAGTCGCTGCACTATTCTGCTCCTGAAGAAGAAATTTGAATTTACATTTAAAATTCAGGAATCGAGGTGACTGATGTGCTACTTATATTGAATATTCTGAGGCTTGCGTAATCCTTTTCTCTGTATTTCCTAGTAATATGTTGTTGTTGCTTATGCCACTTGACCGACAGCAACATCAGATCAAGTCCCGAAGTCTATGGGCGATGAAGGTGCTGCTCCTGTTTTGAATTTGCACCACAAGGGTCGGAGTCAGACTTGGCTAAATGATCGGTCCCGTCATTTTGAACCGAGTGAAGTGACGAGACCGGAACACTTGACCCCGCACCTCCAGAGGTAAATTTGAGAATTTGGAGGACATTGCAGCCAAGTCCTATTTTACATGTCCCAGCCACCATTAGTGAACACGTCGATGGATTTGCAGCGACGAGCATCGAACCAGGGACGTTCAGATCACTGGCCCGCTGCTCTTGCCAACCGGGCCACCGCACTCATCGTATTTCCTAGTAATATCCTATATCTTCCGATGCTTCCAATGCACCAGACAGGGTCAAACATAGCCACTTCCGGGGTAGAATCTCTGCAGGTGAATAGGCTACCACACCATTTTAAAGCAGCCACCACTCGGGGACGAGAGGGGGGGGGGGCTGTTGGGGGCTCGTACCTCCTCCTACGTCTACAAATCTCACGGAGGGCCTTTCTGGCCTATAGATTTTATGTACCCTTTCCCGGCGTAGACACGAAAACTTTCGGTAGAGGTTGTCGAGATTCACTTTTTGCGATTCCCTTTCAGTACCGAATATCCCCGCCCTAATCACCAAGTTGTTCCGGGCCCATTCACATCCTTTTCCTTCTATTGCCTCAATATGCTTCTTTTCGACGAAATAAGAAAACGCACTTTTATGGAGGAAACTTTTGTGAGGAAAGGAAACGATAAGATTGCCACTCATGGAACACCCTCTAGGGAAAATGAATTTTTTAAAACATATATTGACTGACAACAGAACAGCATGCACTTGTTCTGGTTTTAAATGTATATTTTTTAACACAAAATGCGAACAAGGGGAACATGAAAAAAAAAAAACCACGATGTGTTGAAAAAATATATTTAAATTTTTTTTTGCTCCTTGAAATCATTCGATTCATTCAAGTATTTCGATCTGCTTTTGAAGGATAGATTTATACAGCCAAGTTAAACAAAAACAAGAATATTTCCGATATTTCCATCATGAATGACCTTTCACCAGACCAAAATCTGTCATTTATAACACCCAAAAATGGATGTGTCATTTAACTATTACATGAATGGGTAGAGCTTAATCATAACCCTTCAAGCATGAGTTTAGTGATCATAGTTAAGGGATAGCCTGCTTTTTTTTTTATGAATGACAATGTTTTGAACACAATGATGAGGCTTTGAGGAATGAAGCGTTTCATAAAGAAAAAGGATAAATAATTTGATTAAAAGAGTAAATAATGTGAATAAAAATTTAAATTTTTTTTTTTTTTTTTTTTTTTTTTTGGGGGGGGGGGGGGTTGTACAGAAAATTTCCTACATAATTGATAAATTGTATTTCATTGATCTGGAGCAAGGGTTTACAATCTTTTTTTGCTCCATTTCCCAACATCCCCAAATAATATGCATCCCAAATAATATTAGTACATGTGCATTTTTGGGATTATTTTTAGAGTAGGATTTACAAATTTAATAGGAACTGGAAATGCTAATAGTTTTCGAAACTGAATAAATAATTTTTTTTATATTTAGAACTCATTACTTAGCAGACCAGCGGGCCAGTGATCTGAATGTCCCTGGTTCGATGCTCGTCGCTGCAAATCTACCGCTGTGTTCACTAATGGTGGCCGGGGCACGTAAAATAGGTCATGACTGCAATGTCCTCCAAGTTCTCAAATTTACCTCTGGAGATGCGGGGTCGAGTGTTCCGGTCTCGTCACTTGACTCGATTCAAAATGACGGGACCGGTCATTTAGCCAAGTTGGACTCCGATCCTTGTGGTGCTAATTCAAAACAGGAGCTGCACATTCATCGCCCATAGCCTTCGGGACTTGATTTGATGTTGCTGTCGGTCAAGTGGCATAAGCATAAAAACAACAACTTAGCAGTCCGAAACAAAGTGTAGCATTTTTACAAGTCTAATAACATTCGAAATATTTAATCATCTTTATAAATTAATGAACGGATAAAATGAGTTCTGGTCACTAGTCGAGTCGAAACCAGAGCTAACGGTGAGGTGCAGACTAAACCTTGAACATAAATTTTACTGACTAACGTAACAGGGGAAATACAGTAGCAGACTGTGGTAAATAATAGTGGAACAGACTGTGTTTAGTCTGTTAATGAAAACAGACTAAAATTAACAGTGGCGCACCCAGGATTTTTTCTTGGGGGGGGGGGGCGAGATGAAAGGATAAAAATACTTATAATGCAAAATCAATATTCATAATGAAATGTATATTTCTTGGGGGGGCAGGGCCCTTTGCCCCCCCCCTGGGTGCGCCACTGAAAATTAAATTTAACTGACTAAAAATAATGTGGCATGTTCAAGAACCGACTTGAATCTGTGACATTCGATAAACTTTATGGAATGTCGCAGATTAAATTAAAAACAAACTACAATTTTACACATTGTACATAATCTACAGGGCATCACAATTTCTGAAGAGTGGTCCTAATTTCCTCTCCCCCTGAAACCCCAAAATTCCTACCCCCTCCGATGGAGAGGGGGGGGGACTTCACCTCAACTTCTGATCTAAACAGTCTTTCAATTTCTTTATTAATAAGACAGTGTAATGTGTTTGAAAAATAAATCCGTACCTTGTTTTAGATCTCCCTCCCCCCCCCCTTTTTTTTTAAGGAGGGCAAAATTTCATGTTTTTGAAAAATTCAGTTGTTTTTTCTTGTGGTTGTTTTATTTTACGAACTATCTGCAATCGTTCTCACTTAACAAAATTTTTGCTCAAGGTTTAGCCTGAGCCAGTCGTTAACACTTTTTTAAAGTTTTTAATAGCGCAGACTAGTTTGCTGGGTTTAAAAAATGTTCTCCTATCTCTTGTACTAACATTATCTCTCACTGCAAGCGGCAGCTGAGCTCAGTTTTTCTAAACTGAAGATTTTTAAGCATTATCTTCGAACAACAACAATCTACAAGCGACTGAATGATCCAGTAATCATTTCTAGAGAAAAGACGGTGCCTAAAACAATAAATCATAAAGATGCTAGCGTGCCGTATGTTGCCATAAAGGTTCGGAGAATGATTTAGTAATTTTTTATTACGTAACAAATTATAATCAAATTTATTTACTTTAAGTTCTGTCGTTTTTAAAATTGTTATGCTTCATTAAAATAAATAAAAAAATTTCTTTCTATTCAATATATATTTTTACCAAAATGTCCGTTATTCTATTAAGGTGAATATTTTCAATAGAGATACAGTCATTAACAAAGAGTCTCTTCGAAAATCCGAAAAGGCGCCGTTTATAAAACTTGCCTCAGGCACCAGGATGGATCGGCCCTTCTCTATGTGTCTTTTCCGGTACTTAGGGCCCTTTTTGGATTATTCCTCTTTTTCATGCACCCTCGGGCATTCATTGCTTTCGAAAATCGAGACCTCAGACTACAAAATTGTAAAGAAGCCACAGTCTGTTCTTTTAAAACAGGGGTGTCCAACCCGCGGCCCGAAGCAAGTATTTGTGCGGCCCAGAAAGAAAGCTCAAAGCAAAAAAAAATATTAATAGCCAGCCTCGGCGATGATGGCAGGCGGCCATTACAACATCCCGCTTTGTTCATTCAACAAATCGATCATTTGAAATATCTCTAATTCTATACAAAATTCCGAATGCAATTTCTGGATATTAATTTCAATACAAAAGTGAAATTTGAAGTTTTTACAAATTTAATATTTCATTTAATATTTCATTTGTAATGCTATTAAAATTAGTATGCACATGAGTAAAGCACACTAAGAGTCAAATTAAAACCAAAATATCGGATTAACATCTTTAAAACTCTCCGAGAATTGCGACCACTTCAATTGATCCAAATATTGATGCATTAGTTTTTCAAATTCAATGCCAAATATCCCATTAATTACCATTTTTAATTAAATTTCTTTCTTTGTGTGTGTGTGTGTGTTTGTCCAGTACAAATATTGCAATCGATTTTTAACTAACTTCCCGACTAGCTAGACCTTTGAAACTTTTAGAATAGCTCAGAACACGATGACAATGCATTTTTTAAATACTTTTAGCCATCTTTAAGCAGAATTAAATTCATTTTCAGTTAATTTTGTTTTGTAGACTGGTGCAGCCCTCTATCGGCCGGTACGGGAACGAAAAGTTAAACGCAAGTTAACTTCCAATTAACTTCATTTTCTTTCAAGTTGATGGGATAATTCATCAAAAAAAATTTTAAAAAGTTTATTAATACATAGAATTGTCAAGTTTATGTGATTCAACAGCAAATTTAAAAACATGGCGCATAAAAAGCTCTTTTTATCTTGTAATTATTTTATGGCTCCTGTAGTTATCTTTAATAAAATCTACAATGATATAAATATGATAACTATATATTATACTTTTTTTACTCATCAACTATTTTTAATGTAAAGTATATTTTTGTGTGGCCCAAAACAATTCGTCTTTCAATGTGGCACAAGGAAGCTAAAATGTTGGACACCCCTGTTTTAAAAAGAGGTTCCCAGACAGCAATCTATTGCGCGTTAAAACTCTCCGATTTGTTTCTTTTGTATACCAGCCTTTCTCGAGGAAAATTTATAACATAGCACAGCCACTTTTTAACCCTTTTATGCAGTATTACGCCTTATCAAGATAAATCCCCAGCATCACTTCATAAATAATGTCTGTTTGTTTTCGCCAATCCCTGCCTACGTCATTACATCACGACGAACGTTCACGCCCATTCATGTCTGCTGCATAAAATTCTCATGTTTAGCTTTCGTAATAGACAGCTCTAATCACCCGGTCTGACTTGCACGGCCGATGAATAGAATTCGAGAACGCTTTGTTATTCATGTAAAGGCTGGCATCATAAATAACCTCTTGAAGATAATAATAAAGGGTTTTATGAAGTTCCACGCATCTCACATTCAATTAGAGAGTGCGGCCTGATGAAAACGGCCGGGACAGGATTCGTTACGAATAAGGTGGACGGTCAATGAATGCAGAACACTTCTGCCTAATTAATACTAATAGATTCAAAGAGCCATTGTTTTTCCTATTTCAGTTCTCTTTGAGGCCGACCACTCAAACTATTTTTCACTGAATATTTTTTATAAAACTATTTTTCACTGAATCTAGTCCCCTTCCCATACATGTAATCCCAGAGAAAATAATTACAAGATAAAAAGAACTTTTTATATACCATGTTTTTAAATTTTCTGTTGAATCATATAAACTTGACAATTCTATGTATTAATAAGTACTTAAAAAATTTTTTTTGATGAATTATCCCATCAACTTGAAAGAAAATGAAGTTAACTGGAAGTTAACTTGCGCTTAACTTTTCGTTCCCGTCCCGGCGGATAGATGGCTGCACTAGTCTACAAAACAAAATTAACTTAAAATGAAATCAATTCTGCTTAAAGATGGCTAAAAGTATTAAAATAATGCATTGTCATCGTGTTCTGAGCTATTCTAAAAGTTTCAAATGTCTAGCTAGTCGGGAAGTTAGTTAAAAATCGATTGCAAGACTTGTACGGGACAAACACACACACAAACAAACAAACAAGAAAGCGAGTTAATAAAAACATGGTAAAAGTGCACATGGTAATCCAAACATGGTAAACCCAGATGAAATCAAAATAAATTAATTAATAAATAAATAAAAAACACCACCAAGATTGTAATGAGAAAGCTTTTAGAAAATATTTTGAATAAATGATATAAAACAAAACAAATAAGGTAATATACACCTCATTTTGTAAAATTGCTTGTAGTTAAATGAAAGCTATTTCACTTAATTGTCGCCAGACTGAATCCATTTCATCATTAACCTTCAAATAAATTTGAAGACATTTCCGCTTGTTTGTTTTTATAATATATATATACCGAGTGGACAAAAAGTCCGTATAAACTTTAAATATTCATAAAAACCAGAAAAATAACCAAAATAAAAAAAGGGTTCGCAGGATTAGCATCGCTAGGTCACGGGAATTTTTTTTTTTTTTTTTGAGACAGGAAAAAGAAAAAAAAAACTCAAAACACGGCCGACAGTTGGCTCTGACTTACACAAGTCAAAGAAAGGATACGCAAATAAAAAAAAGAATGCTTCTAAATCGTTTATTACAGCAGTAGGTGTTCCACATGACCCCCACCACAGGGGATAAGGCAGTGCAGGCTGGTCACAAATCCAGCAACAGCAGAGTGCGGCAGGTCCGGATGTATACATGACACCTCTCGGCGGATCGCTGAACAACGGTGAACTGGTTGTGGATTAGGAGCGCGCGTTCTTATAACCGTCTCATTTGCATATTTCCACAGAATTCGCTCGTACCAGCGCCACCTGTCGGCTGTTTTTTAGTTATTTTTTCCTGTCTTAAAGAAATCCCGTGACCTAGCGATGCTAACCCTGCAAACCTTTTTTTATTTTGGTTATTTTTCCGGTTTTTATGAATTTTTAAAGTTTATACGGACTTTTTGCCCACCCGGTATATATATATATATATATATATATATATATATATATATATATATACAGTAACCACCGCTTATAGTGATCAGTGGTTATAAGAATCAGTTTGCAATCTTCGCCTTCCTTTCATTTTTCCAAAAAATGCCACTTGAACTCTCAAAAGGTACGAAATTCTTTCTTAAGTTTTTGAAAAGAAAGATTGATAAAACTTTGGGGTGGAAAACAGTCGGAAAATACATTCCTTTGGACATAACATAAGAGTTTCTCCTTATACGTTTTTGCTAAACACTGTCTTATTAGCTTTACCCAGGGGCATCTAACCCGCCCGGGTCCGATTTCACTTTTCTCCAGACAGGCACTCCTTTTTTCCCTCCACTTACTTCCTGGTTGAGGATTTCTGGACCCTGAAACACATAAATCTTCCGCGAAGTGTCCACCATCACTTACGCAAACGGGACAGTGGATTCAGCACTTCAAACCGTGAAACGTAAACGGATCCATTTTGCTGAATCAGATGAACCAGATGCTGAATCAAACGTTTCACGGTTTGATTCAGAATCAAACCGTGAAACGTAAGCTATAAAGTGAATCTTCGTCTGAGACTGTAATAAGCATACGTCGCTAGTATTCACTTTAGTTTTCTAACAAAATTGCCAGTTAGTGTTAGAACTTTTTGATAGTCGAATTCAAATATGATAAAAACAAGGAAAACTCTTAGTTTTTCTGAAAAACAGAACTTGTTAATTAGATATGATGCTCTTCCAAAGTGTAGTCAAAGAGAAGCTGCCTCTTGTTGATTTTATAATCATGTGTTGTTACTTATAGGTCTAGAAATTGAGTTATAGTATTTGTTTAGAAATTGAGTATTTTTAAAATTAAAAAAAATAATTTTAATAAATGATAAATAACGTAAATTAAAGAGTATTTAATGGTAAATTATGTATATATGTGCCTGTGTGTTTATATATATGTACAAGTATATATTTGTGTATGTGTGCCTGTCCAAAGGGAAGTTTCGGTTATAAGAATCAACCGCTTATAAGAATCAAAAACAGTAATAACAAACGTGATTCTTATAAGCGGAAATCACTGTATATATATATATATATATATATATATATATATATATATCCACGCACACATATATATATATATATCCACACACACACACGCATATATATATATATATGTGTGTGTGTGTGTGTCCAGTGAAACTTCTCTAGTCGGCCACCTGTCTAAACGGCTCTATTTTGTTCAAAATCGATTCAAGACTCCATGGAGGCAATATTATGGAAGAAACCTCTTTTGGATTGCTAGCTTTTTTTCGGATTCACGACAGGCCGCCATAGAGAAGTTTCACTGTGTCTGCATATATATACCGCTGATGAAGAAATGCTGTCAAAAACCTTATTCATACTTTTCTTTACATGTTGGATGTTCCTGGCTTCAAGTAGCTTTAGAGCTATTACTGGTTTTCTCTTTCATCTTATTCTTATTTATATATATATATATATATATATATATATATATATATACACGCCAGTGGTAACCAATTGTTCTGTTATGACAGACACAAAAGATTTATGATATAGGTCAAAAAATGATTATTAGGGTTAAAAGTCGAGCGAAATTGAATGAAATGAGTGAGTTCAATGTTTAATCGAGGGTTTAAATACTGAGTTTCTGTAATCAGCTGTATATCCTCAGAATCTTTGGAAAAAATATTATTGATTAAATATTGAATATATATGTTATCACATTATCATACTGAAAATAGATGGATCAGTCATTATACGAAAATTTAATTTAAGGTGCTACTTGTTAGCAGGATGTTTAGAATCATTATCATTGTCTTTCGATGTGATAAGATATTTATTCTAGCCATTACTGATGAAAAATTCATGGGTTCGAGATGGTATAATCACCTGCAAATCTTCCGAACCTTGAGAACCAGTATTGATAAATATATATTAGCTATATTATCACGTTATCCCATTAAAGCATAAAGAATATTTATTAAGATGGATGGGTCAAGATTTAAATAAGAGTGTATGTAGTACGTTGCCCGTCTTGATTGTTAATCATCATCGTTGAAATCATTAGATAATTGCCAGAGTATCAAATTCCAGATGAATGCACGTTGATGAAAATTGGCGGGCTCTACTTAGAAAACAGTTTGTATAATACGCTGGTCGTTTCTGGAAGCTTGTGAATCATTTTCGTTGAATGTAAAATTACCAATTAATTACCACGGTATCATGTTAAAATTAGAATAAATATTGTTGATAATAGATAGGTCAGATAGGATGCTTATTACTGTATCCAATCCGGTTAGAAAGAGTTTTATTACAGATGGGTCATTATTTAAATGAGAGTTTACGTAATGCGCCTCCCATCTCGAAACACTTTCAGGTCTGTAGCTTCCAATCAGGAAGCGTCAGGATTTTTTCCTACTGATCGCAAATAATAAACACATTCTCTGTATAACACGATGACGCGAACAAAAGCCTACATCTGTCGACAACGTGTTATTTCCCCAACGTGTTATTTATTGCTAGCAGAAGCGTTCTGGTGCACACGCACGGAAAATCAGTGTATTACTCGTGGCTGTCAAATTCATAAAGGTGTTGCGGCGACAAAACATGAAAGGCGGGGGAGGGGGGGGGGGGACTAGAGGTTATGACGGATGGAATCGGGCCCTCACAATGTGGCCCCTCTGCGGGAGCCGGACACGCTAATAAGATGTTTAGGGACGGGCACAATCGCGAGGCATTGTCCACTTCGCACGCGCAATTGGAGGCGTTGTCGCACCAGGTGTTGGCTATTGAGGTCCCAGACGTGTTTTCCCGAAAGGGACAGGAGGCGGGTTCGACTTTATTTGGGGGGTGAGCCTGGGAGGAAAGGCCAGTGTCAAATGAATTTCCAAAAAAAAAAAAAAGAAGCCGGAATCCGGTATTTGGCCAGAAATACAGCTACAGCCATCCGAACGTAATGGCTCTGTTTCATTCAAAGCAGTTGGATGAGGGAAAACGGGCACGTTACCTCCATCTGCAAAGTGCGATGCGTCATTAAACCTGCAACCGGAAGACTGAGATGATACGCAACCCTCTCTCATAAAGTAAGTTTCCGTCAAAGGAAAAGAGAAAAAAAATAAAGAGCAAGGAACCCCATAATTAAGTCATATTAGTCCTCGAGGGGGCTACAAACAGCAAACATCGAGTGCAGACTCATCGCGAGGTAAGTGGGGAGGGGAGTAGCAGAAAGGCTGATTGGCTCGCACCCAAAGATAAAAAAGTTTCTCCCGCAAGTGATGTAAGACAGGCAGCAAAAGGGCATAACTTAGCCCTAATAAGTGTCGAAGGTTTGTCGCACCTTGGAGCAAGTTAAAGGAGTGTTTATTCGAACGCGGAAGGCAGCTCGCCCAAACAGTCCTAAATCTCTTCACGCCTGTTACAAGCGCCTGGTGCCTTTCAAAACGAGCGCTCCAGGTTGCCCTACCAATTAGAGGCGGCGTGTAAACACGGCCGCCGACCCCTAACAACACCAGGCCCAAAGTGAGGAAATTATTGCATCAGTGGCATTCGGGGAAACTTGAAGGATGTTTATCTGGGTAGGAAGTGAAGGTTAGGCAAGGATGATATACAGGAATGGCCTCCGAGAGTTGATTCATTTTGATAACGGGGCTTTCACATGCTCCCCGTTCTCGAATTTGACAAAATCTCTCATGACCCTAGATTACCTAATGAAGACAAACTACAACATGCCGTTATATAGGTCTACAGTTTTACAAGTAACGCACTTTTAGAATCATCGTTTGAAATCTCCACCCGTCTTAAGTATTTCGTCAAATGTATCTTATACTTCAATAATTTACTTTCTTTTATAAAAAATTTAAAATGTAAAGCATGGTTTAGAATTTGATATACCTAATTTTTGTTTCGTTCTCTCTGTTTGTTAAAAAAAAAAAACATATAATTTTAAAACTTTTCTTGAAAAGCATTTTTAAAACATATTGCATAAATGTAAAATTTCCCAAATATAAAATATTGGAAGTATCATCCCAGTTAGAAATGTTATGAAACGTTTAATTATATAATGTATTTCTAAATGTACTCCAAGTTTGAAAAATACTTCACAAGTATAAAACAGCAAGGACATGATCTTAGTCAGAAGGGTTCTCAAACATTTAATAATATATCTGTTGTTAAATTTATTTTAGTTTTAGATTTTCTTTCAATTTTGCGAGGTACCTCCCAAGTATGAAAGAGTATATATCACCGAAGGAATTGCACAAAAGCCTATAACTGGTCCTCTGCTACTCGAACCATACAAACTATGAGAGATATGTTAATTTTTAAAAACTTCCCCCACATTCTCCCTTATTTCGGAGATGGATTTTGCAGGATTTTGGCTCACACAATTTTTTTCGTTCCTTTTTTCCATTTTCTTTCGTCGGTGCAGAGTTTTTTCCTCTATGGATTTAAAAAAAAAATTAATAACGGTTCAAAATCATTCTTTTCGATGGACGGGCACCAGTGTAACGATTATCGGGCTTTATGATACAAAATTTAAATTTTTGTCTAAAGCATATTTTACAGAGAGACGACTGATTTTTATTCTTATGCATACGTAACTATTATTAAATATGTTGTACATATGTTACGTTGTACAGGTTGTACTATAATTAGCACCGTTTAAATATTTAAATGGCATGTAAAGCTAAATTTTTTAAATGACATGTAAAGCTAAGAAGATCATAGAAGGATGGGAGAAATAATTTCAAATTGCATGTCAGAAATTTTTAATTCGGTTCTTTTACCGTCAGTTTGCAGAGTAGAGGGGATTACTGATGTATGGATAAAGATTTTGACTCTACTACTGATAATGCAGTGGGGTGCATACAACCAAATTTTCAGTTACTCTAACGTTCATTCAATCTTCTTCCACCCCTTTAAAATCTTCTCCAAAGCACGTAAAGTTTATAATAATTTCCTATGACAATCAAATCAAACAGTCAAGGAAATAAACCATAAGCTATTTCACACATTAAGATACGTTTCCGTGCAGAGGTAGCAGTTTAAAAAATTATACAAGTGCAAAATGTGGGTAGACATGATACCTTGCTGCAACTGTGGGTCGCTAGATGGAGGGTCGAGGTAGTTAGAAGTAAATTTTTATCATATTGAATTATTTAATTAAAAACCACGCTTTATATTTTCTATACTGACACGTTTTATTTTTATTTTTATATGTTAAAAAACATACGATATGGTAATGTCAGAGCCACTGTCAACTGAGCCAGGGCCCGGGGCAAAATAATACAGCGGGCCCCCCTCTCCACTAAATATTTGAACATTGTATACATTTTTTTGTCAACTCTTATTTAACCGGGCCCCCTGCCAGCCCGGGCCCCTGGGCATTTGCCCCCTTTGTCCCTCCCCCCCCCCCTGTCGCCGGCCCTGGGTACTGTTCAATAAGGTGTCAAACAGTTTTGTAATAAAAACTCCATCAGCAAAAGGCTACACTTCCATTCACTTCTACCTATCTGTTAGAGACTGGATATTCGAAATTATTAGCTATAAAAACCGAACAACGATCGAGACTTAACCCGGAAGATGATACAAGAATAACACTCAAATATTTCACCAAATATTGAACAAATATTATCCTAGGTTCAATCTTACCCTTTTTATTAATTTTTATGTATTTTAGTTTTGTATAAAATATTGAAGTTTATAATTTTCAATGTTTCAACACGAAGCTTATAATTTTGATATGCTTTTTTTTCAAAGTTTAATTTTTGTTCATTTTTACCTAAATGAAATACAAATATATATATATTCGTATTGAATATGAAGTTTTAGTCACGGGATATGAAAAAAAAAAAACGAGTGCAGGAGGGAATCAAGTCTTTTATCGTTATCATGCAAAGTAAATATAGACCTAAAACCTAAAATTTTTAAAATAGTTTGTCCCAGTTTGCTATTTCTTTTTTTATTTTTTAGTAACATATTCCTAATTTTAAAAAAAAAAATAGTTACTACCAAAAAATTTTCATTCTGGTCGAGTGATTTTTTTATTGAAAGAAAGTGGGTGTTGGTTGGAAAAATTTTTAGCACCACTGGATTAGTTAAATGTGCTGAATATCCGTTTTTAGTACTTTGTTAAATAAGCATTCATGTCCATCCACTTTCCATAGTGGTTACCAATGAAATTTCCATCGCATGGTCCCTGTTCGAATCAAGATCATAATGCTAAGGGACGATGTCCCCTCTCCCCACAATAAAAATTGCTAATAAAAATCATGGTGTTTTTAAGCAAATGTTCCTCAGATCAATGCTTGCGCTAATGAAAAAAACAGTAGTATGCAACCGTTAGCCATGTTGGTAAAAGTCTTAGATACTAAGGCCTTAAAATTTCCAGTTCTTGGATCTTCGATAATATTCATAGTTCACATTCTGTAACGATAACTCTGTCATAGTTTATATAACATTTTTTTCTTCATTTAAAACAAAACTGTCTAGCCCAGGAACTGAGAGTAGGAGAGTACTTCTTGCTTTTCTGCCCAAAAGCACTGACATTCAGAAAACTAAACCCGAAGTTATCCTCCACATCGGTTTTGCACAGCATACTGCTCGCGGGCCATATTCGGACTTCCAGCAGTCATTCTGTGGCCCGCGAAACTTTTTGGAAAGACGCATACCATTAAAAACTGGATAATAAGTTATATTATTGTTAGGCAAATGAACCCTAAAAGGGCTATCTAAACTTCAGTTTATTAAATCGTTTACTTGTATTACTTTCCGACATTCATGCTATCGTTTTAGACTGACGTAGCACTTATTGCCTAACAACTAATGGCGTCATGGTAACTTTGACGTCATATATCTGAGAAATGGGGTTTTTCATTTATTTTCCCCATGGTTTGTTATTTTTCCTCTCCAGTGTATTTTATGCAAATATATGTCAATGTTATGTTACTTGCTTGTATAAATACTGCTTGAGTTAGAGCAAAGCGGCCGCTAGCAGCACACACAGTTGAACTCACGAGCTACTGAAATTCGTGTGTTAGAAGTCTCTGTGTGAGATTATTTTGATTATACAAATGTTTTAAGTCATTGCTTTTAATATTTTTTAAATGTTTATTGAAGTTCTGAATAAACTTAGTTTTTTTAACTTAAGTCTTGCTGATTCATAAACACACCCCATGCCAGACCAGTGCGGACACTTATATTGTCACTCTCCGTGACAATTATTTTTTGATATATAATTTTATGAAAATAACATAAGCAATGATTATTAATTTGTTTAAATTCAAAAATGATCAGTAATTTATTTTTTGTTAGTAAAAATGTTTTTTGCTTTCTCATCTATCTTATTCTCATGCAGCCCGCAGCATAGTGCCTAAAGTAATAGTGTCTGCACCCCATTTCGAGTTGTGCAGGCCTGCTCTACATAAATCAGCCTTACAACTCTAATCAAATATTGCAGTTTTCCTCCGAGGGAATACAGAAAAGCAATTTTCAAAACCTTTATATGAGTCATTCATCATTTTTTCAAAAAACGTGTTTTGTTCCCATGTTATCAACGAGGGAGCGAAAATAATTATTCATCCAGGGAAAAATATTTCCGACTTCAGATGAAAAAAAAATGCTTCTAAGAGAAGAAAAGAAAGAAATATCTAAGATCTTCCTCAAATTATTCAGGGGTTTTCCCCCGAGTAGTCATTTACCCTAATTGGTAGGCCGTTACGGAAAGTGCATTCATTGTAAATGAGTCGTTAAGTGTTGAATTTTTTTGGTACCTCGCTCATTAAGGGAAAAGTTACACGTGCATTATACTAAAAATATTTCGAAGACGCTAGATAATGCCGTTATATATTTCAGAAAAGTAAGATAGCGCCGAGAGGATTTGTTAACGCGGGAAGTTCTCACGGAAGTGGAAATAATGGCATTTTTCGTTTTGTCTTTTTGAGTTTAAGTTAACCTGCATGCGAATGCAAGATCGGTGAGCAGCGATATTGCTGGCGAAATGTCCTGGGCAAGTCAAATATGTTAAATGGCTACGCGTAGAAATTCTGCGGAAAGGAATATCATGCAGTGTTTATATCAAGAAACCTTTAAGACATTTACTATTGCGAAACAGATCAAATGCGAGAGCCAATTGATGAAATCTGTTTTGAAAGCGGGAAAACTAGGGCAAGGGACAGCCTATTAGTGAGTGGGTCGGAACGAATCCCGTAAAGAGCCATCGAATGCCCTCTTGTCTACGCCGAGTACGGGCACGTTCGACCTCTGGGGGTGCTCATTGACATTAGGAGGCAATGTCTGTTTCAGCCTGTTTCAGCTGTACAGTGTTCTCGTCACAAGAAACCAACCTTTTCGCGGTGTAGTAGGCGAATGTCGAAAGACAATCTGCCTGCCTCTTTGGAAACAAACGCTAACGGACAGTGGCGTAGCGAGGGGGGGGGGGGGCACGGTGGTCTATCATGCTCCGGGCGCCACTCGCAGAGGGGCGCCAAAGAGGTATCGAGCCCCGGGCGCACGTTATGCTCACTACGCCACTGCAAACTGAGGGTAAGATATACAGAAGACAAAATTCATTAGTAGGTCTAACTGTAAAATATAAAATTGAGAATGGGGAGGAAAGAAAGGTGATA
Organism: Dolomedes plantarius; assembly: GCA_907164885.2. Classification (NCBI taxonomy): domain Eukaryota; kingdom Metazoa; phylum Arthropoda; class Arachnida; order Araneae; family Dolomedidae; genus Dolomedes; species Dolomedes plantarius. Next base: position 28,125,656 of record OU015495.1, on the reverse strand, counting down.
TGTATTATAGGATGTGGTAAACAAATATACCACTTCTGAAGCATTCTACAGGGAATTTTTCCCAGTAGAAATTGTCAGATGAAATTTTTGTAGCAATTACTGTAAAAAACACTCGTTTATACTGTATTGAAATTAACAGCAAGTTTTGTAACATATAACATTCTCATGAGGGGTGTCATGTAGTAGGCCTCCTCATACTGTACCCTGAGTAAGGGCCTGTTCACATAGAGTCCGGTAGCGGAAGCGTAAAGTATTGAAATATATTTAACCAATGACAAACCTCCAAACGATTAGCAACGAAATTTTAAACGCCTATGATTGGTTTATTTCCGTCTCAGCGCCATCTTTCCTTTTACGTTTCTGCTACCGGACTCATATGTGAACAGGCCCTAACGCTAAATATGTTACAATTGCAACGAAGCTACGTCCTTTTTTTAATTAAAAATCCTTTAGACTTTTTATTTTATTTCCTGTTTGATACCTTCATGCTTAATTATATAAAAAAAATGATGAACATAACTATTGATTGCCATTTTAAATCGGGAGTACTCTTTCAAAACTGATACATCGTATTCACTATAATTATTTTCAGTGTTAAAACGCTCGAACAAACCACTCTTGAAAGACTTCCCCATTTCATACACAAAGCATATTGAACCACCCGTCACATACATTTCGGCCTGCTTGTGACCCATGAAAGATTCAATTTCGAACATAAAAACGTTCGTGCTTAGGGGTGCCTGAAATCTCCGCCAACCCCCATCATTTAGCGTTCAGTCTGCATGAGTTTTATCTAGGTCATAGTATTTAATCCATATTTGTTAAACCCGGCGTCAATAGAGTAGATGTTCACTCACTGTTCATAATCCCGTCTCGCCGCTGATGAAACAGACTTCAAGAAGTGTCGCCTGCAATTACACCCTTTATCGGATTTGCGATCTCGGTCCGGCAGAACTTCGCCATCGAAAGGCATTCCCAGACCTGCGCACATTATACTGCGGACAAAGCGAATAATCCTTTGGCGCTGGAGGTAAGGCACAAAGGGGTCGTTTTACGGTGAGGTTCCGTTTTTCGGCTTCACTGCTCAAACTACATGGAAGAATCCCCCGAACGAAGCAGAGCGTGAATGGTAACATGAGACGGTTACCTGGAACTTTCGCTTTCAAGGTTGTTTCTGCAAGGACACTTAACTGACTCGCCGCGTGTCTTAGAATATATTTTTTTTGCGTCTCAAATCGTTCCGAGAAATTCTTTCGAAATTTGGAGATTTCGAAATGATTGCGCATTTGAGGAATTCTCTTGCGTATTTCTAGGTATTTAGTAATTAAACGACATTTTCTGCCATGAAGACCCCCACTGTGTTCGAAGAAGTGACGCATATGAATGCCTGAAATATTTTGCAAATCTGAAATAGAGCTTTAGCTTTTATAACTGAAGTTTTTTTTTCTATTATTATTTTATATGCAGACAAACACGTGAACACTAGTCCTTAGGGAGAGAGAATGAAAACGAATAGAACAAGGGTAGCATGGCATAAAATGGAAAAATGGAAACATACACAGAGAAATCTATATATTTTTTCTATAAGGTTTTTTTTTTAATACTGAGACCTATTTTGGGAGAACGGCTAAACGTAAAATATGGTTGAGATATCAGAATAAAGGTCTCACATTGCAGATGTGCCAACATAAGATAAAAATGAGATTGAGACAATTGTTCGAGTGTGGCGGTCCCCATGGGAAGTCTATGGGAAAAGCACACTCACTTCTTAGTTTATATTTACTTTTATCGCTCGCATATTGAGGTTTAAACTTTAAAAACACCCCATTTGTTATCTATATATTAATAAATATATACATATACATTTATTATATATTTATTAATATATATATATATATATATATATAACAGTTCCGTAACTGACTCACTGACTGATATACAACGCACAGACCAAAACACTGGACCTAAAGGGCTGAAATTTTGCATGGCGATTCTTCTTTTAGTGTAGGGGTGCACTAAGAGAGATTTTTGAAAAATTCTTCTTAGATTTTTTAAAATTAAATTTTTAAGCTGTTTTTGTAACTTTTTTAAAGTTTGCATTTAAAATAATAATTTGAGGGTTATAAAATTTATATCACGAGAAAGATCATAAAGATTCCTTTAAAATGAAATCTTTTTCGAATCTTTAAAACTATTTTCTGATTTTTGGTGAATTTTTAGATTCATTTTTAGAATTTAATATATTAAATGCTGATCACGTGATTTCTTTTTCTGGTACTTTAAATAAATTTATCGTAACGTGCGTAACAACTAAATAGACAAAAAAATATTTTGGACGATTGGACATTATTTTGTCTATAAAAATATCCCTTACGATTTTTTTATAAATATATATATATATATATTTTTCTACATCAATTGTATATATTGATCGTCCTATTTATATATATATATATATATATATATATATATTTTATTTTTTTTTATTTATTTTTTTTTTTTTGCGTTAATTGCATACATTGACCGTTGTATTTAATTTGAATGTTCTTCGTAGCGAAGTGCTGGTTTTCAGCTAGTATATATATATATATATATATATATATATATATATATATATATATATATATATATATATATATATATATATATATATATATATTTATTTATTTGCTATAAGTTGATAAATTAAATGAGAGGCTGACATGTTAAAATTCCATAGACTCAGGGGTCGGCAACCTTTTTTATTAGGAGGGCATAAATTAGAAATGCGGGAGTTCGGCGGGCACCCCTGGATGAAGAAGAGGAGGAGGGGGGGGGGTTTAATATTTTAGCAAGAAAATATAAATGCGACTTAAATTTTTAATACATAAATTCAACTTTTAATTTTAAAAAAAATAGTCTTAAAATTGATAATTAATGCGATATTTGACATTGCAAATATGCGGCCAACTCGTTGTAATGTGGCACATAAGTTGAATTCCCAGTTCTCAGGCATTGGTCCAAATGAGTGTCAGTGAGGCTTAATCGGTACTTTGATTTTAAGTATTTCATATTGGAAAACAAAGATTCATAAGCATATATCGACGCGCATAAAGAGTTCCATTTCAGAGCACATTTTCTCAACAATGGGAAGCTATTTCCGTTCACTAAATTCCAGAATTTTTCTTCATTTTGATGTAATTGTAACTCAATGTTATTTCTTATATTTATAATTACCAATTCTAAGTCCTCCTTATTGGAAATATTAAGATATGGTGCTATTTTATTAGTCACATCTTCCTCTGTATAAGAGAAAGGATTAATAAAATTCGTAGAATTCTTCAAATCTGGTATTAAATTCTTCCAATAAGGAATTAAAATATTTGGCAAACTGATAGGTTGTAGCATTTCCATCTCAATAATTTTCTATCACCATTTTTAAATTTGGGAAATGTGATAAATTACTTTTCCATTGTGATTTCCAGAGCGGCAATTTATCTTTTAATGCATTTATCGTATTTATTATAGAAGCAAGGGGAGAGCAACGCTGTCGAGAGATCAGGCTGCTCAGTTTTTTATTTTTACGATTTTACGATTTGTATTTTTTTTATTAATACTATTCATTACAACTACGAGCGTTTGTTGTTCAAATATCTAAAATTTTTCAAAATTTGAGCGGCGGGCATCTTGAAATTTGTTTCGCGGGCACCACTATGCCGACCCCTGCAATAGACATTGCTCTCTGCAATTTAAAAAGTCTTTGTTATTCCACAAATGAAATAAAATGTACTCGATGTCTAGCAACGAGGCCACTCGTATAAAATTATTCACAAAATATGCAGAACACGAAATAAAGTTAAAGGCTAGTGCGATCACGTGCTTTCCGAACACTCCGATAAAGTGGGGCAGGTTATAATTGATATTATACTTATATTAGGAGTCAGTAAGGGAAGGGTAGGCAAGTCCTGTACAGTTGATCTAGACGTCATTTTTGTCGTTAGGAATATCAGTTTGTCATCAAATATCTCTCTCATTCAAGTCTATAATGTAGGCCTCAGGCGTCGAATTGAAATAGGCGCAAAATGAGACGAAAAAATACGAGATTTTTAACGAATCACGAAAAAATATTAATAGTTTAATTTAATATAGGACGAAAAAATATTTAAAATATAAGTGAATATTTAAAGACTCTTTTTTTATAAATGGCTGAATTTGAGATCATGAGAAATTTTGAATGCTTATTTCTAAACGTTGTTAAGTTGTAACAATTCTGCTAACACTACCTGTCACTGTATCAGCAGCCGAACGCAGATTTTCCGAAATGAAAATCTTAAAGAATTATCTATGGACAACTGAAGAGCGATTGAGTGATCTGGTGATCATTTCAATATAAAAGACTGTTTCTATAAAAATAAATTATACAGATACTATCGAGCCATTTGTCTCCATAAAGGCTTGGGGAATGATTTGGTACTTATTTTTATTGCATAAGACAAATTAAATTCAAATTAATTTACATTTTCTGCCTGCTTAAAAGTTCCACAATTTTAACAATTTTATGTTTTTAAAATGTGTTAAACTTCCCAAATGTCCGAATTCTATTGAGAAGGCTATTTCTAATAGACATCATTACTTAAAAGTCTAACCAAAAGAGGGCGCGGTGGCCCAGTTGGCAATAGCCAGTGATCTGAACGTCCCTGGTTCGATGCTCGTCGCTGCAAATCCACCACCGTTTTCCCTAATGGTGGCTGGGGCACGTAAAATAGGTCTTGGCTACAAAGTCTTCCAAGTTCACAAATTTACCTCCAGAGGTAAATTTGAGAACTTGGAAGTTCCAGAGGTAAATTTGAGAACCGAGTGACGAGACCGGAACACTTAAGTGTTCCGGTCTCGTCACTCGACTTGGTTCAAAATGACGGGACCGATGTTCTTCGAGGTCAAGTCAGACTTCAACCCTAGTGGTACCTCGCCTTAAAGTGCAGCTGATTACTTTCCTTCGCCGATGACCTAGATCCTTTGGACTTAGTGTAGGCTTTCCTACACCAAGGGGATTTGGAAACTATCCAAAAGTGTTAAAAGGCGCCGTTTTAAAAATGACCCCATGCACCACAATGGATCGGCCCGGCCCTGCACGCGAACATGCGTAATAAGCTCTTCATGGGGAAGACATGTGTACCAAGCTCTTATGCAAAAAGCAATATTTTGTACGAGAAAATTTCGGTTTTTTTTAAAAATAACTCATTTACTATGTCCAGCGGCTGTAAAACGAATAATTTGACTTTTGGGTAAAATATTGCTTAATCACCTAATTACAGTTCTTCAACAGAATGATCAGCATTTTCATACCACTGTTGATGAACGATGGATACTTTTTTCACACATATATCATCGTCCTTACCCACTCAATGAGCAAATGAAACAGACACTACGTGTCTGTGATAATATTTCATAAAGAATGCTGTAAGGCATACTTCTGTTTCATTCCCTTACTTAAAGGTCACTGATGTCGTTGCATAAGCGATCGGAACATCACTTGCTCATCAACAGCGTTAGGTCCACCGGCAAAATGTCATTTACATTCAGTTTATTGGGCTACAATTCCTGACGTATACTGAAGCCAACAGTTTTGTTTTGTACTTTATTTTTAAGCGGACTACTTTTTCTTCTTCTTGTTTACACGATAATATGGGGCCCGAGGTAGCCTGGTGGTAGCGCGTCGGTTTTCTTCACCGAAGGTGCTTAGTTCGAATCCCAACAAGTGCCATTCCCTACCTCCGTGTTTAGGTCGGACAGGGTCACGTTCCGTCCATAGACCTCAGAATACTTCTATGAGGTTAGAGGGGGGGAGAAAATATGATCCCCCAGACGCTGGGGTGCTATGGCTAAATTGAGGTGGCTCCTAGCTAAGACGCAATCCGACTGTTGTGGTGCTATTGTAAACTGGAGCCGCACCCGTCCTTCCATAAGGCTTATATGGACTTGGTCTGGAACACTCCCGTCCACGGGGCACTAACAATAGCAACAATTTAAGCTTTTATATCCCACCTAGAAAACTGAAGAGACACATGTAAGCAGGTGAAATATCCCTCCAATTTTTCACATCCGAGTATTGCGAGCATTCCGTCTAGGAAACAATCCCTCTTCGGAGAGAAATTACCACGCTCCTGGCGCCGCACGGTATTTAACATAAAGGTCATGAATCAAAAATTACAGCAGATTCTAACTATCATTAATTTTAAAAGCCCGACCTGGCATGCTGATACTTCACAAGTTTTCGTTGGTTTCTTTCTTTTGCACTTAGTTTAAATTCATTAAAGGCTATGGTTATTCCAATGATAGATGTCTTGCGCGGAGAAAATTTACATTTCCGAAAGGTACAGATGGTGCTCTGGGCAGATTCTTTTGTATTTTTCAGCCCATTGTTTTTCGAGAGGTGTTGGCCTTGACTATCCCAGTTCCGCATGTTACGATTTATGCCATTAATATTAAACCAACTCGTCAAATTTCTCGAGAAAAGATCAGGAAGTCGCACTTTGTAGGTGAAATGAAATAAAGTTCAGGTTCGTAATTTTACTTTAATTATCATCATTAAGGATTCAGAGCATGACAAAACTTTGAAACTGCAAACCTTGATTTTTTTTGCTTAAAAAAAAAAAAAACACGATTTTTTCCTTCTCAAATAGGTGAAATGGATGTCTGTTTGCTGGTCTCACTTCGTACAGAAATGAAGTGTAAGACGTTAAAGGTAGTTAAAATCAATAAATAACTGTTTGTAAATTTGTTTTACTAATGGTAATAAACACGAAACTATTTTAAAGGGAACAGATATATGCATACAAACATATATACATACATACATACATATATATATATATATATATATATATATATATATATATATATATATATATATATATATATATATATATACATATGTACATATATATATATATATATATATATATATATATATATATATATATATATATATATATATATACATATGTACATATATATATATATATATATATATATATATATATATATATATATATATATATATATATATATATACACACACACAGTCGAACCCCGTTATAGCGAATCCAGTATATAACGAACTCAGGGATATAACGAGCGAAAATTTTGGTCCCGCCGTTTTGTACGTAACTTAGTATTGTGTCAGTTTAATGAAATCGATTTCAGTCGATTAAATTCATTAATGATCATTTATAAGAGATTTTTATCATTTTTAATACATCATTACTGAATACACATCGCTACTAATGAGTTATACATTTTGTGAACTCTAGCATTTTTCTTAACTGTTCGGATGGAGCGAACCACCGGATAAAGCTAACAAAACCTTTGGTCCCTTGAAGTTCGTTATAACGGGCTTCGACTGTATATATACTATAAATTTGCCTACAACTTCAGAATACTATAATTTTGGAATAAAATTACTCCTTTTTTGTGCTTTTTGCAAAACACAAAAAAGGATCAATTTTATTCATTGCGAGGAACAATAATTGAAAATATTAAACATTTGACAATTTTTATATCTGACCTCATCTTAACTTTTCTTACCTATCTTAACTATCCCACTTACCTATCTTAACTTTTTTTTTTTTTGCAAGAAATGTAGTAGGACAGTAAAAACTCTTGCCCTGATTCTCATATAATGATTATGAGAATTTGCTTCTATAAAAAATTGCATCTATATTTATGATGAAGATACAGATATTATATATATATATATATATATATATATATATATATATATATATATATATATATATATATATATATATATATATATATATATATATATATATATATATAACAGTTCCGTAACTGACTGACTCACTGACTGACATACAACTCGCAGACCAAACAACTAACCTAAAGGGCTGAAATTTTGCATGGCGATTCTTCTTATAGTTTAGGGGTGCAATAAGAAAGATTTTTGAAAAATTCTTCTTAGATTTTTTAAAATTAAATTTTTAAGCTGTTTAAGTACTTCTTTTAAGTTTGCATTTAAAATAATAATTTGAGGGTCATGAAATTTATATCACGAGAGAGATCATAAAAATTCCTTTAAAATGAAATCTTTTTCGAATCTTTACCTCTATTTTCTGATTTTTGGTGTATTTTTAAAGATTAAATTTTAGAATTTAATTTATTAAATGCCGATCACGTGATTTCCTTTTCTGGTACTTTAAATAAATTTATCGTCACGTCCATAACAATGAAAGAGACAAAAAAATATTTTTTCCCTTGCTAATGACGATTGGACATTATCGACGATTGGACACGACGATTGGACATTATCCAAAAAAATATTAAAATACAGTAAAAGATATGTTCCTCAAACTGTACTATACTAACTGTACTATATTCTTTAGTATGTCCTATTAGATTTAATTTGAATATTTTCTTCTACATTATTTTGTCTATAACAATCTCTTACGATTTTTTTTATAAATATATATATACTTCTTTTTTTTTTTTTACATCAATTGCATACATTGACCGTTGTATTTAATTTGAACGTACTCCGTAGCGAAGTGCGGGTTTTCAGCTAGTATATATATATATATATATATATATATATATATATATATATATATATATATATATATAGTGGAATATCGATCTATCGTTTTTCGAGGGACCGACTGAACTGAACGGTAAATGCGGGAAAACAATAGATCCGGGAAGATAATAAAGCAATATGATCATCGGGACTGGGTGAAATAAACGACACATACGGGTAAACGTTGACTCGAGAACGATGAAACGATCGAGTTCCACTGTGTATATATATATATATATATATATTGTGATAATAATCACAATGAGGAAATTAACACTTAACACACGGGAATTGATGCGTTCAACTTATTGGCGATGCAGGCGGAGCGAAGTGTTGATCATAATATACAACTGTTGATCATAATCTGCAGTCACTCGTTGGGAGATGAGAAAAGTAAACACTTGGATCTATAGAAGCGATATACAAATCACAAACGTTATTCATGAAATAACTTTTAATTTAACGAGTAAGCATTAGGAAGGCATTATAGCTGTAGTGGCGACTTGTCCGGCGTACATGCAGGACGGGATACGAAAACAGCAACTTACATGACAGGGTTAAGTGAAAAGAGACGTCATGACCACCGGACTTCTGGGGGCTGCGAACAGCAGATCTGACAACAAGGAGAGTTAGGTGAGAAGAGAGAAAAGTCTTCTGTTCAGGCAATTATAAAATGATTGTTTACTGATCTTGGCACCAGGGGCCGAAATTACTAATTATTTAGTTGGACGAATTTAGTCTCGTGGAGTTCACTTGTCCATGTCGTGGTTCTCCTGGCGATTAATTAATTTCTAGATCACGCGCTGATCTGTGTTTTACCAAAAGGAAGAATTTGAAAACAGGACTTATTTACTATATACAAATTTAATGAGGCCTTCGGACTCGAACCAGATATTATGGGAATGTTATTAAGTTCAGATATTTCAAATGCCTGCTTAATGATCTGGAGGGCTAATATAAATTATAACTTACATTATTTTTAGGTTACAACTTGGAAAAAGAGTTATGCTTTATTAAAAAGAGCAAAGTAATTTAGGAAGACGCGTTTTCTTGATATATATATACACACACACACACACACACACACACACACACACATATATATATATATATATATATATATATATATATATATATATATTATATATATATATATATATATATATATTATATATATATATACATATATCGTGCTTCCCCGACAATGAAACCTACTCGAAAAATAAGCTCTAGCAGGATTTTTTGGATGCTCGTATTATAAGATCTGCCCTAAAAATAAGCCCTCATTAAGATCGTCAGCCAGACGGACGCCAGACTTATTGAATGACCAATCGGAGTGCAGTCACAACACACGGACGTGGTTGTGACTTATTACAATCTTCACAATTCAATCCGTCATATGTTGTAACGAACGTACTTAATGCCCTCGTGTGAAATATAGGAACGTTTTCTGAATTTCATGCCTGCAAGTTTTCGTCGTTTTAGTGTGCTCATCATTCTTAGCAGTTTTTGTTGCCACTGTTGTTTCGTAAGTCTTCAATGAACACGTGATTTTATAATAGGAATACTATTTTGATGAGTGCAAAAAGAAAGAGCTATTCCGTTGAATACAAGAAAGGGGTCGTGGAGGACTCCCGCGGCAAGAATCTTATGGCGCTTTCACACACATGCAGACATACACCCCACGACTCCTGTTGACACATTTTGGGGTCGATTAGTCACGCTCTTCCCCCCAAGCGATGTGTGAAGGAACACTAGACTGTCTTCCAGACATTCCCCCATTTAGAACCCCCCCCCCAAGATCATCACAGAGACACGAGGGACCTTGGGGGGTGGGGGGTTCTAAATGGGGGAATGTCTGGAAGATAGTCTGGGATCGCTGCAGAGCAACTGTCCCATAAATCGTATGCTGCGTTTGCATTCATGCACTCTGCTCTGCTGTGCCTTGGGGAATCCAGTGATTGATGTTCACTCTGTACTCTGTATATGCGTGGATCGCCTTCCCTCGCGGTCCGGATGCAGAGCATCAAAGACACCGGGGTCCGGGGGTCAAATGGTGACAATGGGGGCGGGGGACACTAGATCAAGAAACACGAGGGACCTTGGGGGCTTACCGTGACTAATGTGACTAATGTTACCGTGACTAATGTGATGACAGGAGTCGGGAGTCTGCATGCAGAGAACTCTGCACCAATGTATATGCACCATTAGGTTTCCCCCCAGAATTCTGTGCAGTGCAGATGAGTGTGGAAGTAGTGTTACAGCTTTCCAGAAAGAAAAGAAGTTCGATCTCCGAATGGTGCGCAAATGGTGATCAGAGTACAATAACCTCAGTCAACAGGTGGATGCGGGAATTGCCAAGAAGCGCAAGCGGGGATCAGGTCGTCAAAATTTATTTCCCAATTTCGAAGACTTCCTCTGTGAATGGATTGCTGACAGAAGAGTACTTCTCCTTGCAATAGCACCACAGTTAGACATAACCCAAGACGAATTCAAAGCATCACAATACTGGATGGACGGTTGGTTTCCTTCAGCGATATGAACTGTCTCTAGGAAGATCGACAACGCTGGTCAAGCTGAAAGTTATTAAACGTGCCCTTACATTCAATTATTTTGTTGATCGTATCGATTTTTCTAAATACCAACTCTCCAACATGATTGCTATGGGTGAAATTGCAGTGTTTATGGGAGAAGGATCTCGAATTGCAATTGATCAGGGAGATGTCTCGTCAATTTACATTCCCTTCACTGGTTACGAAATTGTACTTGTTCCTGTATTTTCCCACAATTTCGTCCTAGCCTGCAAGAGATCGTGATTTGGTTGAAGAATTCATGGGATAAAATCATTGACAGCTGGGCTAATGCACTACGAGCAGGCTACGTGAACAAGAAGGGCTCATTTAAGAACACTAGTGGTAGACATGATATATTAGGGCCAATGGTTTTACAGGAAATAAAGTTGCAAGAAATTCGGTCTGAAATTAGAGGTTTGGAATTTTACAATAATATTCCAGAACAAGAAGACATAGCTGAACTTGAATAAACGTAAATTTTTGTACATGAATATATCAAAAAGTGCAGATTGTTTTACACAAATATAAAATAAATTTATTTTATATATATATATATATATATATATATATATATATATATATATATATATATATATATATATACAGAGACAGAGTGAGAGATTAAATATGCCGAATATGAGACCCCTTTTGATTTTCATATATAACTAGGAAAGTAAGTGAGGGATTATAGTACCAACTTGATATCCTTTTAATGAATATATTTTACTACATATAACAATGACAGAAAATGGAGAAAAACCCTTACAATTTTCTTGTAAGAAATTATAAACACCAGTGTTCCATTTTTTGGGATCTGAAAAAAAGTAGTCCTAATATGAGACCCCATTCTCCAACTCTAAAAATGAATTAGAATTACTGAAAAGTTAGTAAAAAATAAAACTGTACACAATAATTAGATAACATTTACCTATAGACACTTATTACATTTACCTATAGAAAAGAAAAGTGACATTTTAAACAAATTACTTGGTTTACACTACTGGTTTTGTTTACTTTTTGTTTTTAGATTCAAATTTTTCTCATTGTTTATAAATAAAAAGTTCGTCAGCTCCACAATCTTCATGGGCCCGCCTGAAACACCTTTTACATTGACGCCACTGCTCTCCCCGTTTATCTTTGAAAATAAACAACCACGAAAAAGGCATTCAGCGTCGTTTTCATCAATGCTATCATCACTGCTGTCATGGAAAGTTTTTCATCATCTTCAAATGAGCTGAGATCATCATAGCTATAATTAGGCTTATTCGTTGTCTGTTTTTTAACTAGTGTTGCATTTTTATCCATCCTTAATTTACCCCTTCCTGTAGGGACCCCTTTGCCTTTTACTTTTCCCTTTATTTTTCCCTTTTCCTTTTCTTTTTATCTTGATCTCCTTTTCCTTGTTTATCCTTTGATTTCTTATCTTTTAGGTCTATTCTTTTTTCTTTCTTGTAGGAAACAAAGTTTTTTTCGAATATGTTGCAGTTCTTTTATTAATGCTATCTCTCAATTTATTTTTATTGGGCGATGATGTGATAATTTCAGCTTTACGGGCCCTATTTGGTTTCGAGGTGTTTTTCTCAGGTAACGTAGGTAAGGGATTTATTTCTTCAGGAGTCACTAAGAATTGGTTTGAACTTGTTGTTTGATCAATACCTTCCACATTATCACTACTACTACATGGTTGTGGATTTCGCCTGGGCGTCATTGCATCTGCAGCTTCAGTGGAAACAAGGCTGTGAGAGTGAAAACCAAAATGCCTAATATGAGACCCTATCTCATACTAGGCATACTTTGGGGTCTCATATTGGGCAGGAACGTATTGTTGAACACGCCAATACGAATTTTTTAGGTTAGGATTGACGTTAGCTTAAAACAAACGGGCGTTTTTACACTCCACATTTATAGCTACCTATCCCATACTAACAGTTTTAATAAGAGTTTTACCTTGAAGGTGAAAACAGCCAATGAAAATGGTGATGCAAAGAAGTCGACGAGCACACATTCAGGAAAAATAATACTGCACCTTTGTGCGCGCTTGCAAACACTCGACTGACTGACCAATTACGAATAATGCAATAGACTACTGTTTTACGCTCCAGTCGCCAAGCGGCAGTATTTGATACGTCCTGTAAGCTGGGGTCTCATATTAGGCAAGGTCTCATATTGGGCATACTTACCCTATATCAGGAAAGAGTTAAATTTAAGTTCAAATCAATATTTACTCCACAGCTGATTTATTAACAGATATAAGTAACAAAAACTAGATAGGGATACATGGGAAAAAAAGTGGCTGTTTATAGAGGTGACCGGTTAGAGAAGTTTCGTTGTATATGTGGTGTGTGTGTGTGTGTGTGTTACGGCTGTCCGAAACAGCCGAGCAGTCGAGCTGTGGAAGTCCGAAGTCTGGCCAATACCCGCTGGCCAATTCCTGAAATGGCTGACCTCGTGAATTGGCCACAAACTATAGAGTGCATTGCGAATTGGCCGACCCAAGCCCGAAGTAGTCGTCAATTCTCGGTTATTTTGGGCTTTGGCCAAATAACTTGGTAAATGCTAGAAGGGCCAGCCATTTCGGGAATTGGCTAGACTTCGGACTTAACTAACTAACTAACTAACTAACTAACACACACACACACATATATATATATGTATGCATGTATGTGTGTGTATGTGTGTGGATTTGTGTGTGTGTAAGGTTTTTAAAAGGACTGGGATAACTTAAGGGAATTAAAAGGGGGGGATTTCCAGAGAAACTGGATTAAATCATTAAAATAGGGATACTGCAGATGAAAATTGGGTTTGGATAAATGGATAGATGACAGCACTTGTCTGTAAAATGTAATATCTCAGGGATTATGACTTTGGTGAATTCAGGAGTTATTTATAAAATTCGACTGGGTTTCACGTGGGCTTTCCTGCAAGCTCATAATTTTTGTTGGCGCGAAAATACTACAGATTAGGCAAAGAGAGTTCGAGAACATTCGATGCAAGCTAATCAGATTTCTTTTAGGCCCGCTTGCGAACAAAGAATAGAGTTAGAGACATGTAGGATTAAAAGAGTGAAGATGCCGCTGCGGCGTGCTAAGATAATTGGGTATGGACGGAGAAAATCGAGATGAACGGAGAAGGTATTTTAATTACGTCGAATTTTTAGGGTTATATATATAAATATATATATATATATATATATATATAATATATATATATATATATATATACACACAGGTAACCCGCTTATAATAAGGTACTTCTATAGCACGGATTCACTCTAACACGGTTCGAGAATGGGGAACACCCCCGTATAACACGGTGCTTTAACAGCACGGATTCACGCTAATATGGTTCGAGAATTGGGTAAAACCCTCGTACAACATGAAATGTAATAAAAACTATTGAAATCAAACTTTATCTAATTTGAAATTAGGAAATCCCCGATCAATAGCTCAATAAACGTGATAAAACTTTTAAGTGCGAAAGATATTTTCATTCGAGTACGTATGTACTATCAAATTTTCCTGCATAATTTTCGTGAACTATGAATTCTTAAGTATACTTTAAGACTTTAATTGTGTCTCTTTTTTGGCTACGTAGATTAAAAATGTTTGGGTAAGTGTACTCGACCTTTTTTAAAGAAATAGTAATTAATATTTTTATTTTTATGAATTAATCTGTAGCCCTTAGTATGCCTGGCGAAAATTTAAAAATATCTCTTAAAAGACATTTAAAGATCTATATTTTGAAGTTCTACTTATATTGGATAATGCACCCAGCCATCCGCAAGATTTAAATAACCCAAATATCAAAATTTTTTTTTACGTCCAAATACAACTGCTTTACTTTAACCGTTAGGTCAAGGAATTATAGCTACATTTAAAACCAATTACATAAGGAGATCATTACAATGGGTTTTCTACAAAATCGGTGATGAATCTATGGACGTCAAGGAGGCGTGGAAACTCTTCAGAATATTGGACTGCATTAAGCTAATAAACTCATCCATCAGATAAATAAAACCGACGACATTAAATGGTTGTTGGAAAAAAATATGGCCGGAGTCAATTGAAATTGAAAATTTGATCTAGACAGCAGAAAACAGAATGGATGCAGTAGTAGAAATTGCTAAGTCTCTAGGAGGGGAAGATTTTGACGATATGACTGCACAAGATATACAAGAATTACTGGTGGAAGAAGAAATTGATGAAGCAGGTTTGGTAGAAATGATATCTGGATTCCATGATAACTCAGATGATGATAGCATAGGTTAAGACAAAGAAGTTAAAAAGTTTGCTCTACAGAGCATAAAGAAAGGCCTAGGCTTAGCCGAACAGTTAGAGTCATATTTCTTAAATGGAGATCCTTCAAATGAAAGGAGCACAAAGTTTAAAAGAGAACTTCATAAGTGCTTAGCACCATATAAGAAAATTTATACAGATCATTTAACTAAAAGCAAGCCATCTAAAATAACAGATTTTTTGCAAAAGGTAGAGCATGTATCTGAAGGTAACGCAGAAAGATGCTCAGGGGATAAGGATATCTTGCCAAAAAGAAAACGCCCTCAGTTAATAGTGCTTAGAGATGACAAAGAAAACATTGCTTAAATCATATTAATATGTATTACTTCTTAAGAAAATTTTAATAAAGATCTATATAATAACAGCTGAAGGAAAATAAATGTATGTTAGTGAGCAGACACTGGGACGGGCTAATCTCGCGAACCAAGCATAGCAGGATATCGCGACTGGTACCGATGGACGCGGACAGGATGAGACGCGTGCACTGATACCATCCTCAACTTTCAAAAATTTAAACTTTTTTAATTATTAAATTAAAACCGCCGAACTCAAAAGAAGCGGACAACAGAAATAGCTGTCATTCCGGGTGGGCCAGCTCCTTTCTGCTTCGCAAATTTCCACTATTTTCATGCATGCAAAATTAAACTTTTCCGCCCACCAAACGACAAATTTTTTATTTCCATGTGTTTTACAACTCTTCATCTTTAAGGATATACACATTTTTATAAAGTTAAAAATGTTTTTCATTGCAAATGAAGCTTTTTCCCCAAAGAAGTTTTCCGGATTTCACGAAATCGACAATTTTGATTGACAAATATTTCGGTTTTCTGCACCTATTAATGTCAATTTTACAATTTATCGGCATTTTCTAGATGTTCAGCTTCCAAAATATACCAAATACATTTAATAAAAAAATGTTATCATTCTAAAAAAGCGTACTTACAAAACTCACTTTTGAAATTTCCCGCGCTGATCGCCATAGTATCTTAATGTAACTGAATGGTGAGTTCGTAATTTTTCAACTTATTATTTTACTCACTAATAATTCCAGCAAGTTCGGAAAATTTGTTTCTAATTTATGAGCAACTGATGAGGATTCTTCCGCCATCAATTTTGAATTCCTGAGAACTGTCCATTTTTTAAGCATTTTTTCTCCTATGAGATTTAATATTTACATTCGGCCATGATGCCAAAATGAAATATTATTAGTTGAGAACGAGTCTGAGAACGAGTCATTTAATAATTGAAATCCAGAAATAATTTTAAAGTACCAGAAATAATTTTAGTTTTAGAAAATGAGAAATTAAAAACCTTTAGAATTTTTTCTAATTAAATGAACTTTTTTGTTTAAAAAGCAAAATTTGAAAGAATTATTTTAAAAGCCAAAAACCAAAATTTGAAAAAGAGAATTTTAAATAATTATTTCGTTTTTTAAAAGTTCTAATATATTTTTAAAAGTCATTAAACAGTTTTTAATCTTTAAGAAATAAAACCATTTAATTTTAAATCGAAAAAGCAACACATCGGGTTGCCACTCAGCTAGTATTTATCTAAATTATGAAAATATAATAACAAGTGTTTTTAATTTTCGGAACCTAACCCCCCTTTTCGTACTAGTTCTTTGTTTCGTATAACACGGATTCGCATAACACGGCAATTTTTGGAACTTAACTCCCGTGTTATACGGGGTTACCTGTATATAGTCATTCGAGTGCCATTCATTCAACTTTATTTTTAGTGTGCCCCACTCATATTTTATATTTTTTTTTTATGAAAAAAAACACGACACATCGGTCGGAAATCACTTCTTTGAAATGAATATTTAAATGGATATCTAAAGTGAATATTTTTTAAATCGCTGTCCTACAAGGAAATTTGAAAAAAGGAATGGAAGTATTTTTCCACATCGGGACGTATTTCCTCGATTCAAAGCAATACAATTTAAAAAAAAGTAGAGAATAATTAAACTGCTTAAAAATAAATCGTTTTATAAATCCAGTGGAGCAAAAAATTTCTCTTTCTCTGTTATCGTGAAAGCATCTCCGTTGCCGAGATAATAATGACCCTATTGAGTCGACCCGAAGTCGAAAGAGTTTTTGCACTTGAGCAAGTTTCTGAGGCTTCTATTAATAAAAGGATACTTAAAAAGACATAGATGATGTTTAAAGTGAATAGGCGAGGAATAAAAGCAGCTTCTAAAAACCACAAGAGCTTGTCGGAGATAGTAGAGAAATACCGCTATTTTGATGTACTTTCTCTCTGAAAATGACTGGCATGATTGACTTATTTTTAGGTGAATTTCAAAGAAACCATGGGAAAATATTTGCTTGTAGGCCCTTCTTTTTGCAATTTATGACCTAGGTAGAATGTAGTATAATAGTATGAGATGACTTGTCGAAGGAAATGGGAGAACAAACAAACACACACATACACACACACATAAATATATATATATATATATATATATATATATATATATATGTATGTATGTATGTATGTATGTATGCATGTATATGTTTATATATACCTAATCCTTTTTTACACGGAGTAGGCGTTTCAGAGTGTGTCGTGTTTAAAAAAAAAAAGTATGTGGTAAAATGATGGATGTGTTCGACGACTTGCTTTTGTTTAGAAAATACATGTAAAAAATAAAAAAAATTAATAAATAATTTAAAAATTAAATAAAATTATTTATTTATTTCGATATCCGTTCTTATTGTATGCATTAAACATACAGAAAATCCTATTTTTATCTTTAAAAAAATAAATAAATAAATAAAAAATATGGCAGTCTTTTTAAATTTAAATGAATCAAAGCTTTATTTTAAATTTTAAAAAAATCACAAATTCTGGAACAATTTTTTTTTTTTTTAATGTACGATTAGACTCTTTATTACACGGATTCGCTTTCTCGAACGCATCGCATCCTTTTGTGTTGCGAATCGCTTTCGTCCGATGGAATTTGTACAGTAGCTCCAAAAATTTTCGAGCAAAACTTCCGATGACTGAATTTGGATACTTTGAGTCCTACATTCTGCAATAGATCGTTGTGAACCTGTCTTGGATGGCTGTCATGCACGATTTCAGATCTGATTGAATTTTTTTTGCACGTTCAATATTGGGATCATTCATCAAGGAAACAAGTTTCCAATTTGTTGGATGCCTTGAAGAATTACTTTAGCTGTTAAGGCTGGCGAATCTTCCTCATTGCTCCTAACTTTAGAATCATCTCGTTCCAGCGTGATCTCTTGCAGCTCATACTCGTTTCGGGCAATGAAAAAAAAAAGAGCAAAAATATAGCCTTTTTTTTATCTTGTAAAAACAGGATTAGAATTTTTTTTCGATAGTGTTATTTAAAAATCGTGTGAACAAATTCCGTGTAAGAAAAGGATTACGTTTATTTATATATATATATATATATATATATATATATATATATATATATATATATATATATATATATGTGTGTGTGTGTGTGTAAGGAAAAACCTAAAACTAAAATATAGGGGGCTTTTGTTAGGGAAAAAGGGGAATTTATAATCAAAGATTATTAACTCACGAAAGTTCGCCATAAAAGAAGAAGGGTTTTTAATAGCAAAAATAAGCAATAGGGGTCGCCACTAGACGGGTACTGTTCAGAGAAGAGATATTTTTCGGCAGGATCAAGTTACATAAAGAGTTACATAAGAGAAATGTGGAGAACATTCCATGATGAATCAGCAGAAAGATTGCGCCGGATTTTAACAAAAGAAAATCTAGTTAGTCGGCACAGAGATCTGATTGAGAGAAGACGTCTTGATAGAGAACCTGGGTGGAGTGGTTGCATAATTATGTTGGAGCTCTGATAGTAATAATGAAAATAAACGAATTTAAGCGATCTCTGTCATCTCATCTAATCATTCGGTCCACACGATTGTCTTTAATTAATAAAGAAATGGATACGAAACGTGTCATATATATATATATATATATATATATATATATAATGTATAGTATATATATATAGTATACATTATATAAGGTATATAAAAACACACAATCATATAGTATAGTATACTATCAAAATTTGTATACTACACTATGCGGTATATACACTATCTACCAATAAGTATTTGGACACCTGTGATAGAAAAGAAAAACAAAATTTATTCATATTCAATAGTTGGTAGAGCCTCCCCGAGAGGCAGTTACAGCCTCAACCTTCCGAGGCATGCTTTCCACAAGTCCTTGTATGACGGCTAGTGGTACTTTCTTCCACTCGGCTTGGAGAAGACATGTAAGCTTCTTCACCGAATTTGGACGGTTGTTGCACCCCTTAATTTAGTGATCCAACTCGTCCCAGAGGTTCTCGATAGGGTTGAGGTCTGAGCTCTGGACAGGCCAGTCCATTCGGTTGACCCCATTGTCACCATACCACTTCATGGTGGACCTCGCAACATGACAGCTGGCGTTGTCGTCCTGGAAGTAACATGGGTCCAACCCGTAAAAATACCACAACGTAGGAAGCACACTGTCCTCCAACATAGTGCAGTAGTCGTCGGCGTTGAGCTTACCATGAATTGGGACCAAGCATCGCAGTCCATACCAGGCGAAACACCCTCAGACCATAATTCCACCTCCGCCGAACGTTACTGTGGGCACAATGCATTCTGGCAGTAGGCGTTTTCCAGGCAGACGCCAGACCCAGACCCTGCCATCTGAATGGTAGTGGGTGAACCTTGAATCGTCGCTTCAGAGAACCCATTTCCACTGATCTACAATCCACTTTCGACGTGCTTTGCACCACATTAACCGAGCAGCGCGGTTGCACTTTGTGATCAAAGGCTTATGGGCGGCTGCACGACCATGAAAACCAAACGGATGTGCTTCCTTACGAATTGTATTCATCGAAACAACTATCCCTGATGCCTGTTGAAACTCCTGGAGTATAGGGGTCATGGTTGGGTTCGGTTCTTCCGAATTTCTCTGAAGAGCACCCGTCGGCCCTTATCTCCCAGTTTCGTGGGTCTGCCGATTCGAGGCACATTCGTACAATCACCACTCAACTTCCACTTCCGAATCACATAGACCACTGTCGATTTTGGGTAATTCAGATCGCTAGACATGCCCCTTAAGGATCGGCCATTTCTGTGATACCCGGCGATTACACCTTTCTCGAAATCAGATAACTCTGCATTTCGTGGTATCTTGCATGCGACCAATGGCAATGTTGTTTCCTACATGATATTTAACGGCGGAGAGCGTGACGTGTATCAGGACCGTAGATATCGTCATTTACATGGGTGTCCAAATACTTATTGGTAGATAGTGTATATGGTATGTACTATATGGCATATATGTACGGTATATTAGGGTGGTCCATGACATAATGTTAAAAAATAAAAGGGTAAGAATCTTCCTTCCACAAGCCGCATTTTGTTCCTGTGTATTCAAAATGTATGTAAATAAAATTTCAGGACAATCTGGTATATTAAGAGGTCGCTCAACATTTGTGCGAAATATGGCAAAGCGCTAGAACACCCACTCATCGGATAGACTCGTCCATCAGGAAACTTAAAAAACTATTTCAATAATATCTAGGTCTAAAAAAAATAAAAATAGAAATTTAGGAAAAGATAGACTTAAAGAAAACATTTTTAAGGCTAAATTAGAAAAGTTATTTGATATATCTGCCAAGGATGCCATCAGCCAAATAAGCAACAAAGAAGACAGAGAATTATTTCAAAAGCAGAAAGAAGATGTTTTTTGTTGTTCTATGAGTTGATATGAAAACTACACAAAAAAGAAATAAGAAAGAAATAATTATAAGAGTTAACGAAAGAACGGTATGAAGAAAGAGAAGCAAAATTACAAATTAGGATAGAAAAAATCATGTCAGAATTATCAGACTCAGAAACTTCACATTCGATAGAATTTGAAGTGAAGAAGAGTACCTGCCGCTGTCATCTACATCCCAATCCGATCTCAATACTACAACTGCAGTTCCCGAAGCTGCTGAAAATAAATATGTAAAAAATATATTTAAGTCTCCTGAAGTTGTAGGGGTACTAGATCGCGTTAATATTTCTGATCGGAAAGCTGTATTCGTGGCTGGAGCTGTTGAACGTGCACTTGGGAACGATATTTCTCCAAAAACCCATTCTCGAAGCTCAAAAAGGAGACATAGAAGAAAAGGAAGGCAACAAGCTGCAGGAACAGAAAAAATTTCTCTAGATGAACGTTTATTATTACGTTGGGATGGTAAGATGTTACCAGATATTGATGGGTTACAAACAAAAGTCGATCGAGTTGCCGTTATTGTTTCAGGAAATGGTCAAGAGAAGCTCCTTGGAATTTCGAAGATTGAAAGAGGAACTGGAGAATTACAAGCAAAAGCATGTATTGAGACAGTTCAGAAATGGAATATTATATATCAAATTAAAGGACTAGTGTTCGATACCACAGCTGCTAATACTAGTTTACACAAAGATGCATGCATCAGAATTCAAAAATATTTAGGGACAGATCTTATTTGGGTTCCCTGTCATCACCATATAATGGAGATTGTACTATCCAGTGTGTTTTCTGTTATACTCTGCCAATCTGAAAGTCCAGAAACTGAAATATTTAAGCGTTTTAAGAATGTATGGCCGGAAATAGATAAATCTGCTTATAATCCAGCAAATAAGGAACTATTTGACAATGTAAACTTTACTAAACTGAGAGAATATATATATTAACATTTCTACCAAAAGCACTTAAATCTCCAACTATAAGGGACGACTATAAAGCATTTATGCAATCATTAATTAATCATTAATTTATCTTGGAGGAGATAACAATAATTAGTCGTTTCGCGCTCCTGGACCCACACATCACGCTCGATGAATGGCTAAAGTTATTTATGCACTAAAATATTCCTTTTTCGAGACCAATTTAAGCTGTCTTCTGAAGAATCTGATAAGATTACACAATTGTGCCTTTTTGTGAGCCTAATATATATTAAATATTGGAATGAAGCACCGCATGCTATTAAGGCCCCTTACAATGATATTCAGTTTTTAAATGACCTGAAGAAATATCCAAATCTTTTTGCAGCAAATATAGCATTATCATCATTTTCCAGACACTTATGGTATTTATCTGAGCACTTAGTAGCATTAGCTTTTTTTGATAACAGAGTCAGCATTGACACAAAAATGAAAATGATACAAAATATTGATCGTCCACTAAAACATACCCGTGATTATTGACTGGAACTAAAAAATGAAGAGCAAAATGTAAAGATTGAAGAACTTGTTACTGAAAAGACAAAACAATTATTTGATGCCATGGTTAAAAGAGGTAAAATTAAATCTCAAGCCTTCATAGAAAAATCACCATCTCAGTGGGAAAGTGATCCTTGCTTTTGTGACTTTCGAAAAAAGTGCTTAAAAATAAAAGTTGTAAATGACAATGCTGAAAGAGCTATAAGCCTAATACAAAAGTATAATTAAACCCTTACAAATGACGAAGAACAAAAACAATTGCTGCTTTGTGTAGTAGCAAACCACCAAAAGAGCTTTCCCACTACTTCCAAGAAATCTTTGTTCATCTCAACTTTTAAAGTTTGAGCTTGAGCGACCTGTAAATATTATTATTTTGGAGAAAAAAAATCGTGCGCATTATTTACATGTAACATAATAAAATAAACCTTGTGGAGCAATATATTTCGAAAGTTAATTTTTTTGGACCACCCTAACGGTATATACACAAAAAATAATCGTATTTTATTAGTATAATATTCTAATGAAATAAGTGTACTATACTATACGGTTTATATACGGTATATATGAACGGTAGATACCATACGGTATAATAATGGTCTATAAATTCGGACGAACAGATTGTGAGCTGTTTGTTCTTCATTTTGGCGGAAAATCAAATCATTTTGAAAGGAATTAAATGAAGATAAACTATTTTCTGCCTAAATGTGCTAAAAGGAACCATTTTCAGCTGGAATGGTTTTAAATACATTTGTTGCAAAGATTTATCACTGCCAATAAGGATACGTAAGGGTCCATTTGCTTCTACTTTTGAGGGACTGCACCAAGAATGATCTATGCATTTTCCCTGGGGAGGAAAAACAAAAGTAGCTGGGAATCGAAATGCAAAAGAATACTGAATTACCAGTGCTCCACGATATATGTATATACTAAAAATATTTTTTGTACTAAAGTGTTAAATAATAGTTAGTTAATAGTTACCGTATTTTGTGACAGCAGGGGTAACTTTGTGATACACAGTAATTTTTTCGTATTTCGGATCTTGCGCCGCGCCCGTGATACCGGGAGGGCAATGAACAGCGCCAACAGCTTATCCGACATACAGAGACACTAGTGGTCAGTGTCCGAAGTTTCTGCGCGCCATTTGTCTTCGCTGTCCAGTGTATTGTTTAAACATGTTGTCAAGATATTGACTCAAACTTCGGAAACTTTGAGTGCTGAAAAATAACACCGTATACAACCAACTACCACAGGTAATTATTTTTTATTGTCAATATGATGGTTAGATTGTGGAGCAATATAACCTTTGTGTAGTGATATTTCCGAGAGATATAAGAACATAACCTTAATATCGAAAGCTGACGGGGTTACTTTGTGACACATTGATACTGTCACAAAATAACCCACAAAGTCGACCCACCTCCTCCAGCTGCTCGATGTTGCATTTTTCCATCCTGTAAAATACCACTGGAGAAAAAGAAGTATTGACCATCTGGAAAAAAACTACCCGAAGGAGCAGAATGTGCCGAAAGACGAATTTCCTCATCTTCTCAAAGATGACCACCCTAGACACCCGAGGTCTCTTTGATACCAAAGATATAGATAAAGCTATCCAATATTTGAAATATGTATACATAATTCTGTATCAAGCTTTTGATAAGCGTTTTACGTCTAACTTTGTGTCAAGTAATTTTTCCTCTTGGATTTCAAGGCGAAAACACAGATGTCACAAAGTAGCCGCACTCGGGCAACTTTGAGACACATTTTAACTTAAATTTCTCAATGGTAATTAAAGATCCCGGTTAGCGCAATACATAACTACCTAAGGAAAGGATGTACCAATGTTCTGCAATTGTTCGCTTTGGGCTGCTTTTAAAACTGATTGGCTGGCACAGGAAAAATCTTAAAATGCATCACAAAGTAACTCCATCTTATGGTACTTTTCATGAAGTCGCATATATATATATATATATATATATATATATATATATATATAAATACCGGGTGGCCATAATTAAACTGACAGTGCTCACAGTGTTCTGTAGTGCGATCTATTTGCGAGAATGACGCCACATTTTGTAGGAAGATTAAACAAGACGGGGGACGAAGGATTCCGCGAAAAAATAAATTAGTTCCAAAAGTCACCGCTAGGGGAATATTTGGAGCTGTGTAATAGAAAATAGAGTGTTAACAAATGCAAATCAATTCGGAAATTACCTTTTATTTTGCATTCAAATGAGGTTCAATGTGGCTGCCGTTGTTGTGGACCACATATTGCATTCTGTGCACAGTATGCACAACAGCAGAAAGTAACATGTCTGCAGGAATCTCCCGTACAGTCCGTGATATGTTATCCTTCAACGTAGCCAGGTCCTGGACCACTCCTTGATAGACCTTGGACTTAAGGTAAACCCATAGCCAGAAGTCGCATGGGGTAAGATCAGGTGACCGAGGTGGCCATGCAGTTGGAAAGTAGCGGCTAATGACTCTTTCTGTTGTGAATTTCTGTTGTGTGATATGTTATCCTTCAACGTAGCCAGGTCCTGGACCACTCCTTGATAGACCTTGGACTTAAGGTAACCCCATAGCCAGAAGTCGCATGGGGTAAGATCAGGTGACCGAGGTGGCCATGCAGTTGGAAAGTAGCGGCTAATGACTCTTTCTGTTGTGAATTTCTGTCGTAGCAGCTGTTGCACCCGTACAGCAACGTGTGGAGGGGCTCCATCTTGCATGAAAATGATTTCCCCCAGGCATTGTCTTTGCTGAAGTGCCGGAATGACAAAGCTGTTCAACATGTGGCGATATTTCTCTCCGGTAACAGAACA
The DNA here is from genome assembly GCA_907164885.2 of Dolomedes plantarius. Lineage (NCBI taxonomy): Eukaryota > Metazoa > Arthropoda > Arachnida > Araneae > Dolomedidae > Dolomedes > Dolomedes plantarius. The sequence goes on along the minus strand of OU015495.1, from coordinate 28,100,144 downwards.
GGTTTCCGGTCCTGTCGGGGTAATGTTCTCATAGAAGAATGGACCTACGATAAATTCCGCTGTGAACCCACACCAAACAGTTACCTTTGGTGAATGTAAGGGAATTTCTGTGACTGCATGTGGTGATTTGTCATCCCAAATTCGGCAGTTCTGGGTATTCACAGTTCCATGCAGGTAAAAGTGAGCCTCGTCTCCCCATAAGATTTTCCACTGCCAAGCATCATCCACCTCCATTCTGGCAAGAAAAGTGAGAGCAAAAGTCAATCGCTTATCATGGTCGGGGTGCAGTAACTCCTGTACACGGCAGATCTTGTACGGATAGAAGTTGATAATCTTTCGTAAGATTTTCCATACTGTACTGTAAGGCATATCCATATTCCGAGCTAATCCACGAGCGCTAGAGGTGGCAGCAATATTGTCTGGTCCTCTGTCGACAATCGCCGTGGCAACTGCTTCGATTGTATCCTGTGGTACAGGTTTTCGTCCTCTGCCTGACTGAACCTTCAGAGAACCTGTTTTCTCAAACGTCGCAACCATTGCTTTTAGCCCATTAACTGACACAGGACCGTTACCTTTACGCATTTTTTTGTGCTTTCTAAAAGCACGAAGAGCGGCTGACGCGTTGCACTGGTTGAGGTAAAAGAATTTGACCAGCAACGCACGCTCGACTAAAGAAGGAGACTTTGCACATAAACTTTCAATCCGATTGATTCGAAACGTAATACATTGCCTTTTAAAACCCAAGCAGCTGGCACTGTGGCAATGGATGTAACATGAAATTTGAATAAAGAACTTCTTCTTCTGTCAGCGTACGTGATATTGCAGATCACGAGACTTTATCGGTGTTTATGTAGATTTTACGCTTTTTTAAAAGTGTTGCCATATTGCACTTGAACTAAATAAGAAAATGTGCATAATAAAAGGTAATTTTATTCCGTATTAATTTGCATTTGTTAACACTCTATTTTCTATTACACAGCGCCAAATATTCCCCTAGCGGTGACTTTTGGAACTAATTTATTTTTTTGCGGAATCCTTCGTCCCCCGTTTTGTTTAATCTTCCTACAAAATGTGGCGTCATTCTCGCAAATAGATCGCGCTACAGAACACTGTGAGCACTGTCAGTTTAATTATGGCCACCCGGTATATATATATATATATATATATATATATATATATATATATATATATATATATATATATATATATATATATATATATATATATATATATATATATATATATATATATATATATATATATATATATATATATATATGTGTGTGTGTGTGTGTGTGTGTGTGTGAACATATGAATTACTTAGGTTAAAAAGAGGTAACTTAAAAAATGCACACACACACATATATGTGTGTGTGTATACATGATAATACACTTACAACATGATTTAAAGGAGAACTTCTAATTCTCAAACACACGGGGGCAAACGCAGGAAGGCAGTTGTGTTGGCGAATAACATAGTGAGATGATGTCGTCGTAGATCCAGAGAAAGCACCAACATAGTCGTATACGAGACCTTTACCGAGATTCAGTATCGTGAAGACAGAATTCCAGCACAAACACAAAATAAATATGGATTAGCTTAGCAGTAGTGGCCACATTGTAGAGAGCGAATTTTACCGGGCGCAGCCGGAAACTGGACGAAACACGTAGAGTTGCATCGTTATGAAATTTAGATAGCAGCTGCTCAGTTGCAAGAAGAACTGTCAAAAGAGAAAACAAACAAAAAGCGGGATTGTCCTCGGTCCGAGCGAATTATGAAATGGACTTTTCCGCATTTCACCATCAGGATATGAATTATTTAATTGGTTAGAATCAATCACATGGCCTATATTCGTGTATTCCTCTTGTGATTGATGTATGGTGTAATAGTCAGGCGCGCTACAGCGTTCAGTTGAATAGAAATTTGAAAATAGGTCTTATTTACAAGGTGCGCCCATAAAGTAACCGGATAATTTTTTATAAATAAGAAAAATATTGCTCACCTTCAAATAAATTTATCTCCTTCAAAATAATCGCCAAAGGAGTCTATACAATTTTTCCAACGCTTCTTCGAGTTATCGAAACACTGTTTATAAGCGCTGGAACTAATTGTTCGCAAAATTCGCGTAACATTTGATTTGATATCCGAGCCGTTTTCAAATCTCTGTCCTTTCGTGGCCATCTCAATTTTCGAAAAAAGGTAAAAATCAACTGGCGTTAAGTTGGGAGAATATGGTGCGGGATTTATCACTGTAATTGAATGCTTATCAAGATATTGTTGTACGGAAATTGCTGTATGGGTCCTAGCATTATCGTGTAAAAGAAACCATTGCCCAGAATCAAACAGTTCCTTCCTAACTCGCCTTATCCTGTTTCGTAAAAGAAAAAGCACATCCTTGTAAAAATACTGATTAATTGTTTGATTTTCAAAAACAAATAAGTCCTATGTAATCAAAAGAATGCAATTAGCATCACCTTAGTCTTTGATTTTGACATCCGTGCTTTTTTTTGTATGGGAGAAGACGGTCCTTTCCACTGTGCACTTTTTGTTTCTGGGTCGTATTGTAGACACCAGGTTTCACCTCCTGATATAATATACTTTAAGAAATTGTTGTCCTGTTGCGCAGTAGTCAGCTAATCTTCACAGATCACATGAAAGGACAGAGATTTGAAAACGTCTCGGATATCAAATCAAATGTTACGCGTGTTTTGCGAACTGTTCGTTCGAACGCCTATAAACAGTGTTTCGATGACTTGAAGAAAGGTTGGAAAAATTGTATAGACTCCTTTGGCGAATATTTTGAAGGATATAAAATTTATTTGAAGGTGAGTAATATTTTTCTTATTTATAAAAAAAATTGTCCGGTTACTTTATGGGCGCACCTTGTATTATATACGAACTTATTCAATATTTAACTAGCTGAATACCCATACTTCGCTACGGGGTACATTCAAATTAAATACAACGGTCAATGTATGCAATTTATGCCAAAATTATATATATATATATATATATATATATATATATATATATATATATATATAAAAGACAAAATTGAAAGTGAAAAACCAGTATGAGCTTTAAAGCTACTTGCAGCCAGGAACTAAAAACACGAAAAGATAAGTATTAAATATCTTTTAGACAGCATCTCGTCATCAGCGGTGCCGATACTGTCTAAAAACCAATGGATTGTTTCTGATAAGTATGGCCTAAACAATAAACATACTTAGACACCGTACAATCCATTAGAAACAGAAGAATTGAATAACAAGTTACTTAATCAAAGAACGCCAAGCCTGGTGCTAGACAAAGTGGAAGTTAAGAATAGGAAACCGCAAGAAAGCTGACGTCACAAAACTTGCAACCATGGAGCAAATGGAAACACAGAAGCAGACTTACTAAAGACATTGTGTTATAGGACAAATAAACCTAAATTAAATTAGTTTTTATTATGACTAAGAGTTATTTTTATTATTTATTATTTAATATTATTTTTACTTAAGAATTTAATTATTATTTATTAATTTTAATTTTTAGTAGTTATTTACCCTTATTAATCTTATTAGTTTGTATTACTAATTAATTGCAACAGAACAAGTTATTCATTAAATCTAAAACAACCAATTATGTGCTTGGAAAGACTATCGGGGTAATAATTACGTTTTAGCACATCTAACAAGTCTAAAATATGCTTATTCCTATTGTCTTTAGAAGAAAGCCTATTTATACGTACAAGCTGATTTACAATAATGTTTTTAAAAACAGATTTATGTAAACAAGTTAGGTAATTTTGAAATTTAACAATATTAAAATCATAATCTGATCTTTTATCATATAAGTCGAATGCATAATTACAATTTGAATTTAATTTAATGTTAATATCTAAAAAGTTTACATTAATATTATTTTGGTTACAACGATCAATGTATGCAATTGTTGTAAAATATATATATATATAAAGATCGTAACGGATATTTTTATAGACAAAATAATGAAGAAGAAAATATTCAAATTAAATATAATAGAACATACTAAAGAATATAGTACAGTTAATATAGTACAGTTTGAGGAACATTTCTTTTACTGTAATTTAATATTTTTTGGGATAATGTCCAATCGTCTGCCGCATTAGCAAGAAAAAATTTTTTTTTGTCTATTTCCTTGTTATGCACGTGACGCAAAATAAGTTTAAAGTATCACAAAAAGAAAAGAAACCACGTGATCACCATTTAATAAATTAAATTCTAAAAATTAATCTTTGAAAATTCACCAAAAATCAGAAAATGGAGGTAAAGATTCGAAAAAGATTTCATTTTAAAGGAATTTTCAGGATCTTTCTCGTGATGTAAATTTTATAACCCTCAGATTATTATTTTAAATGAAAAATTTAAAGAATGTTACAAAAACAGCTTAAAAATTTAATTTAAAAAAATCTAAGTAGAATTTTTCAAAAATCTCTCTTAGTGCACCCCTACACTATAAGAAGAATAGCCATGTAACATTTCAGCCCTTTAGGTCCAGCGGTTTGGTCTGTACGTTATCTGTCAGTCAGTCAGTTACGGAACTGTTTTATATATAGAAACAAAATGACTATGGAAGGTTATGGAGAATCCTATAAAGAACTACCAAACACAAAATCACATCGTCTGATAACGGAATTCGGTTTCAAAAGCAGTGAAACAAAAGAAACACAAGATGTTCATTTTATTCAAGATACACTTGTAGATATATCGCCTTTCAATATACCCAGTGACGACTTTTTGTCGTCGAAAAACGCCAGTCAACGAGCACGTTTATTGTCTAGTTGTGACACTGCATGATTGAATGATTATGTTATATACGCATATTAAATTTTTGCGTATATAGCGCATGTTATATACGCATAAATTTAAAAACAATTCAATTTATTTTCAGCCACCTTCGACTGCTGCCCTTTATCAATTTTAAAAAACAACCCTATAAACATAATTAAAATAAAATTTGTGGATATACTCTAACATAATTTTTGAAATTCAGTCGATCGTATCCAAATTTCATATGAAAATTAACAATTTTTTATTAAGTATAATTGGATGGAACCAATCTCCAATTTTTCTATGTCCACTGCATCATTTTTTTTCTTTTTTTGTGCACGGAAATCTCTGGAACGTATCACCCGTGCAAAAAGAGAATCGAGTGTGTGAGTGTGTGTATGTATATATATATATATATATATATATATATATATATATATATATATATATATATATATATATATATATATATATATATATATATATATATATATATTTGTGTGTGTGTGTGTATAGGAAGGCATGCAAGTGTAGAGAAGCCTGAAATATTTCATATAGACGCCCGTGCAACACAACAAAAGAAAGTTATCTATTTATCGAGTTGCAGGTGTTTCAATGACTCGCACCTGTTCTGGTTATATTTCGCTGGCCGCTGTGGCTCATTGTGTTTGTAAAAGAATGTGGAATCCTTTGAGCTTTGGAAATGGTTCTGGAGTTATATATCTCTCTATTTCATTATAGCAAGTTTTGTTTCTTATCATTTTTAAAACACCAATAGAATGGCTGTATTCAATATATCCTTGGTTCTGCAGACTTAATGGATGACATTTATTTGCCACCAACCCCCCCTTCAAAAAATGTACGAGAATATATATATATATATATATATATATATATATATATATATATATATATATATATATATATATATATATATATATATATATATATATATATATATATATATGTGTGTGTGTGTGTGTGTGTGTGTGTGTGTGTGTGTCGTCGTGAATTGCTAAATCCGACTTATTGCAATAAGCCGAAAGTAGCAAAAACTTTTTTTAAAATGACAGATAAAGAGATTATTACTTAAATACTTCCTATAGTGAACATATGAATTACTTAGATTAAAAAGAGGTAACTTAAAAAATGTATATATATATATATATATATATATATATATATATATATATATATATATATATATATATATATATATATCACCTATCAAAAAATACAAATACTATAGCCATATGTATGACGCAGCCTAGCAATGACATGCCTTTTCATGCTTTGTGGTTAATGTCTGCTTTTAGCACATGACCACGAATGCTGTTTGTTCTTTGTCACGTTGTATATATATAATATATATATATATTGAGAATTTTCTAATTAGCCTAAATGTGTGTGGGCTTATTACAATAAGCCTAAAAAATATCTGGCTAATAAGAAAACTGTCGATAATTTTCCAATTAGCCTTGCAAAATTGCATTAGCCATCGGTAAATGACCGTGCTCTGTTGTGGCATTTGCAACAGAAAAGAAAAAATAGTAACGGAGCGTCAAAAAGTACACGAAGGTCTGAAGAGAGCAGCGAAAAAATACGATTAAATCTAATAGAATCGGTTGCAGTTGGAGACTTTCTTCTGTTAAATGTCCCAAAAGTAGACAGTGGCCCTTTAGACTGTCCAAATTTAATTGGGAAAATTCTTAAGGTGGAAAATAGTGTTTACCAGATGGGAACAAATGTGGAACAAATTATTAATAAAACTTGGTTTGCGAGATGTGACTTCCAGATTTCTGGCACACAAATCCTTGAAGATGTCCCAGAAAAATATACAGTAGTACCTCGACTTACGAATGGCCCGACTTACGAGTTTTTTGAGAAACGAGAAGTATCTCGGCCATTTTTTTTTTTTTTTTTGGGGGGGGGGGGTCCTGAGTTGCGAGCTAAAATTCGGGTTACGAGCAAGTTTCAGATACCCCACCGATAGTTTGCGGACCGAACGCCATGTAAAGTTCTTGTCAAATGAGCACGCGGGAAACTTATAATATTTACAACCTTTATGGACAATTATTATACAATTACAGTGGAATCTCGATCGATCGTTCTCCGAATCATCGTTATCCCGTATGTGTCGTTTATTTCACCCAGTTCCGACGGTCATATTGCTTTGCTATGTTCCCGCTTCTATCGTTTTCCCGCATTTATCGTTCAGTTCAGTCGGTCCCTTGATAAACGATAGATTGAGATTCCACTGTATATACATATTACACTAAGACTACTTTACAGTCGTAAACCGAGAGATTTAAAACAATCTCAACAACTCTCAACAATTATCATACGTTGCAGCTTGCTCTGCCCACACTTGAGTCGTCATCGGAAAAAAAAAAAGTACAACCTCTCATTTCAAAAACATTCTGAAAGGGGGGGGGGGGGATGAAACAGACCTCATTTGACAATTTTTAAGGGAAAACTCCTGCAGATGAAAGTGAGGAAAGCGTGGCGAAAAGCGCAAAAATCAGCGAATAAGATTCAATTATTCAGTTCATCCTTTCTCCCCCACCTCCTTTAGCATCTTCAAGTCGTTTGATCTCCACGGTAAATGTTGTACATTATACTTAAAAAAACCAATTTATTACAGTACAGTTAATTGTATTGCGCTTTTATACAATATATATTATTTATAAATACATTTTTCTTATTTAAAAACATGTAACAAAGAATTGCGGTGTTTTGTTTTTTTTTTTGTGTGTGTGGGGGGGGGGGGTCGGAACGGATTAACGGCATTTCAATTCCTTTCAATGCGGAAAATTGATTTGACATACGAGTCATTCGAGTTACGAGCTCCGTCACGGAACGCATTAAACTCGTAAGTCGAGGCACCACTGTATATCTATTCGTGAAGCTGTAACGTATGAATCGAAATTCGGAGGACAGGGGGGGGGGGGTATAGCAGCTGCAAATACTCAGTGTAAAATATTCTGTTTTAAACAAAAAAGTGTTTGTGTAAAAGAAAAAGCTATTGTGTTCATCGAAGTGAAAATAAATAAAGTTAAAATGCATGATGTGGAAGGAAGTCCGATTCAAAGTCTAAAAGTTTGTCATTTTAATAATTTGTTTATTAGAATTATTTAAAAATAATATGCAACTGCTTTATAATAATAATTAAAATTTTTCCAACAATAATGATTGTTGTGCAGTTTTTAAGTTATTTCTTTTTAACCTAAGTAACTCTTTAAGTAACTCTTAACTGATTCATACGCTCACTAAAGGAAGTACTAAAGTAACAATCTCAATATCTCTCATTTATTATAAGCCTTTACTACACTTTGGGCTTATTGTAATCAGCCTGGAAGAAACCAGGCTGTCTAGCAAACTATTGTGAATTTTCTAACTAGCCTAAAGGTGTATGGGCTCATTACAATAAGCCGGATATTTCAATTCTCCTACGACATATGTCTAGATTGTGAATAGTGGTATTTTTCTATGAGTAAATGTTTTGTCCTACAGTGTGTCGTCGTCTTGTAAACGTCTTGTAAAAAATAAAGAAATTTTTTGATATCATGGGCGGAAGATTTTTTTAACATTTTAGAGTTTAATATTCCTCGACAAACAAATGTATCCTAAGACACCTGGCTCGCTTCGAATCGGATTGATGGAATACCTGAGGACTGCACTCATTAACTTGGGCGTCTGTCGTCGCAGACTCGTTGTTATTGTTCCACTAATGGTCTTTTGAATGGTAAATAATTATTTTTGCAGTGGGTGGAAGCCTCTTCACTTCACTGCAAACCGAGAAGTGAGTTTCTCTCTCTGTGTATTCTCCATACTTTCTTCTAAATGGTGATTTTTGAAGAATATTATCTTCGGGTATAATCAGGACGGCATAATCAGGACATATAGAATGTTTTATATATATATACCACACACACAGGGTGGTCATAAAAAACTTTGACGATATATGGACCTCTAGCGGCCGTTCCGTTCAAACTATCGAGATGAGATTTCAGATATAGGCATTCAGAGGTATGAGCTCGGGATTCTGTGAACAGCAACAAAGTGGCGCTCACGGTTACGGTTATACGTACAGAAACTCGAAAATTTTCGAATGGCTTTACCCACTTTTTCCTGACGCAAAATGCTCAGGGCATGCATCCCTAAAGAGCGTTGGAACGGTACGTGTATCACAAAAAAATGGATTCGTTATGCTTGCAGAAAAAACAGCTCTGCGAACGGCCAACAAAAACACGATAGGGGAGCACGGAGGAAATTTGCATATGACAGAGGCAAGACACCAATCACAGCGCCGTTCGCTAGATATTCTGCGTAAAAAACCGATAAAAAGCTTTCTCATATCTATCCTAATAATAGCCCAGTTCTGTCCCTCTGGAACGCTTCCGGAGCGACCGCTTCATAAATATATCAGACTGTGGCATCCATTTTGTTTTATGAGTTAGGCTTAACAAGTAAAGTTAAAAAAGAATTATTTGCTATCTAAACCCAAATAATTTATTAGAAATAACGTAATATAGACACAAATCAACTTTATTTCGATTTTTAGAAGTCTGTAATAAACGGTTATAACAATTTCAAAACAGCTCGCCACCGTTTAAATCTGGTCTCAGCATAAAATATCCTTTAATTGTAACGCATTTTCGCTGTAATTTTCATTTTCATTAGAGAATTTTCTCTTTTCCTCCACCTTTCGCGTTATCATAGTGTTTCAATTAAATTAAAAACAAGTATTCATTTTATATACTCAGAACTTGAAAATGTAAACACGAGTGAGCCATTCATTCATCGTCGTTAATTTAAGAAAAATTGAATTAGAGAATCTTTTACACAGTAAAACAGTTTTTCATTATATTATTTTTTAATATATATATTTATATTTTAACCATATAATATATATTTTTAAACAGGTATTACAATAATGTCGAATTTAGTATTTTCGGAAAGTTGCAAACTTGACGCATGCGTAGTGATAGGTTCAAAATTGTCTGTACGGTAGCGTGCTTTTCAAAGCGAATACCTAACATAACCGCAACATTTTCTTAATTTTTTAAAAGTGTTTAATTGAATATTTCTAAATTGCCAACGCACTTGGTTTTCATGTGCTCACATGTAGCTTTCATGTGATTTTTTGTAAAGCATTCGATTACAATGATAATGTTTTTAATTTCTGTTTATTATTGTATTTTTAATATTACTTTTAATAGTACTTTATAACGATTTGTGTTCTATTTCTTATTTTAAATATTACTAAATATATATATTTATAATAAATACAACAATCAATGTATGCATTTGATGTGAAAAAAAAAACGAAAAAATATATTTATAAAAAATCGTAACGAATATTTTTATAGACAAAATAATCTAGAAGAAAATATTCAAATTAAATCTAATAGAACATTCTAAAGAATATAGTACAGTTAATATAGTACAGTTTGAGAAACATTTCTTTTACTGTATTTTAATATTTTTTTTGGATATGTCCAATCGTCTGCCGCATTAGCAAGAAAAAAAAAAAAATTTGTCAATTTATTTTGTTATGCACGTGATGCAAAATTAGTTACAAGTATCACAAAAAGAAAAGAAACCACGTGATCAGCATTTAATAAATTAAATTCTAAAAATGAAACAGTGGAGAGCCCGACCCATTGTACTGTAGTTACCATTACACTTCCTGAAGCTGCTGAAGCTTTAAAATTTCACTAAAAATCAGAAAATGAAGGTAAAGATTCGAAAAAGATTTCATTTTAAAAGAAATTTTAGGATTTTTCTTGTGATACAAATTTTATAACCCTCGGATTATTATTTTAAATCCAAACTTTAAAGAATGTTACAAAAACAGCTTAAAAATTTAACTTAAAAAATCTAAGAAGAATTTTTCAAAGTCGCTCTTAGTGCACCCCTAACACTATAAGAAGAATCGTCAAAATTTCAGCCCTTTGGGTCCAGCGATTTGGTCTGTGCGTTATATGTCAGTCAGTCAGTCAATCAGTCAGTTATGGAACTGTTTTATATATGCAGATTGTACTTTCCTTTCGAACAGAATACGTATATAAAAATATTTTTCAACTTGTAACATCTTTAAATGAAAAATACCGAACACCTCAATGGTTTATATTTGGTGCGTGTTCATTTATGAATTAAAATTATGAAACAACTAGGTTAAAGTTTTTGTACTAATTATTTAGCGTTACTGGAAAATGTACTTAGAGCGCAATGTAATACATTTAAAATGAATGTTGACGAAAGTCTCATTGCTAAAAAGCGTCGTAAGGCCAATGAACGGAAATGTAGATGGCTTTCAAGACAAAGTCAATAATCGCTAAACCGAATACGTGCAGCAGACTGTTAACAGACAGAATTTAATATTTCATAATTAATACATGTAATAGAATTATGTAAAGTCATGCTATTTTGTGGAGTTCAGATTTTATTTATATTTAAAAAAATTGCATCTTAAATGGATCATAATAGTGCTGATATTACATAATTTTAAATAATTAAAAATGTGTATAATTTAAATAAAAGAAAGTAGAGAAGGTATTAAGTATACAAATAATATTGACTCTGCAGATGTAAATTGATAAAAATTAAAATTAACACGTCACTTTTGACGGGCTAACCACTAGTATATATATATATATATATATATATATATATATATATATATATATATATATATATATATATATATATATATATATATATATATATATATATATATATATATATATATATATATGTGGCTTGGTACAAGAAATGAATAAGTCAGTTTTCTCCAAGATGTCTTTGTTTTCTTATGTGTCTTTAAAAAATATTATATTCAATTTAAGTATCTAAATCTGTCCGATGCTTTAAAAGTGTACAGACTTGGGTACCATCTAAACCATTGTACAGACTTGGGTACTTCTTACATTGAAAATAATGTTTTTTTTAAAGAGAAATAAGCAAAGTCATCTTGGAGAAAATTGAGTTGGGCACTTTTTGTACCAAGCCACAGATATATTATATACTCTAGTATAGATTTTTCGTACATTAAAGAAATTCAAGCAAAGAATTTTAAATTTTAAATCTTTATAAAACAAAAAGGCGCAAAAAGAATTGCTCCAATCGGAAAACTTAAGGAATTTCCTCTAAGCATTATAGATAAACATGTGTTACTTAGAGAAAATACAACCATGTCGATCGATAACAAACAAATTTCCCCATTCTCTTCAGATCGATAACGGAAAAACTAAAAAGTGCTCAGACTGTTTTCGACTCACTAACTTTTTTTCGTTCGAAATAGCCACTTCAGACCACACAGGAACCGAATTTCTCCCCCCACTTCAAAGCCTCTTAACTGCACGACGACCATCTGAGGCCAGCCTCGTGGTCACTTTCCCAGTTATTCCAGTTCGATCCGCTAAGTGAGAAATGGGACACATTCGGGTATGACACATTTTGTGTGTGCCAGTCACGGCTTCGTTTCCGCAGTTTTCTACTAATTATATCTTCACTGTTTATCTGTTAACTGCTCCCAGAAAATCTATTGTTAAAACGCTCACAGTGCTAACAGACACACACACACGCACATATACATACATACACACACACACACACACACACACACACACACACACACACACACACACACACACACATATATATATATATATATATATATATAAAAGAAGCTAGATATATATATAGAAAATATATAGGTATATATAAACATATATAGAAAAAAAAGCTAGCCATAAATTCATCACCATAACTGTAAAAATATTAACACATGTCGTTTACAAAGGGATTAGACATTTATCCTGAAGAGGGGGAAAGACTGGATATCCTTTAAGTTTTAGCACTATTTTGATTAAATCCTAGTCAAATCATTGAACTTTTTAAAATAAACCTTTGAATTTTCTAAATTATACCTTATTTTCTGTTACTCTGTGCACACCCCTGTTATAATTCGCATAGATAATTGGAAATTTAGTGTATACTATCATACAACCGAGTGGAAACGGTGCCAAGGTTTCGAGACAATCTCGTATTCACTACAGCATTGTTTAAACGCTAATATTTCATAAAAAAAGGAATATGAATTAATTAAAGGTAAATGAGAGATGTAAATGACCCAACATAAGCAGTACAATGACAAATATCAGGTTTCGATGTCTGATCGTATAAAAAACACTACTTTCTTTCGTAAAATAAGTTTGGGGAATTTTGAATGTATTATAGGTATATGTTGTATGTTTATATATATATATATATATATATATATATATATATATATATATATATATATATACATATATATACCTACACTTGACAATATCATAGTATAATTGTACCTCTATATAGCTTCAGGATACACAAAGCATAACCCTAAAAACATTGTAGATATGAATGGCAAGAAGCTATAGCTTATAATAGACTATAAATAAGATTTGGTTCCTTGATTTCAGGTTACCATATATGGTTCTCTCATTCAAATGATGTGATTAACAGAAAATGGAACCAATAGCGCTTTCGATTAATATTTCACCTTTTTTTTGCATATTTAATAATCTTCGTTAAAAAAAGAATTATCTTAATTTTACCTGAAACCAAGTATTACCTTATTATTACCTTTATGATGTTTTGCCTTAAACTAAGTATTTTAAATCAGTAGTCATCAGAAACACACATTCTAAATATTTTAATAGTACATTAATATCTACTTTTTCTCCCATGTGTTATGGCTTTAAAATAGCGTTTGCGCAATTACTTATAAAATATATATATATATATATATATATATATATATATGCTGCAGTATTCATGTTTATTAACTAGTAAAGTGATTGGCAAAATTTTTTTGACCGCGACCCCTTTTCTTTAACAAAAAGTCACTCGAACTTTTGTTAAAGAAAAGGTTCTTGATTACCTTCTGTACTTGCTTTTGGCAAATATCGTGCTATTAGAACTGCCTATTTAAATATTAATGTGTATTTGTATTTCATTCAGGTAAAAATTGACAAAAATTAAAATTAAAAAATAGCATGATTTTAAGCTGCCTGTTATTAAAACATTGAAAATTATACACTTTATTTATTAATATGAAACTAAAATAGAAAAAAAAGAATCAGTTGTGGGCCTGAACCTCGGAATTTCCTTTTTTTTTGTAATTTCCTTTTTTTTTTTATTTTGTAAATCGCTATAAAATTGTCTACTATTTCTCTTATTTTGTCAGTAAAATGTGAAAACGCAGCAAAATGACGCAGTTCTTAAGATTCGAACGGAACTAGCATTTGGATAATAGCGCGAAATTTCTTTTTATGATTCTCATGGGATGAATATGCTGGTGTTCATATTGGAGTCCAACATAATTCGAATACAAAAACATACGAACTTATTGTTCATTATGACTTCGTTGAAAAAAAATTGGTACCAATCAAGTTTTAAAATCACGTATTTTCCATACAATATTTCGCAGTTTTTATTCGTACGTTTTTATATTTTTTGTAAATACAAAATACGGAATTCTTTTATAATTTCGTTCGGACGACAAGAAAATCCGTAAAAATTATATTCCTGTTTTTGTTTTTGTTTTTTCTTACAGAAAGAGTAAAAAAGTATAAAATCACGTAATGTCTGTATTTCATAAATGTTTTTTTAAGGGTTTTTGAGTACTTTTATTGTCGCATATCTAATTCCTTGATTTACCATATTCACCCACAGGGCTCCCAGCGAGAAAAAAGGCCATAAATCCAGATTGCATCCTTAAAAAAACCCTGCTTTAAAAAAAATTATTAAAAATGATGTAAAAAAATACAAATAAGATAATACACTCCCTACTTTAATTAATTGTCGTCAAACTTAATCCGTTTCATCGTTCACGTCCAAATTAATTTTCTGGGGGCTTTTTTTTTTCATTAATGCGTACTTCTCATCGTTTATAACACGCTCCTTCTATGACATCTTTTACCAGTTCTGTTTTAGGTATCCAGGAACGACAGTTCTGATGATGTCTATTTATTCTGCTTATCATACGACCGTTTACGGTTTCGATATTAAGAAAATCTGTGCCTTTCGTTATGGTTCTATTAGCTTGTAATAAAACTATTTCTACGCACTCAAAAAAGTGGTAAGATATATATGTGGTATAAAGATATATAAAGATACATAAAGTATATATATGCATGCCCAGTGGCGTAATGGTTAAAAGCGTCAAACTGCCACACCAGAGGTCCAGGGTTCGATCCTGTGACTGGACAAGATCGACTTAACCTTTCATCCCTTGAGTGGGTCGATAAAATGTCTGTGTGTAAAATGAGGACACACATGCTTAGGAAGTAAACTATCGATTCGCTGGGGGTCCCACATCAGGTTGACCAGCTGACTGAGACATATGCTCTATGGCATCCCAAGCTCACGGTCAAGAAAGCAGAGATGGTCACCGCTGGCCTTGGTCCACTGCGGATTGTTGCGTCATGAGTTAAGTTTAGTTTAGTTCAGTTTAAAGTAAGTATATATATGTATACACTCATATATATATATATATATATATATATATATATATATATATATATATATATGAGTGTTTGTGTGTGTGTGTAAGTAACTTTGAAGGTGAAAACACAGATTTCGAGATATTTTCGAAAAATAAACCCCAAAAACCCATAGGGTCATTAAAAATTCCAGGCCTGGGAGCTCTGCATATATATACAATCCACTGATTACTATATTATTCACTCATTTCAGTGATAAAATAATACAGATAGCCATGAAAGTTAGGATTATGCCATAAGATTTTTGTTATTTCATTACCTTTGGCAGGAAGCATTTTTTATTTTTTTCCGTTACCACGAACCGGGTTAAAAAGTGCTAAAAAACTTTTCGTCATTTTTTCACAAATTTTATGCACAGGGCTCCCAGACCTGGGTTTTTCAGTGGCCCTATGGGTTTATGGGTTTCTATTTCAAAAATATCTCAAAATCCCTTATCAGTGAAAAATCTAGCAAAAAAACCAAACAATTATTTATTTCTCAATGTAGTTTCATTAGTTATGTAAATGTAATTATTTAAATAAATAATCCAACAGATATAGATAAAAAATTATACTAAAATAGACAAAAACAAACAGAAATCAAGCACTCTGGGCATCCACGCACCAACGGCAAGATTCTGCACTTTTTAAATTGTAATTATTTAAAGTAATTAATGTAAAATGATACGAGTGAAGATCGTTTCGATGGAATCGGGATCTATCTCTCTCTCGCGAAACCAGAATTTTGATATCTGTTACGGCCTATCAAACGTGGATTCAATCATCCTAAATACGAAATCTTATCACATTTCAATGATTCATTCAACAATTTTACCTCACTCGTCGGAGTGCTTAGGGAGAGATTTTTTTTCCATAAGTTAATAGAGCCGCAACAAAACACGCATTCTCTTAAAACCGAAACTGTAAACGGTCGTATGATGACAGAATAAACAGACAGATATCATCAAAACTGTTGCGCATGGATACCTCAATTAGAACTGGTTAGAGACTTAACAGAAGGAGCATGTTCTACACCAGTGCTCCCCAACCTTTTTATCGCCGCGGACCGGTCAACGTTTGATAATTTTACCGCGGCCCGCTGAGGGGGGGGGGGGGGCACGTTGATTGTTTATATTTTAGATTGTTTTGATTTAATAATTTTAATTTAATTGTATTGAAACATGCCTTCAAAATAAAGTACAGTTACACCAAAAATGAATATAAAGTGATTTAACATTTTAACTCACTAGAACGCTAAATCAATGAGAACCCTGATCTTGTTTCTTTGCAACGAGAGAAATACACCACAGTAAATAAAATGGTAATAATTTAATGTTCCTTAGGCGGCCCGATACCATTTGATCCATGGACCGGTACCGGTCCTCGGCCCGGGGGTTGGGGACCACTGTTCTACTCGATAAGAAGCACACTTACAGGGGGGGGGGGAGGAACGAAAGATCGTCATCAAATTAATTTGGAGGGGAATGATAAAATGGGTTCAGTCTGACTTCATTTATATCAGACTAGCTGAATACCCGTGCTTCGCTACGGAGTACATTCAAATTAAATACCACGGTCAATGTATGCAATTAACGCCAAAAAATATATTTATGGAAAATACAACGGTCAATGTATACAATTAATGCCAAATACAAATATATATTTATAAAATAATCACAACGGATATTTTTATAGACAAAATGATGTAGAAGAAAATATTCAAATTAATTCTAATAGAACATACTAAAGAATGTAGTACAGTTTGAGGAATATTTCTTTTACTTTTTTTAAATATTTTTTGGGGTCCAATCGTCTGCCGCATTAGAAAGAAAAAAAGAATATTTTTGTCTATTTCGCTGTTATGCACGTCACACAAAATTAGTTTAAAGTATTACAAAAAGAAAAGAAATTTCGCGATCAGCATTTAATAAATTAAATTCTAAAAATGAATATTTAAAAATTCACCAAAAATCAGAAAATAGAGGTAAATATTCAAAAAGGATTTCCTTTTAAAGGAATTTTTAGGATCTTTCTTGTAATATAAATTTTATAACCCTCAGATTATTATTTTAAATGCAAACTTTAAAAAAGTTACAAAAACAGCTTAAAAATTTAATTTTAAAAAATCTAAGAAGAATTTTTCAAAAATCTTTCTTAGTACCCTAAACTATAAGAAGAATCGCCATGCAAAATTTCAACCCTTTAAGTCCAGCGGTTTGATCTGTGCGTTATATGTCAGTCAGTCAGCCAGTTACGGAACTGTTTTGTATATATAGATAACTTTCATTTAACTTCAAGTAACTTCAAGAAAAAAGTGTGTGCATTATCTTATTTGTATTTTTTCTTTTTTAATAATAAAAAGTATATATATTTTTTACATGTCATCTGAGTTTATGACAATTTTATCGCTGGAAGCCCTGTTTATACACAAAATTGCAAACAATAAAGAATGATAAAATGTAAATCATTGAAAAAAATACTATTAAATATTTCCATTTCAACATTTGCGCATACTAATTGAACAGCTCGCACTCAATAACGAAGACATTCACTCTAAGAAAAGGAAATACAACATCTTGAACCCTGCCTTAAAGCGTCTAATATTTCGCTAGTATTTTTAGAGCGAACTGTTTTTAAAACAACACAAAATGATTATCGCTCGATAAATGCAATATATCACATATCCAAAAATTTGAATGCATTACCTTTCTTATTCCTTTGAAGAAAATGAAAAATCCAACAGCTTGAAAAGTAGCTAAAAAAGGCACCAATCTGAAAAAAGGGCAGAAATCTTGGCGTTCATGAAGCTAGATAAATATCCATGGAAACACTTCATTCATCCGGCTCATTCACAAAATCCAAATGACTGCGCGAACACGAGACGGGAGAGAGTACAAATCGAACGCGTGAATAGTCGTGAATGAATCCGGTGCACTGGAGGATGAGGAGCAAGATAGAGGCGGATGGACGGAGGGGGTGGCGGGGGGGGGGGGCTGGAATGCACCAACGGGAAGGCCCGTTTTCAAGTAGCCCGCCAAAGGGCTGACCGTGATTGGTGTCGTGCGGTACAGGTGCAAGTGGTGTAGAGTTTGCAGTGATGAGTGAACGGGTGACGATTATACGACGTAACATGACGTCAATCGCGAGGAGTGTTCCACGTTATTTGTAAACCCACTGATAGGTTGAAGAAAAGTGCGAACTAGATTCCTTTTCAACTGATAAATAAATACTGCGGCACCCGGATTTTATAGAAGGCAATGGAACATTCCTTTTAAAGGGCTTGCTTCGTGAATATACAGGGTGCTTCAGAAAATTCGGCATCGATTGAGCTGTAAATATCTCAGCAAGTACATTGGCTAATCTAATGAGTCATTCAATATTTATTGACCCAAACAAGAATGAGAATATACAAATGCATTTGGGTTCTATGGACACTTTTGCAGATGTTCAATATGTCTGCCGCCTGTGACACGTCAAGTGCTCCTGCCAAACGTGTCATAGCATGCCATTGGTAACAGTTACCAAAGCGGCACTGATGTTCTGTTTGAGGCATTAGAAGAAAGAGGGGAGCACATGTACCAGGTCTTTAACAAAACCCCAGAGGAGCAAAACAGTCTATGAAACAAAAATGCATCCTGAATGGAAGCGGGGTGGTGCAGCATCGCGATTTTTAGGAGGAACTAGTTGTCCAGTTTACAATTGTTTGACTCTTCGTCGCCATTTCATTTCACCGTTTGGATGCGAAAAGAAATGATCTTCGTAACGTAAAAATATTTTAGAGATACGTTATAGTATTCTTTCATTCTCAATCTGTTTGAAAGAGCGGTACAAATATTATGTGGGGAGGGGGAAAAACCTAGCTTTGTAAATTTCTTTTTATTAAATACATGCATTTATAAAAACGAAAAGAAAAAAAACATTTGTATTTTTTGTGTATAGAAACGACCGATTGCTAGGACCTACATCTCCAACCATTCTGAAAACGTAGGGCCCTGGGTAGCCTAGTGGATGCTCTTTGGGCTTGGAGCTGAGGGTGCTCGGTTCGAATCTCGACCAGCGCTATTAAATACCTCCGTGTCTAGGCCGGATAGGAGCGTGCTAAATCCATAGACCAGAAAGTCACGGCCCATCAGAGAGAGTGGGAGAGGGTACGATACCCCAAGATGTCGCTCCAGGGGGTTGATCGGTCAAAAGGAAGGTGGCACCTAGCTGAGACGGACTCCGACCCTTGTGGTGGTATTGCGAACCGGAACCGCAGTCCTCGACCATGGACCTAAGCTATGGACCTGGCCTGGAGGGTCAACTGCCTTAGCAACAACAACAACAACAATCTAAAAACGTTTCTTTGTGCAGTTCGTGGTGAGATGAAGTCTCGTTTTGAAGGCCTTTCTCGCATCTTTCCCTTTCGTCGCTTTTGAAGCCGAGCACAAGATGCTGGCTACCCCTATTTTGTGTAATTTTCAACCGAGTTGAATATTTTCCATTATGGATTTTGTCGAAAAGTTCAATTTGTCCCCCTCAAACCGTCGGGAGCCACTGTAATGACCCATTGCCTCGGTCGAATCTCGAACCAAGACTTAGAGGGTGCTCCAGGTAGTTAAGCTGACATGGGAAAGTTTTATTTTAAAAAATTTCTTTCGCTATATTAAAGTATTGTGATATATACAAATTATTCCGTAAATTTAAAAAAAAATATTTTCTTTGATTATAAAAAAAGATTTATTTATTTTTTAAATTTTATTTTTATTTTATTTTTTTAACAACGTGCAAAAGAGTTTCGCTTGATTGCTCCATGAAAGGAGTTTTGAAACGGAAAGAAAATTTTTAATGGATCAGATTGTTTGTTTCTTTTTTTTAACTACCTGATGATTCTCTCGTTAAAAAAACTTTCACATCTTACCTTCCCATTTTCTGAAATGTTTTAGACGCCACCGGTGTATGAATTTCCTTCGTGACGTTTTCGAACTTATCGAACAAAATTCTTTTATAATGAAGACGGACTATCTAAAGTGCATTTCTTTTTATTCCCGTATGATAAATGGGTTTCGCGCATTACGTTTGAGAAAATGGCTCAGACGTTGCATCTCCTTCTCGTCACTCAACTACCCTCGGGAAAACTGCATTTGCGAGGGAGAAATTTCTCAAAAGCACAACTTGTTTCGAATGTCAGACATGAAGTGAAATTCGGCAGTTTTCAGAGATATTTCTGTATGCCAGCTTTTGCATATCTCCGGATATTTCATTTTACAAGCGAGAGTTTCTTTTAATAGGAATACAGTTGCTTATGGCTGCATTGGAATTAACAGACGTCTATCTCTGTTCATTTCTTTCCGTATGATAACGTAGGATGCTGATGGCACGGTGATTCCTGATTGGTGTGCCGTGAGATCGGCCAGGGTGCCACCAGATTGTTTTTGGATAAACAAAAATATACGAGTAAAGCCCACTTAAAATAAATACTAAGAATGACTCTCACTCCCGACAGATTGTGACACAGATCGATACATTCGTTCCAGGGAATGTATTAGCTACTCTCGAACCCACAGCTTTTAGACCTCATATTATACCGTCGTCACCTGAGTGCAAGAACTAGGTAACTCGATTCTTCAAGTTCTTGAAGATCTCAAGATGTCTACTTCTTCCAGTGAGAAAATGCTCGTCGTTCTGTTTGTCTAAATATTACACTAGCCAACAGATGGCATTAGGTTAGCAGCAAAGTCAGTTGTGTAGCAATGAGAGTTGTTGCATTCAATTCTTATGTAATCTCTCTATATATATATACAAAAAACAGTTCCGTAACTGACTGACTGACTGACTAACTGACAGATAACGCACTGACCAAACCGCTGGACCTAAAGGGCTGAAGTTTTGCATGGCGATTCTATTTATAGTGTAGGGGTGCACTAAGAAAGATTTAAAAAAAATTCTTCTTAGATTTTTTTAAATTAAATTTTTAAGCTGTTTTTGTAACATTCTTTTAAGTTTGCATTTAAAATAGCAATTTGAGGGTTATGAAATTTATATCAAAAGAAAGATTATAAAAATTCCTTTAAAATGAAATGTTTTTCGAATCTTTGTCTCCATTTTCTGATTTTAAGGGAATTCTTAAAGATTCATTTTTAGAATTTAATTTATTAAATGCTGATCACGTGGTTTATTTTCTTTTTGTGATACTTGAAACTAATTTTGCATCACGTGCATAACAAAATAAATTGACAAAAAAATATTTTTTTCTTGCTAATGCGGCAGACGATTGGACATTATCCAAAAACTATTAAAATACAGTAAAAGAAATGTTCCTCAAACTGTACTATATTCTTTAGTATGTTCTATTAGATTTAATTTGAATATTTTTTTTTACATTATTTTGTCGTTAAAAATATCCGCTACGATTTATATATATATATATATATATATATATATATATATATATATATATATATATATATATATATATATATATATTTGCATTAATTGCATACATTGACCGTTGTATTTAATTTGAATCTTCTCCATAGCAAAGCACGGGTATTCAGCTAGTTTACCTATAAGTAGCTAGATATCTCAAAAATATTTTTTCCAGTTACCTAGTTCTTGCACTCAAGTGACGGACTCTTAGCATCCATAGCAAGTCTCACGTTAAAAAACTAAACTCATTTTGGCGATTTCTATCGTAATTCTCCATACTATACTGAATCCGACATACAATTTTTGAAACAGTGTTTAAAATATTCTAGTTTAGTATTTGTGACTCATATCTTTCAATAAATTAACAAAATCGTCTGTATATATAAGAACTTGAGCATCTGCCTGATATATATATTACACTTTAGTCCAATATTTAAAAAATATAAAAACTCAAAGTCTAACGAAGGTGACCTGAGTTTCTAATCTCATACCAGAGGGTGCCACAAACGTAAAAAGGTTTGGGAATCCCCGATTTAGCAGAAAATTAATCAACATTTATTTCTAATGTTCTGTAAGAGAGCCACAGAAGAAAGCTACCTGGCAAAACTTTTCACTTTACAGAATTCATGAAACCATTGGTTAAAAATTTCGAATTTTGGTAAAGCTATTCATTTTAAGGTTAGGAAGACAAGATTTATGAGTTTAATTTTATGTAGCCGGGAATAAGGGAATAAACCAGACCACGTTCTCCCATTTTTTAATGTTTTCCCTGTACTTAAGCCGAGTTTAGATTTTTCTCTGCGTCAAAACGGAAAATTATCTGGTCTAAAAGCTATAAAGCTATTATTATTGTTAACCTTACTAAAAGGCCAGACTCTATACCAGTTTAGTATTCATTGTTTCGGAATCAAAATAAAATTCAAAGGATTTATTGTAAGGGTTAGCTGCAGCAAAATATTTAAAACAGTAATGTAACAAAACTGTGGTCATTTATGATTAATAATATGTTAAAAAATATTTTTTCCTACAATATCGTGAATGAAAATTTCACGCAGTCAACAACAGCTCCTCTTATCAGCGGGAAATAAACGAGCGAAATTACGCATTTGATTATGAACCCATTCACAAATATCTTGTAATTTTGAGAGGTGGCAGCGGGTTCAGAGTGGAGGGCGCAAAGTTCGGTCCCAGATCGTGCCGGCGGCATCATTTAATGAGCTCTTTAAAATGATAATATCCCTTTCAATGGGATATTCGGCACGTTCTACACCGGCTTTCGTTCCTTTTCAAAGCATTTATCTTTCCTAAATTATTTCTGTTTCATACGTTCGGCTGTCCTCTGATGGCCCGTCATTTCCAAGCAACACCTGTGAAAGAAATGAAAGAGTTTGTGTTTTTCTGACACCGCTTTGGTTCTACAGGTTTGAGCATCGTGTGTTCTTTCGAGTTCGACAGCTTCAAACAGGTGAAATTAACTCGAGTCTGAGCAAGCGGAGAATACATGGTAGATGTTCCGAGTTCTCTCTCTCTCTCTCTCTCTCTCTCTCTCTCTCTATATATATATATATATATATATATATATATATATATATATATATATATATATATATATATATATATATATATATATATATATATATATATATATATATATATATATATATATATATATATATATATATATATATATATATATATATATATATATATACAGTGGTACCTTACGAGTTTAATTCGTTCCACGACGGAGCTCGTAACTCGAAATACTCGTATCTCGAATCAATTCTCCCCATTGAAATGAATGGAAATGCCATTAATTCGTTCCGGGCTCCACCAAAACACCGCAATTTTTTGTTATAGGTATTTTTTTAAGTAAGAAAAATGTGCATATAAATGACGAACATTGTATAAAAACGCAATACGGTAGAATGTACTGCAATAAACTTGTTTTATTAAGTGTACTGTGTAACATTTACCGTGCAGATTCGACTTGAAGATGCTGATGGAAGAGGAGGAGAAAGGTTGAACTGAATAATTAAATCTTATTTATGGATTTTTGACCTTTTCGCCACGCTTTCCCCACTTTCGACTGCAGAGGTTTTCGATAAAAACTTGTCCAATGAGGTCTGTTCCAGCCTCCCTTTCAGAATGTTTCTGAAATGAGCTACGCAAGTGTTATTAAATATCACAGTCGCATGACCAGTTTCAACATTTTCTGGGTTTTTCTTTTGAATGAAGTCTGAAAGTTTCTCCCATATTCCCAGCATTTCTTTTATCTGACTTGTAGAGATAACCTCCTCCGCGTCACTTATTTTCCTTCAAAACTGTGCCTTGCTGTGTCTGTATCTCCTGTAGCTCCTCCGTTGTCAGTTCCTCGGCGTACTCCTAGATGAGCTCGTTGATGTCACCTGCATCTATATCCAGGCTTATGGACTTGCCGTAGGATAAAATCTCCTCCACCACTGCCGCTTCGGTGTTGAGTCTTTCAAACCCCGTTTCAGACACCACCTCAGGCCACAGCTTCTTCCTCGCAGAGGTCAAAATCCTCTTTTTAATACCCCGCTAGGTCATATCAATAATTCTGAGGTATATCACGATGTTACAGTGGTCCTTCTAGAACTCTCGAAGGGGGAGGTTTCTGTTCTCCGTCACATCAAAGCAGCGACGTAACAGGTGCTTGGTGAAGAGCTTCTTGAAATTAGAAATCACCTGCTGGTCTATGGGCTGCGGGATAGGCGTGGTGTTGTGTGGAAGTTAAGAGAACCTTTATGAACTTGAATTCTTCGAGGATGTCATCTTCTAGGTTAGATTGATGAACAGGTGCATTGTCCAGAAAGAGAAGGGTTTGTGGGGGTAGGTTATTTTCCAGGAGTATTTCTTAACGTTAGGACCAAAGACCAAATTCACCCACTCCACAAAGAACTGCCTGGTGACCCACGTCTTCGAGTTTGCCCTCCACATAACATGCAGTTTTTTCTTTCAGAATCTTATGTGACTTAAAGGCTCTGCGATTTTCCGAATGATAAACGAGCAGCCGGTTAATCTTGTAGTCGCCGCTCGCGTTGGCGCACAGTGGATAGTTAGCTTATCCTTCATGGGTTTGTAGCCTGGCATCCTATTCTCCTCTGCCGTTATATAAGTCCTCCTTGGCATCTTCTTCCAAAAAAGTCCTGAGAGGTTGGACGCTGCTCGGTTTCGGAGGCTCGGTTTCGACTCAAGTGTGGGCAGAGCAAGCTGCCCCGGGTGATAATTGTTGAGTGTCAATCTCTCGGTTTAAGACTAGATAGTAGTCTTAGAATAATATGTATACAATTGTACATAAAGGTTGTAAATTTTATATGCTTCTCGTATTCTCATTTGATGAGCACGTAACATGGCGTTCGCTGAGCAAACTAGCGGTGGCGTATCTGAAGCTTGCTCGTAACCCGAATTTTAGCTCGTAACTCGAAGCAAAAAATCTGCCGAGAGAATGCTCGTATCTCGAAAAAGCTCGTAAGTCGAGGTACCACTGTATAAATATATATATATATATATATATATATATATATATATATATATATATATATATATATATATATATATATATATATATATATATATATATATATATATATATATATGTGTGTGTGTGTGTGTGTGTGCGTGTGGTGTATATATATATACACAGTGAAACTTCTGTAGTCGGCCACCCCTCTAAACAGCCAGTTTATTTTTCAGAACCGATTCAAGACTTCCTAGAGCCAATGATATGCAAGAAACCTCTTTTCTTCGGTCACCCCTCCAAACGGCTTTCTTTTTCAAACTTTTTCTCGGAACCATTACTAGCCGCCCTAGAGGAGTTTCTCTCTCTCTCTCTCTCTCTCTCTATATATATATATATATATATATATATATATATATATATATATATATATATTGGCGACTAGATTTCGAATTGGAAAACCGAAAATTGAAAAAAAAATCGAAACATTGAGAGAAGAACCATTCACTTTTGGACGTGTCTATCCGAAATGTTGGAGCAAGCGGTTGGGTCTCCGACTACACACTTTATGACACGTCCGCTATCAGGCGCGATAAAGCGGCGCACGATTCGTGCCAGGAAAGAATCTCGCCCCGATAACCGGGGAGCGATGATGACACCAGACATGGCTTGCGAGCGATAACGCCAATTCTCCTCGGGAAAAGAAAGAGCAGATTGTGACGAGAAAGAGAGAGTCTCTTTTTTTCGCTCGTCTTTTCTAACGTCCGCTTTTATGCTGCGGTCGTCCGAGAGAAGTCCAACATGACCGGATGTCTGCGGCAACTTTTCTTTCTTCTCTTTTTTTTTCAAAATCAAAATACGAAATATGCTGGAATTTAGAAATATTCAGCTATTGAACTTTCAGCTTCTCAAAATACCTTTCCCCCAGATGCACACACAATGAAATTATGTCATTTAATTATGCAATTATGTAAATTAATGAATGATAAAAATTCTACAAGTGGAGATCGTTTCGATGGAATCCTGTTACATGTCTGTCCTAAAAAACCTCCGCAGAATTTTGATATTTGTTACGTGAAATCGAAGATGTGTTCAATAATTCCTAATATTAAATCTCATCAAACTTCACGACCCATTTCATTATTTTACCTCTTGTGCATGTGTATAGAGGGCGGTTTCACAAGTTAATAGATTCACAACAAAAGACACACATTCTCTTAAAGCTGAAACGATTGTATGATGGCAAAATAAATAGATAGATATTATCAAAACTGTCGTTCCCGGATATCTAAAACAGAACTGGTAAAAAACATCATAGAAGGAGTATGTTCTATATCAGGAATGGCCAACCGGCGGCCCGCGGCCCGCATCTGACCTGGCAGAAATTTTCAACAAGTCCACGGCCCTAGAGCAGTTGAAAAAGATTATATTGCTATGAAATGAAAAACGTTACCCTCTTGTTCCATGTTCGACAGCACTTATGATCGAATAGCACTACAACATGAAACACACTAAGTCCAAGGAAAGAAGTAGGGTTGTAGTTAAAAACTGACGTCACCTCCTTTCTTGTTTCGTCATGCGAAATTGACGTTGATTATACTGCCCTTGCGACATCAAGTGTCCATCCGCAAGCATCTTATTAGATTTTTCTTCCTACTTTCTAATTATTAAGAAAATAGATTTAATGTTTAGTTTTGTAACTTAAACATATTTTTGTGACTCAGACTTGATTTCATTTCATTAAGAAAACTGATTCTGTTTTCTTTTTGGAAATAAGCGTTTTATTTTCCTAAAATAAAATGCATTTTCGTTATGTGTAAAGGGTTTCCAAAAAGTGCGGTTCAAAATTGCTACTTTGAAAGAGTTAGTTATGAAATGATTTAACTTTACAAAGTTGCAGTCTGCTTTGTTTTGTTTTTCGAATTATTTTATAAAACCTGTGCACACTTTGATATTGCCTAAATTAGTTTTTCCTTAAGTAAATATTTTTATCGAGAATGCAGTTTTCTGAAAAATCCATAATATTATACTCCCTATATTATAAATGTGGGGTTTTTTTTGGAATTTCTATTTCTCTCTCTCTCTCTCTCTCTCTCTCTCTCTCTATATATATATATATATATATATATATATATATATTATAAAATTTAAATTTTAATATTTAAAATTATTTTAAAGTTTTTTAGTTTATAGGGCACTCTACAAATCTGATATTTGGAGATACCAATTTCGCTTTCTCACAGCGGACATCAAAATTCGCTCCGAAATGACACTTGGCCCATCGGCATTTATATTTTTCTCAAGTGGCCCACGGATTGTTTTGAGTTGGCCAACCTTGTTCTACATCATAAAAAGCTCTCATTTAAGAAGAAAAAAAAGAACCCAGAAAGATCTTCAAATTAACTTGAAGGTGAATGATGAAATCGATTCCATCTGACTGCAATTAAGTGTAATAACTTTCATTTAACTTCAAAGTAACCTTAGAGCAGTGGTTCTCAACTTTGTTCCCACGAATGTGTTGGAATGGGTCCGACTTTACTTTGAAATTTCTTTCGTCTGATGTCTGATTTCTTTGTCTGATTAGGTCCTATGAGAACTTTTGGAATATCGTTCCCCCGTAAAAAATTTCCTAATCTTAAAAAGGCTTCCTGTAAAATAAAATTGGTTCAGTATAACTTTGGTTCAACATATATGTTCGAAAGCTAATTTTCGAAAATGAATATCATAAAATCAAAACGCAGATCTCAATATACTGATGAACATCTGGACTATTGCTTAAGAAAGGAAATATCATCTATATTCCCAATTGCGAAATGTTAGCTCATTCAGTTCAGAGTCAAAAATCTCATTCAATTTTAAATAAAGTATTTATAAGAAAAAAAACACTTTATACTACTTATTTTTTTAATTTCCATGTGCCTATTTATAAAATAAAATAATTAAAATTTTATTTGTTACTTTTTTTATATTATTTTTCAAAATATTAGGCGGTGAAAGGGAAAGTGGTGTAAGTCAATAAGTCAAGTGGTGTAAGTCCAAAGCGTTTCACCGCAAAAACTACAAAAAATTCCACTATAAATTGAACAAATTATAA
Organism: Dolomedes plantarius; assembly: GCA_907164885.2. Lineage (NCBI taxonomy): Eukaryota > Metazoa > Arthropoda > Arachnida > Araneae > Dolomedidae > Dolomedes > Dolomedes plantarius. Next base: position 28,071,833 of record OU015495.1, on the reverse strand, counting down.
TTCATAATAATTACTATAGTATTGCAAATAATAATTATTTGCAATTCCACTATAAATTGTACATGGAGATTACATTTTTGCCCTCAAATAAAAAAAAGTTGAAAATGTGACATACCACTTTGCCTTTCACCGCCTCAGTATAATCCTTTTAATAATATTAGGTTAGTAACGTACTGTTCAATAAAAAATATGTCCATTATGTCAATAATGATCATCAGGGATACAAAAACCATTGGTTGTGCTCGCCATTCTCTCTGAAAAACTTCGATGCGCTGTCGACCACGGGATGGTTGAGAACCACTGCCTTAGAGAATGGGGTATGTTTTATTTTCTTTGTATTTCATCAAACCTTTTAATAATAATAATTTTTTTAAATGTAAAGGTTGGGTGTTTTTTAAAAAAATACAATCTTGGTTTATATTACATTTTTCCCACCGGGAACCCTGCTGCACACCATCCTCGTTCGCTTTTCTGCTACACACTTCACGGTTGAAATGAAAAAAATTGAGTTCACCCTGCATCAGTAAAAACACGAGGCCTATTAGTCTCTGGGAGTTTCTGAACGCGGAGGTGCACCCCGGTGAAGGTGTACACGGTTTATCTTTCGAAAGAGAAACACATTTGAATCTTTGATGGACGCTAACGGTTACGGGCTTTGGCTCCGTCCAAAAATAAACCCTCTTTGCCCTCCAACAGATGAAGATACATGCACTTTTTTTGTGTGTTGACACCGATGGCGGGGAAAAGCTCGCTGGAGAGATGGTGTGTTCCGCCTCATTGGGGATTCTTCTATCGTAAATGGAGGAAATAATTCATGTTCCGGGAAGTATTAAGACGTGAAGGCTGCCGTGCACTAACCCTATTGGATTCTCTCACCTCCATGTTAACCTATGGAGAAAATGTGTCCAAGGATGGCCGACTTGGATGGAAAGTTTTTTTTTTTATAATGTACTCCTTAATAGAAAAATTAATTTGACACCTTGGGGCATTTTTCGATAAAACAAACACACATACACACATATATATACATCTAAGAACTCAGAATTGCATTCTCGGCTGTTTTGTTACTCAGATGTACGATAACCGCTCGATTTCATAACTTTCCAGATCATTTCTAAAATCGACAAGCTTTTATGTCCGTAGAGAACTAGATTGAAAACCGATTCATTACATTTAAAATTCTTCTTAGACAAAAATCGGTGGTCCGAGTACCCGAAAAATTCTTTCGCGTGCCACACGTTTGCCACATATGCTGCAGATAAAATGCTGATGATGGAAGTATTCAATATATTATGAGAAACTTCATATATATATATATATATATATATATATATATATATATATATATATATATATATATATATATATATATATATATGTAAGGAAAGGTTGGTGTCTAGGGGTTTTAGGGGATCGCCAGAAACTTCACTCCAATGACACAAATACTGCTGCACAAATATGATTATTATTATTTACGAGACAATACATTTAACGAATAACACATAATGGGTACTTTACACTAAAACAATATAAAAAGCGTCGTTCAATAGTCGTTACAGGATAAAAAGAAGTCTCCCCGCCACATGCAGGTAAAGCACATTAAAATGGCGTCATTTTTCGTCTTCCTCGCATCTTCGCCTCGCATTCCTCGACCACGTATGCTATATCGTATTCCGGTATTCCGGTATTCTCGTATTCTCCTGTATGCCGCGCAGACACATCTTATACTACGGCCACACACATCTGCACTGCACAGTATTCTGGGGGGAAACGAGTGATTTATGGGGAGCGCTCTGCAGAGCCGCTCTGCAGCTATCTCTCTCTTGGGCGGTTTTTTACACAGATCATCAAAGAGACGCGAGGGAACCTTGGGGGTGGGGGGTCACGCTTCTGGAGTGGGACTAATCGACCCCAAAATGTGTCAAGCGGGGTCGGGGGGTGCATGTCTGCATGTATATGGAAGCGCTATTATATATATAGGCACTTATCTCGCTCCGGCAAGGATACAGTCAAAGGCGGTGGGTGTCAGTAGAGAGCGCCAGAGGACGTTCCCACACACACACACACACACACACATATATATATATATATATATATATATATATATATATGGGGGGTATATCCCCCCTTAAACATGGGAGAGAACGGAAAATTCTTGACGAACGTCGTGGGAGGCGACAGAAGGCACAAACACGTGCAAATGAAAATAAGGGGGAGAAAATTTATGACCCCCCAACCTCACTTCAAAGGCATGAAAGTGTATAGAAGATCTGCAAGGTCAGTCGCCTTTCATAAGATGACACCGATCGGTCTCTCGATACTCTTTGTGGTCATGGGAAATCATCCTAAATGGAAGTTGTACGCAATTAAAATAATTTGATAATAAATTATTAACGACGTCTCTCAAGCCCTCATAAAAGTTGTAAGCTTGACTATAACAGTTCCAAAATATTCCTCGAGAAGCCAATTAAGAGCTTTTGGAATGTTATAGGAGCCTCCAAATCGATTAAGTCCATCCAGCAAAAAGTGGAGAAAAGTGATAAAATAATAGACATTGTGTTTCGAAATGCCTCTGAAATTATAAATTTAAATAAACATTGTAGAATGTATTATTGCAGTAGATGTTGCTTTTATCTGACGACACATATAAGATAGAATATCCTTGGAGTGATCGTTATTATTGTGACAATTTTTGCGGTACTAAGGGAGTGAATCGATTTGGCAAGTGAAAAAAAAATTCTGTCTTCAAATTATTCTTTTTTTCTATGACAGAATGACGTCATTTTATATTAAAGATTTTCCGCAAAAATGAATAATAACTGTTCTGTTACTGTTACAATAATTATTATTATTAGTTTATTTAAATGGATTCATCAGCAACAAGAAAGGTGTTTTCTTCTTCAGCTGGTCCCGTCATGCCTATTTGGTCTTAAGTTTTTATAATATTCGTGTTCCGTAGGAAGAATGAAGGTCCATCCTATCTTTCATCTTTTCTCCTGTCACATTTCTACCTGTAGGCTATAATAAAGGCTGGTCTGTATTCTTCAGACCTAGTAGTCTACCTGCTACATACTTTCTTATATTAATTGACATTAAATTGTGAATCTTCGTGAAAGTACTGGAATTGTATGGCGTGGGGTTTTAACCTTTCTAATTGTCTTGGTGGTATTGATTCTTCTTATTAAAAAACTAAAACTAAACTCATGGCACAACAGTCCGCTGTGGACCAAGGCCGGCGGTGCCCATCTCCGCTTTCTTGACCGTGGCCTTGGGGTACCATAAAGCACATGTCTCTGTCAGGTGGTCAACCTGACGTGGGACCCCCAGAGTTTAGTTCCCAAGCATGCTTGGTCTCATTTTATCGACCCACTCAAGGGATGAAAGGCTGAGTCAACCTTGCCCAGTCGCAGGGTCGAACCCTGGATCTGTGGCGTGACAGCTTGACGCTTTTAACCATTCCGCCACCAGGCAATTCTTCGTATTAGGGAAACTTATAATTAATTCAAATAGTTAGGAGTCAGTCCGTATTGGATGTCAGGTCATATTGGGGAGCGAAATTCGACTCAGACCACTACTTGGTAATGATAAAAATAAGGGCAGGACTCTCTAATGCCCGTAAAAACCAGGGTGGCGAAATTGGAGAAATACAACTGTCAGGTGTTAAAAGAGACAGATGTAAAACAAAGATATCAGAATAAAATGGAAACTCAATTAAAAAACATTAAATGGGAGGAGTTGGAGAGCATTGATGACAAATGGAACTCATTAAAAAGGGCTATTATTGAAACTGGTAACATAATTATTGGAAATTATTTACAAAAAAAGAAACTGATGATGGGTTTGATGAGGAATGTAGGGTTGCTACCGATTTTAAAAATAAGGCATGTAAGAACATGTCGCATAGAAAACATACATGATTAGCCGTTGACGAATACCAATGTGCTAGAAAAAATTTAAAAAGGTCCACCGTGCCAAAAAGCGGAACTATCATGAAAATCTCCTAAGGGGTGTTGAACATTTCAGAGGAGTAGGGGAACTGTATGACTGTATTTCATGAAATTAATCCTGGACGAAGAAATTTCAAGCCTAGAACAACACTTTGCAGAAGAAATGATGGTAATACTTTAAGTGACAAAAGTGATATTATTCAAAGAGGGAGGGAACACCTTGCTATTGAATTCCGACTTACATTCAGAGATAGTGAATCAACAAACAGTAATTTAGAGCTCATTGATAACCCCTCCCCCCCTCATTGGAAGAACTGAATTGCATTATAAAGAAATTGAAAAACAATAAATCTCCTGGACTTGACAACATTCCATCAGAGCTGTTAAAAGTTGTGGGACTTTCTGCGTTCAGCTAATCAAGGACTTGGTTCAACATATTTGGGATAGCGAGACACTCCCAACGGAATGAAAAATTTATTTGTCCTTTTTTGTGTACCATTTGTATGATACACAAAAAGGGAGATGTGCTGGACTGTAGGAATTATAGAGGAATCAATCTTCTTTGCACATCCTATAAAATTCTATCTACTATTCATTTTTGCAGACTTTTATCGTATATAGATAACGTGATTAGTGACTATCAGTATGGATTTAGGAGGGGAAGATAGACAACTGAGCAAATTTTCAGTTTAAAACAGATTCTTGAAAAATGCAGAGAATTCGGAATAGAGACGCTCAATCTTTCAATCGATTTCAAAGCCGCGTATGACTGTATTAACAGAGAATAGCTCATAGAGGCTGTGCATGAATTTAATATTACTGTAAAACTTGTTGTACTTGCAGCCTTGACTCTTAAAGAAACTAAGATACAGATACGCATAGAAGGTGACTTCACAGAACAGCTTGAGGTCAAGAATGGAGTGCGACAGGGCGATGCATTGACACGCCTCTTGTTCAATATAGCATTTGAAAGAGTTATTAGAGACTCTAACATCAATAGAGGAAATATCTTTACTAAGTCAGTTCAAATACTGGCTTAAGCTGACGACATTGTCATTGTGGCTCGATCCGCTTTAGCTATTAAACAGGCATTTATGGCATTGGAACAAACTGCTAAAAGAATTAACTTATCTATAAACGAAAATAAAACAAAATATTTGCCTTGTCTAAAGTATGACTTACAACTTAGTCACTTTGAAATTGATAATTATAAATTTGAAAAAGTTGACAGTTTTACTTACCTGGGAGCAGAGATAAACAATGAAAATGCATTAACCCCAGAAATATATAAATGAATCACGGATGCAAATAGATACTTTTATGTTCTGAAGAGCTATTTGAAATCCAGCTTTCTCAAATTAAGTACTAAACTGCTTCTTTACAAAAGTCTTATAAGATCTGTCTTGACATATGCATCAGAGACCTGGGCATTGACTTTGCGTGAAGAGGAAGCTTTTGGGGATTTTCAGGAGAAAGATTTTGTGTTGCATACTCGGTGGGGTCCAAGTTAATGGATCATGGAGAAGAAGATCTAATCTAGAACTCTATAAGATTTATAAACAACCTGATGTAGTAAAATTAATTAAATTACAGAGACTTAATTGGGCCGGTCATCTGGCTAGAATGCATGAAGATTGCTGTTTTCTGGCACAGCCCCTGAAAAATAGATCTCGGGGCAGACCCCGCTAAGATGGAAGGATTGTGTTGAAAATGACCTAAACATTCTAAAGGTCAAAAACTGGAAAGCAGTTGCCAAAAGTAGAGGTGCCCGGAGAAGACTTCTGGAGAAGGCCTGGGCCCACCCAGGGCAGTCGAGCCATTGAAGAAGGAGTCAGACCAGTGCTTTGACACTAAATTTTCAAAAAATTCAAAAAGTGTAATTAATCGATTTGTCCTGTGAATGGCTCATTTACCGGCTTGGAACCATTCATTTGGATTGTCTTTGATAGCATTAATATATTCTGTGTGCACTGATATTTAGACTGGCACCCTCTTAGAAGATGGGATAAGGGCCCTTATAACGCAGACTTGAAACAGGAAAACTTCTGTAGAAGTTTCTCTTCTCGTGATAATTGTTTATTTGTTTATACTACTATACAAAGGATATTAAACGGTAACACTCAGTGATAGGAAATTAAATAGAAAGTTTACGTACCACCAGCCCTGACCATACGTATACGTATGTATGTACAAAAGGGCTGTTTAAGTATTACGTAAGCCCCTTTTCAGTTATTTTAGATCCCCTCCCTTCCCTCGTACGCAAAAATAAGCAGATGTCCGACCCCCTTCCCTCCTTTTTTGCTCACGTAAGATTTGGCAAATTTTTTGTCGCTATTTCATAGGCAAGACGGGTTTTTTTTTCAATCAATAAATTTATTGTTTAGTTCTAAGTAAAAGTGCACTGATATTAAATCATTAACATATAAAACAAAATAATTAATTTTCTGTACTGGTAGGGGAGCTGGTGGAGTCAGGAGCCCATCGCAGCGCACTCCCATGTGCATGCTTTCAGTCTGACATAAGCATGCTCTGATTCCCCCCTTCCCCCCCTTGTCAGCAAAAATAAGCAAAGACTGCCCCCCCCCCCCGTGTTCCTTTCATTTCAAAGCAAGAATCTTGAAGATATCTGTTTCTATCTTTGAGATATGAGGAAATATGAGCAAAACACGTTTTGCCCCCCCCCCTCCTCTCCCCTTTTCCCCTTAGGGGCCGAATTTTGAAAAATCCCGAAATTGGTTTTTGGTATTCGTGTTCCTTTCATTTTAAACCAAGAATTTTATGGCTATCTGTTTCTTTCTTTGAAATATGAAGGAATATGTGAAAAACAAGTAAAAACACATTTAGCCCCCTCCCCCCCCCAGGGGGCCGAATTTTGAAAAATCCTGAAATCTATTTTTAGGCATTCATGTTCCTTACATTTTAAAGCAAGAATCTTATGGATAGCTGTTTTATTCTTTGAGATATGAAGGAATATGTAAAAAACACGTTTTGCTCCCCGTCCCCCCTTGGGGGACAGATTTTGAAAAATCGCTTCTTAAATAACGCCTTCAGTAAAAAAGGAATATGCTCCTAAAATATGTGCATCTCCAATAGTTTTGCTGGGGAAGAAGTCAGGACTTCTTCCTTTATATATATAGATGAATGGTGAGCAAGGAGTGGGTGGTTTTACTTAGTTATCCTTCCCCCTTCCCCCTTTTCCTTAGAGGACCCCACGGACACAGGTGTCAACCGCTCTTGAAATTTCAACCCATGCCTCATAAACTGTATCTTTTTTGGCCAGTACTTTCTGTCTGTCATACCCACACTGTGCATCCCGTTCATGCACAGAAGTGAGTTATTTTCTTTTGGTGAGAATAAAAATCCATGCCTTTCATCCCTTGAGTGTGTCTATAAAATGAGGACCAAGCATGCTTGGGAACTTATTCTGGGGTCCCGCATCAGGCTGACCACCTGACCGAGACATGCTGTATGGCATCCCAAGCCCACGGTCATGAAAGCGGAGTTGGACACCGCAGGCCTTGGTCCACAATGCTGGAAAGCAATTCGGACTGCTGTGCCATGAGTTAGAGAATAAAATACACTACCCCCAAAGCTTTTTAAATCTTCAGATTCCAATAAATACAGCAAGAAAAACATAGAAGTGGCAAAATTACGGCAGGAATTCTGTCGGCTCTATCAGGTCTTCGACTCTCTTACGCAATTGCTTGATGCACTTTCATAATTTGAGCTTTTATAATGCTTTAACAACGTAACACAATTATTGTAAACAAAATCAAAGATTATTTTAATGAGGAAGGATATGTCAAACTGTCTGCTAGACCATAACTGTAATGTCAATGGTGTCTAGTTAACTTTACCTCTTCTACACTCTATGGAAACCACGGAAAACTTATTGCAATATTCTGCTGAATACATCTATTTACTTATATCGACTATTTTTAATGAGCAATATTTCTTCATGAATATATATATATATATATATATATATATATATATATATATATATATATATATATATATATATATATATATATATATATATATATATATATATACACATAAGAAAAGTGCTTAAAACACAAAAACGATAATCGTAACCATCTCTACGTTATAAGCACATTATGAAATAGCGATACACACATAAATGATTAGAAAAATAAAACTGTAGTTGCTATAACACTCAAAATATGTATATACACAAATTAATTATAAAACATTAATACTAAAATGAAAACTAGCTGCATTAAAAATTCCAATAAAAATATTGCAACAAGGAATCTTCAAGCAAAAGCCACCCGTGGCTAAACTGGCCTAGTGGTTTCGCTCGAGTTCCTGCTAAAAGAAAGATAGGGGGTTCAAAACCCGATTGTAAGAAATGCGTTGAAGTTTTATTTACATTTTCCTCATATGCTAATTTCTTTCCTTATAATTTATCTTATGCAAATTTCTATTTCTTTTCATGCTTAAATGATTCAAATTTGTGTTCATCTGGAAAATCTCGGATGTTGCTGAGTGTATATGCCCCATAGCTTCGAACCGAAGGGCAATTCGGTACCTGCTGTAGCGCTCTGCAGTGAGCCTGTTTTACCATCAAATATAAGAGGATTTGTAAATATCAACATTGTGAAATTAAATTTCTACTTTACAATATTACAATTTAAGATAGACGTTGTCTAATACCAAAATAAATAAATAAATAAATAAATAATGAAAAAAAATTAAGTCACTTCTGAACAAAAAATTATGAATATCAGCAGTGGTGAAATACATCCATTTGCAAAATATTTCTTCATAGACAATTCTGAATATTACGCACATAATTAAATTGCTTAAACCCCCAATTAATAATTGTAATCATCTCTACGCTATAAACACATTATGGAAGAGCAATACGCACATAAATTACTAGAAAAATAAAACTGTAGTTTCTATGGCACTCAAAATATGTGTGCACGAAAATTAAATATAAAACATGACGCGTACATAAATACTATAATAAAAACTGACAACATTAAAAATTCCCATTTTTCTACAATTATTAATTATACGATATATATTAATTATTATTATTAATTATAATAATTAATATATATATACATATATATATATATATATATATATATATATATATATTAATTATTTATTAATTATCGTACTACATTTATTAAGAGTCAAACGTAAGTTGCCTATCATCAATTACCGTAAAAAGTTAAGTAGGGTAATTAGAATATTCCAAATCGTAGTCGGGTTATTAAAAAAACAAAGAGATAAAATAGTCAGTTGATGGTTAAAATGCTTTCAGTTTTAGGATTATGTTGATAGTAAGTAAAAGACCTCGTGGGGATTAACGCGTAAATCTTACTTGAATAACTTTGTTCTCCAAATCACTGTATTTTTCCCATGGCCAACTCGTTCAATGACAGTACGCCGTGCAGTGATTTGATTGGTACGCAGTAACTTCCCCTACAAGATACAGGGAATTTTCCAATTTCGGTTCAACAGGAAAATTCAAAAGTTTGGTCAAGACACACACTTGATTTGGAGTACATTGTTCTTGCAACAAAGGATCCTAAGAAGTCGAGTTCAACTGATAAATGGTGGCCGAAAGTCCGTTTCGTGGTTTGAATGCCGTTACAGTTTGGCGCCCTGCACATATAAGTTATGCCCATATGAGCAGTTTGGCTCAATGCACATATTACAAAATTGCAGGTTGTAATGCCTTTACGCCATCTGCCACAATTCGTAATCTGCTGACTCGTAGGACGGGCAAAACCTGCATTCTTGTCGCACTGCAAATTTTAATAAGAGTGAGGCTGGCTGCGTGTTTTTCCCCCCAAAAAATTCAATGCCGGGCGATGGCCGAATGGCTAGGGCACTGGCATTCGGTAGCAAAGTCTGGGAGTTCAAGTCCCACTCTTGGCATGGATAGTTGTAGCCATTCGGAATCGACTAGTAGGTCACGATCTAATGAGCCCCCATGTAGCAAGAAATGACAGTAGCTCTCACAACAACAAAAAAAAAATAATTATCCGTCGCACCTACAAAGAAAAAATTTGGGAGGACTGGTTCGGTTTGGTATGGAGCGCTACGGTCAACTGGAGATTCTGATTTGGTATACATGTCAACTTAAAATATAACTCTGCTTTTTGTAAAATTCGGACAAGTTTTTGTAAGCTATTAGTTTTCAAGCTAACTTCAAAACTAATTTGGGGGAATATTTTACGTAATCTTTATACTCATAATCGAAAGGACGGGTATTTTTAATAGAAACTAGTTGGTACCCGTCAAAACATGATGGCTAGAGTGTAAATAAATGCACTAATACACAAATTATACTCAACACATCATTGCCAAATGTTGAAAATTATAATAATGCGCAGAAACAAATTAATGTGTTTAAGCTGCCTCTTGCTTAGTGAGTATCTAAAACCAGGTTTAAAAATGTCACTGAGCATGCGTAATCAGCAATTTTTTTTTTAATTGTAAATTATCGCTCATTAAACAGCGCGAAATAAACAGTTTCCATGAGGTTTAATCTTATATTTCAAAAACATAATTATCATAAAAATAAAAATGGCAGAGAGAGATCTAGGGAGACTCCTCGGAATAAACGTGTTTATCATTAAAACATGTCACTGAGCATACGCAGAAACTGAGTTTCAAAACCCAGATTTAAACATGCCACTGAGCATTCGCAGAAATCAATTTTTAATTGTAAATTATCGCTCATTAATATAAATTGCGGTTACAAAAACAAAATTTGACAAATCCACAGATTACAATCTTTCGTTTAAGACCCAAATGAAATAAATTGATGCAGTAGTTTTCTCTCACGGACTGCCCAAAAAGTTGGCTTAGCAACTTAAATATATAGATGATCTCTTCACAGATTTCTTGAGGCTCGCATAAAACACCATTTTTGATTAATTTAACGGACGGCGTATTGGAGCCAGGTAAAACTAACCATCCTCTTATATTCGGATTTGAGCCGAAGTATTTGGTTCTTTTCCTTTTTTCTACTTCTTCCACTCATCCTCAACTGGAATATCTTCAAAAATTATTGCCTCTTTTTGATATCGCTGCTCTTTATTTCAGTGAAATTTTGTTTTTTATCATTTATGGCTTCAGAATCTTCGGCTGTTAACTTTTTATAGCTGCCTTCCAAAATTCTATTGCCATCATGACGGGATATCAAAACTTGAATATCTCAGTGGGGGGAGGGGGGGGGGCCTTCTTGCTAAAAATGAATGCTCATAATTCTTTTACAAAGGGTGCTGAAACACGCTGAAGCGACGCTCAAACGTAAGCCGTTTTCAAAATTTGAATATCCGGGGGGGGGGGGGGTTGAGGGTGTGGCGTATCGAGGGAGGAGCAAGGGGGTCTATCATGCCCTGGGCACCACTCGCTGAGGGGTGCCAATCTATCTTTTTAACTAATTCTATATATTATATAACTATATGTTTTTTTTGGGGGGGGGCGCCAAAAAGGTATTGTGCCCCAAGCGCTAGTTATGCTCGTTACACCACTGGGGTGTGTGTGGGGGGGGGGGGGGTGAGGAGTGGGGAAACTTCACAGATGTGACGAATTGTCTAGATCAGCAATTCTCAACCTTTTTTTCGTCACGGTACACTTTTAATAATTTAAAATTTTGGCGGCACACTAACAATAAGATAAATTTAAAAGAATTTTACTTGGATTGATATACCTATAATATATTTTGTAAAGATAGTATGCAAAATAATTCGCAGTGGCGGCACACTAAATGGTTGACAATCACTGGTCTAGATCATCGGTAACGAACAGAAGCAGCTCACTCGAGGAATCAGATGAGGATGTCGACTGGATAGACGGGACTTCCCCAGAAGGACCTCTCCCTCCGCCGTGCATCTTGTTACGCGAGCTGCGGGGGATTCCGTCCTAATAGATGAGGAGCATTCCTCGACATCATGTTCAAAATGATGCTCGTTACCTCCACAATAAACGTGTTAAAAATAACGCGGCATCTCTCTGGCGATGATCCGGTAGTTTAGAATAAATGTTGTTTCTACCATCTTTTTTCGGAAGGAGAATTGAGTTATTGACTGTTGCGACATCACGATGATATTACAATTTCTTGAGGGGGGGGGGGGGCAAAAAATAGTTAAGGTAAGACCCTTCATTCGGAAGCCAAATTGACAGATCATGTAAGAAAGCTTGTGACTTTCGTGTTCATCCAATTTTTAATTCAATCTTATGATTCATGTCCTTTATCTGGGTAACTGGAAGTAGTTAAAGAATCGGGATGTCTTATTAAATACCGAGAAATTTCGAAGGAAGTCTGTCCATTATTTAAAAGTTTTACAGTGAATTGCATTTACCCAATTAGACACGTAACAAGGTTGGCTCAGATGTCGACGCATTTCGGATGTCTCAAATTTTTGGAACGGGACAGTTATTTTTTAATGTTACCCCCATGTCTTTAACGACGTCTGATGCCTGTCTGTCACATCAAAGTTTCTCGCTGAATTTCCCTCGATCCTGTTCGACGTTTAATCCTAGAGGTCCTCCCCCCCCCCCCATTTTAAACTCGAACTTATCGAGACTTTTGTCACAGATAATGTCAAAAGTCTTATGTATCTTTGCGAAAGTGGTACCGAAACTTGCCATAAGAGGACAGAAACGATGTTTGGTGTTTTTCCGTCATTTTACAGTTTTCCTGAGTCTAGCGTCTAGCTGGAGAGAAAATCTCAAGTCACGCGTCTAATAAGGCCCTATACATGTATTCAAGAACTTCTTCATTAGAAAATAGAAACCAAGTCTGTTGTCTGTCCGTTGTTGAAAAGTTTTGCCATAAAAGTTTTACCATTACCTCTCCTTTAGACTTTTAATAAAGATACACCTCATGAATGACCCTATTAAGTGACACCCCTTATCAAATAACCTTTTAATGAGCTAGCAGAAAGAAACCCCGACGTCTGTACGTTACATTAAAGTTTTATTGTGAACTGCATTCATTCGAGTTAGGCATTTCACGAGGATTGTCTTTATCAAAGACCCTATTAGTGGTTACCCTTTATTATAAACTTTTTAATGAGTGAATAGAAACGGCGTCTGATGTCAGCCCGTTATTTAAAATTTTACCGTGAACGGCAGGGAATCATTTAATAAGGTTGCTCCTTATTACACACGACATCTCGCTCAAATCGAATGACCTAAGTCTCCCACATAAAAAAGAATAGCAAAAAATTCATCCCGGAATCAAATGATCACTTACGTTTGTCCTGATAGAGTTCCCGTGACATATCCATAACTCACTGTTGCCGTCCATCACTGTACCCGTAACCGCCGGTCTATTGTGTGAGGCAAGACTGGTACGTGACAAACTCCCGACAATGCGACTGACGATTGTTCGGGCAGAAGATAAGAAAAAAGTTCGAAAGGGGCGGGAGGGAGACGCTCAATATGTGTCCCGAGTCGTCACTCCAGCCCAGTTTTAAATTGATAAAAAGACGGAATTTGGTGAATGCAGAGACGGGTGCGGTGGAATATCGATAAATTAAAAAAAAATGAGGTCATGTGGAGGCATTTTCTTTTAAATAGGGGATGAAGATTCTACAGCTGATTATAAATAGGTCTAGTAATTTTTAAATTTCTGTTGCACCCTATCACGGCTGCTCGTAACTTTGGATGAATAAAATGAAAAAATGGATAGTTCTTCCCATCAGCAGGATGATTCACTTTGTAGAGCACTAGCTTCGAGGCTGAGATACTCGGGTTCGAAACCCCGTCATTACAAGCGGAGAGACCGATATAAGGAACCATTGAGAAGCATATTACATTTATGAATTATTCGTGGGATACATGAAATAAATAAATATACATATATATATATATATATATATATATATATATATATATATATATATATATATATATATATATATATATATATATATATATATATACTGTGACTGGTGTGAGGTATAGGGATGAGGTCTTGGAGCCCTATGTTCGCCTTTTCAGGCGTGCAGTTGGCCGTGAGTTCATTTTAATGGACAATAACGTGAGATCACATAGAGCTCTTCTGGTAGACGAATTTCTGGAGATTGAGGATATTCGCCGGATGGATTGGCCAGCCAGATCTCCAGACCTTAACCCTATAGAGCATGTCTGGGACGCTCTGGGGAGTGCAATTGCAACTCGCAACCCCCCTCCGAGAACCATCCATGGAATGAAAACAGCGTTGTTGAACGAGTGGGACCAATTGCCACAGGAAATGATAAACTGCCTTATTTCAAGTATGAAATCACGCTGCGAGACCTGCATATCTGTAAGAGGGGACCATATCCCCAATTAACCCATTTTTTTTAATTCTGCAACCGCTGTTTCATACCTTCCGACTCCGACGAGTGTAACGCATGATCATACGTGTGTATTACAATTATTGAATGGTTATTTGTTTTGTATTGTATCAATGTATGTACATATCAAATTTCATTAAAATCGGTACAGTAGTTCTAGAGATAATCGACCAAGTCTGCAAATTCTCTTAATTTCTTACACCAGTGTATATATATATATATATATATATATATATATATATATATATATAGCGTTGGACCGACGAAAGATCGTGTAAGTCGAATTCGAGTAAGTAGGGGTACAACTTTGCATATAAATACATATAAGTTTTGTCAAATTGGGTCCAAGAACTTACAAAATCACCAGTTAAAAGGGAAAATATTGCATTAAAATTAAAATATTGTATTGCATTTTAATGTTATACATATGTACAAGGTATTAAAAAAATTATGTTGACGGTTTTAAAAAATCCAATAAAGTAGTCTGCCTCTTTTTTTTCCGCAATGAATTTCTTCAAGGCAGACTAACATTTTTTTATTCCCTGCTTTGTCGTGATCCCGCTATCTTTATTAAAGTCTGTATTCTCCAAAATCTGTAACCCTTTCTCAATTGCGTCTTCAGCCAAGTTTATAATTGTCATTAGGTTTTCTTCTGGAATTGAGTCTGAAGTGTCGGTGATGCTTTGGTCGCGCATCTCTATGATATCATAGACTATCAGCTACTCAAGATGATAATATATCTATATCTATAAAGGAAGAAGTCCTGACTTATATATATATATATACACGTATCAACGCCCAGCAAAAACTATTGGAGATACAGATATCAAATTTTAGGAGCTTATTACTTTTGTGCTGAAGGCGTCATTTAAGAAGCGATTTTTCAAAAATCGCCCCCCGAGGGGGGGAGGGGGGCAAAACGTGTTTTTTACATATTCCTTTATATCTCAAAGAATAAAATCGATATCCATAAGATTCTTGCTTTAAAATGTAAGAAACATGAGTACCTAAAAACCAATTTCAGGATTTTTCAAAATTCGTCTCCCAAGGGGGAGAGGGGGGGCTAAACGTGTTCTTACGTGTTTTATCTATATATATAAAGGAATCAACACCCAGCAAAAACTATTGGAGATACAGATATCAAATTTTAAGAGCTTATTACTTTTGTGCTGAAGGCGTCATTTAAGAAGCGATTTTTCAAAAATCGCCCCCCAAGGGGGGGAGGGGGGCAAACCTTTTTTTTTACATATTCTTTCGTATCTCAAAGAAGGAAATTGATGTCCATAAGATTCTTACTTTAAAATGTAAGGAACACGAATACCTTAAATCCAATTTCAGGATTTTTTAAAATTTGGCCCCAAGAACGAGGAGGGGGGCTTAACGTGTTTTTCACGTATTCCTTCATATCTCAAACAAAGAAACAGATATCCATAAGATTCTTGCTTTAAAATGTAAGGAACACGAATACATTAAAACCAATTTCAGGATTTTCAAAATTCGGCCCCATTGGGGGGGGGGGGAGGGGGCAAAACGTATTTTTTACATATTACCTCATATCTCAAAGAAAGAAACAGATATCCATAAGATTCTTGCTTTAAAATGTAAGGAATATGAATACCTAAAAACCAATTTAAGGATTTTTCAAAATTCTGCCCCCAAGGGGGTTAGGGGGGCTAAACGTGTTTTTACGTTTTTTTTACATATTCCGTCATATCTCGAAGAAGGAAACAGATATCCATAAGATTCTTGATTTAAAATGTAAGAAACACGATTAAATGTAACAAACACGATCAATGTCACGATTTTTCGACATTCGCTTTAGATTTTGAAAAAATTGCTAGAAACAATCCAATAATTTATATTTCCTATATATCACCATTTTGAACACCAAATTGGTGGTAGGAGAAAAGAGAGAGATCAACCTTAATTAAATGAAGTGTGGAAAGGTGTGTGTGTGTGTGTGTGTGTGTGTGAATTGTATATATTTCGGTTGTTAGTACGTATACATCTAGAGCTCAGGTTAACTCCATTCATTTTTATTATCCTGGGCAACGTCAGGTAATTCTTTGTTTATGAAACCGGCGATTTTCACAAGGGTTTACGGGGAAGCCCTCAAACTCCTCGATGGGCGGGATCCAGTGGGTTATCAAAATTGAAAGAAACATTTTAATGCTGGCATTAGCATGAGGGGGGGTTTTATAATATGCTGATGGGATGATGACCAGTGGAGATGGGTATAGATTGCCATAAAATACAAATATACATATCATACAAGTAAGCTTTATTAAGGGTTCACCCGTGCAACGCCGGGTATATAAAGCTAGTGTATTTATATATATATACACTCTGTCACAAAAAATATATGCACCCAGAAGAAATCGAGCTAGTATCACGATACTTGGCAGGAATGTAGTCTGGTAAGAGGTATGTAAATAATTAAAATATCGACGCCAATGAGACAAGGGTAAACGCGCTATGCGCATATGAGATGCGCAGCTGGGAGAGTTTAAAAGCATGATTGCTCGTGCCATAGGGTTATTCAAGCAAATCTGTCGACTTGGATAGAGGGTATTGTAACTAGAGATGCCTCTGAGACGTAACCGGCGACAGTACGAACAATTGTCGGACTTTGAGAGGGGACGTATAGTAGGCCTCAGAGAAGCGGGTTGGCCGAACAGGCGTATCGGCCACCACCTCGGTTGGAACGATATGGTAGTTGTTCGGTGTTGGCAACAATGGATCACGGAAGGGAATGTCTACCGTTGCGGAGGGTCAGGGTGTTCCAGGAACACAAATGCGCGCGAGGATCGCGCAATCATAAGAGCGGCCACGTCCACACCAACAACATCGCTAGAATCGGTTCGACGCCATTTACCACCTTCCAGACATCCGGTGGTATTTACCACCTCAGTGGATTTTTGCCGACCTCGGGCAAGCTGGAGTGTGACCGACTGGAGGCGTGTGATCTTCAGCGATGAATCCCGATTCAGTCTCAATGCTGATGACCCGCGCATACGCATGTGGAGGCGTCCAGGCCACCGGTCCGATCCGACATTTGTTGTCGAGAGGCAGACGGCGATTACACAAGGTGTGACAGTGTGGGGAGCGATTTGTTGGGACGCACGATCACCTCTAGTCGTCCTTCAACGCACGTTGACGGCACACAGTTACGTGGACGAAATTTTAACTCCAGTTGTACTTCCTATGCTATCAAGTCGCCCAGGTGCCATTTATCAGCAAGACAGCGCTCGTCCACATACTGCGCGACTCTCCCAACAATGTCTTCAAGGATATGACGTACTCCCATGGCCTGCCAGGTCACCTGACCTCTCGCCAATAGAGCACGTCTGGGACGTGCTTGGAAGGCAACTGCAGCCGTCCCGGAATACTGGGAAATTAACTGCCCAGTTGCAAAAATTATGGCATGATCTTCCGCAGGAGGTCATAGGTGTCCTCACTGATTCGATGCCACGCCGTGTTTCGGCTTGCATAGCTGCCAGACGTGGATTTACTACTTACTGATTTGTAACCTTTTTCATGCCATATCGTCTTAATAAAACGGTCTGTTCTTTTGAATTTGTAATCATTTGCTTATCTCCTCATACATTACATACATGTTAAGTTTCGTGATATTAGCTAATTTCCTTCTGGGTGCATATATTTTTTGTGACAGAGTGTATATATATATATATATATATATATATATATATACTAGGCTAATCAATCCACAAGTGCGCGGTCGACGACAAACGGAAGACAAAAGCTGTGGCACCCGTGCATAATGATAGGTTGAATCCCACTGGATGTCGTGTTTGTTGAATGAGGCAGGCATATAATCTTCATTAATATGACATATCCTCTGGCATGGTTTTGATGACACTGCGGTATTGTGCCGTAAACGGAGTTCAACGATACTCGCTTTTGTAGGAGTTTGGAAGCGTACGTGTCCTTGACCGTGTGCCGCCGAACCTCTTTCCAGAAATGGATCGGTCACGTGTATCCAAAAGCCTCGAAGGGAGATGGATTATTTGAATCCTTTGAGCCCAATTTAGAAAGAGAAACTTTGGAGATACTGTTTCTCTGTCGACGTCCAGTTCTCAAAGGTACAGGTCGATGTAAGATGTCGGAGACGCACGATATTTCCAATATATTAGTGTGAGAATAGTTAGGAAGGGTTTTCTTAAAATATTTGGATTACCGTAGACGCAAACAACGCAGATTTTCGTTTTCGTTTTATATTATTATTTATTTGTCCACCCGACAAAGAGAAAAAAGAACAGAAAATATCCTTTTCTGTTCGCCTTTTTATTGATGCTTTATGTGATTCCTTCAATATACTTCGCATTTTGCCCTCGGAAGGGGAAGAAATGGTATGCACGATGCTAATCAGGAACTCGAACAAGAAAAAAGCGAGCCGAAAAATGCTCGTTTTCTACCAAGGAGGGAGTGAGGCCTGCCTGTCACTGTCCTTCGACAAAACCAGGCAGGCAGCCCGGTGAGGAAAGCAGAAATATTGAATTAGAAAGTTCAGCACACCTCTAGGGGCTATTTTGTGATAGCCAGAAAGAACTCAGGGGGAAATCTCGAATTGAACGTTACATCTTTTAATGATGTGAACTTCGAGTGGGAGGATATTTTGCGTGCCGGGTTACATTTTCTTCAGTTTAAAAAGAAAAAGAAAAAAAATTGTAAGCAAGCTTCGAGGAACGACAGAGTTTAGATTGTTACTGCATGGCCGTCATGCTATCTTACCACTGGGCATGGGTCATCTAATACAGGTCAGTTATATTAAAGTAAGCAGACTACTCTATTAGCTCTAAATCGACTCTATTAAATGAAAATAAAAATTAACTTAAAAAATGCAGAGAATATTTAAAACACGTCATAAGTTTCATTTTTGGTTATGGACAGTGTTTTAAAATGAACACTCGCGTTTCATAGAAATAATACGGGACATTTTAAATTGAAACAGCAATATAAGATTTTATATAATTAAAATTTTAACGACCGAAGGAAAGTTCAGTAAATTTTCACCCAAGTTTGGTCCCTTTGAATGAATGAAAATAATTATTTAGCCAAGTTTTTTATGACTCCACTGAAAATGAGAGGCAAGAAAAATAGTATTTTGTGCCCTTAAAGGCATTTCCTCAGACAGCCGCTCTAGCGGAAATGAAAAGCGACCAGCCGATGTTCAATACAAGCAAAGCGACAAAGTAAACATTCACTTTCTGCTTGAACTTTATCACCAGTGATCGTGAAACCATCTAAAAGACACTATTTACAGTGATTGTTATTTTGAACCGTTCGGTGACGAATTGTTTGAGATCGTTATACCATATACTACCCATCAGAGTTCATTAAAAGGGGTAGCATCGTCTATCGTCCAAAGGCTAACATAGGCAATGTGTCGGGACACCCTCAGAAAGTAGTTACTGCAGTCAGTAAACTAATATACAGGGTGGTCATAAAAAACTTTTCTGATATATGGACCTCTAGCGGTTGTTCCGTTCAACCGATCAAGATGAGATTCAGTTATTCAGAGGTATGAGCTCGGTATTCTGTGAACGGCAACAAAGTGGCGCTCACTGTTACGGTTATAGGTATAGAAACTCGGAATTTTCGAATGGCAACGCCCACTTTTTCTCGTCGCAAAATGCTCAGCGCATACGAAAACTCTAAAGAGCGTTGGAACGGTACGTGTATCACAAAAAACGGACGCGTTATGCTCGCACAAAAATCAACTCTGCGAACGGCCAACAAAAACACGGTGATGGCACCCATGTGGAAAATGTGTAATCCAAATAAATGTTTTCATTTGTCCGATCTGTGTTGGCATCAGTGGTGTCTTTCCTCTGTTGTATGCAAATTTCCTCCGTGCGCCCCGACCGTGTTTTTGTAGGCGTTCGTAGAGCTGGTTTTTTTTTTTGTGATACACGTACCGTTCCAACCTTACTTAGGGTTTTCGCATGCGCTGAGCATTTTGCGACGGGAAAAAGTGGACGTTGCCATTCGAAAATTTCGAGCTTCTGTACCTATAACCGTTACGAGCCTACCGTTTTACCTATAACCGTTCGAGCTTCTGTAGCGGCACTTTGTTGCCGTTCACAAAATCCCGAGCTCATACCTCTGAATAACTATATCTGAAATCTCATCTCGATCGGTTGAACGGAACGGCCGCTAGAGGTCCATATATCGGCAAAGTTTTTTTTATGACCACCCTGTAAATCTCAGAAAAAGTTGGTTCAATTTGATTTCCCCTCTAGCTTGATCTGCGCAGAATGGAACAGCCATCAGGGTCGGAGCCCGAAGCCAATTCTAAATTATTGAGACCGAGCCCACGTTGTTCCGTATCGCCTCCTGCGGGCCCACTGGTATGGTATGGCTGAAAAAATAGCTTCTGCTCTAGCGCATACAGATTGGTACAGCGTTCTCTGCATCTGCCAGTGATTTATGTCTCTCTGTACTCTGTTCTATGCGTGGATCGCCTCCTCTGGCGGTCCATCAAAGAAAGAGAGTGGGGTCAGCGGGTCAAATGGTGTCGAGCGGGGTCGGGGGAGACACCAGATCAAAGAGCGGGAATGGGGTGGTTCTAAATACCGTGTCTAATGTTACCGTGACTAATGTGATGACAGGAGTCGGGGAGAGAACTCTGTACCAATGTATATGCACCATAAGATATGTAATATCTAGGCAGCTAGAAGCTATCCCATTTGACGTTTAAAACACACGCGCGCGCGCACACACACACACACACACACACACACACATACATATATATATATATATATATATATATATATATATATTCTTTTGAGTCGCTCGAGGAGCGACTCAAAAGAAAGAAATGGATCGATAATATAATCGGTGTCTCGGGCGGCCATACTCCTCAGGCCTTACCCTTCTACTCTTATCGATACCACCCCTGGAAAAAAAAAGGGAACATAATAGACAAAAATTTTCTCCGTTCGTACCTCCAAGCAAAGCACGGGCAGACATAAAGAACCAGTCGCACAGAGTTGCGAAATGTGTGCTATCAGTCCCCCCCCCCCCCGAATGAATCTGCTAGGGGAGGGAACCTAGATAAATAGTGATTTATGATTTGGTGGATTAACCTCTACTGCCGGACAGGGCGCAACTTCTCTCCCCTCTCCACTACCTGCACGCGTCCCGGGCGGTCTTTGAAAGTATCGGATCGGTGATGTCCCTTATCGAACTCGATGGGCACCATAGATAAAAGCGAAAGGATACTTTTCAAATGAAGTGTGATTGAATTTATGGGAGTAGTGTCGGTTTGGTGGCGCGTGGTTTATAGTCGGGGGAAGCGGAATTAGCAGTGACGGATGGTTATTGTTTAAAATTTGCGAAGCACAGATGCCGCAGATATCGAACAATATGCTACGTCTCATTTTTAAAATGCCCCCCTCCCCCCGGTCATGAGGGCCACTCCCCCTATTCGTAGGCATTGAAGGATCCATATCGATATTCCGACGAAATTAGGGTTTATTTTGAAATATCATAACTGAATATCTCAAAGAATCCAAGCTATTCATGGTTCAAAAATCATAATGGACCCATTTGTTTCTTTTTCGGCTCAGTGCCGCCTATAAAGCCCCGTTGCCGGCTGAGCTTCGCTATTCCTTTCTCTTTTGTGGTAACGTATTGCAGACTCTGACACTTTTTCCCTAAATCTCCCATGCCATATTGTGATCAATCACTCTTGACTCGATGGATCGATCCCCCAGTCGATCTAGGTCGCAAATGATCAGTGGCGTAGCGAGGGGGGGGGGGGTCAAAGGGATCTGTCATGCCTCGGGTGCCACTTGCAGAGGGGCGCTAAATGGTCCTTTTAACTAATTCTACATATTATATTATGATAGGTTTTTTTTTTTTTTTTTTTTTTGGGGGGGGGGCGCCAAAGAGGTATCGTGCCCCGTGCGCCAGTCGGGAACGATATGCTCTCTACGTCGCTGCGAATGATTCGAGCTACTATCGATATACCTTCGAAATAAAGGGTGGAGATAATTAAACTAAACATCTTCACATTTTGAGTTGATCCTCGACTTTATGAAAATGGTATTTGAGCGTGTCCTTTTTTTTTCTCGTTTTAGAACTACCTTACCAAGTTAAAGGATTTTTTCTGATAATAAAATAGTTTTGCCATAAATAAAAGATTCCTCTCTCTCCTCTGCAGACGGCCACGAAATTGGAAATTCACACCTTTTTTTCATCTAAGGGGTGAATATACCGTAAAACGGAATAGATAACCTTTGAAGTTCTGGTGATTATCATTAATTTTTCTTGAATGAATAATCCTACTATTTTTGCATCAAAGTTGACCAGCGCACGACATCGGGCATTCGCAAAAAATAAGAACAAACGCTAAATCACAGATGATCAGAACATCAGAACCGCGACCTAAATACGAGTAATGTCTTATAATTTGGTAATTCCTAATACAGTTTAGATGAAATTTGCTTAATTTTGTTTCTAATCATGCCAGGGTAATTATTCTTACTAGCGGGGCGCCGTTCATGCTACGTTGGATGTCAAGAAAATAAAATCTTATGCGGCACAGATATACTTCAGAATGTGTCGTTTAATATTATTTAATATCGAGGTGGTCCGAGGGACTATATATATATATATATATATATATATATATATATATACATACACAGGGCTCAATTTGAGGCGGAACGCTCCGGAACGGCTCCTGTCTTTAGGGAAAAAAAATTACGATAGTTTAACACATTTATTTGATCACATAATTATTCTGTTGTTAGTGAGTGGGCCTGGCCTATTATATATATATATATATATATATATATATATATATATATATATATACATATACAGGGCTCGATTTGAGGCGGAACGCGCCGGAACGGCTCCTGTCTTTAGGGAAAAAAAATTACGATAGTTTAACACATTTATTTGATCACATAATTATTCTGTTGTTAGTGAGTGGGCCTGGCATATTATATGTATATATATATATATATATATATATATATATATATATATATACATATACAGGGCTCGATTTGAGGCGGAACGCGCCGGAACGGCTCCTGTCTTTAGGGAAAAAAATTACGATAGTTTAACACATTTATTTGATCACATAATTATTCTGTTGTTAGTGAGTGGGCCTGGCCTATTATATGTATATATATATATATATATATAATCTATATACATATACAGGGCTCGATTTGAGGCGGAACGCGCCGGAACGGCTCCTGTCTATAGGGAAAAAAAATTACGATAGTTTAACACATTTATTTGATCACATAATTATTCTGTTGTTAGTGAGTGGGCCTGGCCTATTATATGTATGTATATATATATATATATATATATATATATATATATATATATATATATATATATATATATATATATATATATATATATATAAATAAATATATATATATATATATATATATATATATATATATATATATATATATATATATATATATATATATATATAAATATAATATATATATATATGTGTGTGTGTGTGTGTGTGTGTTTGTTTGTTTGATTTAATATTATTCTATCGAGTTACATATGCCTGTTTTGATTTCATCTCATACGAATATAGTAGTAGTACTCAACAGAAAAATTCGGAACTTTTATTGCCAGCTCTGTTCCCTGATCTTCGTCTAAAGCATAGGTTCCCAAAGTGGTCCAGGTGGACCCCCAGGGGTCCATAGGAGACCACACGGGGGTCCACGTAGACGTGAAACGAAAACAGGGGTTCACAAGTTGTAAGTGGGGGTCTACAAAAAAATTTCTGGTTTTCATAATAAAGAACAAAAATTTTGGCTTGGATTTACCTATCAACGTAGGCAGGTAGCATCATTCACTAGGTAGGTGCTCAAAAATATTAGAGACTCAGTTCAAACACAGAATTGAATAGAACAATAGATAATAGTACAAGTGTACACCACATGTCGAGACTTGCAAAGTGCCGCCCGTGCGCCCGCTAGTCCGGGATGCTTGTTTAGACCTGCAAAGGGATGAAATGCGACTTGCGCTGTGCTTGCAATCTACATTAGTATAAATATGAATGCCAAGAACAAAACGTTATTCATTTGTTTCCGGGATTTTGAACATAAAAGTGTGACTGTGAGTGAATCGATGTCAGTGTTTGCAGTGCCGGAAAAAGTAAGTATCTGCCTATTTGTTATATTTTTATTGTATATTGTAATTTATCAATCATATTATATTTGTTTTACTATTTGAGTGTAGTAGGTAGTTATGTAGTAAAACTTAAATACTAGAGATTATTCAAAACTTCTATAAAAGAACAAAAAGCCAGGGAAGATTAAACTTAGGTACCTAGGTACTTTTTTGTTTAAAAATATTTATTTACGGGACGACGGCGATTAGTTAAAATAGCAGTGTTTCCGCAGGCATTTTGTTTTTTTTTATTGCAATAATTCTATTCTGTTGTGTTATAATAGCCATATTCTGGTAAAACCGCCTCAAAAACAAACATTTTTTACAGGTCACAACTGATACGTAAAATGGCTGAATCTAAGAAGAAATGTCGACAGTACAGTGTTGATTATTTGAAATTTGATTTTCTTCCATCAACGGCAGACAAACGATTGCCCATGTGTCTTTTATGCAACAAAGTTCTGAGCAATGACTCTATGAAACCATCGAAGCTCGAAGACCATCTAAGAAGTTGTCATCCTGAAAAAATAGATAAAGATCTGAAATACTTTCAAACATTGAAGGAAAAATATGAAAAGAGACCTACCGTAAATAGTATGTTTGCTTCAACGTCTCAAAGTAACGATGATGGCTTGCGGGCATCTTACAATATTTCGTTGCTTATAGCGAAATCTGGAAAACCGCACACCACCGGAGAAGAGTTAATTTTACCCGCTATTGAAGAGGTTTTAAAAACTGTTCTGCACAAACCTCCATTTGACGTACTCAATAGAAGTCCTTTAAGTAACAACACTGTACAAAGACGTATTGATGAAATGAGCTCTGATATAGAAAGTTTCTTGTGCAATTATCTGCAAACCACTCATTTTTCTATTCAATTGGACGAGTATACTTTGCCTGGTAATGAAGCATTATTATTGGCATATGTTCGGTTTGTTATGGACGAAGAAATCCATGAAGAGCTGCTATTCGCAAAAACTTTGAAGTTGGACACTAAAGGCAAACCGATATTTAATGTCCTGAGTGATTTTTTTACAGAAAAATCTGTTCCATTTACAAACATTATTTCGGTGGCAGCAAATGGAGCTCCTGCCATGTTCGGGCGATATCGTGGGTTTATAAGCCATCTTAAAAGAATAATACCAGGACTAATTGCAATTCACTGTGTCATTCACCGACAGCACCTTGTAGCGAAAAATTTGAGTGATAGATTGCACCAATCGCTTCAATTTGTGATTAACGCAGTTAATAAAATAAGAAGCAATGCTTTGAATACCCGTTTACTTGCACTATTGTGCGATGAAATGATTTCCAACGACTGCTCTTGCATACTGAAGTACGCTGGTTGTCGAAAGGTGCATGCTTATCGAGATTATACTCACTTTTCGAATCAGTGATAGAGTTTCTGGAAACTAAAGCACCAGATTTAAAAGAAAATCTGATCAAATATAAAGAGGACATTGCGTACTTAACAGATTTGTTCATAAAATTCAATGACGTTAACTTGCAGTTACAAGGAGACAGCCTTAATTTAATAAAAACAAAGGGTGTAATTTCGGCTTTTCTTGGTAAATTGAAATTAATGAAGCAAAATATTTGTCGGCGCGAATTCTCCCAGTTTCCGCACTTGTCACAGATAGAATGTCATGATGAGGATATTCAGACATACGCTCAACATTTAAATACCCTGCATGATAACTTCAAAAATAGATTTGAAGATATTCTGACAATGGAAATACTACCATGGATCATAACCCCATTTGATGAAACGGAAGAGGCGAATGTGGTATTACAAGAGGAGATACTTGAGCTCAGCACCAACGAGGAACTGAAGGTGAAATTTAAAAAAGGCTATCAAACATTTTGGCTGCAGGCAAAAATCCCCCAAAAGTATCCTGGGCTGTGGGAAACTGCGAGAAAATTTTTGATAGCGTTTCCCTCGTCATATCTTGTCGAAAGAAGTTTTAGTGCCGTTACCAACCTGTTAAAAAAAAAGAGGAGCAGATTGAACATCACAGAACGGGGAGATTTGAGATTACTTCTTACAAAACTGGAGCCAAATATTGATAATTTGCTGTCAATTCATCCAGTACATCAGTCTCATTAAAAGTATGACTATTTTTTATTGTTGATTTACATTTCAGAGTTCATTGTTGATTTTTTGTCGATTGTTGATTGTTTGTAATAATAAATGTTTATAATTTTGTATAACCACAAGTATTATTTTAATAAATAGGACACAAGAAAATGTGCTACTTTTTTTTTCTTCTTAACACCCTCAATTTAGGGTGATATTTTTTAGAAGTTTTGGGAATACAGTAGAAATGTAGCAGCAGGGGGTCTACCGAAAATAGTAAAACTTTGAAAGTGGTCCACGAGAAAAAAAAGTTTGGGAACCTCTGGTCTAAAGGCACTTCCATCGGCCTCGAAAATATGTTTGGAACATTCCGCAAACAAACACATGTTTCTGGTTTCCCAGTCTAGTGACTTTCTCGCTCATTTCCCGTCATGCGTCATCAGAGGGGCTATCACCTTCTGGTTCCATGAAAAACGAACTCCCCGATGATGGGACCTTACTCACTGTTAGATCAGTTATCAGTTGGGGTTATTAGAGGGGAGGAGAAGGGCGTTAGGGGGCATGACTTCCCTCATCAGCCTCCCCTAATAGACCAGAGTCAACATCAGAGGCGGACGATTTCAGTTGCATGCGGATATAAGGAATGAGTTATTGACAGAAATAACCGAATAATTCTGTTTGATATTGGAAATGACCGAAAACTGGTGATTTCTTTTATCAAACACTTCTCTTTTATCTGAGTATCAGCCGAAATCGAATATCCTGGCTCATTAACCCCTTAACGATCGCAGAATTTTCAAGAAAACGGTAATAAAAGTGCCTATCTTTTTCGGAGGATTCCATTTATATCTTGATCTGCACATATAGTTAAAAATAAATAAATAAATCCCCAATTACATTATAAATAGTCTGGTGCTGCCATCTAGTATGCAAAATAAGAAATAAAAAATTTTCAGGGTAAATGAAATGGATTGTTTTAATCTCTTTGGTGCGTTACTTTTAAACACTCCAGCCCGGAAATATCACGGGCACGAGAAATAGAAGGTGAAACCTCACCCCGTTAATTTTGACGGGAGCGAAAAGGAAGGGGTTAATACGCCTAACACGGATAATCCGGATATATTTCTGAATGCCCCGAATAGAAGCATTTCAGAGGTGACTTCAATGGGGTTCCTTTAAAAAATAACTTACCAATTTTTCTTCTGTAGTTTTGGTGTTTAATATCCTAGTTTGCGAACCTTTTTTAACAGTGATCCAGTTTAACATGTTTGGGTTATCATGGATCATGGCTTGTACAGTCATTACGAATCCAATAGGTGGCTCTATGCGCCAGAATATTCGGTACATTCGGTACAAGCAGTGACGTAGACAGGATAATTGTCTGAGGGGGTTGAACTTCCTTTTACAAAAACGACTGCAAATAACAGAAGTTTGATACTTTACTGTAGATATATACAAAGAGTTCGAGGTCTTTGGGGGGGGGGGGTATATAAGCCCCTCATCGCACCTAGCTACGCCACTAGTTCACATTGAGTATCTCTTATTCGAAGCACCTGAGAAGTGAAATATTCTGGATTTTGGACATTTTTTCAAGGATGTCAAAAGATTCTTTAAAAATGCATAGCCACTCATGCAAATGCATTTCCATTTATGTTTCTTAAACATTTTGAACCCATAACATCTTGACCCCATAACATCTTGAACCCATAACATCTTGAACCTGGCGGTAATAAACTCAAAATTCCTAATAATCTTAAAAATATTTGTCTTCCGGCATTATGAAACTTTTAAATTATATAAATCTATTAAATTAAATTAAATTATTTATTTAGGGCGCGGTGGCCCAGTTGGCAAAGGCGTCGATCCAGTGATCTGAGGGCTTCGGGTTCGAGGCCGGTCACTGACAAAATCCCCCACCGTGTTCACTAATGCCGGGGCACGTAAAATAGGTCGTGGCTGCAATGTCCTCCAAGTTCTTAAATTTACCTCTGGAGGTGCGGGGTCAAGTGTTCCGGTCTCGTCACTTAACTCGATTCAAAATTATGGCACCGGCCCATAGGAAGATAATGCTGGTCCACCTATAAGGTGCTCCCAGAAAAGTGGCCAGCAAAACCGTGGTGCCATATGACTGTAAGAGTAATGTCCAAGTAACCGTCTGCCGCATTGGAGAAGAAGAAATTATTTATTTATAAATATTATTTAACTTACATATAAAATTTATTGAATTTTATATAATTTATTAATTTAGTCATTTATTTTATTTTGCTAAAATTTATTTTATTTATTAACTTATTTACATGGTTTATTTAAATTTGTCTAAATTTTTTAATCTCCTTAGAGGGGGAAAAAGTAGAAATCAAAGTAACTTTTGCTTCTAATTTTTTTTTCGGTGTAAACCTTGGGAAGAATTTGAACACATTATGGGGCGGTTCCGAATCAACTCGTGTTCTTACGCCAATGTCGCCCTCTTAATTTTACACTCAGACGTTCTTTTAGGAGCTAAATCCATGGATCCAACTATGAAATTCCATATTCATGACCTGAATGAGTTTCAGGCAGATCCTCCCATTTTTTCATTCAAACTGTGAATCTCAAACCTCCATATAAAGAACACAGATTTCAGAAAACAAAAATGCCGAACTTTATTCCAAAATGCCAGTTTCTGACGGGGATTTGCGTATACATTTAAATGAAACTGCCGGTCAACAATGTGTCGAGATATATCCGTTCAAAGACGACAAATTCTGAAAAAAATCCATTCCAAGATTCAGATAGATTATTCCATTCTAGTTCAGATATGCAGCATGTTACAAGTAGACTGTCATTGGGGTATCTGGCAGTGAAGTGGTCATGTGGTTTGTGTTATTTGAATTAAAGATCTCCGTGGAATATTTTCAGTCAAGAAAATGTATATGTGCATTTTGAAAGGGAATTTTGTGTCTTGGATACCCTCGAATGGCACGAGTCAAATTTGTGCATGAATTTCATACTTGCGCATCTTTGAACATCTCAAAATGGAATCCGTTGAACAAAGTGGTATGCACTTATCGTCACTCCTTTTCTAGATTAGTACTGTTTATGCTTTACTTTAAGATCCGTTTTTTTTATAAAGAGAATTTTGAAACCGGCAAAACGGCAAGATCGAATGTTCTTCTAAAATTATAAACATGCCTTATTCGTATATGCCTTTTTTTTTAATACAGTACTATCCTTTAAATATAAGCTGCAGCCTTCAGCTTTATGTATGTTTTGGTGTAGCATTTCCCGGGTATTAGTTAAATATTTATCCTTTGAAATTTTGTTTTGTTTGTCTTATTTAAAAGAAAATGAATTAGCCTGAAAGGGGACCAAGATTTTTACAGTGCGAAAATGAGGCAAATTGTAACGGAGAATGACTAATTGATTTAGATGTTTTTCAAGATTTAAGGTAGCGAGTACAAGGGAAAAAAAGAAATATCTGAATGCAATTCAAACAGGAAAAAACGGCCCATGCAGTCTACATATAGAAAAATCGGAGTTCACACATTCTGAGATTTTGTGTAACATTCGGCAGCATTGTATCTCGGGTTATGACATCACGTCAAGTGACTACTCGATTGTGTATGCTGACGACCATATTGAAGCAAAAAAGGGAGAAATTGACTCTACCTAAATACTGAATCAGTTTTTTATAGTTTCTACCCGAACATAACTATTCAACGGTTTATGCCTTCACTGACTCACACGGGGCGTTACAAGAAGGCAAAAGCGCTTTTCAGTTCCGAAACTATTATTCTATTGAAAAGGGTGTTTAAAAATGGCTTTTACTCGCCCAATATGAGTTACCATGGACAAGGACATGGTTTAACATGTTCTTGTTTACCATGGACAAGAACCATGGACAAGAACCTAGTCATCCAATAATGGATAATGAATTTTCAGTGATTATTCCACAGAGAAGTCCATTCTGTTTTCGTCAGAATGTAAGTTCATTAACGACGACATACGATAGCTCTCCAGAAAATGTTCCACCGCCTACTGTTTCGGTACAGATACCTACTTCAGGCACTCGACATCGCCTCGGGACACGCGGCGCTGACTAACGAGACGGCCGGACCACCCTGCGGAAAACGAATCCTTCTGGACCGCCCTCCTCGTGCCTGAACGGACTCCGTTGTTCCGCATCTCGAAAACACTTCTGAGGGGCATCGAGAGAAGGTGTCCTTTACTTTCTGATTGGCACTCGACGTAACGTTGTCTATGACAGTTTATAGGAATTGAGATGTGTTTGGATCTCGCGCGTGGCACGGAACCTTGATGGAAGTGCTCGCAATTGGGTTTTTGTCGTGGGTGGCAGAGCAGCTGCCAACCCTGCGACAAAGCTGCGCTTATTTCATTTTCGTTTGTGTTTAGGGGCATAAAAGTTTGCATGTGTTAGCCTCTCGTTGACAGTTGTCACATCCTAAGCGTTTTCGGATTTCTCTTTTTGTCTATGGAGTAGTAGTTGTATTATTTCTCGCGTTCTCGTTGAAAATGGACCCTCGTGAGACCGAGCCCACATCGAGGACGTTGGTTCTGAAATAGGGATATTCATAAAAGGAATCTGTACATTTTTGCATTCGGGGGAGGGGGGGGGGGAGATTTGTTTAGAAGCATTTTCGAAGAAAATTGGATCTTAATTTTGAAGCACTGGAAAGCGGTGGAAAAACATGTAAGGACTCGAGGAATCGAACTTCGACACAGCCACTCTCGTGATGACCAAAAGAAAAAAAGAACACATACAATATTTTTGTCGGGCTCAACTCTATTAACACTGAAGAAACAGTACTCCAGTAAAGGTTTTGGCGAAAGGATCATTCAAAGACAGTGTTATTTTAAACGGGAGGATAGGGGTTTGGTGGCAACACTGTCTCTGCAATAAAGGTGGTTTGGTTTGGAGCACTACAGTCATTTTCTGCTACACGAGGGCTAATTAAACCGGGACCTACTGCTTAAAGCTGATTCCGAACGGCTACAAACTACCATGCCAACAGCGAGACTCAAACCCACAGACTCTGGTGACGAAGGCCAGCACCCTAGCCATTCGGCCATCATCCAGCTTGCAATAAAGATATTCGGCTGAAGTTGAATATGTCGATGACAATGGAAGTAAAGTTATAAAATTCCTGTCATTATGTTGGTAAATTTGCTTCCATATTAATAATAGTTTTTATATTATTTCCCACTTAAATAGAGAACTGTGATGTTTTGTTTTTTTTAGAATACCGAACTACAACTTCTAGTGGCAGTGATTTTACATCATCTACCGCAGTGGTGATGATGTAAAAATGAAATACAAAAGCTTTTCAGCAATAAAAATTAATTTATTCCAGTTTCTTGGGGGGTGCGGGGGTGGGTTAACCTACTGTGAGGAACAATCCCACACTTCAAATGCCTATATATGTGTGCGTGAGTGCGTGTAAGTAAGTAAGTAAGTAAGTAAGTAATCTGGATGGAACGATTCCAATATTTCGATTACTTTAACTATAAAACGTTGCTTCTCGACTTTGGACCTCCGGAATGTGACAAAAAAAGGAAGGAAATTAAATATAATCTTTAAATGTTACTAATCCATGCTATAGAGATACTGATGGGAGGTGAAAAGGCGTTCTAAAACACCAAAGGTTTGGCAATAACATCTTATTTCTACTGGAGAATTTATGGATGGGCAAATGGGTAGGTTAACTGGACGCATTACAGTGCTCGACAAGTCTTTTGGGGACTCAACTGATAAAGAGCTTGTTTCAAGTTTTAGAAGTGAAAAAAAAAATCAGCTTATTTGAAAGTACATCGGAAGTCAATTCTTACTGACATAAATAACAACCCATTTTCAAATTATTTTGGATGACCTGGAATGTCCAGTGTGCCGGCTGGGCATCACTATCCCAAATATGTACGAAAAAAAAGTTAACGTACGCTATGCCTATGGGTTCATCACAAATGGATACCAATCTATACCATTCAAAAATCTTTTTAACACTATTTGGCACTTCTAGAAATCGTTATAATGAAAGATAACAAGGCGTCTGTAGAAGTGTGGTCAGAGTACTGAATGAACTGTCGAAACAATATGATAAAAAGCAAACCGAGGAGTTCTGTTATAATTTCACATTATAGCATAAATATACGTATACAATGGATTCACCGATGGGAATCGAGTGTTCTCACTGTACAAATTTCGAACCTATTGATCCACGATAAAACGAAAGAGATCCCCCGACGAACAATGATATTGTTCCGTTTTCCTGGGTTTGATAGGATTGGATGAAATCTCTTCAGAAAGTGCACACAAAATAAAAATTTTTATTCAAATACATTTGAAAAATTTATTTGAATAATTCAAATAAATTAATACAAATAAATCTTCAATTCAAATATATTTTTTATTCAAAATAAATTTTTTATTCATGGTTGACATGACCTTTGATTGGTTTGACACATCACGTGGTCATTGCAAGGAGCTCTGAGTTTCGTTAAAGTTTTTAACGCCGACGCTACGTAACGCACCGGATTCAGCGTGATCAGGCAGTAAGGAAAAGCCCCAAAGAACTTCCACATTAACAAACTTAGAAGCCCGCAGACGGCAACGAAATTGTCCGGGAGAAGTAGATTGATAGAAAACAGGAAAGCACAGCAATAAACAACACTTTTCAGCAATTATTTCAAGTCGACGACAGTAGCCGCTAGGAGAGAGGCAGGCAAACATGTGATATTCTACCTCAAATAGAAGTAACAGAGATTCAGTTTTAAAGAACGTGTATAAAGCATGAGAATAGCAGGTTCATCAATAGACATAGCGTCGGGGGTGGGACACGGGGGGCACGTGACCTCCCCCTCCAACTTAACTTGAAATAAATTAAAACGTTAATAGAAGTTCAGTTAAAATCGGAAAACTGTAGAAAACTTTTAAGAAACTTGGTTTTTTCCGCTCTTTCCGCTGTAAAACTGAATATTCCGATTATATCTTTAGCCTTAACATAGTTTTTAATACTGATATGATCCATAACAAAAATTCGATGCTATTTTTTTTTCTCATTTTATTTATATTATATTTTTCTCATTGTATAACTCTAGAATACTACTCAAAGATCAATTCTATTGTTATTCAATTTAAAAAATCATAATATTTTACATTTTAAGGACCGTCCGGCAGTCAATGCGCTGAGGCGATACCTAACTGAATTCAATTCATGCTCCCCCCCCCCCTCCCCCCAAAGAAAAAAAAGTTAACGTACGCTATGCCTATGGGTTCATCAGAAATGGATACCAATCTATACCATTCAAAAATCTTTTTAACACTATTTGGCACTTCTAGAAATCGTTATAATGAAAGATAACAAGGCGTCTGTAGAAGTGTGGTCAGAGTACTGAATGAACTGTCGAAACAATATGATAAAAAGCAAACCGAGGAGTTCTGTTATATTTTAACCTAGTTGGTGTTTCTCTAACATAACTGTCAGGCTGTGAAAGTAACATCTCTTTCAATCAAACTAGTGACGAAGGAGATAGGGGCGTTAAATATATGCATGGACTGGCAGAAACTCCACGTACAAACTCTTTCGGTTCAAAGCATTCACGCTTCGATCCGTGCCTTAGATACATATATATATATATATATATATATATATATATATATATGGCGGCCAGTCATGCTTTCGTTAAAGTGGCTATTTTGAGGAATGACCGAGGAATAGGGGTGTTCGGTTTGAGAAGTTTCACTGTATATATATACAGAGAAAGAGATAGATATATAGGTAAATATATACGTAGACCGGTAGGTAGATAGATGAATTAATATAGAATAATCGGTTAGAAAATGATCTCCTAAAGACTAACAGTGATAGAATAAAAGCAACAACTTAAAAGATTATGTAGCAGACGAAGACAAAAAAAAAAAAAAAAAAAAGTGTAGAATTAGATTCAGGAAGTATTTCGCTCCCGGTTCCGGATTGAGCACACATCCGTATTAATGCGTCCGACAGTGAGATCTCTCAATGGAAACATAAAAAGTGGAAACCCCAAATCCGGATAAGCTGGTTCTCAGACCCATCACTTTTGAATAATTTTTTTTTTCTAAAAATTCCAGGTGTCCGGAGATGGCAACCTTTGATTTATTCCCCGCAGAAACTTCTGATTGAAAATGGTCAAAATTAAGGATATTAATATCTAAATTTAATTTAAATAATATAAGTTTTGTACCACATTTTGTGATTGACGAAACACCAGGGGGTGGGGTGGGGGGCGAGTTGAACTGATAAAATATTTTTGATGCAAATTCAATAAAATTCCTGAGTTGATTCTAAAAATTTATTTCAATTATTGCCCCTACTGCCCGCACCCAGGTACGACAATTTTAATGATATCTGTTTATTTTGCCATTATGCGATCGATCGTTTAAGGTTTCTATTTTAAGAAAATGTATGTCTCTTGTTGTTATTCCATTAACTTAAGAACCACAACATGAAAACACCCTCTCTTTGCACTCAGAACAGTGAGGTAAAATAAGGAAATGGATCGTAAGGTATAAGATTTCATAATTCGGATGATCGAATGCAAGTTTGATATTATATAACAAGTTCGAAAATTCTGGGATGGATTGGTAAAAGAATGATACATCCCGATTCAATAAAAATTATCTCCACTTGTAATTTTTTACATTCATTAATTTACATAATTAAATTGCATAATTACAGTGACAAAATATAATTATGCTTACAATAAGAAACAAATATTTTTTTGCCATTTTTTAACAAGGGTAAACACCAGATTTTAAATATTTAAAAAAAAAAAATGCCATGACCTACAGTTTCACTGAAAAGTCCCGATCTAGGTTTGAAAACCCAGGTCTCGGAGCGTTGGTTGGAAGGTTCTGATTCCACAAAATTTCATCGAGCATCTCTTCAATTGCGGACAAAATGATTTCATAGTGGTGCCATCTTGTGTCGGAATTCAGATCTTAAAGGGATGCATCATTTATAAAATCGATGCTCAACCTGGAGATGAAGATTATGCATTAAAATTCAAATAAGGGTTCGATATTACCAATGTTGTCCGAAGAAAAAATTAGAAAATATTTAAATTTGTTCATACTGATATTCAACTTTACTAACGACATTAATTTACTATTACACATAAAATAATTAGATAAGAGTAAACAAAAAGTCTCTAGTCGTTGGAATAACTAATAATGATATATATATATATATATATATATATATATATATATATATATATATATATATATATATATATATATATATATATATATATATACAGTGGTACCTCGACTTACGAGTTTTTCGAGATACGAGCATTCTCTCGGTAGATTTTTTCGAGTTACGAACTAAAATTCGGGTTACGAGCAAGCTTAAGATATCCCACCGCTAGTTTGAGCAGCGAATGCCATGTTACGTACTCATCAAATGAGGACACGGGAAGCATATAATATTTACAACCTTTACAGTTATTATACAAATGTATAATATTATTCTGAGACTACTATCCAGTCTAAAACCGAGAGATTGGATTCTGAGAAAACGTTCTTCGGATTCTCAGAAAGAAGAATCTGGACATTACAGCCACAGTGAACGATGCAACAATCGCCCAGCTTCCGTGTCTCACTCATTCACTTTAAGAGACTACCTATACTAGTAATAAAAGCGAAAGTGAGGAAAGCGGGGCGAAAAGATCAAAAATCAACGAATAAGATTTAATTTTTCAGTTCAACCTTTCTCCTCCTCTTCCATCAGCATCTTCAAGTCTGATCTCCAAGGTAAATGTTGTACATTACACTTAATAAAACAAATTTATTGCCGTACATTCCGTATTGCGTTTTTATACAATGTTCGTCGTTTATAAGCCCGTTTTTCAAATTTAAAAACATGTAACAAAAAGATTGCGGTGTTTTGGGGGAGCCCGGAACGAATTAATGGCATTTCCATTCATTTCAATGGGGAAAATTGATTCCAGATACGAGCATTTCGAGTTACGAGCTAAGTCATGCAACGAATTAAACTCGTAAGTCGAGGTACCACTGTATATATATATATATATATATATATATATATATATATATATATATATATATATATATGTGTGTGTGTGTGTGTGTCTGTGTGTGGGAAATTTATCCCCACGCCCACGGTTCAAATGTCACAAATGTTTCAGTTAAAATATAATAATGCGTATTCACAGCCAACGTTTAATCACACAAAACAAATTATTACAATAAAAAAAAGTCTATGTCCGTTTGACAAGACAATAATGCTCATTTAGTCAGAGCCACAAAGAAAAAAACCTACAATCTTCATTCCGTCAACAACAAAAAGCATAACATAGCATAACATTTTAATCCAGCCAAAAAATAAAAATAACGTGCGTTCCAAAGAAACAGTTGAGTTGTAACTCGTTTGCTCCAGTGGCACGTTATCCGTAACTTGTGGCGCGCGTGTGTCTTGTGACTCTAAAATATCCGTGTTGCCACAAGAATTCTCAAAAGTTCGGCCATCCTGCAACCCAGACGTCCTCGGCTGCCTGAAACCGATGAACCTAAAAATATAAAAAGAATATATATATATATATATATATATATATATATATATATATATATATATATATATATATATATATATATATATTTATTTATTTATTTATATATATATATCCGTTTCGTGGATAGCACACTGAAAGTTTTCTGGAATAGACTATTCCAAATCATCTGACCACGACTTCATATGGTCGGCAGCAATGGAAGTTTTGGGAGGTCCGTCATGACACCCAACTTTTTCAACATCAAATCGGTCATTTAACTTATAGAGATTAGATTTCTTTCTCTTCTTATTGAATTATTTTCTATTCTTTTCCTCTGTTTGGTATCTTCTCTCATGTTATTTGAACTCCTTATTAAAGGATCGCTGGCTGTGGAATTATCCACCTCGAAACAAATACGATTGGACTGAGTTGATATTTTAAAACACTTTATTTCGAACAATTTTGACCTCCCAAATGGAGACCAATTCACTACAAACTGCTCGTTCAGAGCGTATTCCGACGACTGATGAATCACACACGATTCCGATATAACGAACGCCTCAGGCGCACAGAAGCAAACCTTATATACAGCTCCTGGCGGTTAAAGCGAAGTCTTCAAACCAGGCGGTTAAAGCGAAGTTCGCAGTGGCGCGAACACATCTCATTACGATTTTTCATTAATTGGTCCTTTAACTCATTCTGAGATATAAATTTTCTCTCACAGGTTTCACAGTAGTATCCTCCTTCGATTTCCTGAATTCTCGGATTTTCAGTTTCCCTCTTCTATTCGGTTGAAAGGGGAAATTTCTAAGGTGGTGAGATGGTATTGGTGCTCGGGGACGATTCTGTAACCGAGGTCTTGGATTCCAAGTTCTAAATCGGTACCCAAAAGAACCACGTTGTCTAGGAAAACAATGAGCTGGATTCAGAGGAAACACTTGATTATTAGGCGGTGGTCTGTTTCTAAAACCAGGAGGATTCATAGGCTCTGGCAAATTCGAGAAATGAAGTCTATTTTGAAAATTTCCAGGTACATTCCTCTCAGAGTCCTGATAGGGCCTAGGCGCTGGACTTGGAGGCCTTTGAAATGGCTGCCAGCTAAATCTATTACTAGTCGGATTCGGAATAAAGTTGTTCCGTGGACAATTTTGGCTAAACTTTGGGCTAGGAAAGCGAGTGTCTGGATAAGAGCTGTTCATTTGTCTGTGTACTCTGCATCCAGTCACATACAGAGATTTGCGCTCAAGATATTCTGCTTTTGGTGCAGGTGTTGGTTGAACGAAAGTCTGTGCTTCATTTATTTTACTTTTAAGCGAAACTCTGTTGTTAATCTTAGCGTAACTGACACAAAATGCATTTCTTCTTCCCAAGACTTCAACGCCTTTCTCATCAATCAAAATATTTAATTTATTAAGTACATCAGTCCCTATCATTACTTCATGACGCAATTTTCTGAGAACATAAAAGTCAGTTGAGTCTGAGAGGAATGTACCTGGAAAAGAGATTCTTTTCCAGGTACATTCCTCTCAGAGTGCTGATAGGGCCTAGGCGCTGGATTTGGAGGCCTTTGAAATGGCTGCCTGCTAAATCTATTACTAGTCGGATTCGGAATAAAGTTGTTCCGTGGACAATTTTGGCTAAACTTTGGGCTAGGAAAGCGAGTGCCTGGATAAGTGCTGTTCATTTGTCTGTGTACTCTGCATCCAGTCACATACAGAGATTTGCGCTCAAGATATTCTGCTTTTGGTGCAGGTGTTGGTTGAACGAAAGTCTGTGCTTCATTTATTTTACTTTTAAGCGAAACTCTGTTGTTAATCTTAGCGTAACTGACACAAAATGCATTTCTTCTTCCCAAGACTTCAACGCCTTTCTCATCAATCAAAATATTTAATTTATTAAGTACATCAGTCCCTATCATTACTTCATGACGCAATTTTCTGAGAACATAAAAGTCAGTTGAGTCTGAGAGGAATGCACCTGGAAAAGAGATTCTTTTCCAGGTACATTCCTCTCAGAGTGCTGATAGGGCCTAGGCGCTGGATTTGGAGGCCTTTGAAATGGCTGCCTGCTAAATCTATTACTAGTCGGATTCGGAATAAAGTTGTTCCGTGGACAATTTTGGCTAAACTTTGGGCTAGGAAAGCGAGTGCCTGGATAAGAGCTGTTCATTTGTCTGTGTACTCTGCATCCAGTCACATACAGAGATTTGCGCTCAAGATATTCTGCTTTTGGTGCAGGTGTTGGTTGAACGAAAGTCTGTGCTTCATTTATTTTAGTTTTAAGCGAAACTCTGTTGTTAATCTTAGCGTAACTGACACAAAATGCATTTCTTCTTCCCAAGACTTCAACGCCTTTCTCATCAATCAAAATATTTAATTTATTAAGTACATCAGTCCCTATCATTACTTCAAGACGCAATTTTCTGAGAACATAAAAGTCAGTTGAGTCTGAGAGGAATGTACCTGGAAAAGAGATTCTTTTCCAGGTACATTCCTCTCAGAGTGCTGATAGGGCCTAGGCGCTGGATTTGGAGGCCTTTGAAATGGCTGCCTGCTAAATCTATTACTAGTCGGATTCGGAATAAAGTTGTTCCATGGACAATTTTGGCTAAACTTTGGGCTAGGAAAGCGAGTGCCTGGATAAGTGCTGTTCATTTGTCTGTGTACTCTGCATCCAGTCACATACAGAGATTTGCGCTCAAGATATTCTGCTTTTGGTGCAGGTGTTGGTTGAACGAAAGTCTGTGCTTCATTTATTTTACTTTTAAGCGAAACTCTGTTGTTAATCTTAGCGTAACTGACACAAAATGCATTTCTTCTTCCCAAGACTTCAACGCCTTTCTCATCAATCAAAATATTTAATTTATTAAGTACATCAGTCCCTATCATTACTTCATGACGCAATTTTCTGAGAACATAAAAGTCAGTTGAGTCTGAGAGGAATGTACCTGGAAAAGAGATTCTTTTCCAGGTACATTCCTCTCAGAGTGCTGATAGGGCCTAGGCGCTGGATTTGGAGGCCTTTGAAATGGCTGCCTGCTAAATCTATTACTAGTCGGATTCGGAATAAAGTTGTTCCGTGGACAATTTTGGCTAAACTTTGGGCTAGGAAAGCGAGTGCCTGGATAAGAGCTGTTCATTTGTCTGTGTACTCTGCATCCAGTCACATACAGAGATTTGCGCTCAAGATATTCTGCTTTTGGTGCAGGTGTTGGTTGAACGAAAGTCTGTGCTTCATTTATTTTAGTTTTAAGCGAAACTCTGTTGTTAATCTTAGCGTAACTGACACAAAATGCATTTCTTCTTCCCAAGACTTCAACGCCTTTCTCATCAATCAAAATATTTAATTTATTAAGTACATCAGTCCCTATCATTACTTCAAGACGCAATTTTCTGAGAACATAAAAGTCAGTTGAGTCTGAGAGGAATGTACCTGGAAAAGAGATTCTTTTCCAGGTACATTCCTCTCAGAGTGCTGATAGGGCCTAGGCGCTGGATTTGGAGGCCTTTGAAATGGCTGCCTGCTAAATCTATTACTAGTCGGATTCGGAATAAAGTTGTTCCGTGGACAATTTTGGCTAAACATTGGGCTAGGAAAGCGAGTGCCTGGATAAGTGCTGTTCATTTGTCTGTGTACTCTGCATCCAGTCACATACAGAGATTTGCGCTCAAGATATTCTGCTTTTGGTGCAGGTGTTGGTTGAACGAAAGTCTGTGCTTCATTTATTTTACTTTTAAGCGAAACTCTGTTGTTAATCTTAGCGTAACTGACACAAAATGCATTTCTTCTTCCCAAGACTTCAACGCCTTTCTCATCAATCAAAATATTTAATTTATTAAGTACATCAGTCCCTATCATTACTTCATGACGCAATTTTCTGAGAACATAAAGTCAGTTGAGTCTGAGAGGAATGTACCTGGAAAAGAGATTCTTTTCCAGGTACATTCCTCTCAGAGTGCTGATAGGGCCTAGGCGCTGGATTTGGAGGCCTTTGAAATGGCTGCCTGCTAAATCTATTACTAGTCGGATTCGGAATAAAGTTGTTCCGTGGACAATTTTGGCTAAACTTTGGGCTAGGAAAGCGAGTGCCTGGATAAGAGCTGTTCATTTGTCTGTGTACTCTGCATCCAGTCACATACAGAGATTTGCGCTCAAGATATTCTGCTTTTGGTGCAGGTGTTGGTTGAACGAAAGTCTGTGCTTCATTTATTTTAGTTTTAAGCGAAACTCTGTTGTTAATCTTAGCGTAACTGACACAAAATGCATTTCTTCTTCCCAAGACTTCAACGCCTTTCTCATCAATCAAAATATTTAATTTATTAAGTACATCAGTCCCTATCATTACTTCATGACGCAATTTTCTGAGAACATAAAAGTCAGTTGAGTCTGAGAGGAATGCACCTGGAAAAGAGATTCTTTTCCAGGTACATTCCTCTCAGAGTGCTGATAGGGCCTAGGCGCTGGATTTGGAGGCCTTTGAAATGGCTGCCTGCTAAATCTATTACTAGTCGGATTCGGAATAAAGTTGTTCCGTGGACAATTTTGGCTAAACTTTGGGCTAGGAAAGCGAGTGCCTGGATAAGAGCTGTTCATTTGTCTGTGTACTCTGCATCCAGTCACATACAGAGATTTGCGCTCAAGATATTCTGCTTTTGGTGCAGGTGTTGGTTGAACGAAAGTCTGTGCTTCATTTATTTTAGTTTTAAGCGAAACTCTGTTGTTAATCTTAGCGTAACTGACACAAAATGCATTTCTTCTTCCCAAGACTTCAACGCCTTTCTCATCAATCAAATATTTAATTTATTAAGTACATCAGTCCCTATCATTACTTCAAGACGCAATTTTCTGAGAACATAAAAGTCAGTTGAGTCTGAGAGGAATGTACCTGGAAAAGAGATTCTTTTCCAGGTACATTCCTCTCAGAGTGCTGATAGGGCCTAGGCGCTGGATTTGGAGGCCTTTGAAATGGCTGCCTGCTAAATCTATTACTAGTCGGATTCGGAATAAAGTTGTTCCATGGACAATTTTGGCTAAACTTTGGGCTAGGAAAGCGAGTGCCTGGATAAGTGCTGTTCATTTGTCTGTGTACTCTGCATCCAGTCACATACAGAGATTTGCGCTCAAGATATTCTGCTTTTGGTGCAGGTGTTGGTTGAACGAAAGTCTGTGCTTCATTTATTTTACTTTTAAGCGAAACTCTGTTGTTAATCTTAGCGTAACTGACACAAAATGCATTTCTTCTTCCCAAGACTTCAACGCCTTTCTCATCAATCAAAATATTTAATTTATTAAGTACATCAGTCCCTATCATTACTTCATGACGCAATTTTCTGAGAACATAAAAGTCAGTTGAGTCTGAGAGGAATGTACCTGGAAAAGAGATTCTTTTCCAGGTACATTCCTCTCAGAGTGCTGATAGGGCCTAGGCGCTGGATTTGGAGGCCTTTGAAATGGCTGCCTGCTAAATCTATTACTAGTCGGATTCGGAATAAAGTTGTTCCGTGGACAATTTTGGCTAAACTTTGGGCTAGGAAAGCGAGTGCCTGGATAAGAGCTGTTCATTTGTCTGTGTACTCTGCATCCAGTCACATACAGAGATTTGCGCTCAAGATATTCTGCTTTTGGTGCAGGTGTTGGTTGAACGAAAGTCTGTGCTTCATTTATTTTAGTTTTAAGCGAAACTCTGTTGTTAATCTTAGCGTAACTGACACAAAATGCATTTCTTCTTCCCAAGACTTCAACGCCTTTCTCATCAATCAAAATATTTAATTTATTAAGTACATCAGTCCCTATCATTACTTCAAGACGCAATTTTCTGAGAACATAAAAGTCAGTTGAGTCTGAGAGGAATGTACCTGGAAAAGAGATTCTTTTCCAGGTACATTCCTCTCAGAGTGCTGATAGGGCCTAGGCGCTGGATTTGGAGGCCTTTGAAATGGCTGCCTGCTAAATCTATTACTAGTCGGATTCGGAATAAAGTTGTTCCGTGGACAATTTTGGCTAAACATTGGGCTAGGAAAGCGAGTGCCTGGATAAGTGCTGTTCATTTGTCTGTGTACTCTGCATCCAGTCACATACAGAGATTTGCGCTCAAGATATTCTGCTTTTGGTGCAGGTGTTGGTTGAACGAAAGTCTGTGCTTCATTTATTTTACTTTTAAGCGAAACTCTGTTGTTAATCTTAGCGTAACTGACACAAAATGCATTTCTTCTTCCCAAGACTTCAACGCCTTTCTCATCAATCAAAATATTTAATTTATTAAGTACATCAGTCCCTATCATTACTTCATGACGCAATTTTCTGAGAACATAAAAGTCAGTTGAGTCTGAGAGGAATGTACCTGGAAAAGAGATTCTTTTCAGGTACATTCCTCTCAGAGTGCTGATAGGGCCTAGGCGCTGGATTTGGAGGCCTTTGAAATGGCTGCCTGCT
This sequence comes from Dolomedes plantarius, assembly GCA_907164885.2. Lineage (NCBI taxonomy): Eukaryota > Metazoa > Arthropoda > Arachnida > Araneae > Dolomedidae > Dolomedes > Dolomedes plantarius. Next base: position 28,028,301 of record OU015495.1, on the reverse strand, counting down.
AAATCTATTACTAGTCGGATTCGGAATAAAGTTGTTCCGTGGACAATTTTGGCTAAACTTTGGGCTAGGAAAGCGAGTGCCTGGATAAGAGCTGTTCATTTGTCTGTGTACTCTGCATCCAGTCACATACAGAGATTTGCGCTCAAGATATTCTGCTTTTGGTGCAGGTGTTGGTTGAACGAAAGTCTGTGCTTCATTTATTTTAGTTTTAAGCGAAACTCTGTTGTTAATCTTAGCGTAACTGACACAAAATGCATTTCTTCTTCCCAAGACTTCAACGCCTTTCTCATCAATCAAAATATTTAATTTATTAAGTACATCAGTCCCTATCATTACTTCAAGACGCAATTTTCTGAGAACATAAAAGTCAGTTGAGTCTGAGAGGAATGTACCTGGAAAAGAGATTCTTTTCCAGGTACATTCCTCTCAGAGTGCTGATAGGGCCTAGGCGCTGGATTTGGAGGCCTTTGAAATGGCTGCCTGCTAAATCTATTACTAGTCGGATTCGGAATAAAGTTGTTCCGTGGACAATTTTGGCTAAACTTTGGGCTAGGAAAGCGAGTGCCTGGATAAGTGCTGTTCATTTGTCTGTGTACTCTGCATCCAGTCACATACAGAGATTTGCGCTCAAGATATTCTGCTTTTGGTGCAGGTGTTGGTTGAACGAAAGTCTGTGCTTCATTTATTTTACTTTTAAGCGAAACTCTGTTGTTAATCTTAGCGTAACTGACACAAAATGCATTTCTTCTTCCCAAGACTTCAACGCCTTTCTCATCAATCAAAATATTTAATTTATTAAGTACATCAGTCCCTATCATTACTTCATGACGCAATTTTCTGAGAACATAAAAGTCAGTTGAGTCTGAGAGGAATGTACCTGGAAAAGAGATTCTTTTCCAGGTACATTCCTCTCAGAGTGCTGATAGGGCCTAGGCGCTGGATTTGGAGGCCTTTGAAATGGCTGCCTGCTAAATCTATTACTAGTCGGATTCGGAATAAAGTTGTTCCGTGGACAATTTTGGCTAAACTTTGGGCTAGGAAAGCGAGTGCCTGGATAAGAGCTGTTCATTTGTCTGTGTACTCTGCATCCAGTCACATACAGAGATTTGCGCTCAAGATATTCTGCTTTTGGTGCAGGTGTTGGTTGAACGAAAGTCTGTGCTTCATTTATTTTAGTTTTAAGCGAAACTCTGTTGTTAATCTTAGCGTAACTGACACAAAATGCATTTCTTCTTCCCAAGACTTCAACGCCTGTCTCATCAATCAAAATATTTAATTTATTAAGTACATCAGTCCCTATCATTACTTCAAGACGCAATTTTCTGAGAACATAAAAGTCAGTTGAGTCTGAGAGGAATGTACCTGGAAAAGAGATTCTTTTCCAGGTACATTCCTCTCAGAGTGCTGATAGGGCCTAGGCGCTGGATTTGGAGGCCTTTGAAATGGCTGCCTGCTAAATCTATTACTAGTCGGATTCGGAATAAAGTTGTTCCATGGACAATTTTGGCTAAACTTTGGGCTAGGAAAGCGAGTGCCTGGATAAGTGCTGTTCATTTGTCTGTGTACTCTGCATCCAGTCACATACAGAGATTTGCGCTCAAGATATTCTGCTTTTGGTGCAGGTGTTGGTTGAACGAAAGTCTGTGCTTCATTTATTTTACTTTTAAGCGAAACTCTGTTGTTAATCTTAGCGTAACTGACACAAAATGCATTTCTTCTTCCCAAGACTTCAACGCCTTTCTCATCAATCAAAATATTTAATTTATTAAGTACATCAGTCCCTATCATTACTTCATGACGCAATTTTCTGAGAACATAAAAGTCAGTTGAGTCTGAGAGGAATGTACCTGGAAAAGAGATTCTTTTCCAGGTACATTCCTCTCAGAGTGCTGATAGGGCCTAGGCGCTGGATTTGGAGGCCTTTGAAATGGCTGCCTGCTAAATCTATTACTAGTCGGATTCGGAATAAAGTTGTTCCGTGGACAATTTTGGCTAAACTTTGGGCTAGGAAAGCGAGTGCCTGGATAAGAGCTGTTCATTTGTCTGTGTACTCTGCATCCAGTCACATACAGAGATTTGCGCTCAAGATATTCTGCTTTTGGTGCAGGTGTTGGTTGAACGAAAGTCTGTGCTTCATTTATTTTAGTTTTAAGCGAAACTCTGTTGTTAATCTTAGCGTAACTGACACAAAATGCATTTCTTCTTCCCAAGACTTCAACGCCTTTCTCATCAATCAAAATATTTAATTTATTAAGTACATCAGTCCCTATCATTACTTCAAGACGCAATTTTCTGAGAACATAAAAGTCAGTTGAGTCTGAGAGGAATGTACCTGGAAAAGAGATTCTTTTCCAGGTACATTCCTCTCAGAGTGCTGATAGGGCCTAGGCGCTGGATTTGGAGGCCTTTGAAATGGCTGCCTGCTAAATCTATTACTAGTCGGATTCGGAATAAAGTTGTTCCGTGGACAATTTTGGCTAAACTTTGGGCTAGGAAAGCGAGTGCCTGGATAAGTGCTGTTCATTTGTCTGTGTACTCTGCATCCAGTCACATACAGAGATTTGCGCTCAAGATATTCTGCTTTTGGTGCAGGTGTTGGTTGAACGAAAGTCTGTGCTTCATTTATTTTACTTTTAAGCGAAACTCTGTTGTTAATCTTAGCGTAACTGACACAAAATGCATTTCTTCTTCCCAAGACTTCAACGCCTTTCTCATCAATCAAAATATTTAATTTATTAAGTACATCAGTCCCTATCATTACTTCATGACGCAATTTTCTGAGAACATAAAAGTCAGTTGAGTCTGAGAGGAATGTACCTGGAAAAGAGATTCTTTTCCAGGTACATTCCTCTCAGAGTGCTGATAGGGCCTAGGCGCTGGATTTGGAGGCCTTTGAAATGGCTGCCTGCTAAATCTATTACTAGTCGGATTCGGAATAAAGTTGTTCCGTGGACAATTTTGGCTAAACTTTGGGCTAGGAAAGCGAGTGCCTGGATAAGAGCTGTTCATTTGTCTGTGTACTCTGCATCCAGTCACATACAGAGATTTGCGCTCAAGATATTCTGCTTTTGGTGCAGGTGTTGGTTGAACGAAAGTCTGTGCTTCATTTATTTTAGTTTTAAGCGAAACTCTGTTGTTAATCTTAGCGTAACTGACACAAAATGCATTTCTTCTTCCCAAGACTTCAACGCCTTTCTCATCAATCAAAATATTTAATTTATTAAGTACATCAGTCCCTATCATTACTTCAAGACGCAATTTTCTGAGAACATAAATGTCAGTTGAGTCTGAGAGGAATGTACCTGGAAAAGAGATTCTTTTCCAGGTACATTCCTCTCAGAGTGCTGATAGGGCCTAGGCGCTGGATTTGGAGGCCTTTGAAATGGCTGCCTGCTAAATCTATTACTAGTCGGATTCGGAATAAAGTTGTTCCGTGGACAATTTTGGCTAAACATTGGGCTAGGAAAGCGAGTGCCTGGATAAGTGCTGTTCATTTGTCTGTGTACTCTGCATCCAGTCACATACAGAGATTTGCGCTCAAGATATTCTGCTTTTGGTGCAGGTGTTGGTTGAACGAAAGTCTGTGCTTCATTTATTTTACTTTTAAGCGAAACTCTGTTGTTAATCTTAGCGTAACTGACACAAAATGCATTTCTTCTTCCCAAGACTTCAACGCCTTTCTCATCAATCAAAATATTTAATTTATTAAGTACATCAGTCCCTATCATTACTTCATGACGCAATTTTCTGAGAACATAAAAGTCAGTTGAGTCTGAGAGGAATGTACCTGGAAAAGAGATTCTTTTCCAGGTACATTCCTCTCAGAGTGCTGATAGGGCCTAGGCGCTGGATTTGGAGGCCTTTGAAATGGCTGCCTGCTAAATTTATTACTAGTCGGATTCGGAATAAAGTTGTTCCGTGGACAATTTTGGCTAAACTTTGGGCTAGGAAAGCGAGTGCCTGGATAAGTGCTGTTCATTTGTCTGTGTACTCTGCATCCAGTCACATACAGAGATTTGCGCTCAAGATATTCTGCTTTTGGTGCAGGTGTTGGTTGAACGAAAGTCTGTGCTTCATTTATTTTACTTTTAAGCGAAACTCTGTTGTTAATCTTAGCGTAACTGACACAAAATGCATTTCTTCTTCCCAAGACTTCAACGCCTTTCTCATCAATCAAAATATTTAATTTATTAAGTACATCAGTCCCTATCATTACTTCATGACGCAATTTTCTGAGAACATAAAAGTCAGTTTCAATTGTACATTTTTTGAAAGATATTTCAGAATGAAAATATCCAATCTGTGAAACTTCCTCATCTCCGATTCCCGTTAAAAATATATTACTGGAATTCAATTTAGGTGATCCGATTTTAACATAAAATTCATAATCCATTAAAGAAAGTTCTGACCCTGAATCACAAAGTACACTCACACCTACACCTTCAATTTCGGCTGTCATCTCGATTCTGTTAGGATTCTGTTCACACAGGAGTCCGTTGCGTAGCGTTAAGGGAAAGATGACGTTGAGGCGAAAATAAACCAATCATAGGCGTTAAAAACTTCATTGCTAATAGTTTGGAGGTTTGTCATTGGTTAAATATATTTCAATACTTTACGCTCCGCAACGGACTCCTATGTGAACAAGCCCTTAGAGTATTTTTTTTGTTATCGAGACCAGAGATTCTTTCTTTTCATCACACATATTGGCGGTATGTCCAAACCTTGAGTATTTAAAACACCGAATCTTTGATTTATTATCATTTCTTGAACTATTACTAAAATTAAATTTCATCCTTGCTTTAAAATCACTATCCCGAGCACGAATAATTGATGCTGATTTTTCGAAATCTTTACTCAGCAATTTCTCATCAATATTTCCATCCGTTTTCATGTTTAGATCGGTTTTTCTTTAGAAATTACGCCTCGAGGCATCATAATCATCCAATTTATTAACCAACTTATCAATATTTTTTATTGTGGGCAAGTCATCTAGAAAATGTTCACGAGCGTCAGGAGACATTTTCCGCTTTAATTGGTCTACAACCAAAAGTTCCTTCAAATCTTCAAATGTTTTGAAACCAGTAATCCCCTCTTCAAAATAAGTTTTAAGATCAAAAGCGAAATCGCGCCAAGAGGCGACCGATTCCTTCTTGTGTTGAACAAATTTTTGTCTAAACTGTTCTGGGGTCAGCCTAAAGTGTTTCAAAAGTAACTTCTTAACATGATCATAATCATTAGCCGGCGGATCTGGTTCTCTAGCGACAATGCTTATAATATCTAATGGCAACAATTGGAGTAAATACGTGACCCAATCTTCTTTAGGAATTTCAATGCGACTGATCTGCCTTTCAAATAATTTCAAATAAACACCTATATCACCGGACATATCATAACGTGTCATTAATTTCAACAAATTATGTTTTTTTAAAACAGTTGGCGGAACCGGAACATCGCCAATTCTTTTAATATTTGCCTCCAATTCGAGTTTCCTTAATTCGAATTGGAGAAAATATTCGAAAGGAATCCCGGTCTGCTACCTCTTTCCGTTCTAGCCTCTCACGTTCTGCTATCTGTTCTAGTCTCTCACGTTCTGCTATCTCTTCCTGTTCTAGTCTCTCACGTTCTGCTATCTCTTTCTGTTCTAGCCTCTCAGCAATAATAACATCTAATCTACTTTTACTAAAGTCCTCATCATAAATTTCTGAACTGGTGATGAGGTACAGGTGTGTTAGACGCACCTCAATACCAAGTTGGCGATTTTTTAAAATTTGGCGATTTTTTAATTTTGGCGATTTTGTGTTTGGTGTGGCAGCCATACGTTTTTGGCGAGATTTTGTTATTTTGTGGCAACCCAGTTTGAACGGCTAGTTGTGTGTGTTTGTTTACGTGATATAGTATGGCGGCCATGTTGTTACGAAATATTAATGACGTATTTTGGATAGTATTAGATGTAGATTTTACTTTGGTGTTGCCAATTTGTGTTTTTGTTGCTTTTAGGATTTTGTTGTTGCCAGATTCGGGTGTATCTTGTGTTTTGCATCATTGAATGGCTTTTTTTAACGTTCTTTAGTGTAGTTATATTATGTTGTGGCAACGGTTTTTGAATTTTTCGTTCTATGTTTGAATTGAATTGGGCTTTTAAGTTTCAGCTAGGATGCAGCTTGGATACTATAATCTGGTTGTATATTTCAATTTATTTTTGTTCATTTATTTATTATCTGTGCAGTCTTTAGTGTAATTTAGAAATATCAGGGGATTTTGGTGTCTAAAATAGAGGCGATATAATGGAAACAGATCGTTTGAATTTGTGCTGTAATATATGTTTAATGAAGAAATATATATTTAACCAAGGTGTTTTTACTGTTTATTTAAATTAGTTATTATTAGTTGGACTGACTAGTTGTATTATACTGACTATTTTAGCTGGGGGGGGACTCCCACCTAACAAATTTCTCATTAATTTTAAGGTTTTAGTTTTTGTATTTATGCAGCCGTTTTTAGATATATATTTTTAATACAGCCGTTATTAGATACTTTTGTGTATGTTTTAAAGTAGCGGTTGGGCATTTCTCTTTACGTTTTGAATTTTAATACAGCCGTTTTTAGATATATTTGCGTATGTTTTAAATAAGTGGTTGAGCATTTCTGTTGAGGTTTTGAAGTTTAATACAGCCGTTTTTAGATTACACCTTAGTTAAATATATATTTCTTCATTAAACATATATTACAGCACAAGAGACATTTTGCGTATGTTTTAAAGTAGCGGTTGAGCATTTATGTTTAGGGTTTGAATTTGGATACAGCCGTTTTTAGATATATTTGCGTATGTTTTAAATAAGTGGTTGAGCATTTCTGTTTAGGTTTTGAATTTTAATACAGTCGTTTTTAGATATATTCGTGTATGTTTTAAAGTAGTTGTTGTGGTTTTGTGACATGTTTTTGAAAGTTTATTATTGCCATTGGTAAGTTTGTTTTGAATTTATTTTTATATTTGAGTTGTTAATGATATTTTGTGTATACTTGTTATTTTAAGTGTAAAATGTCCGCGTAGGCCTGTTTTGGCGACAAGTTGGCGACAAAATCCTTTTAACGAGTATTTGGCGTCAAAAAAAATTTTGTCGCCAAATTGTCGCCAAGGGAGGTGCGTGTAATACATCTAATCTACTTTTACTAAAGTCCTCATCATAAGTTTCTGAACTGATGATGATACTAATTAAATCAGCGACTTTACTGCCTTTTGCTGCTTCTAGTCCTGATTCATCAATTAAAGTTAACAAATCAGTTTTACGTGCTCCATACAAAATAGCCATTGCATATATTGATTCAGAAAGGAAAACGAAAACGAAATGCTTTCTGCAGAAATGATGGTCTTCGGAACAGATGTATTACACGCACCTCCCTTGGCGACAATTTGGCGACAAATTTTTTGACGCCAAATACTCGTCAAAAAAATTTTGTCGGCAACTTGTCGCCAAAACAGGCCTACGCGGACATTTTACACTTAAAATAACAAATATACACAAAATATCAATAACAACTCAAATATAAAAATAAATTCAAAACAAACTTACCAATGGCAATAATAAACTTTCAAAAACATGTCACAAAACCACAACAGCTACTTTAAAACATACACGAATATATCTAAAAACGGCTGTATTAAAATTCAAAACCTAAACAGAAATACTCAACCGCTACTTTAAAACATACGCAAATATATCAAAAAACAAAGACATTAAACTTCCAAAAACATTACACATATCCGCAACATCTATTTAAAACATACGCAGATATATCAAAAAACGAAGACATTAAACTTCCAAAAACATTACAGAAATCCTAAACCGCTACTATGAAACGCCAGCAAAAATATCGAACAACGGTATATTAAACTTCCAAAAACACTACACAATACCACAACACCTATTCAGGGTTGCAACAAAAAACAAACATCATGCCAAATCGCATGGCTGCCAGACCAAACAAAAAAATCGCTAAAAATAAAAAAATCGCCAAACATAAAAAAATCGCCAAATTGAAAAAGGTGCGTGAAACACATCTGTACCTGGTCTTCCTCTAAGGCAGAGAAAAACAAACAAAAAAAACTAATCCATAGGGTCCGTAATCTTGACACCATAAATGTAGGAAATTTATCCCCACGGTTCAAATGTCACAAATGTTTCAGTTAAAATATAATAATGCGTATTCACAACCAACGTTTAATCACACAAAACAAATTATTACAATAAAAAAATGTCTGTGTCCATCACCCTGACACGACAATAATGCTCATTTAGTCAGAGCCACAAAGAAAAAAAACCTACAATCTTCATTCCGTCAACATCAAAAACATAGCATAACATTTTAATCCAGCCAAAAAATAAAAATAACGTGCGTTCCAAAGAAACGGTTGAGTTGTAACTCGTTTGCTCCAGTGGCACGTTATCCGTAACTTGTGGCGTGCGTGTGTCTTGTGACTCTAAAATATCCGTGTTGCCACAAGAATTCTCTCTCTCTCTCTCTCTCTCGCTCTCTCACACACACACACTCACACACACTCACACTCACTCACACACGCACACACACACACACACACACACACATATATATATATATATATATATATATATTGCTGTATATACAAGCAATTTTTCTGCCCGCTATGTTGGCGTTACTGTCGTCTTTTAGTATGATTTTGGTGAATTTTAAAAACTTTACCTAACTATATTAGAGGGGTACCATCTCTTTTACATTAAGTATAGTTTCGTATAAGGTTTGCATTACTGCACTAAAAATCATATGTCACATATTTTAACAGCAATAACTTTACACAAAACTCACAAAATAGAACATTCCACCATTTCAAACCATTTTTACACTTTTAGTGAAAAACAGGAATACACGAGCATGAGCTTTCTTTTGTCTCGCTATCAGCATTTTCTTTTCTTTTTATTCAGTTCAGTTCATTAATGTTACAGAAATAAGCGAAAAAGCGACACTATTAGCATTTAATAGCTGTAAGATGTAACCTTAGTATTAATGCGGTATTTATTTAAAGAGAATGTTTTACAACGAATGCACTGAGATCAGAAAAAAATATTCCAGTTTTAATGTAGGATTACGTTCCTCAATAACGGGCCTCCGGAAAGAAAAATCTCAGAGTTCGTCACGAGTTATAATTTTGGCAGCTCGCCAAACCCAGTAACAGTAAGCAGTTAAACGTAAAAGTACCAGAATGAGAAAAAATTCTACGATCATATTTTGGCGAGTTATCGTAATCTGAAGATGAAAAAGTCAATATTTTTCCACAAAACATAAAATAAAAAGAATTAACACAACAAAGAAATTAAATTAGAAATTGCCCACAGCGCTTGTGCGGGGATTTGAACCGGGGACCTCTCGCTCAGCGATAGATCCGCTGAGCGATAGCTCGCGTCCGATGCGATAACCATTCAGCCACGGAATCCTTGAGAAAAGCTCTTATGGAGGGGACATAACGCGATTTCGTTACGTGACGATATCTGCCAGTTCACAAGCCGCGTAAAAGAACTTCGTTCCAAAAATAAATAAATAAAAGGTAGGCCACGATAAGTTATCCTACGTTAATAACCCGCGGCAGTTTCGTTAGAGGAGACTACCTGAAATATTTTTTTCTCAATATGTTAAAGAGAAAGAGCGGAGAAAAGTGTAAGGGTCTGTTCACATAGGAGTTCGTTGCGGAGCGTTAAAATATTGAAATATATTTAACCAATGACAAACCTCCAAACGATTAGCAATGAAATTTTTAACGCCTATGATTGGTTTATTTTCGTCCCAACGTCATCCTTTCCCTTAACGCTACGCAACGGACTCCTATGTGAACAGGCCCTAATACTAGAACAGCAAGTAACGCAAACAACAGTGTACAACACGGTAGCGTCTGTCTTACAAAGGAATCGCTGTTTACTTAGCGACTGCTCGCTCCTACGATCGGTATTTTCATGAAAAGTTACACCTGAATTCAAATTAGCGATATAGCGAGAGCAATGTTACAGTTGAATATCCCATACCTTTTCCCCCTGTCGATTATCACGCGAGCCGCATAATTTCCTAAAATGATGTCATTAAAGTCACAGATAAATTGATTCATTATATGAAACTGCACTTTTTTTTAATTGTTTTGTTTAAGATTAACTACCTGTTGTAGTATTAGAATGAAGATGCTGCTTTCATTGGCCTTCGTAGCATTTTTGTTGAACTTACAATTTGCCCTCTTAAAATGCGGCTGTGACTTGAACGAGTTCAAGAAGTCTGGTATTGTACCGAATATAGTACCCGATATTCCAGAAGAGCTGAAGGTAACATATTTTTTCAACTTAATTTCCAGAATCTACTCTACGTGCTCGAATTAGACCTATTTCCCTCGCTTCTCTACTTAGCTTCAAATTATACTCGAATAGGCTGACTTGAAGAATTCTTGATGAAGCTAACAGCTTGGGGCCATTTCGAAAGTTTTCCATTTCCTGTGCCGGCCTCTTTTAAGGCGCCAAATTTGGTGATTAAAGTTTAAAAGTGTAACCCTAGCATTAATGTGATATTTTTTTAAAGAGATCACGGAGAGAATGGTTAGCAAGGAATGCACAAAGAGCAGTAAAAATATTGCAGCCTTTCTTTTCTCTCATTATATTCACGGGAATATGGTGTCCCGAATTTGGCGAGGTTTTGTTCTTCGTGGGAAAATGGCGTCATCGTTGAGTATATTTGTGAAATCTACCAGTGAGCATCTACCAATTTTTGATTAACGATAAACAATATAAGCCAAGATGACGCTATTCTCATACAGTGATATTTTCCTATGTCCGACACTAAGGAACCACCAGGAGTTGATAACTGGTCTCAAACCTAATTGCCCATATTGTTTGTTCTGTGTTAAACTGTAGTTTAAGAAAGTTGACCTAGTAGATCTTCCCATCATGTTTCGCTGCGGGGATGGTTCGACTGCACCGTCCCCTATGTTTCTAATTTTTTTAAAAGATTTCATCAACTATGATGATAAATAGAAAAATTATGTGCGTAGGCTGAAATAGTTATGATTTTTTAATTCCATAAACGAGTGGATATTTATTTCATTGGGAAGAGTACCGTATCCTGTGCCATTTCGCGAAAAGTTTTTAAACGGCGCTTTCCTAATGAAAAATTTAGGAAAGTTCCATTTCACATAGTTTCAAAACTTTTCACCCGACAGTCAATACTTTATACCGAAATTTAATGATAGTTAATGAGATAAGTAGTAAATAAATAACATTAAAATATATTTAATGTTGAAAATATTAAATAAAGTATTTATAAATAAGAAATAAATAAAACAGATTAAATATTGAAGAAAAATGTCGTAGAAAATGTTTTAGAATCCCATTTTATTCAGTGTATTTGTCAAAAAATATTAGTTTTTTGCTAATTATCTCGTTTACTGTAGTTGAATTTTGATAAAAATTATTGACTGTCAGACAGATAGTTTTAAAACTGCATGATAGGGTGTTCTCATTAGGGAAATTCTTTCCCAGGTATTACATCAGAATAGGGTGCCCCTTGGCACACTTCTTGGCGCGATTGCGATACATACATACATACATACATACATACATACATACATAATGCATACAAACATACATACATACATATATACATACATATATACCTATATACATACATACATATATACATATATACATACATGCATACATATATGCATATATACATACATGCATACATATATGCATATATACATACATGCATACATATATGCATATATACATACATGCATACATATATGCATATATACATACATGCATACATATATGCATATATACATACATGCATACATATATGCATATATACATACATGCATACATATATGCATATATACATATATACATACATACATATATACATACATACATATATACATACATACATACATACATACATTGGCTCTTTATCGCAAATTTGGCGGGAGCACCCTATTCTGTAGTGAAACCCTTTCCAATTATACCGACCTGTCGCTAATGTTACGCGAGAAGTCGCCAACTACAATACAAAAATGTCGCGAGGTACATTTATACCTTCCAGTACGAGAATCTCTAAAAAACTCCTCCAACTTGTAATTACTCCAGTCAACTGTCGTGTTTTTAGACATGGATAAGTGCTGTTGGCAAAACTTCATAGACAATAATAATCAATCCATCGCACCAGCAGTATACAAAGCGTAAACACGTCACAGATGGTTAGCGACTTCCTTCCATCCCTGTGCCGACTTTTTTACTGCATTACCAAAATATGTCTTTCTCTCCGAAGTACATTTTCACTGAAAGCCCGTTTACACATTTCCGCTCGTACGGTAAAATACCAACTTCTTATAAAAAATTTACACATGAATGGAAAGATTCCACAGCATGTTAACTTTGGAAAGCACGATTTTCGAAGAAGACTAATAAAAGCAAAGCGAAATAAACACTCTTTTGCCGATATAGTAACACTAGCTACCTCATATATACACTTAGAACTGGGCTCAGAAAGAAGTGGGTACCCCTTTTTACGTGGGCGATCAACGAGAAGTTATTGCTATCTAATCCATTTATAAGATTGACTGTAGAATATATAACAGGTTTGTATTGAACGGATTTATCTTCGTTGACATAGATGCCAAGTGTTTATGACTGTCAGCCTAAAATGAACCTTCGAATGATGAGACTTTTTTTTTATGAGTGCTTGTTTTCGTTTTATTGTTTGCATTAAAATATCCTGTATGTAAGTTTCAATTACGAGAAAATAATATCATTTAAGATACTGTTATGAGCGGTACCAGAGATACCCCATTCCGTTGTATGCTAAAATGGGAGATAAACTCCAACAAGATAACTCCAACAATAACCAACAAGACTCCAATTCGACATGAAATTACAAATAAATAATAAACAATTTATTTACATAAATGGGCAGTAATTAACATAAAATTAACGTTGCATGAATAAATTCTTGGCTATATGTATATAATATATAAAATGAGACCATATCTTATCTGCGCCCAGTGGGAGAAACATTTCAGATAGAGCGAAATAAAATAAACTACCAGTTAGTCTATGCAAGCACTATTTTAGGGGTTATTGACCAACCTGGGTTAATGCGGTTGCAGAAGCTCACGGTGCAATGTGGCACATCTTGGGGTTGCGGTAGCAGGCGAGTTGCGACAAGTCGGGACGGACATCTCCAGGAGAGGCGCTTCCGTTGCTGACGTACTTTATCGGGGACGCATCAGGCCTCTCCTGGTCCCTGGCTCAGCAGTCAGGGATTTTGCCACAGATCTCGAACATCGAATCTACGTCATTCTCTCTCAGGTCTCGCCGTCGATTCTCTCGAAAAAAATCGGGGCTTTTTTTTTTCCTTTTCGTATTGGCCCCTTCCCAGGTTGGTCTTCCCCGTAAATTTATTGCTGTTTCTTACGTTTAATTCGGGGCCAGGATGATTCGACAGTTCCCACGGTTATCCACGTTTTATTTTATTTTTCGGAAATTGGATGTCCCTTGTATCTCCGTGAAATTCTCTTTCCCCCTTCCTAAAGAATTTTGGGTTGCGACGTTTCTCAGATCTCGGTGCAGGTGCAAGCCCCCTTTCTCCAATATGGCCGTTTTGCGACCCATTAAATGTGTTGCCGGAAAAATGGCGATGTCACATACTGTTGGAAGGAGTCAAAATGTCCCAATTGCGAATCCTTCACAGCAGATACATTCTGAAATATTTATGCTATTTAAATTGCCTAAAACTGACTTATATTCTGTATATACACGTCTTTTTGTTGCCCGCTATGTTGCCATTACCGTCGTACTTTAGTGTGATTTTATCGAATTTTGTGAAAACTTCGCCAAACCGTGCCAAGAGGTACCCACTTCTTTACTTGAACCTAGAACTGTTGCCCGGTGGTTATCTCTTTAAGCATATGAGAACGACTTTTTCACGCCAAGAGTCGCAGTCGCATTGGCGACAAGTCGGTATAATGGAAGTGTAACGGAAAATGTGATTCGGCGCCGTTTACAGACTTTTTCGCCGCGACGACACGGTACATGTAATTCTTCTAGCTCTTATTTCCCCCCCCCCCCTTCATGGTGCAGGCCATTTCGCTAAGGCGAGTATACCTACAGCGAACGAAGGGTAAGAAACCCTTTGGAACCTATTAGGCGTTCAGTTGGTAATTCAATAGGCCGTTTATTCATTTTCGTGTGGATAATGGGTGTACTTGAACGAGTTCAAACGACAGAGAATATCCATACACTATTGAAATACCCTGGGTTTGAGAACGAAACCGTCACATTTCCTTCAAGTTTCATTCCCATTTCCAAGTAAAAAGTAAAAAGATTCCGAGCCGAACTCTAGGCTCTGTACACATGCAGCGGAAGATGGCTGACGAAGAGTCTCGAACCTCCTTTAATATTCGGGAGCGAACCGTGGTACAAGCAAACCGATGCGTTCGATGGTGTCCGTCGAACGAACCCCTTTTTCCGCTGTATATGTAAGCACCTCGAGGAAATGGTCAGAATATACCTGGTGACTCAAAAGTCAGTAAACATTTGAAGAATCCATTGTTCAGTGAATAATTAACGTATGGCAACGCAATAAGTACAGACGCTCGCGATATAACGGTGTTTATTTTTTTTTTTTTAAGACCCGAAAAAGTTTTACATAGTTAATTACAAATATGTCCACCAGATGGGGCCCCATCTGTCGCAAAAGGCAATTAAGAAGATAACACTTCACCAGCAGTTCTTTTTCGGGTAAGGTCAGGATGGTCAGCTCCTCGCTGTTGCTAACTGTTCACATAGAATCCGTCAGCGTTACTCGTATTGAAATAAATTTAACCAATAACAAACCTCCAAACGAAACTGTTAAGTCCAATCATCGGTTTAAAACATGTCAATACGAGTAATACTGACGCTGACGGATTCTATGTGAGCACGTCCTTACCGTATTTGCAGTTCCTTTCAGAGAGGCCAATGCTGGTACAGCGCCATCTGCTGGACATAATTGTCATTATTAATGTAAATTTTTTTTCGGACCTTAAAAAAAGGCCGAAGTTATACCATGCGTGCTTGTACTTATTGAGTTGCCATACGTTAATTATTCACGCATATGGATTTTTAAAATGTTTATTGACTATCGAATCGTAACGAACATTGGCTACGGGTGATGGCGCTCGACCCGCTTCAGTTCGAACAGCGCCTTTCGTTGCCTGTCGGGCATTCGTTTCATAGTCCTTTCTTTTCTCTTCAGGTATTATACCCCGACAGACCCGTCCACTGCGGAGACGAAGTCGACATCGAGCTGTCAAAAAATGCACCCCTGGTAAACTACACGGCTGACGGTGACCACTTCCACGCTCTCCTCATGATAGGCAAGTCCAGTATTCTAAGACAGTAGTGCGCAAACTGTGGGTCGCGGAGAGTTTGAAGTAAATTTACATAGTGTGGAATTACAAAATAAAAAAAATTGCTGTAAATATGCTAATAATTTTCAAACGATGCTCCTTTATTAATTTTAATTTTTGTTCATTTTTTACCATGTTTTAATTAACTTGCTTTCTTGTTTGTGTGTGTGTTTGTCCAGTGCAAATCTTGCAATCGATTTTTAACTAACTTCCCGAGTAGCTAGATATTTAAAACTTTTAGAATAGTTCAGAACACGATGACAATGCCTTATTTTAATAATTTTAGCCATCTTTAAGCAGATTTGAATTCATTTTCAGTTAATTTTGTTTCGTAGACTGGTGCAACCATCTATCGACCGAGACGGGAACGAAAAGTGAAACGCAAGTTATCTCCCAATTAACTTCGTTTTCTTTCAATTTGATGGGATAATTCATCAAAAAAATTTTTTTTAAGTATTTACTAATACATAGAACTGTCAATTTTATATGATTCAACAAAAAATTTAAAAACATGATATAAAAAAAGTTCTTTTTATCTTGTAATTATTTTTCCCGCTTCATCGAAGAGCATACGTACCAGCGAACATTCTAGAACAAGATTTAGTCTGGTGCTGCCATCTATTTGCTCTTTCGTTCCCCAATCTCTCAATATTCAATATTTAACTATTAATTCCCATTATTTCACTTAGTCTTAACCTATTTTAACCTAATTAAATCTAGTTTACGTTCCTGGACATAGCACACACACATATATATATATATATGTGTGTGTGTGTGTGTGTATTGCGCGGGATAAGCGAGGTATACAAAGCCGAGGACCACTGGGCTAATGTGAACCCGATGGACTCTAAAACATTCTCTGTCTCAGATCCCGACGCCCCGGATCCGCACCGTCCGGTCTTCGCCCACTTCGTGCACTGGCTGGTGGTGAACGTACCCGGCAACCGAGTGGACAAGGGCAAAGAGCTGAGTCGCTACATGCAGCCGTCTCCGCCGCCTTACTCGGGTAAGTCTCTTCTGTGAGTGTATGTGTAATAGTTCTGTTATAATGACTTTCACTTGAAACGGAATTCGGAAATCAGAAACAGAAGAAATGATCACTTCAGCAGGCAATGGCTTCTAGGATTGAAAGGTTGTAGTTGGGCCTGAGCGGCATCCTATCCAGTTAAACAGACCAGTTCATGGGATTCACAAGTTTATTGACTATAGCACATCACTGATATTTAGTTGTTAAATGTATTATAAGGAATATAACGAATAAGAATTAAATTTGGATAATAAAACAGGAAAATCTTTTTTATCCTGTTTCAGCCGCCCACCGCTACGTGTTCCTGGTGTTTCGGCAGAGGGCGTACGTGGACAGTCCTTGGTACATGGCGGGTCGAGGTCGGTCCCGCTTCAACGTGACACACATGGAGCAGGAGATGAAGATGCGGGGCGTCGTCGCCGGGAACTTTTTCTACGCCCATAAATGAACGAATAAAGGCGTTCCTCTAAAATCCCCCCATTCGTTGATTCCTCTCCATATACACTCAACATACTCATATACATACATGCATACAAATACACACATAGGTGTGTGTATATATATACTTACTAAGATAGAAAGCAGAGGCTAGACCTCGGTCGGGGGAAATGCCCGGAAAACACTGATGTTTATCATCATGCTATTGAATATGTTCTACTCTCCACTGTATGTAGAATACTCGATGGAAAGAATGGCACTGAATGAGCTTCGTTTGAGTTTCCAACAACTATTAATTGACTGGCTCCGAGACTTCAAGGGCTGGATATTTCGCGTTTTCTCACATTGCTGATGGAGCAATTTAAAAGTTTAACACGGAAGATATCGCTTTTCGGGAAAGTGGACGGATATTGAAGAATTATAATTGTACTTTACGTGGAAAATTTCCTCCTTTCCGGTATTAAAGCTGCTATGTACTAACCCCATTGGATTCGCTCACCTCAATGTTAACCTATGGAGAAAATTTGTCCACGGATTGCCGACTTGAATTCAAAGATTTTTTTTAAAAAAAATTATACTCCGTCATAGAGAAAGAAATTTTACATCTGTGGACAATTTTTCTTTTTTTTTTAAAAACTGCAATTAAAATTTTAAAATTTAAATTATTCGGGGAAAAATCTGGCATAGTGTGTTTTAAACGCTCATAAATTCCTTCAGTGGACGAAATTTATAGAATGAATCCTGTAGCGCTTTCCAGAAAAGTTCAGGCTATCTGACAATACCAAATTATTTCATTATCAGCATTTATGTACCTGTAAATAGTTGACAAAAATATATTTTAAATAAAAAATTTGGGGGCGGCGCTTAACCCCCCTATAGAGAGAGAGCCATTTGTTGTATCTAACTTTTTAAATACAAATTTTAATTATTTATTTAATCCAAACAAAACAGTATTAATTATTTTAAACTTATTCCTTATATTTATAACGTATAGTGGTTAGTATTGCGTTGTGCTATCAATCTCCTAACTAAAACAATAACCTAGATTCTGTGGCTAATAGAAATTCACAAATGATTACTCACAAAGCATGACAGACACAATTTTAACTGAGGGATCAAACCAAAAAATTTATTCGTTACCTTTACACAAATTAATATAATCTTATCACCTTACGTTAAACAATAGAATTTATAGAAATTTTATCTCATTGCCATAACTCCTTTATACATCAATATACACATACATATTAATAATTTCACTCGTTCTACTTGTAAACATAATATTAACTAATAATATCCCTCATAATAAATTAATAAGTATCAACTTGAACAACATAATGAAAAAAAAATAGCCACAATAAAAAGAAAAAATTTTGAGATTGACTGACCAAAAAAACTTTAAAAAATTAAATTAAGCCATGGCTAAAAAAAACTTATCGGATAGCTTAAAAACCTCGAGATCACTTCTATGTTCCATCGTCTTCGTACATCGGGAGAGTCAATACTCCAGGTCCAGGGTCTTTGTTCAAACATCTTCATCATGGCGTTCTACCAATTTCCCGTAGGTACCGAACAGGCAGCATGGATTAGGACAGAGGCAACCAGCTAGAGTCCGTCAGCGAGACAACCAAGAAAAAGGAAAAATGTCCCCTTATTTTGTGTCTGCAGCCCTTTTATAATATTTTTTAGTCCATTCTACGTGGTACTTTTAATTACATCATCTGTGCTGTTACTGGCCTCAAGCATGTCCAAGAGCTTCTCTGACCCTCTCACATCCGGGTACAACCATATGGGGGAGCCCCAGGTGGTCCTCTTAGCAGCACATTCCTTTGCAAAAAGTGGGCAAAATCGTCTCTTTTTTTTTAATGCAACTGAATAAACTGTATCGCCATTTTTTAAAAGATTCTCGAGAAGCACTTCTGTGTTTCAAACCAATACGTGATAATTTAAAATCAATATATATATATAAAAAAGAAAAAAATTAAGCGTATAAAACTTAAAAATAAAAAGGGGAAAAATAAATAGACAAAACAAAGCTTAATTTTTTTTTTAAACTTTACCTTGAGTCAGTCAATCCACATGAAAAAAAAAATTATAATAAATTTAAAATTGTTAGTCAATCAAACACTGAAATACATTAAATTCCTGCATGTTACATTTATAGTACATATAAAACATGATTTATCATTTTCTCAACTTTCATGAATGCCACTACAATTAATCCGAGCGAAAATTAATCTAATGACACTCATCAAAGTTAAACAATAGGTGGAGAAAATTATTAAAGTATTTAATTCACTGTATATTTAATTTATATATTTTTTGAGTGATAAGGAAATCGCTACTATATGCGGCAGAGGTATGGTACAAGGACCGAGTGGTGCTAAATAGAAAACTAAGACAGGCGCAGCGGCCATTTCTAATTTTTATAACGAAATGCTACAGGACCGTAGCTTCAGATGCGATGAATGTATTGGCTGGTATAATACCTCTTGATATCAAGGCCAGAATAATTAGTAGAATATATAAGATCTATGATGAAGGAAAAGAACTGGATATTGAAGGAGAAGTGTTCAATAAAGCGAATTGTGAAACAAGAAAGAAAAAGTTAGTAATAATGGATGATCTAATGAGGTTAGGCTGGACATATGAAATGGAACCTAAAACAAAAGTCCACATCTATACGGATGGTTCAAAGAAAGAATAAAATTGGAGCAGGTATGATAATTTACAAAACAGAGGAGATAGGGGAGGAAAGAAAGGAAGTTATTAAAGAAGGATTAATGGGAGGAAATTCGTATATAGCAGAACAGAGGGCTATTCAAATAGCTATATTAAAAATGAAAGAAAAAAGAATAAAAGCATTTGATTTGTATACAGATTCAAGAAGCACTTTAGAAGCACTAGGAGCGATCAGTTTCAGAGGGGAAATAGACAACATTAAGAAATTAGTAAAAGAAGAAAAAATGATATATTTGCACTGGATTAAGGCACATATTTTTTAAGGCACATATATAGGAATAGCTGGAAATGAAGAAGCCGATAGAGCGGCAAAGGAGGCATCAGAAATGCAGGAAGTTGGTTCAGCTTATAAAAGATCAAAACATGAGATTAAGAAGAAGTTGGAAAAAATTGGACTGAGAGAATGGCAGGCAGATTGGGAAAGTAGTGAGAAGGGAAGAAAGGTTTTTGAAGTATACCCTAATGTTCATATAGAAAGAATCAGTGCAGATTTTAAAATCAGAGTATTACAGGACATGGGATATTTGGTGAATACCAGCTTAGGTTCCATCAAAAGGATGATAAGTGTCAATATGGAGAAATTCAAACAGTGGAACATTGCCTCTATGTTTGTCAACAATTTAGTGAACTGAGAGCCAAATGTCCTAGAGATTTTCAAACTTGGGATAAAAGAAAGATTTATAAGGATTATTATGGGAGGAAGTTCGTAAGAAGAATGGTAAGCATGCTTATGGATCTGACCTTCCCTTTCTCTAATACTGATTAAAAAAAGAAAAAGGGAAGGGGGGAAAAGGAAAAGTGAAAAAAGTTAGTTTAATGTTGTTAATCTTGGTAAGGCAACATCAAAAGAATCGTAAATCAAATAATGGCAGGGAAGTAAATTTATAAGCAAGGAATTGAAGTAAGATTTCTGAAACATCACGATAAATTGAGAAGTATTGAAGTAACGTATTTACCGGTATAGCTATAGACTAAGTAAAAGGACAAATTGCGTCTTAAAAAGAAAAAGAGAGAAATTGTAAATGTATATGTATGTAAATATAGGTATACTATTAGATAGTAAGTGAGTATAGTTCGTAAATTGTAAGGTGTTTATACAAAGAGTAATTACTGAAATGCAAAATTTAAAGTATTCGTATATAATGTAGTAATTGAAATGTAAAAGCAAGGTCATTATGCAGATAGTAACTGCTGAACTGCAAAATGTAAGGTAATGTGGTAACAAATGTAAGAATGGATTAATTAAAAATTGTATGCAAGTAAGTATTAATTTGAAATGTAAAAGCAAACTATTTATATAATAAGCCTCAACTGTTTTTAAAATGCAAAATGGTCAACAGATTGTAGTCTTTGAAATGTAATACTAAAGAGTTTATGGTAAATATTGAATTAGATGAATGCATGTATTATAATAATAAATATGTAAATGAGTAAGAAAGGAAACAAACATGTGAAATAAGAGTTTAATAGAAATATTGAACTGGACAATAAAATAAAAGATACGGGATAAGCTGCCTTATCATAAGTCATGGCGTGAAGCGTTCACTGATTGCTCTGGTGGCTTATGTCGGAGGTTCGGGCCCAGCTACTGAATTAGTCCAAAAAAAAAATAATAATACTTAGGCATATATAAATAGATGTTATATATAGCTATTGATTTATAATAACTGGTAATTAATAAAAATAAATAGGATAATATAGTGAAAGTTTTAAATAAAGAAGCTGTAGGAATTTTATCGTGAGTTGCTAAAATTGAATAAGATTATATAAAATAAATATAAAATTGGTATAAGATTAAATAAAATTTGAATAAGATTGAAAGATTTATTTTTTTCTCTAAAAATAAAGGAAAAAAATTGAAATGTATATTTACTAAATGAATAATAGCTAAAGTTTGAATATGCAAATGATATTGGTACATGGTATATAGGCATACGGATAAGAAAGTTGGTAGACATGTTTAAAAAACAACTATATATAAGATATAGTATAGAAATTAAGGGGTAAAGAATAAATGAAAAGAATAAGCTAAGATTAGATTTGAATAAATTAAAAAATGTATGCGGAGTAATTATAGATTAAGGATATAGATACTAAAGGTATAGAATAAATAAAATAATAATATTGGTAATATTCGGAAATAAAATCCAGCATTGAGAAAGCTAGGAAGTGATTTAATTAAGATTATAAATAGATTATAAACAAATGGAGTAAAATTTAAAAGTTAAAATACTGGAATAACAAAGTTGTACAATATACATGAATGCTAAACAAGGTACGTGATATAAATTCAAAGTTTAAAATGAAAGTTGCATATAGTATAGACAATTAAGATATAAATTAAAGGAAACAGACTACCTATATTGAAAAACTTGCTGATTGATGTTTAGTTGAAGTCTAATCCTTGATCAGGGGACTCATGTATTTATATTCCGTGCTTGCTTGAAAATTGAGACTTATGACCTTCTATTAGGCAGTCAATGACAGTAAGATAGTGCGGTACTGATATTGAAGGTAAATTAATGTTGATGGACTGAAGCTTAGTTGATTGATGAAAAGATAAATATACAAAATTTAAAAGTAATAATACAAGAATATTGTAAAGTTTATTTCCCTTCTTAACAAATGTTCTTAAGAAATGTAGATGAAATGATTTGTAATTGAAGTGCATTATATTTCTTGTTGACTAGTAGTAATGTATCTGTGTAAAAGTATTTAGTAATATATCAGTGTAACTAGTGTAAAAAAAAAAAGGAAAAATTTTGTAAGGCATCAATGTAAAGTCATATTAACTACTAACTGCTGTTGACTATTAATTATTGTTTAAAATAACTCTGTGCATTTGCATAATGGTTTAATGTAGGGTGAAACAGCATTGGATGTTGATTTAAATGTATAAGAAATAATATAAATGTATATGTATTATCGCTGGCTCAGGGGTGGTGTACTCGCCTGCCACGCGGTTGGTCCAGGTTCGAGCCCAGGCAATATACAGGGTTGTTTTTCAGTCCACATTAAATAAAATAATAATATAAGAATAATTTTTCTCTCTTGAGCTTACCTTGATGGTATTAGTTCAGGATATACCGTATCACTGAAAGGTAGGGACGGCGAAATTTCTTGAATTATATATTTTTTAATTATAAAGCGATACACAACACATTACAATCCCTCAAAATATCAATCCTAAGGGGGGTTGGAATTCTCGAACTGTCAACTGGACTCCTCCTACCACAAGAGTCTGCAAGAAGAGGAAAAGGGAAATACGATTTTTTTTTCTTAGTACATAGCAGCCTTAATAGCGGTACACTTTATGAATTTCTTTCTTAAGCCGAACTCGAAAGGGCGCTGAAGAATCTACGAATTCAGCTCTTGGAGGATTTCTCCCTATGTTAAGCAACGTGGAATTTTTCCCCCACTACTTGTTGACATAATATGCCTATTTTCTGACTTTTCATTTCTTTTTTTCATATGAAGGCAGACGTTTAAACAAGGAGAACGTACATTTTGAGATTTAAATTTTTCCCAGTATCAATTTTTCAAAGACTGATCAAAGAATTCATACACTGATCTCTTTCGTATTTCTGTATGGTGAACTTTTAGGACATTTCGATGAACACAGTTGTTTTCCCTTCTTACACACGCAATGTTTTGTTCGACACTGAGCATTTGCAGCTCACACCCGAATTTCGATTCATTCGTTACAGTTTCACGAATAGATAAATATCTTTCTGGGACGTCTTCAAGGATTTGTGCACCAGAAATCTGGAAGTCACATCTAGCAAACCAAGTTTAAATAATGCCACGTTTTGTTTCTATCTGGTAAACATTATTTTCCACCCAAAAATTTTCCAAATTAAATGTGGACAGTCTGAAGGGCTACTTTCGGGACATTTAACAGAATAAAGTCGTCCACCCAAGCGCGTAATATATTTTCAATATCCTGATTGCAGCGCCCCCCGCTCCCCTGTGATTGTGGATGCCGTGGTCTCCCATGTACAATTTTACAATAAGGCCACATGCTGAAAGTTCCTTGATCACGTTAGCGGTCAATTCACGCCCGTTGTCGCTGTGCAGGATGTGAGGTGCTCCAATTAATAAAGTTTAAATGTAGGATGTGGGAGAAAGTCCGATTCAATACGGTGTAAAAGTTTGTCAATTTTAATTATTCATTACAATTATTTAATAATAATAATACAATTGTTTAATAATTATTAGTAAAATTTTTCAAGCAATGTCGATTGTTGTTCAGTTTTTAAGTGACCTCTTTTTAATTTAAGTAACTCTTAACTTATTCATTAGTTCACTAAAGGAAGTACTTAAGTAGCAATCTCTTTATCTGTCTTGCAGTAAGCCTTTCCTACTTTGGGCTTACTGCAATAAGACTGGATGAAACCAGGCTGTTCGAGCAATCTATTACGAAATTTCTAACTAGCTTAAAGGTGTATGGGCTCATTACAATAAGCCTAAAATATACCAGGCTGATTAGAAAGTTGTCGATAATATTCTACTTATCCCGGCGCATTTCAAAATGGCGGCGCTCTTTGCAATAAGCCGGATTTGTCAATTCGCCTACACACATGTATGATATTTCGCTTAAAGGTATCTTCGATCGAACCAGAAGCCAACGGAATATTTTTATACCAAATAGATGAGCATTTTTGTTTTGTCTTGCCCCCTATTTTGACTCTCTACTGGCATTGAAATTAGGTGCGGCTGCAATATTTCCTTCTCGTAGTTAACTTGTTACTTCTAAACTTTACTTGTTTTTCTCAATAGGATGAGTTCAAATCTTCTTTTGCTCCACACCGTTTTGCTATATATATGAGTGGGGGTAATATCTTAACGTGGATAGCAAAAACTAATCAATATTTCAGAACCTCTTAATTTTGCACCTCCGCCTGACACGTATCAAAGGACTTTTCAATTAAATTAATATCTGTGAACTTCTAAACTGATGTTAGAATAGAATGTTTATTTTAATAGGAATTTATATCCAACATCATCTTCTTATATACTTTTAAATTATCTGTGTCTGATAGATCTTTACTAGTCTTTAAGATAACCTAAGATAAGATAAGATAGACTTTAAGATAAGATAGTCTTTAAGATATTGAATACCTTTAATTGCAATACCAATTAAATTATTGAATTTTCTTTACATTGGATGCATCATTGTTTTTGTGTACGGTGAATCCGAATACTAAAGATCTATTCGGTATAGATCAACGGTCTATAAAGTCGTTGTTCTGTACGGAGATTTAAATAGGTCCCAAAATATCTGCCAATCAGAAGGGACAACAATAACTTTTTCTGTTGTTAAAAGCGGTTAGTTAAAAGATGTTTTTTATATTTATTCCTGGAGGCCTCCGCTTCGGTTTCCTTGCCAATCACTTCTGAGGTGATAGCAGTAGATTTCAAAACTGCGTTACGTTTACCAAAGACTCTTTCATTCTTCTGTTCGGTATTACTAGATTTTCGTGATATTCCTCCCCAACACATCAGCTATAGCCTGTTGCATTTCAGAATGTATGTCGTTTAGTTGACATTCTTTTAATAACAATTGGTGAAGTGTATGTGCTTTTCAGGGTGGGAAATATTCTATCTTAGAACTTGAAAGTACCTCTTTCTTAATTTACAATATATTATTATTAAATTATCTTAAACGTCTGAATTAGATAAAAAGTTGAATGTTAGATGAAAAAGTTAGTTTCATTTTTTTGTGTTGTAAACTTTAAATAGGGATATTTTTTATCTCTAATCATAAACACGCGATCAGTTTTGTGAGACATACTGTATTGTTAATGGTGTTGTGAGCCCGTCAGACAGAAACTCTGACCGAAAATAAATGAAGAATAGCTTCAAAATCTTGTACTTCGCACATCGTAGCTCTATGTGGTACTAACTCTAGGATAGGGAAGGGCAAAAGTAATAGTAATATTTTAAGAAGTTTCTTCGATAAGCACAGAGAAGTAAACTTTTTTTCCATTGAAAATTGATTAAAACGAAAACTGACATTTAACTGAATATTTATTTAAGGTATTTTATTAAATTATTTCAAAACAAACCTTCATATTGTTGCAATAATGTACTCGATGTCAAGATGTTCGCCTTTGAAAAGTCAGCGAATAAAGGGTAACTCATGCTGTGGCTTGGTTTCCATTAAAAATTACTCTCAAATTTACAGCATTCTCAACAATTGGTTTGTGGCTACCACAGACTCTCTTTAACGTCCAGTTCAAAACAACAGCAGCAATAAAAATATCAGATTACGGGGAAAAAGTTGAGCCAACTGATTTTGCTAAAATGTTGTGTTAGGAATCGTTGATGAAATCTACAACTTCTTTCACAAATATATCGCCGTATTCCTCGTGTATTTGGTGGGTGGCGCCTTCGATGGCTCTGAGCTCGGCTTCGGGAAACACACGCTTGATGAAATCCCTGTCTGCAGATCTGGAATGGAGGGCGAAAAACAGGTTTAGGAAAGAAGCGCAGATATACATGAGATATCTATCCGGATGAATATATATTTTTTAACTGATTGAACTAATAAATTAATTTAATAACAGTATTAAAATTATAATTACAAATTTAGTTAATTTTGTCACTTGATATATATTGATATTGTTCATTAAAGCATATATATATATATATATATATATATATATATATATATATATATCCTTCAACGAAAGATGGTTTCTGGAAGTCGTGATCATCATTCAACTTTTAAAAAAAGATCCTTCAATTAATGCTAACGTCGGCACATTTGACAGAGATATTAGGATTAAACTATTTTCTCCTGGTTTCTTGATTTAGTTTGCCTTTACGTATTGGTTCTCAATCTTGAGTTGTATATTTATCTTCTTACATACGAATACATACATACGAACGAACACACACTATATATATATATATATATATATATATATATATATATATATATATATATATATATACAGGGTGATTTTTTTAAAACTGACACTACTCAGAGCCATTTGTAGCTCGATCTATCAGCCAGAATTCCACCAAAATTGATAGAGGGACTAAGGATAACATGGGAAAGAGTTTCCGTGAAGAAAAAAAATTAGTTCCAAAAGTCGCCGATAGAGGAAGATATGGTGCTTTTGTTGTCGCCGCACCCGAGAATGTGCATAAAAGGCAAGTAAAACATCAAAATACAAATTCCCGACTATGTAGTCGACAGCAGTGCCAGTATTTCGGGCTAGAAATATAAGGGATGAATACCGAAAAAGTTTTAAGCAGACAAATGATTAACAAAGAAATTTCACTGCAACACCAATTTATGCAGCAAATTCAGTTCTCTCTCCTTCAATGTAACCACAGTCCTGGTGGACGACACATTGCAACCTGAACACTACGTTCTCAACGGCCGAGCGTAACATGTCACCAGGAATGTTCATAAAGTCCGTGATATGTTGTCCTTTAGGGCTGCCAAGTTCGAGACTCCACTAAGATACACCTTATGGTGCATTCACATTGGACAGAGTTCTCTCCCCGACTCTCCTGTCAACATTAGTCACGGTAACATTAGACACGGTATTTAGAACCACCCCCATTCCAATGAACACGTGTCTTCCAGATATTCCCCCATTTAGAACCCCCCCATTCAAGCCGCCAAAGTCTTCGTGTTTCTTGATCTAGTGTCCCCCGCCCCCACTGTCACCATTTGACCCCCGGGACCTCGGGTTCTCCTTTGATGCAATGCATACGGACCGCCAGAGGAGGCGATCCGGCGCAGGGAACAGAGTACAGAGACATAAATCACTGGCAGAGGCAGAGAGCGCTGTGCCAGTCTATACGCGCTATTAGACTTTAAATAACGCCACAGAAAGATGTCACATGGGTTAGGTCTGAGGAGTGATGTGACCATGCAAGTGGAAAAAAGTGACTGATGATCCTTTCTTCTGTAAAGCGAAGACGCAACAGATTCCGCACAGATCTTTTTAGCCCAAAATACTGGCGCTGCTGTCGACTACGTAGTCATGAATTTGCATTTTGATGTTTTACTTGCCTTTTATGCAAATTCTTGGGTGCACCGACAACAACAGCGCCATATCGTCCCCTATCGCCAACTTTTTGAACTATTTTTTTTTCACGAAAACTCTTTCCCATGAGTTTCTTAGTCCCTCTATCAATTTTGGTAGAATTCAGGCTGATAGATCGCTCTCCAGATGGCTTTGAATAGTGTCAGTTTAAAAAAAATCACCCTGTATATATATATATATATATATATATATATATATATATATATATATATATATATATATATATATATATATATATATATATATAACCCCTTCGACTAATCTGCACCAATATTTTGAGGATTATTCAACAGGGCGTTACAGAAAATATTCACTTCGCTAAAACGATAAGCTTCCGAAACCTTCCCCCTCCCCCGCTGCCCCCAGATTCTGATTAATGGTTTAGTTCATAATGGCAAACTATGATGCTTGAAATCAGAAAGGGACCAGCAAAGCACTTGTACACTTTTTCCGTCAGGGAAAACTAAACACATTAAAAAAAATCATGATATTTAATTATCCTGGTTGAAAATGTTCATGAATTACCTTAATACAGTTGAACTAGGTTATACATAATATGAATTTGCACATAATCAAATTTCTTATTGATAGATTGTCACATAATCAGCTTCCAGATATAAGGAGCTCGGGTAATATCAGGTAGTTTAACCTACCCTTTTCCAAAAGCAAAGGTTGTTCGACTGTTTACTATTACGCAAAATAAGCCCTTTTTACTGTTAAAGTTAACGAATAAATGGAGAATGTCAAAGATAGTTTGAAACAGAACTATCTTATCTCCTCCATTTCATTTCCAATTTTTTTGTAACAAAAATCTAAAATTCTTCAGATTGATCCAAGATGTCTAGAAGTTATCCGCTTCTGACAAATTGTTTATTTAGAATGGCAAATTGTATTGTTTCTATAAAGATCGAAGTTAAAAATTGACTTTTGGTCCTAGAGTTCTTTCCGTGGATGCGTGGATATGGCACGTCAAATAGTGTGTACAAAGAGGTTTTGTAATGTAAATATCCCATTTTTCCCGAGTTTGTGTCCTAATTAACTTTTAATATTGTCTACAAATGTGTTCTGACGTGGACGTATCTCATGTTCTCCTGCTTTGTGTTCTGCTTCACCTCTAATAGTGTGTCCAAAGGTGTTGTGTAATCGGATTTGTATTATCCTTACGCAACATTGTTATTTGACAAATAAACAATGGCTACAAATGAACCGGTTCTTCTTTCATCCTACTACTTCTTTCATACTACTCCCAGCTCGCTATAAAATGAATCGTATTTTATTCGCATGCGAAATTCGCATAGTTATTTCCATAAAGTGAGTCACTTACACTTTATAAGGAGACTTGGTTCCGTAAAGCACCAGCGTGGGAACCGAAAAGGAACCAGTCACGTTGATCCTTTTAGGAATGTTCAAAAGGTACTCTTCGATAGCTTTCAAATTAGTTTTCCATTTGAACTGTCCGCTGTCGTCTTGGTAGAGTGGCAGCCTGGATGATGCTTCAGATCCAACGGGACTGGAACCGCGACGCTCCTGCAGGTGATAGGACATCATATCAGTTACTTCAATAATATGAGCGGATAAATGGTTTAAAAAAAGAAACTAGTGAGTGGAACACAAGTAGCTCTCAGAATATCGGCTTTGAATTGGTTCCCGAAGTCTGTCTTTGTGAAGAAATAAAGAACTGTTTTCTTTAATTTTGGTCAACGGATGAAAATAAAGGGAATCAAATGCTCTAAAACTGCTGATGATGATCTGAATAGATATTTGGCCATTTCCATATTAGACCTGGGCACATTTTTTTTGCAGAAAGTATTTTTTTCCAACGCCAGGGGATTTTTTGTCGGGGGAAAGTCCACTGACTATAATTCCCCACGAGCAGCCCGGTACAGGTGAGCTCTGTTATAAAAAATTGCGACTGAAGAGTGCTTGTCTTGAAGGAGGAACACGTTGAAAGGTGGTTGAAGTCCATAAGTTCCCCCAGAAGAACAAAGAGGGCAGTCAGGAGAAGATGCAACGCCGATGTGATGCAGGTGTCCACGTAAAAGAGCCATGCGATGTGATGTTACTATTCTAAAATTTGCAACAGGTCAATGTGTCTTGAGGGGTCCCAAAGGATACGGCAAAACAGCAGTTCCCTCCAAATCTTAACCGCGTCTTGCAGTTTATATATAACTACCCGGGCTTCGCCTAGCTACGCTCAAGCCATCCGTCCAGAAGATGAAGTTTGAATAAAGTTTGAAAAATTTTACACATGATTAAAAATTTCAGTGATTCGCGCTGTGAATGATTCACGCTTTATTTACGGATATGAAGCCAAAACTGCAATTATGTTTGACAACTGACTGAAGTGGTGTGATCTTTGGCTATTGTTTGATCTGTAATATCTGCCTCATATGCCGTATGTTTCTAAATGCCATTCCCATATGAACCACAGACTAATTCCTTTAAAATGGAACAAAATGAGTATCTCCAGTTAACCATGTAATCCACAACTGCTACAGGGACATCAAAATGTGAGAAGACAGTTTAAAGCAGCCAAAACTGCAATTATGTGGGACCCAGGTCCTCCGCCTAAACTACAAATTGCTTTTGGTAATAACACCAGTCATTTTTTTCAGTGGCGTTGTGTTGTTTATTCCCATATGAACCACAGCCTAATTCCTTTAAAATATAACAAAATGAGTAACTCCAGTTAACCATGTAATACACCACTTCAGTCAGTTGTCACAAAACAACTGTCTCTGTCCATATGTTGCAGTAGCCTCCTCTACATGATTTCTTCATTCGGAAAAAGCTGAAAAGTAAAGAAAACCAAATCAATTTAAAAACTAAATACAGTATAAATAACGTAGAAAAAATAACAGTATAAATAACACAGTATGAATAAGAAGTACAGGCTGCGGCCAGATACGCTCAGGTCAATAATACAAAAAATTATTTTAAATCGTAGTAAACAATAAAAAACATTTTACACACTTCAATAATAGCAAAACAAAACATGATGATAAAATAGAAAGGAAAGTTAAAACAGAAGTAAGAAGTTAAATTCTAAAAATATAAATGAGGTATAAATAAGTTATCGATTCTAATTTATGAATCATTTACCAGGACATGAAAAAATTACTCCATGTAAAAAACATTAAACTTACCTCCATTAATTTCAACACTTCTTGACCTTCCAGTCATGATGGTGGCGTGAATAACATTTGGCATTAAATTCTTGACAGTAAGTCTTGTTCCATTGCACAGTATAGGTGGATTAAGATTCCTTAGACGCATTATAGGTGCACCAATTTTCAGCTCCAGAATGTGAGAAGTACTCCTGATAACTCCAACGAATTTAAAAACTCAGTTGGATAGTTGACTGCTTGATCTGTATCACACACGATGTCTACCGATTTGTAAACATGAAGATTGGTAAGCAATTTCTTTAAAAGTTTTTTATTGATAGTGGTAACTGCTTCATTTGTGGGTGCAAGTATTGATCTTTCTTCTTATTAAAAAGTTTGAAATAAAAAAATCAGTATATATCTATTTAGTTTGAATAAAGTATTTATTATTATTAAAAAGTTTGAATAAAGTTTGAAAATAGAAAAATAATTTAAAATTTTACAAATGATTGCTTCAAAGAATCTATTGTTATTAAAAAAGTATTTTTAAGTAAATGAATGAAAAAATGAAGGAATAATGAAGGAATAAATGAAGGAAAAAAATGAAAATATATGTAGAAGGCACTGACAAACGAAAAAATTAATAGAAATCTGCAATTAAGAGCTCCCCTTAACATAAATGCAAGATTCTGCAGCAATAAATATCTCCATAATAAAAATATCCATAACTGAAATGCTCCTCTTATTTGTGTCTTTCAAAAGTCTAAGAGGGCCTCTGGATAAACAACATTAACTGTTTTCCCATTCGGAGTCAAGAATGTATAAATTTTCTTTTTGCCAACCCTGGAGCAACCTACATACAACTGACCATGGGAGAAACATGTATTTAGAAGTTTAAGTCCTACAACTTGTAAAGTTTGGCCTTGTGCCTTGTTGATGGTCATCACAAAACTGAGGCGTACAGGGAACTGAAGACGTTTAAAATTAAACGGATGGTCAGATGGGATTATCGGGATTCTTGGAATTAATACTTCTTGTCCCGCACCTTGTCCAGTCATGATGGTGGCTTGAATAACATTTGGCATTAAATTCTTGACAGTAAGTCTTGTTCCATTGCACAGTATAGGTGGATTAATATTTCTTAGAAGCATTATAGGTGCACCAATTTTCAGCTCCAGAATGTGAGAAGGTACTCCAGATAACTCCAATGAGTTTAAAAACTCAGTTGGGTAGTTGACTGCTTGATCTTTATCACACACAGTGTCTACCGATTTGTAAACATGAAAAATTGTAAATTTGAACCCAAAAAAATATTTAAAATCGTAGAAAGCAATGAAAAACAGGGGAGTACATCTATTTTATTGGATGTTGAGATCATAAACACGATAAATAATGACAAACCCGCACAAAAACATTTAAACAAAAAACTTTATTTAGGTAAACTAATAAACTTTATAAAGTTAATACTAATTATTAAATTTTAAACTAAAATTTAATGAAAAAGTTAATGAATTTTAAAAGTGTATTACTAATAGTTAATACCAGTTAATTACTTATCAATTTACATTAAGATTCATAGAAAACTTTAAAACAATTTCTTTCGGCAGTAATACACAAAAACATTTTGCAAACTGTACCACTAAAAGCTGTAAAGTAAAAATGTCAAATTGTGGAATAATTGTTAACCAAAATCAATTTAAAAACTAAACACAGTATAAATAACATAGAAAAAAGCATGTGAAATTTTATACGCATGAATAAAAAGAAAACCCAATATAAAAAATATAAATTTATAATTAAAGTCTTCAGAATTCAGCTAGATTCAGCCTTTCATCATTGGAAAATATTAAAGTGTCTTTTGGCCTTGTGAATTCTGAAAATTGTACATGAAAAATTAAACACAGTATAAAAAAAGCATGTGAAATGTTATACACATCAATAATATGAAAATTATAATATTTTTAATTTTTTTTATATCTCTATCTAAATCTATATATATAAAACGCGTAGGTATGCGGCACAAAAATCGACGATATTTCTACACTCTAAATGGTAACGACTGCAACTACCGGATGTAAACATTAGCGTCTGTCCGCAATTTAAAACCGCGTGTGTATAGTGGCGGCATATGTTACAACCGCTGATCTTTTAACAAAATATGTTTAGACCTATCAAATCCAGTGTTTAGTCATGGACGCTTGTATTGTATGTAGGTTTATCTAGAGTCTGTTCTTTTGATTCTGTCACTGTAGTATCTCCTACTTTTGAAATACTCAACTGTGTATATCAAGAAGTTTTATGAATATTATAGTTGTAATCCACACTATATTTTAGTACTTGCTGAATTTTTACTCCATTTTAAAAGTGAGGATATTTTTCCAAATGTAATTCACACTATATGTTAGTACTTGCTGAATTTTTACTTCATTTTTTAAGTGAAAAAAATTTTCCCCAACAATTTTTTATTTGATAGCTACACTTTATCATTATATCTTAATTCTGAAAATTGTACATACAGAGAGGGATATAATTTTTAAAATCATTGGTGTTGGATTTCTCAATCTTATCTTTAACTCTGTTCTGAAGTAATGGAAATTCACATCTTTTAATCATGATTTTTTTAGAATCAGCGTTATAGTGAATTTAGCAATGAATATAATTTTTTTGGCTGAGCTCCCACTACCCCTTAACAACGTATATTTATGATTATGTTCTCAAAATATGACAATTAAGAAAAAGATATAAACGAGAAAAAATAAATCATGCTACTTAAGAAAGTCATACCACAAATTTCTATAAAATTAATGTGCAACTATATTTGACGTACAAAATAATGCATATGTAATACATTGCTAACATCTTTTAACATCAAAAATGTCCACAATCAAAAGCTAAAATTAGTTTAAAAATAAGTTTAAAAAAACAAATATTAAAGCAATACAAATTTAATCATATGGACACTTGTACGTATGTTTATCTAGAGTTCATTCTTTTGATTCTGTCACTGTAGTATCTACTACTTTTGAAATACTCAACTGTGTATATCAAGAAGTTTTATGAATATCATAGTTGTAATCCACACTATATTTTAGTACTTGCTGAATTTTTACTCCATTTTAAAAGTGAAGATATTTTCCCAAATGTAATTCACACTATATGTTAGTACTTGCTGAATTTTTACTCCATTTTTTAAGTGAAAAAATTTTTCCCCAACAATTTCTTATTTGATATAATGATAAAGTGTAAATATCTTAATTCTGAAAATTGTACATACAGAGAAATGTAATTTTTAAAATCATTGGTGTTGGGTTTCTCAATCTTATCTTTAACTCTGTTCTGAAGTAATGGAAATTCACATCTTTTAATCACGATTTTTTAGAATCAGCGTTATAGTGAATTTAGCAATGATTATAATTTTTTTGGCTGAGCTCCCACTACCCCTTAACAACGTATATTTATGATTGCAGGTAATGATAACATTCCTTAAATAGGCAGCATTAATCGAACACCCAAATCGAATCACTTGACACTCAAAATCACAGTTTACTTGGATTTAAATTTTTTTTCACTTTTAATTGGCAAAAAATATCGAAAATATCAGTACATCTTCAAATGATCTATTTATGATTAAAAAGTTTGAATTAAAAGTATAAAAAATTAAAGGAAAACAATAAAAAATTAGACACGGTGGCATATTTTATTTCAGTGATTCAATTTTTAGTGAGAATCACGCTGTGAAAGAATCACCCTTTGTTTACATCGTCAAAGAGGGATGACGCTTCATTAGAATCCAAATATCTCTAAAACTATTGAATTAACAGAATAAGTGTGCGCAGAAAAAATTATCAGTTTTCAAAGCTCTTTCCAAATATGTGACATTTATGTACTTTCATGAGAAAAAAAAATACACCGATTTGTGTATTTGTCGTCTTTTTTTGGATGAGTGAGACCCGGAGACGTGATGCTCACGTGACCCGACGGAACCCACAGTCTGTTACTTTATTTATATAGATAGATGCCAACTGAATCCCTGAATTTTTTGTCAATCTCAGAGCAAGGTCGGAGCTAGGGGAACTAGGTGAACAAGCTCGGAGCTAGGGGAAAGAGTACACGGTTTGTGATAACCTACAACCCTCTTTAGCAAGATATTCAGCTCGCTCGTTACCCGGTATACCGCAGTGGCTAGAAATCCATTGATATGTAATGTTCCATCTGGAGTTTAAAACGTTACTCGCTAGTAAACGAGTCTTGGTCAGGCGAGCAAAGTCAACATGGTGATAGGAGCAAAATTGCTGCTTGGAAGTCAACAAGAATGATAGCCCAATTATGAATTGCGGTGAAAGGATGTCTGGAGAGAGTTTGATTAATGGCCTCCATCTCATCCTCGAAGTTAGTTGCGTTCTAACAGCTAGAGAACCCTCAAACCTGCCCCCACATTAAAAACCGGAACCCGAGGCACCATTTCGTTCGGATAACCATCAGTGTAGACATGAAGCCAATATCTACCAGGATAATGAATATGAATAGTCTCCAAGCTTTTAGAGCACATAGTAGGGCCTCAAATTTTTTGGGAGGCAGAGTTGCTCGCGTTTGTAGCATTCTTTAAACTACACGTGCCTCCTGGGTAGTGTTTCATGAATAACAGCTTTCGCTCTGCAACCCAGATGTGACAAGCTTTTTTAGCAGAAAGTGGGAGCACATTCCCGACACGGAGTATTTAAATGCTTTAAAACCGTTTGCCCGTGATTAGGCTGAAGAGAACTTTTTCTAAGAAGAAAAAAAAGAGAACAAGAAAAAGTGCGGGGTATGAAAATAGGCGAATATTATTCGCACCCATCGACAATCATCCATATCTATTATATAAATAAAAATAAAATTTTTGAAAAAAGAACTTTTTTATTTAAGTACTTACCTTTTTAAATAGAACATTTATAAATAAAAACAAAACAATCACTTTAAATTTATAATCCTAAGAGCTAATTAAAATTGAAAAAAATCACGATACGGTTTCTTCAGTCCCGGGTCCCTCTTCTTCTATATTTTGAGATCATAACTTCCGGTAGCAATTTCAATTTTATTGCATTATAAAATGGCTAACATTTTATATTTTGATATTTATATGTTACCGATCCTATAGACTGACTACTCTCTATGTCGGGACGTTCTCTTTCCTTCGTCCATTGTGTCCCCATCATCGGAAATAATCTTCCTCCATCACCATTGTGTCCCGATATTAAAAAATAATACCGATATATTTTGTAGCATGAAAAAGATTATAATCAAAGTAACTGATGAAAAAAAGATCACAATAGAAAATAGAGGGAACAAAAAGATCGGTAGGAAAAAAAAAGAGGACTGTTCTCTTTCAAACAGACACTCTGGCAACCTAATAAGATCTAATAAGATATCAACAAACTTTCTAATAAGATATCAACAAACTTTATGGGTATATTTTTCAATATCAATATATTTTTGTAGATTTAGAAACATTCCTTAAGATACCACAGACGATAGCTATAATAATTTTTAATTCATATTTTTACTGCTATTTTTTCAGTAATTCCTAGGGCATAAGAGAAAAATAAAAGTATTGGTAGGTTTTTTATTGATTTAAGGTATCCGTACACTTTCGGAGAGGATTTTTCAAAAAATTTTCAATTTTATCTATTTGTTATAAGATGCCAGTTAAAACCTTGGAAAAATGTATAAAAAATGGAGCTCTTACATTAAAATAATTTTTTCAAGAGGGAAAACCTGGAAAAAAAGGATGCCAACTGGATATTTCTGCAAAACAGGACCCCTTCCCCACAAAAAATTTATTATTTTATAAATTGAAGAAT
Organism: Dolomedes plantarius; assembly: GCA_907164885.2. Classification (NCBI taxonomy): domain Eukaryota; kingdom Metazoa; phylum Arthropoda; class Arachnida; order Araneae; family Dolomedidae; genus Dolomedes; species Dolomedes plantarius. The sequence continues at coordinate 27,991,624 of OU015495.1, read as the reverse complement.
GAAGATATTGACTTCCTCTAGGGAACTGAGTATTTTCGAGATAATATTCTGTTTATCCCAGAAGCTGTAGCCGTTGAAATACAGATGGATAGAAAGATTGCTTAAAATTCATTGTGATTTGCAATTGCAAACAAAAAAACTAATGAATCTACAATGATGAGCGTCGTCTATTCCTTTTATAAACATTTGAAGAGCAACTCTTCAAAATGTTAAGGCCTTTCATGCATCACTTTTTACTTTGCGTCAAGCATTTTATTTTGCGTCAAGAAAAATTATGAAAAAAAAATTGATTTTGAGAAAGTAGCTATTCCCGGTTATAAAATTCTTCGATAACTGTTGTTAAAATGGATGTTACTCGGCTCCCAGTTAAGATAGAAACGCAAGTCAAACAGAATTAGAAAGATAAAATATTAGTTTCTGATATTATTATATAAATAGAAAATCGATTTTTTTAAATCGAAAAAGGTGTACAGATACCTTAAACAGATTTCTATATGGGTCAGTGGCCCAAATACCAGAATAATAACAAGCAAACCTCACCTGCAATGCACCTCCGTGCATGAATTCGTAAACGCTCTTCTTGGCCCCTTGCAAATCTTTCACTTCCGGTGGGATGTTCTTCACGGCATCCTGCAGCAGGTGCACGTACATGATCACACCTTCCTTCAGGTGCGGGGCGCTAGGTTTGGGCGATATGTCCTCCACGACCAGCTTCTCGACACGTTCCGGCTTTAGAGAAAGAAAAACAAAATGGCATCAGAAGCCTCAGTAACTTCACTTTAAAGAGGAGCTGTTAATGTCCAATAACTTGAAAAAAAAGGGTTCTTTCTGATCAAGTTTTAAAGCTGGGGCATACTTTTATTTCCGGTTTGATATAAATAAAATGTTTCGAGGTTCTTTTTACATCATCAGCATATATATATATATATATATATATATATATATATATATATATATATATGCTGATATATATATATATATATATAGAGAGAGAGAGAGAGAGAGAGATACAGGGTGGTCATAAAGAAACTTTGTCAATATATGGACCTCTAGCGGCTGTTCCGTTCAACCGATCGAGATGATATTTCAGATATAGTTATTCAGAGGTATGAGCTCGGGATTCTGTGAACGGAAACCAAGTGGCGCTCACGGTTACGGTTATAGGTACAGAAACTCGAAATTTTCAAATGGCAACACCCATTTTTTCCCGCCGCAAAATGCTCAGCTCATGTGAAAACCCTAAAGAGCGCTGGAACATTACGTGTATCACAAAAAACGGACGCGTTATGCACGCACAAAAAACAGCTCTGTGAACGGCCTACAAAAACGATATATGGACCTCTAGCGGCCGTTCCGTTCAACCTATCGAGATGAAATTTCAGATATAGCTCTTCAGATGTATGAGCTCGGGATTCTGAGAACGGCAGCACAGTGACGCTCACGGTTACGGTTATAGTTATAGAAACTCGAAATTTTCAAATGCAACGCCCACTTTTTCACGTCGCAAAATGCTCAGTGCATGCGAAAACCCTAAAAAGCGTTGGAACGGTACGTATCACAAAAAAACGGACGCGTTATGCACGCACAAAAAAAACAGCTCTGCGAATGGCTAACAAAAACACGACCAGAGAGCTTTTTATCGGTTTTCTACCCTGAATATCTGACGAACGGCGTTCTGTGATTGGTTTCTAGCCTCTGTCATGTGCAAATTTCCTCCGTGCGCCCCGATAGTGTCTTTGTTGGCCGTTCGCAGAGCTGTTTCGGTGAACCAACATCACTGTCTGGTGCCACGTCCATTGAGACCTCATGGGCAACATCTGGGCGGCCCATACCCTTCTCCCCCTCCTGCAAATCCCACGAAGACACTTTTCGTCCTACAGATGTAACGTTCCCATACCCACCGTAAACATGACATTATACTTGTCGGAACTTGTCAGGGACCGAGCGCCCACAGTACCGAAGCTTCAAAACATCAAGAGCGCGGGAGAGGCAAAAAGTGTGTACGAAAACACAGCATAATTTAATTTAATTTAATTTAATTTAATTTTTTTTTTTTGGGGGGGGGGGGAATTGTCTGCATTCTTTGAGAATTTAGGCTAAACTATTTTTAAAATTTATTTTACCACGTCAAAGGTTAATTCCTTAATCATTACTAAACTTGTCTAACATATAAATGACTTAAAAAACAAACAAACTATAATTAACAAAGAACACCCGCACATAATATTACAAAAACAAAGTTGTATAATAAGAAGTGGACTTTAATACAAAATATTGCACTTCCATAGTGACAGGCAACACGCAGTGCCCCCGCATGAAGAACAAACATATTTAAAAGGTCATGTGAAGTCTAGCATACGAAGGAAAGCAAAATTTTGAAATCTTATGAGACAACGTTTAAGACAGCTTCATCGACAGTGATGGAATGGTCATTAAATGCGCAGCTCACGTGCCAAATTGATTGAGTCCATAAAACAGGAAGTGGAGAAAAGGGATAAAATAGACCATTTTTTAAAAATTCCTCTTAAAATAGAAATTCAAATAAACATTGCAGAATGTGTTATTGCAGATGGAGTTTTTATCTGAAGACATAAGATAGGATATCCTTGGAGTCATCGTTATTATCATTACAGTTTTGGCGTGACTGAGAAAGGGAATCGATTTAGCAAGTGAAAAAGTTGATAACATCCAATTCTTAATAAAAAAGTTAATTCCAAAAGTTAATAACACCCTTCAAATTATTTTTTTGACAACAGAAAAAAAATTTGAAGTAATCTTTACTTATATAAAAGCCTAGAGTAGAAAAAGTGTAAAATAACCATTCCGGGACGAACTAAGTCTAGCGACGCCATTTTCTGAAATTTTTCTTGAAAAATAATATCACAAAAGTTACATATTTTGAAAGCCCTTTAAAAAATATGAAAATTTCAAGTGAACACCCTAGCTCAAAACCGTTTAGTTTTTGAAATATCTTCAAATTAAAATATCCATTGAAAAGAATCATTTATTCAATTGAGTCATTCACTTGAATTTCGAATTCATTCTACTCCATGGTTTTTCATATTCCCTTTAAATAACTACATTTTTAATGTTTAATTTTAATGTTAATTAAATTGTGTTTCACGTTTTATTTTTGTTTTATTTTATTGTTTACTGCTGTTTAAGTACCGTTTTCAGCAATGCCTGCTGTGTGGTGAGCCATTCACTTTTGAAACAGTTTCGGTTTAGTTTTGATTTAGTTTAGTTTTGTTTTGTTGTTTACTGCTGTTTAAGTACAGTTTTCAGCAATGCCCGATGAAAATGATGAATCACTTCTTGAAACGCTGATCAACATTCCGTCATTTTTGACGGGGGTTATATACAAGTTGTTTAATAATTCACAGGTGCTCACTTCTGCAGCAGTAACTGACTCATTTATTTTGCCGTTTTTTGTGATGAAACAATACTAAACGATTGACCGTTATCGCCAAGTACTTGCTTCTGCGTTTGAACTGCATTATGGCAACGACTGGTATTACAGTATGAACTTCACTGGATCGGCTTCTGGAAATCAGTGACTTATGATTCGATGGCCTCAAAAGATTTTTGTCATTGAGGGGTGTTAATCCTCATTATTTGGGAAATTAATCATGAACATAAAAATTTAGGAGTGCCACCAGTGCTTTGACACTAACATTTCAGCAAGTGGACTTAAAAGATTTGGCTTGTGAGTGACTGAAATAAAATTTCGTTTGCATGAAAAGAGAAACAGCGGTTAAATATGATCAACACTTGAATATGATCAACACTTGATCAACAATTTAAACTTGGTACCCAATACTTTGTATTAAATCAATGACTCGTGATCTATAGATTATGTAGCTTTTTATATAGTACGAACAAGATTCACATGTCTTGCAATCTAAAAGACACACACATCGGAGTAATATTGAATCAGCTAATATTGAATCAGCTAATATAAATTCTGCTAACATTAATTATTGCTAATATTAATTCTGCTGATAAAAATACATACTGGGCACTAGCACATATCAATAGAAATTAATCTATGTATACTGGTGCACCAGGACAGATCCTTAAATATCAGTATTTGAAAATAGTTGATAAATTTAAAATAATCAACAGGCCATATAATGCATTTAAATTCGAGCTGCCAAACGATGAAGTGTTCAAAAAAACCTGATAGCGTTCGAAGAAATTAATTAACTGAGAAATCATTTGAAATCAATTGAGAAATTAATAAGAAAAAAAAGTAGACAAATTATGAAGAAATTACGTAATAACACATGAGCATTTTACCCATTTGGTCGCGAACATCATGGCAGTTTTTCCGCCCATGCTGTGGCCAATCAGGACGGCTTTCTGGGAGTGTATGCAGTCCATGAACTGAAGCAGGTCCTCTGTCAAACTATCGTAGTCGCATTTGTCGCTCCATCCACTGTCGCCATGGTTTCTGGCATCGTATGCGTAGACCTGAAAAACAATCGGTAAAAACCAATTAAAAAATTGCGTGGGAATTGAGCCACGGGTTTCATACATGCCAGGACATACTGATACTAGTACATACCAGTGGTACAATACCTGTACAAACCGGGCTTATAGAATGTAGCCCAGATTGATAGCATTGAACAGTAATGAGCTGTTGTTGATAGAGACCTTAGTTAATATATTGACGCTTTAACCAGCAGGATCCTAAACGTATCAATTAAATGTACTGACATGAGTAAAACAATCCACTAGTTGTATACCGATACCTATGGAATATTCATTAACGTTTACTTGGTTATAGCTGTTCGTACAGGGATTCCCAACCTTTTCATGTTTGCGACATCCTCGGGAACAAGATTAAAAATTTGGGGGCACCCTCGTTAGAATTTTAGTTCTTTTGAGTTATTTAGATATTAATTTAGACGAGAATATATTCTTAAATTGAAGTTCAAATAGATACTTACTCCATCGCTGATTTTATTAAAAGATATGAGTAACAAACACCAGAATAGGTTATATTAATACAGTTTCAAAAAATTAGCCACGGATTTCAGTATTGGGTGACAATACTATGGAAATCGCTGAAAAGAGTTTTGTTTTGTTCGGCACACTGGTTGGAAATCAATATTCTAGTAAGTATTACGGAGCACCAGTATAGACCAATAAAAATCATTAAAAGCACATACGGGGGTGGGGGCACTAGTAGAAATCAATGGAAATCAATAAAAGCATATTGCCGTACCAGTATATATCGAGAGAAATCAATAAAAGCATAGTGGTCAATAGAAACGAAAAGTTATCGCTGAATATATACTGATAGCAATAAACTTTTTTACTGGCTCCAACTGAGGATTTTAAAAAGAGGTGGTTCTAGACTACGTCAGAAAATCAAGAGGTCACGAGGAAAACCTGCTTTTGTGCCAGGGCTTAAAATGTCCATCAAAGCAAAAGATTTTTAACCGAAAAAGAAATTACAATAGTGAGATATTACAACATTTATTAACAGCAAGTCCAAAAAATTTGGTTGGTTTGGGCCAGTCATCTTTTGCCACAGGAGAGCTGAACTGACCGGGACGTACAGCTTAAAATATCAGTGCCATTGGGTCGAAGCTTGGGAAATAATTTTCTGTTCTGTTCTAGGTGACTCTCTTTTTACTCATAAAGAATTCGACGTTTGCAGGTAATGTTTAAAACCTGTCATAAACAGCTGTATTCTATTTCTCGAATGTTGAAAGATTTCGATGTCTGAAAATTTTCGATCCTTCCTGAACACTCCAGGTTTGAAAAAACGCGACTTTCCACTGGCATTTGCCACACAGGTGTTATCTAGACGTTCTGGGCTTCAGGTTTTCGAATATTTTTACTCTTCGGAGGCACCTGTCCTGAGGAATTCGCATTGAACTTTTTACCCGGGAGCCCCATACATGTGAGTATACATGGTTCCCTGAGCAGTGGCGTAGCGAGGGAAGGGCAAGGGTGTCTCTCATGCCCCAGGCGCTATTCGCAGAGGGACGCAAAATGGTCCCCAAGACGAATTATATATTATATTACTATATGTTTTTCGGGGGGGGATGCCAAAAATAATGACGGGAAGGAATAATGAACTATAGTGGCTTTACATGAAAATGTATACACAAATTATAATTTATTCATTTATAACTCTATAAAATTACAAGAAGGCCTAAGCTTAGCCGAAAATCTTGAATCGGACCCGTCCGCTGAAAAAAAGCCGAAAATTCAAAAGGGATCTGCAAAATTGTCTATCTCCATACCGTGAATCTACAATGACCTTGCAAGAATCAGCAAATAAACCAAAATTACAGATTTTTTAAAGAGATTTTTTTTCCAATGCGGAGGCACTTTGTCGCGAAGACATTCACCTATAATTCACCGCAGTTTTGCTGGCCATTTTATTATGGGGGCGCCATATAGGCAGACCAGCATTGCCCTCTATGAAGGGACAACACAAACGGGGGCATTTTAGTGGCGCTTCGCCAGGATTCGATCTGAGCATCCTCAACACCGAAAACCAGCGCGGTGTACCACAAGGCCGCCACGGCCCTTTTTAAAAGAGATTTCCTGAATGCAGACCCTTCCGCTGAAAGAAGCCGAAAATTTAAAAGGGAGCAGCAAAATTGTCTATCTCCATACCGTGAATCTACAATGACCTTGTAAGAACTAGCAAATAAACCAAAATTACAGATTTTTTTAAAGAGGATAGAAGGGGCAAAAAATCTAAATGAAGAAAAATGTTCCCAAAGTGAAGGCGATATCGTTCAACCGAAAAAACATTCTCGTTTGATTGTACTGAGCAGTGATGAGGAAAAAATTTATTAAATTAAGGTCGCATTAAATGAAAATAATATTTATTGTTTCTTTTCGTTTTGTGTTATATATACATTTATATTTTTAATGAAAATTAAGTTGCTTATATGGAATTTTTTTAAAAAAATGCTTGTTTTTAATAAGTTTTCAGAACGTAACCCCCCTTTTTTAACTGTCTTTGGGTCTTACATAACACGGTTTCACACAACACGGCATTTTCTAGGAACCTATCTACCGTGTTATAGGAGGGTTACCTGTATTTGTGAAAAATTCCTAGGAAACTACCGTACCGGAAGGTTGGGGAAACACTGCACTCTACGATGCGGGTGACTACAGAAATACTATAGATATTTTGCTTCTAGATCTGGGTTCCCATTCACGTTCCACGGTGCGTTTCAGTAAGCGGTCATTTACAATTTTAGCTATGCAGATCTCTAGAAACATACTAACATACAACCTCTCCGCATCAAAGTACATATTAGCAGGGAGAGATCAGATTAGAAAAGAAGATCTAGAGATAACTTTTTTCTGCTCATTAAAATGAAATGAAACAAAGCGTGTCATTCAAAGCACCTGACTGTTTCTGGTCAATTACCTTCCTACCGGTGGCCTCCGAAATGGGACGGACGACGTTCTGCCAGGCCTCCTTTGCGGACGTCATTCCGTGCAGGCATATAATCGGGGACTTATCTCCATCCTGCGATCCCACCACGTCGAAAGACAAGTGGACTCGGTCATGTCTGAAAAAGATCGGAGAGACGGTCTGAGTAGGCTTTTCTGCAATTGTATGCGGGAGCGCGACACACCAAATTTTATTTCCTCTATTTACACACATTTTCTTTAAGATCATTACAATATATAAAATAATTACAAGATAAAAATAGCTTTTTATATACCATGTTTTTAAATTTTCTGTTGAATCCTATAAACTTGACAATTCTATGTTTTAATAAATACTTTTTAAAAATTTTTTTGATGAATTATCCCATCCACTTGAAAGAAATGAAGTTAATTGGAAGTTAACTTGCGTTTAACTTTTCGTTCCCGTCCCGGCCGATAGATGGCTGCACCAGTCTACAAGTCAAAATTAACTGAAAACGAATTCAAATCTGCTTAAAGATGGCAAAAAGTATTAAAAGAATGCATTGTCATCGTGTTCTGAGCTATTCTAAAAGTTTCAAATGTCTAGCTAGTCGGGAAGTTAGTTAAAAATCGATTGCAAGATTTGTACGGGACAAACACACAAACAAACAAGAAATCGAGTTAATAAAAACATGGTAAATAAATAAAAATACATAGAGAATTTGCATTTTTTTTAAAGCGGAGACACTTGTCGTCAAACATTCGCCTATACTACGCCGCAGTTTGCTGGCCATTTTATTATAGGGGCACCCTATAGGCGGACAGCATTACCCCCTATGAAGGGACGATACAAACGGATGCATTTTTCGTGGTGCGACGCCGGGATTCGATCCGAGCACCTCAGCACCGAAAACCAGCGCGCTGTACCACTGGGACGCGGCAAGCCCATTTTAAAATTCAAAATCCAAATTTTAAAGCCCGTTTAGTTTTTGTTATATTTCAAAAGTTTCGAGTAAATTTAACATTCACATTTATGAAAATTTTATTTAAATATGATTTTTTAATGGCTAGAAAATTATTTCGTTATACTTCGAAAATAGGCCGAGAGAACGCGAAACAAAAATTTCACGCAGGTACCTTCCGAGGAATTTTAAAGTCATTGTTAGCAAATTTTGTTTTTCCTAGATGAGGCACTTGTCGTGTAGACATTCGCCTAAAATTCGGCGCAGTTTGCTACCGATTTTATTATGGGGTCACCCTATAGGGGACCAGCATTACCCCCTATGAAGGGAAGACACAAACGGAGGTACTTTAGTGGCGCGACGCCGGGATTCGATCCGAACACCCTCAGCACCGAAAACCAGCGAGCTGTATCACAGGGCCACCACAAGCCCTTTAAGCAAATCGTAAAATATTGTGAAATAAACAATTTTGACAAATAGTTATTACTCATTTTTTAAAAATTTTGCCGACTCTAAGTAGACGTGTACGGCACGGAACGCACAAACCGTACAGCATGCATAAAAATACAGTACATGGCAATTTAATCATTTTGACAACGCATGGCTACAATTATTTGATTCTAAAAGCTATGTCATATGATATTAGTCAAGAAATGAAGAAAAAACTTTTTTTTAGCCCTAAAATAAAGGCAATGTACGAGTATCAAAAACAATGTAATAAAAACAGTTTTGCAATAGGCGAAACGAGCTACGTCCAGACGCAGTGTCAACTGCGAATGGAAAACTATTTTTCTCTGTGGCATTTCTAGACAGTAAACAGGCCTTGAATGAAGCATCACTTAACAGTTTGTCTACCATGTTTGGTGTTTACTTATCACTCTACCAGTTACTTATATTTGTTCAAATAAATAATTTTGAGTGGAAATTTTGTGTTCAAATAAATAGTTCAAATAATAGGTTTCATATTTTAAAGCACTAAAATATTTTAACCCTGGTCAGGTTTTACCCTAAGTTTTATCTTGACCAAAAAGGCACTTTTGTGATGTACAAGCATTTATGTCTAAAATGAGTCCTTTCCAAATTCCTTAAAACGGGGTCTTGTAAAAAAGTTGGGCAGTGAAGTTGAAATGCTCTTAAAATGCGAGACTAGTTAGTAAGTTTAAAACTTCCTTTATCTTTATGTTGATTATTTTTGGTTGCTATATGCTTGATAATTAAATTCCCCGACTTTCCCAGTTTCCTCTCGGCTTGTACGGACATATTACTATGTTCAAAAGTAAATCTCTCAGAATCAACCCTTCCTTCAACGGTATCGTTACCATTTGGCCATATTTATTGCAGGAAGTATTGGCCATATTTATTTTATGGATGTAGGTTTCATATTGAAGGGGTCAATTTTATAATACAGTGACAGTGAAACCTCGATCCATCGTTTTTAAAGGGACTTATTGTACTAAACGATAGATGCGGGAACATATACATAGCAGTGGGGGCTCCAGTCCAGAGATTATATTTTTCTTTTGGGGGAGGGGCAACGTTGACACTTAAGGTTTATATATATATATGTGTGTGTGTGTGTGTGTGTGTGTGAGTAAGAAATAAACATCCTCTCATTTTAAATTTAAAATCATTCAGTATTAGGTCTAGTATTATATAATTTTAGGCAATGTAAGAAAAAAAATTCGCCGGGCATTTTTTTTTCTTGGGGGGGGGGGGGCAATTGCCTCTACTACTCCGCGTCTGGAGCTGCCGTTGATACATAGAAATATTATTAACAGGACTGGATGAAATAAACGACACATACGGGGAAAAGATTGTTCGGGGAACGATCGATCGATATTCCACTGCATACAATTTTTAAACTACATTTTATAGACCAGACAATTCAATTATAATCGAGTTCGAACTAAGGAGGATTACTCTACATCAGAATAAAAAGCTTATTGTTTATATTCATTAGTTCTTTTTTACAGATATCATTATTAGTAAAATTTTATTTATACATTTCCATTTACAATTTTGGTCTCAAGCCCCCTCCATATTTCTTTCCTCTAATAACGCCAGTAAGCGTGTTACGCCATCTGTTTAACAGACATAGTAAGTGCTGCAACAATTAAAACATGTTTACTTACTTCCTTTCCGTAGCCATTATTCCTTGTAATTCACGGAACTTTCATTTCCGAGTTCAGTTCCACCTCGACGCGACGCTCCCAGCACGAGGGTTATCAACGTCGACTCTATCGGGGAAACTTCGCTGATAGCGGGCATTTATCGTCATTTCAAATACCCGATTACAATGGGCGACTAGAGTTCAGTCGCAGTGCCGGCTCTCTTGAAAATCGCTGCCTCATTCACCAAAGACAAGACACCATTTTCAAATAGGTAACGAGGACCAGTGACGTCACAGCGATGCCGCAGTACATTTCGTTGATTGCCTGTCCACTAATATTATTGTTCTCGTTTGGAGGATATATATATATAGATCTATACAGGGATCTATACAGAGACGTGCTTAGGGTTTTGGCGGTCCCTGGACCAGTGGCGGACCAAGGCGGGGGCGGGGGGGGGGCGGTCCGCCCCGGGCCCCACTAACTAAGGGGGCCCCACGAGAGGGGCCTTTTTAAAAATTGAATGATAACTTTACTACAAAAAATTACATTTTTAATTTTTAAAAAAAATCAGACAAGAACGTTATTGTTTTTATAAAATATTACACTTGCATATTTTAGCGACTTCCAACATTTCACATGCCCCCCCCCCCACTTAACTTGAAATAAATTAAAACGTTAATAGAAGTTCAGTTACAACCATAAAATTGTAGAAAACTTTTAAGAAAGCTGGGTTTTTTGCCACCTTTTCAAACTGTGAAACTGAAGATTCCGATTATGTCTTTAGCCTTAACATAGATTTTAACAATATGATATGATCCATAGCATAAATTCGATGCTATATTTTTTTTCTAATTTTATTAATATTATATTTATTTTTCTCATTGTATAATTAACTACTCAAACATGAATTCTATTTTTATTCAATTTCAAAAAATCCCAATATTTCATATTTTAAGGACCGTCCGGTAGTCAAAGCGCTGAGGAGGGCCCTAACTGAATTCAATTCGTGCCCCCCCCCCCCCCCCAAAAAAAAAGGTTAGAAGCACGCTACGCCTATGGTGCTGAGAGATGCCATAGAGCTGACGCTGAGTTGCTGAGAATCGCCCGACATTCTTCGCCGTATTCCAGAACCCACGAACTTTTCTTGATGTATTTTAAAATTTTGTACGTAACCGTATTTATCCTAGAAGTGCAATAAACGCATGAAAATCATTAAATAGGCCTGGGCCTAGGGGCCCCCGAATGTTGGGGGGCCCCAAAAACTTTTATTTTAAAAGAAAAGAAAAAAAAGAAAATTTCCAATTCAGTTCTTTTTTATTTTACCTTTTTCAATATCATTTTTTTATATATCCTTTCAAATTTGATTGATTGGTTCATCATATGTATAGCCATATGTATAGTTCATATGTATGTTATAGTGTATATAAGAGATTACTAAGTTTTTCTGGTTGCATTGTATTGGTGTTTTAATTTAATGAAGAAGTTAATATGTTGTATTGCTTTTTGTTATTTGATAATGCTCAAGGCTTCTACGCTTCAAATAGTCAATTCTCGGTAAAATGATACTTTCACAATGATTCATGATTATTTTTTGAGTGTGTCAATTTTGGAAATTTTACGTCCACATCACTGTTAGGGGGCCCCCATCGCCCCATTCCGAGTTGTGCCTAAAGTCAAGAATTTTCTAAATCGGGCCCTGTTATAGACTGGTTAGTTTTCTGGTGTCAGAAGTCCTGATTTAAGCATTAGGTTGAGGAAAGACTGACTGATGACGACGATGAGCCTGGAAATTACAGGTAAGCCGATTCTTTGTCAGATTCTGGCTTTGGCGTAATATGTGAATAATGTTGTGTGTTTTGGAAAATTTGGAAAATTGATAGATGCAGTGGAGAAGCTGTGCGACGAGTCTGAAAACCTAGATACAAGAGGATCAGCTCAGATTATAATGGCAAATGTTTGCGATTTTAAGTTTATAGCGTTTCTACGCCTGTGGTCAGACATTTTGGAGGAAATCAACCACACTCAACACTACCTGAAAATTCAGGGGATTTCCTTGGACAAGGCTTTAAATAGACTAAGAGCATTGGAACTTTTTATTAAGGAAAGCAGAGAATCTTTAGTTAGTGATGCTTTGGACTTCGCTTCCCAGAAATGTGAAGAAAAGGGAATTGCTATTGAAAAGAGAGGCAGAAAAAGATCGAAAAAGATGATGCCGGGTGTAAAAGCTAAAGATGAGGGTTTATCTTTACAAGAAGAACTAAGGAGGTCCATGTTCCAATGTGTAGATAGGTTGTATTTGGAACTCCAAACAAGAACAAAATCCATGGACAACATTCATAACAAATTTGAAGTCTTGCAGTCGGTTAATTTGATCAAAACTCTAGATGAGAAATTGCCAGAACTTATTTCTCGCTAACTGAAAGTTACGACGAATTTTCTAAGGGCGAGGTTTTGCCAGAAATAAAAAGACTAAGACGTAAATGGTCGGATAGCCCTTACGTCTAAGGACCTCCATCAATCGTTTCTGCATAGATTGAACCAGTTTGAATGTTTCATTAGGAGATATATTATTCCATTCTATAATGATAATCTTCAAATATTAATACAGAGGAAGTCAAAAAGTGGTCAGCTCTTCAAGTTTTGCAGTTCATTGTTGGTATGGAATTTCATGAGTTAGTACCAAACTTGTATTTAGCACTAAAGTTGTTTTTGACTATTTGCATTTCAGTCGCAACTTGGAAAAGTTTTCAGTGAAAGAAGTTTTTCGAAATTGAAAGTCATCAAAAACTATTTGCGCTCAATAATGAGCCAAATCAGACTAAATGGCCTAACAATGTTATCCATCGAGAACAAGTTGGCTATGAAAATAAACTTTCATGAGACAATTAGACAATTTTCTGATGCAAAAGTTAGAAAAAGACAATTTTAAAAGGAGGCTTTTACCTATTTGAAATTAATACCGAATTCTCAATTTAACTTGCTTATATGGAATTTTTAAAAATTTTTGTTTTTAATAAGTTTTTAGAATGCAAAATCCCCTCCCTTTTTTGGAAAAGTCCCTGGGTCACATATAACATGGTTTCACACAACACGGCATTTTTTAGGTGATGTATTCCCATTCTATTTTTTTCAGACTGATACTGTGAATGTGTATTGCCTTGTGAAAAGTAAAAATTTTTAAAGTTGAATTACCAATAAAGTTAACGTAGATCAAAGTGAAGTATTTCTTTGGTTTTCCTTGAAGCTACCTGAATATTATAAGTAAGTATTGGCACCAAAATGGCTCCCTTTCTTTTTAATATGAATTTTTTCTTTAACTATTATCGCTTTTATTAATCAAACGGCCAAGCCTTTTACCATTCACCTTGGCCTGACGAAAAATTCATACAACGAAAACCAGCGCCGTACAATTGATTTTAACCTTGTCCGAACAGTAAGTTAGCGAGCTCATGGATCAAGCGGTTAGAACGTTGGTCTCGGAGCTGTGCCGTGCGGTACGTCATTGGTTCGATTGCTCGAACCCAGGCCTTGACATAAGACTTTTTTCATTAATTTAACGCTTAAACAGTAATGATCATTGCTCACCTCGTACTGCACAAGTTCGCTCCCTTATTCTGTCATTTTTTTCTCTGCACACAGGGGCGTGCCGACGGGGGAGGGGGGAAGCGGGACAGGACCCCCACCACAGAGCTAAAATAATTTTTTTTAATTTACAAAATAATGCAAAAGTTTCGTATAGGCCTAATAGTAATTGTGTTAGTCATTATTTACCATTACGATCTTTATTGCACTTACATTTTTATCGATCTTTATTGTTACAGTTTTAGCTCTATACAGTGCCAGAAACAGTATTTCTAAAGCCAAGTGCCGAGCGCTGTTTATACACTTCTACAGTACTATCCGCGAACCGCGAGAGTGAACCGAACCCTTGCCTATCAAAGTATTGAAGGGGTCTTTTTTCAACAGGGCACGCACGCACTGTTTCGTCGCGTATCTGCTTTAAAAAGCACTTCTTGTTAGATTTTCATTCCACTAATGACGGGGACGTCGCTTTAAATATTTTATCCGAATTCATAGATATATGATTTTTAAGAAGTGGCATCTAGTACTCTAGATAGCCTAAAATGGCACTATTTAACACCTAATTTTCAAAATTTTCCAGGGGAGGGCCCCCGGATCCCCCATTCGGCTGGTGGGTATTCCATACCCCCCAGATCCCCGGAAGACACCCCCTTCTAGTCCACCCTGATAATAGGGCGTCAGGGAAATGGACGACCCCTAGCCTTGACGACCCCCCCCCCCCCAGAACAAAATCCTGAGCACGCCACTGTCTGCACAGGTCAATAGCCTGAGGAGACTATCTGATTAAGGCAAAGAAAGGCTAGCTGTCATTAGAAAAAGTTTAAAATTACCATTTTTTGGGGGGGAGGGGCCCGAAAACTAAATCCGCCCCGGGCCCCAAATGGTCTAGGTACGCCACTGCTCTGGACGAAATACATTTACTGGCAATCAAATTTCTCTACTTACTGAGTAATGGATCTTGTAAGGCAACCCCGATCCCCCCGAATAAAAAAACTGCATCCACTACTGATTTTACTAATTATTACTTTTAATGCATTACGCTTCGATGCTAAAAAACCTACATTCTAGCTACGTAAAAGAAAATTATACATGAAATTACAATTGGTCCACTAAAATATAAAATTAATCAATTTGTATGAATAATGAAACAATGGAAAAATTATTTACACGATTTAGAAAATGTAAATTGTTAAAAACAAATACTTACATGTATGAATTCGTTGGTTATAAAGCAATTTTTCTTGCTTTCTGAGCAGCAAAATTGTCTATCATAAGTCAAAAGTCCAAAGATGACGAGAGATTATTTTCATTAGAAATAAGTGCCAAGGGGGACAGGCGTACAATCCGTATTCAAAGCATACTGATTGTACCTGCTTTGTAATATTTTCAATTCTTCGAGAAGTGGGAAATAAAATCCATTATAATGATAGAGAGCTATCATTATAATGATAGAGAAATGGTAAAAGCCATTTTTTTTGTTTACCCCACTCCTTCAGACTTCAGCCCCCTTTCTTCTCAATAGATTTGGAGCGCATTTACTTACTTGTCTTACACTCACTGGAGAAATGTCTTGTCTATTGTTTGCTTTGAACAGACCAAACATTTGACCAAATGGTATTAGTATTCGTTCACAAAGATATGTTCACGTTTTTCTCAGTTTGTAACTATTCCGTGAAAATGGACAACAAAACAGTTTATAATTCTTCAAATGACTGTATGTAGTGACTGACAGTTAGTAGAAACTGATATTGAAAAAAAGGAATGATAATCAAGGTTTTACTATAACTGAATTGAAGATAAATTATGTTTTTCGAACCGAAAGGGTAGTTTGTCAATTAAGATTCTTTCTACGATTTTTTTAAAAAAATCTAAACATTTATTTTTTTATAAGTTGAATTATAGAAACCGCGAAAAATGAGGGATTTCTTTAAAAACCCGTAACATTTAGAAAAGTGTTGCGAGGAGGAATAAAAATGGCGGGCCTAAATTTTTAGCGGCCCTGGGCGGTTGCCAAGTTCACCCACCCCTAAGCACGGCCCTGTATATATAAGTTGAAACTGAAGACCAAGACGTGATCGCTAACCAAAAACAAGATGGCTATATATATATATATATATATATATATATATATATATATATATATATATATATATATATATATATATATATATATATATATATCCGGTTTGGCTTTTTCATCGCTTGGTTTATCAGTTCGACATTTTATGAGTTTTCTTCTGCTGCGTTCTGTATCTTACAATGTAAATATTTAAGGCACACTCCAATTGTATTTTTCCCTGCAATTGTTTTTTCCAATTTGATATTCAAATATGCGTATGAGGATATTATGAAATATACATATGCAGTGTAACATATATAATCGGCCACCCCTCTAAAAGGACACATTTTGTTCTGATCCGATTCAGGATTCCATAAGAGCCATTGTTATGAAAAAACCTCTTCTCGACGGCCACCTCTCAAAACGGCCTCTATTTCTCGGAACCATGACTAGCCGCATTAGAGGAGTTTCACTATATATTAGAGTTATGTGTATATATTCACATATATGCACATAACTCTAATTTAAGCTGATTTTGACCTTTGTTAAAATTGCATTCTCAAAACCTTTAAAAATATTACAATTTGAGCTGTCAGTAAAGAAGATCCAAATTCTTTCAAAATTTTCCCCCTTCCCACCCACCCGTCATACTGCATATTTTTTCAATATTTTGTCGGTGTACTATAAACTTCTTCCATTAAAGAAATTATACTACAAGCAGGAGAAACCATAAACTTGATTGCACTGAATATATTAGGAGACAATTTAAAACATGTAACATGTATTTCTTAATTTTTGTATTCCTTAAGGGAACAGTGGATTTATTTATTTATTTATTTATTTTTTATCATAGAGATGAAATTTTGTACATATATATACATTTCACCATAAGTATATAGAATGCCTTAAAAGAAGTTTCCAATCTTATAATTTTAAGATTAAAAAAAATATTTCAGGTAGTCTCTCCTAACGAAACTACCGGTTAAAAAAAAGAAACACATAAAACTTCCCAACTCCGCGAAGTAGGAAAGTTTACATAGTACGGACAAAAGCTCCGTTACAGGGGATCGTACACATGATTGTTGATTCCTAGCTGCACGCGTTCGCACACAAAGATGTGAGAGAATGTTACCAGTCAAGTGCAAAAGCAGCTCTGGGTCTCTTCCTGTGGTTCCTCATGCGCACCAGCCATGATTTTCAATTTAGAACCATGAGATCACAGGTGCACGCTTGGAGTGGACAATTTTTCGATACAAATCAAGATGACTTTGACAAATATAAATGTGAACAATCCCTAACTTGCAACATATTGGAACAAATGTTCGTATATTGTGAAAGATGTTTCATTATGCTGTTCACATAGAATCCGAAGCTTTATGTTACGTCAGCCTCGAAAATTTTAACCAATCATAGACCACGTGATACGTCATATCAACCACAGGTCATCCCAGAGCCTGCGTTGTAAAGCAACGCAACGCTCGGGAAGCAGTGGGAAAAGGTCTTGAGTCTGTCAGAGTTGCATCAAAATAATTTTAACCAATCACAGACCTTAACAATTTTGTGGCTGATTGTTTGAAGGTCTGTGATTGGTTAAATGTGGAGTCCGTCAATGACTTAGGCCTTGTTCATATTGACTCCATCACTAGCAAGTGTGTTAGATGGCAGACAACTTGATTCCAATCCCAAAACTCGCCGCAGGTTCGGCTCTCTACATTTCAAAATGTGGGCGAATGCCTACCGCATTCGAAGGAAAAACAAAAAGTAGAATTGATTTTGGGCACGGATCCATCTGGACATATAGAACTGAAGCCTTTCAGATCGAACGTGTTCTGATACAAGTATTTGTCAATTAAAAAAAGAAATTGCCTCATCCATATTACGTGTGATGTTGAAATGTTGGCTTTTTAACGATTTTAAGAGACTAACGATATATACGGCCCGTGAAATGTAAATAAAGTAGAAACTGTAAAATTTAATGATGCTGCACATCCCTGGAGAATGCATGAATCCAAGAATTTTAAACTAAAATTCAGCTTCGGGTTAATCAGCATAACTTAGAAAAAATTATTTAAAACATTCATAAATATTGTTAAAATCTTCATAATCTCTGTGATGTATGCATTCTATTGTTACTGTAGACTTCTCAAAGTTTTACTGTATTGTTTGTTTAAGTATCAACTATGTAGAGGAAAATATTTTAAACGTGATGAACCGTGAAACAGATAGGAGGTGGGGTAGATTTTAAAGTTGTAACCTAATTGGAAGGCTGTCGTAACGTTTTATACCGCCCTTTAAAACTATCTTTGTCATATGGGATTTTTCCCCTAAGGGCTGCGCGTATCACGTAAATATGAATACTGCCCCTTGACTGCCCAGTTTTATTCAACCCAAACCTACTTTTTAGCGCTAAGAACGTATCCCGCTTTCTTTCAGTGAAATTCCTCGTGCGGGGAAGAAAGAGTTGTTATATAACGTTACCAGTTTGGCTACTTTTCGTCTCCCCGAGATACACATGCATAATCGCTCCTCTTTGTGTCGCTTTGTTTTCGCAGTTTTTCTCGCCGCTTGGTGAGCACTCTTCGCAAAATTTGGCGGACTGCTGGACAGATGCAAAACTCATCAGCCACCTGCAAGGGGCATCTTCCCCAGACGGTTGGACAGGACAGAGAGCTGAGAGGGTACTTTTCAGGATACCTAGGATGATGCGAGATAGTTGGACTTGGAAAACGGTGCTATTCGCATGGGGACTCAAGACTCACCCCACCGGTCTTCATAGTCGCATAGAATGCCAAAAATTCTATATTTTGGGGGCCTTACGCCATTTCCTTCATATTCCCTCAAAATAAATATGTTCCATGGTTCATAATTTTTTGTCGTCATTCCTCGTTTATCTTTTATTGATGGCATTTTTCTATTCCACATGACGAATTCCCAACCATTATAATGTAATATGCATCTCAACCTATTTTTAATGCGACAAAGGCCCTCAACATTGAAATAAATATATTAGAAACTTGCTCTAAATATGATCTATATCAGTATCTGTTGAACATAAAAACCGATTCCAAGACTTATACGCAACACTTACTTAAACGGTCCTCCATATTTAAAGGAATTTATTAAAAAATTGCTGTAGTTACGATCTATATCTGATCAGACCGACCTACTAGCAAAAGTGGCTGTTTAGAGGATTTGCCCCTGTTTGAGTTGTAACTGCATCGGAAGCTCAATCCGTTTTTAAGACCACGCTATACAGTGTTTGGAGAGAGCCTCCTGCCCATCACTAGTATCCGGCTAAGTTCTTTGCTCTGGCCTTGCTCGCTACAAGTCCCAAACCAATACAGTCTGCCCTGGCTCGTCTTCGAAGTGGCCATACAAAAAATTTACGCTTCGAGAACTCTATAAAGGTCTCCCCCCCCCCCCTTGTTCCTGTTCCGTTGCTTCTGAAAATTTTTCCCACATTGTGGATTGTTTAGGCATTCCTGTCAGCACGCTTGCAGAAGATCGCGATGCTGCTGCCTCCGTATTGCTCACACGACAGATCCTCGTGGACATGGTCTAGCATTTTCTTGTCCAGGGGGCTTAGGAACAGAAAAAAAGAACGTGATCCATATTAGTATCTGTTGAACATAAAAACTCACTTTATGACTTCAGTGCAACACTTTTACAACACCTATGTATGCCTCATCAACTGGAATGGAAGAAAAATTTCAAAAAGTATTTTTACAATTAATAAACTTTATTTAAAAAAACATCGACAATAACAAGGAATACACTATCTACCAATCAGTATTTGGACACCTGTCATAGAAAAGAAAAACAAAATTTATTCATATTCAATAGTTGGTAGAGCCTCCACGAGATGCAATTACGGCCTCAACCCTCCGGGGCATGCTTTCCACGATTCCTTGTTTGACGGCTAGTGGTATTTTCTTCCACTCGGCTTGGAGAAGACATGTAAGTTCCTTCACCGATTTTGGACGATTGTTGCACCCCTTAATTCGGCGATCCAACTCGTCCCAGAGCTTCCCGATCAGGTCTGGGCTCTGGGCAGGCCAGTCCATTCGGTTAACACCATTGTCAACATACCAATCCATGGTGGAATTCGCAACATGACAGTTGGCATTGTCATCCTGGAAGTAACATGGGTCCAACCCTTAAAACTGCCACAACGTAGGAAGCACACCGTCGTCCAAAATAGTGCAGTAGTCGTCGGCGTTGAGTTTACCATGAATTGGGACCAAGGGTCCCAGTCCATACCAAGAGAAACACCCCCAGACCATAATTCCACCTCCGCCGAACTTTACTGTGGGCACAATGAAATCTGGCAGGAGGCGTTCTCCAATCAGACGCCAGACCCAGACCCTGCCATCCGAACAGTTGAGGGAGAACCTTGATTTGTCGCTCCAGAGAATTCGTTTCCACCGATGTACGGTCCACTTTCGACGTGCTTTGCACCACATTAACCGTACAGCGCAGTTGGACTTTGTGATCAGAGGCTCATGGGCGGCAGCACGGCCATGAAAACCAAGCAGATGTGTTTCCTTACGGATGGTATTCATCGAAACAACACTCCCGGATGCCTATTGAATCTCCTGGAGTATGTGGGTCATCGGTTGGGTGCGGTTCTTCAGAATTTCTCTGGACAGCACCCGTCGGTCTCTATCTCCCAGTTTCGTGGGTCTGCCGACTCGGGGCACATTCCGACAATCACCGTTCATCTTCCACTTCTGAGTCACATAGACCACTATCGATTTTGGGTAATTCAGCTGGCTAGATATGTCTCTTAAGGATCGGTCATTTCTGTGATACCCGACGATTACCCCTTGTTCGAAATCATATAACTCTGCACTTCGTGGCCTCTTGCATGCGAGTAATGCCAACTTTGTTTCCCACACGATATTTAACGGTGGAGGGAGTGATGTATATCAGGACCGCAGATATCGTCATTTGCATGGGTGTCCAAATACTTATTGGTAGATAGTGTATAACAAAGGAAAAGAAGAATAAAGTTCTAAGAGAAATATTTTCTTGCAAATAAAATATATATATATATATATATGTGATGACCCGAATGGTCATCTTCTGAAATAAGCATCGTGGCCGAGATAATGAAGTCAGTTTCAGGAACAATCGAATTTACTTTACGTGTAAAGCAACACATCCATCTCACACCGAGTCAGTCCAGCGTCTACCGCAAAAGCGCCACAATACAATTAGCTCAGAGGAACAATTAGCTTAGAGGTTACCAGAATTGGCGGAGGAAGTTAGTGTGAGGAAAGGCGAGGCGTTTTTGCCAAGGAGTAGAAAAAGGGGTTACCAGAACAGAGAGAAAGTTCAGAATGAGCGATTACAGGTTGTTAATAATATTATCACAGAATATCCCCCCCCCCCCCCTATATAAAATGGATTGGAGCTGCGGCCGTCTCCAAGACACTCCAGATAGTGAGAACATGAAGATTAGTAGTTAGAATGGTTGAAGCTGGCTCGAAAATCACAAATTCTTATGTTAAAATATACAATTGAAAAACATAATAATATGGCATAACCTTAAAAAACAAATATCTGGAGAAAACTAAAATGGAATGGTACACTTATACCCCAGACAAAATAGACCCGATTTTGACGAATGGCTAAAAAAAACATGAAAGTTTTGAAAATTGGTGAAGATGTTTGTTTGAGCATGTTAATGAACATACTAAAAGTCCCCACCGATCAGACTTGAGCTTTCGCCGCCATCTTGGAAAATGTGTACACTTTTCTGGTTTTTTGCAAGTAACTTCAGAAATATTAGTTTTATGTAAAAAAATTGAATACAAAAATTGAAGAGCATTAAATCATGAACAAAAACATTATTTACATTTTTTTATAAGTCTAACACCAACAAAGATAATTGACTTTGAAAATAGCGAACAATCACGCTTAGGGCACGGATGCGCGGGTCATCCCCATCGCGATGGGGGGATATCCGCGCATGTGCCCCAAAAGTATTGCACACTTACGTGTGTCAAGCCTCTGCATATCAAAGCTCGAGATAAAGTTGCAGCAACATCCAATCTAATGTTATCAGGTTGTATTGTGAGGCTTGGTGGATTCTATCTTTTTATGTCATACTTGGGCTGCATTGGGTACAAAATGGTTGGAAGTGGGTAAATATAAATACTAAATTTGATGTATGCAACTACGTCAGTAGAAAAAACGTTGCCTGGACATGCATACGCTAGAAAAAACCTATCTTATTTATTTATCCAAACAGCTTTAGCAAAAATAAATTTTGATGCCTTAGATATAATTGATTTCAAAAGCAATAATTTCCATGAGTTGTTTAGAGATTTTGCTACTGAACTACTATCACTGGAAACCATAAATGGACATACTCATATACGAGGCATCGAGATTAAAGTGAGGAAGACTTTGAAGCAGTTGAAAGAGAATGGCCCAACTGCATCCCTCTGGGTTCAGTATTTTGAAATGGTAAAGCTTATTAAAGCTTGATCACTGTCAATTGTACGGTGAAAGTAAACGATTTCAATACATCAATTAACCCGTTGTTGCTTTTCCAGAGCATAGAGATTGTTAAAAAAAACGACGAAGAAACGGCTCGCATTTTATTTAGAATATGAGTTAGCTCCTTTTACGTTTGCTCTGTTTAATGAAGCTGACATGCGAGAGACAACGACATTGGCTAGGTACGACGTTTTTGAAGTTCCAAACAAAGACCTTAACCTCCTGTACTGAGTCAACATTGTAGACAGTGGTTTTCTCCTACACCGTGTCAAATGGGGAACACAATTAACTTTTTCGGATGTTTGCACAAATTAAGTTAACTATATAAAAAAAGCATTATGGGACCAGCCGTATAGTCGTTTTTAATGGCTAATTCAACACCAATAACAGTAACAAAAAAAATGGAAAAAAATCTACGGTCTATTGTGATAAAATCTGTAGATATAAGTTTTGATGGAAACATGCGAGTTACTGTTCAACAATAACAGTTCCTTTCAAATGAAAACAACAAGAGCAAACTGATCAGCATGCTATCAGCTGAGCTGGAAAACAGTGGGATTCGATTCCGACAATGTAATGACGAAGCCGACATTCTCATTGTAAATACTGCAATTAATGAAGCATGTTTTGGTAACAACATCGTTGTAATCATCGGTGAAGATGTTGACCACCTGGTTCTATTAACAGCTCTCACTCCTACAGAAAAGACATTTTCCTTGCCAAACATGCAAAGGAAAAGCAAAGAAAAAAATACATTGGTCAAATAAAATACAGTAATCGGGACATACCAAAGTATCCTTTTTCTCCATGCGTTCAGTGGATGCGATACTACTTCTTCAGAGTTCAACAAAGGAAAGAAAAATTGTATAAAAATGTTCGAAAGTAAAGATTTGGAACACAACGTGACAGTAGTTAATAAATGCAACTCATCGCATAATGATGTTGCTTAAGCAGGAGAATGCCTTTTTTCTGATCTGGTATGGAGCACATCCCAGTGAAAAGTTCCTAAATAAGTTTGGGTACAAATGCTTCGCAAAATTTGTCACTAAAATAAAACCATATATTTCGTCTCTTCCCTCAACTGAAGAGGCAGCCATGCGACATTCCTTTCGGTTGTATCACCAAGTGCAAAAGTGGTTTGGGAATGAGTAGAATCCTGAAGTGTGGGCTGGAAATGTCAAAAGAAAACTATCGTGCCCATCACAACTATGGATGCAGTGGCTCCCGTTTCAGTTTTAAGCATGGACGCTACATTCATAATCAACCCGCATTTAATAGTCAATATTTTGGTTCGTGTTAAGGTTACGACAAAATGTATTTAATATTTTTTGTACACAATTTAATGTTCTTTAATTTTTGTATAAAACTTTTTTTACATAAAGTTAATATTTCCCAAGTTATTTACAAAAACACAAAAAAAGGCCTTCAAAATCTTTAAACAACTCATGGAGATTACTGCTTTAAAAATCAGATATGTCCATGGCGTCAAAAATTATTTTTGATAAAGCTGTTTGGGTAAATAAATGAGCTAGGATTTTTCTAGCGTATGCATGGCCAGACAACATTTTTTTTTTACTGACGTAGTTGCATACATCAAATTTAGTATTTATTTTTACCCACTTCCAGCCATTATGTACCCAATGCAGTCTAAGTATGACATAAAAAGATAGAATCCACCAAGCCTCACAATTCAACCTGATAACAATGGATTGGATGTTACTGCAACTTTATCTCGAGCTTTGATATGCAGAGGTTTGACAAACGTGAGTGTGCAAGACTTTTGGGGCTCATACGCGGGTCATCCCCCCATCGCGATGGGGATGACCCGCGCATCTGTGTCCTACGCTTGATTGTTCACTATTTTCAAAGTCAATTATCTTTGTTCGTGTTAGACTTATTAAAAAATGTAAGTAATATTTTTTTCATAATTTAATGCTCTTCAATTTTTGTATTCAATTTTTTTACATAAAATCAATATTTCTAAAGTTACTTGCACAAAACCAAAAAAGTCTACACATTTTCCAAGATGGCGGCGAAAGCTCAAGTCTGATCGGTGGGGACTTTTAGTATGTTCAATAGTATGCCCAAACAAACATCTCCACCTATTTTCAAAACTTTCATATTTTTTTTTAGCCATAAAACCTATTTTGACTGGGCTATTAAATGAAAACACTAATAACAACAGATGCAAAGACGTTCCAAAATACAGATACAAGTGAAAATATTGTGCAGGTCTCAGTCCCTGACATGTGTATCACAGTCTGAAAAGTTTTCAGAGTCCTGGACGGGTACAGTTCACATAGTTATAAAAACACAAAAGTTGTTATTTTTTTCACAGTTTTTAGTCGTTGAGTATGGTTTAGTTGTTTTGGAGATCTCCTGGGTTGTAGTCACTTTTAGAAAATAATGTTCTTGGTTGTTTATTGTTACGTTTCTCATAGGTTATTCACTTTTCTTTACGCATAACACTTTTTATATTTTATTTTTATCATTGGTTTTCAGTTTCAATTTTTGCTCTTTATTCTGTAAACAAAAATATTAATAGTTCTTTCAGCAATTAGTAGAATAAATTTACCAAATGCTGTCAAAATTAACTTTCAACATCAATACCAAATGTCTGGTACCTGATGTTGCAAAAATTCGAACAAAAATACAAATTCCAACAATTGACACTGACATTCAACTGTTGTGGAAAAAAAATCCAGACAATACAAGCATAAATTTTAGGTATGTGACCTGTTGTGAGTACATCCTCGTGAGCGTTTAGCAAAAGGAAGGTGCTTCCAACCTGAAACTCAAGTTGAGCAAACTGCACAAAATGAAAAGTGGCAGGCAAGTTTCTCAAACATGAGAGGGAAAGGCAACTGTTCAAAGGGAACATTTGAACAGTGCGAAGAAACAGGGAGGACAGTGAGTGGAAACCCCAGTATAAAAATCAATAATATTTATCTAGTACATAGTATTTTTCATATAAAATGTAGTAAGCTTCAAAAAGTAAAATTTTTATGTAAGTTTCACTTACACTCAGGGGTCTTTTCTGTGCGGGGAAATCCATTGGGGTTTCCCCGCACAGGTTCGAATCCTGTCGACTCATGTGATGACCTGAATGGTCATCTTCTGAAATAAGCTTCGTGGCCGAAATAATGAAGTCAGCTTCAGGAACAATCGAATTTATTTTACGTGTAAAGCAGCACATCCATCTCACACCAAGTCAGTCCAGCGTCTACCGCAAAAGCGCCAAAATAGAATTAGCTCAGAGAGGTTACCAGAATTGGCAGAGGAAATTAGTGTAAGGAAAGGCGAGGCGTTTTCGCCCAGGAATAGAAAAAGAGGTTACCAGAACAGAGAGAAAGTTCAGAATGGGCGATTACAGGTTGTTAATAATATTATCACAGAATACTGTGATAATATTATTAACAAGCTTTAATATTAAACACCTTTCCACACACTAACTTCCTCCGCCAATTCTGGCAACCTCTCTAATCTAATTCTATTTTGGCGCTTTTACGAGGAGACGCGAGCTGGCTCCGAGGTCATTAAGATGTGTTAACCTTTACGTCAAATAAACTTCAGTTATTCGTTATTATTTGGAATCCTTTTCTTCGGCCACGATGTATGCTCCAATTTCTTGAGATGTCATCACATATATATTATTACATATTATCACACATATATATATATCTACACTCATGGACAAAAAAATTAGCGCACCAAGAAATAATTGCGGGATCGTAACGAAACTTGCAATGAAGGTACATGTCGGGAAGATATGCAAATGATTAGAAATGCAGCGTGATTGCGCATTACGTATAGCCGGTAGAGGGCGTTGAACATCGTACTCTGTGGAGTATAAAACAGGTAACCAAAGCTTGTTTGAGTGTGCTGAATCATTTACAAAGGAAGAGCTGAGATAGACATGCCATTACGCCGTGTTCGAAGACAATATAAGCAGTTGTCGCAGTTTGAGAGGGGGAGAATCGTCGGGATGATGGAAGCTAGGTGGTCAGCTAGGCGAGTAGTTCGTCAATTAGGCCGCTCTGATTGTGTTGTGAGGATGTTGGGACCAGTAGCCCCGAGAGATGTCATGTACACGAAGACCAGGTTCAGGACGCCCTCGACAGACCAGTCGTCGAGAAGACCGCCACATCGTAAGAAATGCACGCGTACAGCCAACTGCTTCATCGGCCGCCATCCAGGCACAGGTAGCACCTTCACTAGGGGCCTCTGTGTCTTCCCGAACCATACGAAGGCGCCTGGCTGAAGGACAGTTGGTATCGCGGCGCCCATTACGTGTGCTGCCCTTGACGCCCACCCATCGACGCATCCGTTTGGAGTTTTGCCGCGCACGAGGAAACTGGACTGCAGCTGAATGGAACCAGGTCGTCTTTAGCGACGAATCCAGATTCAATCTCGGCAGTGATGACAATCGTGTTCGTGTGTGGAGAGCCCGTGGTGAACGCTTCAGTCCTGCCTTTGCTGTACAGTGACACATCGCTCCCACAGCAGGTGTGATGGTATGGGGTGCCATTGCCTACAATACACGGTCACCCCTAGTATTGTTCCGTGGCACCATGACAGCCCAGCGGTATGTTCATGAAATCCTGCAACCACATGTGTTGCCACTCATGCAACGGCTCCCAGGAGCCATTTTTCAACAAGACAATGCTCGGCCTCATACGACAAGGGTGTTGTAGTAAAGCGCTTTTAAATAAAAAGCTGGCTTTATTACATGTTTGCGATAAAAGTCGCAATCAAATTTAACGCCGACAGATAATTATAGAGTTGAGTGGAGTAATTTAGGACGTAGCCTGTTGCAAGACAGGTTTATGAGTTTTGAAGATGGGAAGGTCTGAGATGGAGACACAGATAAGGTGACGGAACCAAACGATGACGTTATATTTACAAAAGCCTTTTATTGTTAGATTTATGGCAGTACGGTTCGTAAAGTGGTCATTTTGAAAACCGGGTGGTCGCAAGGGCAGGCAGTGAGGTCGTAACGTTTTTGAATTAAGAAGCCAATGAGAAGGTGAGAGAGGGAGTACAGCAAATGAAAAGTTTACGGTGGCCGGATTGGCTGATTGAAGTTTATGAGAAGGTGGAGTCATAAGTATGAAAGGAGATTAAAATAATATATTGAAGAGTTTGAAAAAGAGAGAGAGAGAGAGAGAGTCTGGATCGGGGAGGCTGTAGGTCCCCATCTCCAGTACGTCTTAAATAGATAAACGTAAGTGGACTTGAGGAGTCCACATAAACCTGTTAAGGCACCTGCGAGACTGCGTTGATCAAGTAAAATAAAGAGGTCCGCACCCAGATTGCAGCCGAGACCAAGAGACTCAGCTCCCGTGCCCCAGCCGAGAAGTTAAACGACGAGAAGTGCCCTACCATCCCGTTTCACGACGTGAAGAGATACCCAGAGCCCGTGCAAATATAGTGAAGATACGCGCCAAGGAGAGCCCAGCTACAATTTATCGACAGAGAAGAAGTGGTAATTCATCGTGAAAGAAATAAAGTTAGCCCCCTGCCCGGCGTAGCAACGTGATCCCTGACCGTAGGCGAGGCGAGAAGGCCAAGAGAGCACCTTGAATTGATGAAGAATAATTGGGTGAGTGTTAAATAAATGATTTTGATTTGTTCAGTTCCGATTCAGGCTAAGTGAATTTAGTTTTTCGTGAGCAAGGAGTTTTTTAGTGAAAAGGTTTAGTGTTGAACGAATAGTAAAGTTATTTTGCTGTTGCGCTCGGGACGCTCCCTAACCTTAGCAAAGTAATTATAAAATATATTTTATGAAAGATATAAATATTATTGTGTTTTGTTTTTGGAAAATGAAAGATTCTTTGATCACATGTAAATATTAAGTGTGTAAATAAACAAAATTTTCTTATGTTAAACTTTTTAGTCTGTCTAGATTGAAAGTTGTTGATGTTAATTTACATAATCTAAAACTGAGAATAGTATTTGTTTTTGTTCGTTTGCTAAGTTTGACATCCAGAGCTTTGGGTTGGATTCAAGAAAATAAATATTAAACACAACGCACCCAAATAAATCCTAAGAAAAATAAATACATTGTACTAACCCAAATAAATTTACGATACGAGCCCAATTGACTTAAAAACTGGATGTAGCAACACGACAGGTGTCACAAGACTGTCTCCGCACTGTTACTACCCTTCCTTGGCCTGCCCGATCCCCAGATTTATCTCCAATCGGGCATATCTGGGATCATTTGGGACGACGAGTCGGGCATCCCACGAGTTTGAACGAACTAGAGGCAAGGTTACAGCAAATATGGAAAGAAATGTCTCAAGACATCATACAGAACTTGTATGACTCAATACTCGATCGTATCGCATCGTGCATTCGCGCTAGAGGGGGTCCAACGGAGTATTAACTCCTCCGTTCTTTTGCCTTTTTCTCTGAAATAAATTATCCTTTTTCTTTGATTTCCTTATCATTTACTTATATCACAGTAGTCATTACGTATGTAAAATTTCGTTTCATTTTGACGACTCCTTCTTGGTGCGCTAATTTTTTTGTCCATGAGTGTATATATATATATATGTATATATGTATACAATTGTTCTACATAAAATAGAAAAACAAACACACAAACACACACAGACATACATACATATATATATATATATATATATATATATATACAGTAACCACCGCTTATAGTGATCAGTGGTTATAAGAATCAACCGTTTATAAGAATCAATATCGCAAAAACAAAAACAAATGCATTATTTCCGTGTTAAAATTTTCGCTTTAAAGAATCAATCCACCGGTTTTAAGAATCAGCTTACACTCTTCGCTTTCTTTTCATTTTTCCAAAAAAGCCACGTAAACCCTCAAAAGGCACGAAGTTCTTTCTTTATTTTTTTTTTAAAGAAAGAGTGATAAGATGGGATGGAATACAGTCGTAAAATGCATCCCTTTCTTCGTTAGACATAACATAATGGTTTCCCCTTAAACGCTTTAGCTAAACACTGCCCTTTTATACTGCCACTACCCAGGGGTTATAGATGCCACTACCCAGGGGCATCTAAACCGTCCGAGTCCGATTTCACTTTTCTACACTGACAAACAAAGACAGGTACTATTTTTTCCCACCTCCCACATCATGGTTGCTGCTTCCTGGACCCTGAAACACATAAATCTTCGGCGAAGTGTCCACTATCATTTAGGCAAACGTGACATTAGTAGATTCAGCACGTTATCAAACCCTGAAAAGTAAGCTAGAAGGTGAATCTTCGTCTGAGACTATTGGTATTGAAAAACGTATAAACAGCCTCCTGAAAACTTCATTACGTCAAACTACCATAGAAAACTTTTTCTTGCACCCTTCCTGTAGTTAAACGCTAAACTGTTAAGCAGGTATGTTGTAACAAATATTGGATTTTTATCTTCTCTTATTATAATCATGTGTATCTACTTATAGGTCTAGAAATTGAGTTGTATTTTTAAAATTATAAAGAATAATTTTAATAGAAGATAATTAACATAATTAAAGAGTATTTTATGGTAAATTATCTAATATATGTACGAGGGTTGGGGCAAAAGTCATGGCGACTATTTTTTTTCTTGAAGATACCAGTCCGGTTGGAAAATTTGACATATACAGACGAAAGGACAAGGTCTTAACTACATGTGTGGACAATGAATATCACTGAAATATCGTAACACACTAATTTATTACGGTAGTATACACGGCAATATGGCCTTCACCGTGCAAAAGAATGATAACACAGTACACATAAAGTTGACATGACAAACCTGGGCCTAAAGACCCTCAATGTAATCCCCTGCTAGTGTCACCACACGCTGCCAACGATGTGGGAGGCGCTGAATACCATCAGCCTCAGCATTTGCCGCACCATGTGTGAATCGGGTCATCTGTTGGCGCACAGCATTAGCAATGTCCTCTCGTGTTGCAAACCGCCTACCACGTATTGGTTCCTTAATCTTGGGAATGAGATCAAAGTCACAGGGCGAAAGGTCAGGAGAGTACGGTGGGTGCTCCAATTCTTCCCATCTCGATCGTCGGAGTAGCTGCTGTACACACCCTGCTTTATGTGGTCTTGCATTGTCGTGCAGGATTATTGCACTGTCCACAAGATCCGGACGTTTATTCCGAACGCCACGTCGTACCTGTCGCACCAGGAAGTCCCTGTAGTACTGTGAGGTCACTGTTCTGCCATGAGGAACAAAGTGGCAAACAATGACACCCCTGACGTCATACGCGACGATCACCATCAATTTGACTGGGGAAGGATTCTGACGGAACTTCTGCTGCCTTGGTGATCCAGGATGTCGTCACTCCGCGGACTGACGTTTCAGTTCTGGTTCGTATGCCCTGGCCCAAAACTCATCGATGGTGATTATTCGTGACAAGAATTGATCGCCGTCCTGTTGCCAGCGTACAAAGTGGTCGGAGCATATTGCATAGCGCACACACCTTTGAACTTCCGTCAGTGCATGCGGTACTCACCGCGAAGCGATTTTGCGTAGCTGTAGCTCATTACGCAATATCCTGTGGACGGTGCGTTTCTCGATGCCACTTGCCCTCTCTAACTCCAGTAACATCCATCGTCTGTCTTCATCCAAGAGCTGATCGATGACGGCACGTGCCAAGTCAGTCCGCACACTCACCGGTCGTCCCGAAAGTTACTCATCACTGGTTGACACACGTCCTTGCTGAAACTTTCCTACGCACCGTGCTACTGTACGATAAGGTAGGGCATTATTCCCAAGGGCTTCTACTAATTCACTGTGACATTCCATCGCATTTCTCCCTCGGAGAACGGCTATTTTGATGTAAGCGCGCTGCTCAACACGGGTTACTTCCATCTCCCACTACACTCACCAACTGACTGATTTCAGAGCCCTCACTTCGCTACTACCAGCTATCACAGAGCCATCTGTTGTTCTGCATACACACTATGCCTGCAGAACTTCCACACGACACATATACGTTTGTGATCCGTTCACATATCTACAAGAAAAAAAATAGTTGCCATGACTTATGCCCCAACCCTCGTATATATAGGTGTGTGTGTGCCTGTCCAAAAACCTAAATTTCGGCTATAAGAATCAACCGCTTATAAGAATCAAAAACAGTAATAACAAACATGATTCTTATAAGCGGAAATCACTGTATATATATATACACTCATGGACAAAAAAATTAGCGCACCAAGAAATAATTGTGGGATCGTAATGAAACTTGCAATGAAGGTACATGTCGGGGAGATATGCAAACGATTAGAAATGCAGCGTGATTTCGCATTACGTATAGCCGGTAGAGGGCGTTGAACATCGTACTCTGTGGAGTATAAAACAGGTAACCAAAGCTTGTTTGAGTGTGCTGAATCATTTACAAAGGAAGAGCTGAGATAGACATGCCATTCCGCCGTGTTCGAAGACAATATAAGCAGTTGTCGCAGTTTGAGAGGGGGAGAATCGTCGGGATGATGGAAGCTGGGTGGTCAGCTAGGCGAGTAGCTCGTCAATTAGGCCGCTCTGATTGTGTTGTGAGGAGGTGTTGGGACCAGTGGACCCGAGAGATGTCATGTACACGAAGACCCATCGACGCCTCCGTTTGGAGTTTTGCCGCGCACGAGGAAACTGGACTGCAGCGGAATGGAACCAGGTCGTCTTTAGCGACGAATCCAGATTCAATCTCGGCAGTGATGACAATCGTGTTCGCGTGTGAAGAGCCCGTGGTGAACGCTTCAATCCTGCCTTTGCTGTACAGCGACACATCTCTCCCACAGCTGGTGTGATGGTATGGGGTGCCATTGCCTACAATACACGGTCACCCCTAGTATTGTTCCGTGGCACCATGACAGCCCAGCGGTATGTTCATGAAATCCTGCAACCACATGTGTTGCCACTCATGCAACGGCTCCCAGGAGACATTTTTCAACAAGACAATGCTCGGCCTCATACGGCAAGGGTGTCACAAGACTGTCTCCGCACTGTTACTACCCTTCCTTGGCCTGCCCGATCCCCAGATTTGTCTCCAATCGAGCATATCTGGGATCATTTGGGACGACGAGTTGGGCATCCCACGAGTTTGAACGAACTAGAGGCAAGGTTACAGCAAATATGGAACGAAATGTCTCAAGACATCATACATAACTTGTATGACTCAATGCCCGATCGGAGTAATAACTCCTCCGTTCTTTTGCCTTTTTCTCTGAAATAAATTATCCTTTGATTTTCTTATCATTTACTTATATGAAAGTAGTCATTACGTATGTAAAATTTCGTTTCATTTTGATGACTCCTTCATGGTGCGCTAATTCTTTTGTCCATGAGTGTATATATATATATATATATATATATATATATATATATATATATATATATATATATATATATATATATATACATTTATATATACAAATATATATATATATATATATATATATACATTTATATATATAAATATATATATATATATATATATATATATATATATATATATATATATATATATATATATATATATATATATATATATATATATATATATATATATATAAGAGCATACATTTTATAAGTATACACTATAAATCTCACACCATCCATTTATATTTCATTTTACACATTTATAAGAAATCAAAAATAAACAAATAATGATTTGAACTATTCTCTGTACAAAAACAGTACCTCACTTGTGTTGTATTATAAAACTTTTAAATAACATAACTCAAGTTCTTCAATGCAAATATTTAATCTAATAAACTAACATTTCAGATGAAAAAATTCACTCTTTTATATCTTACAGAAAGTTATTGTCACAAAATATCTGTTATCTTTGACAATTTTTAACTTAATCGTCACTATGACCAAAGCTGTTTTTTAAATTCTGTTTTCTTTTATTACAAATGTCACAGAGGAAAGTGCACAGCTTTCAAACAGAAGTAGAAAATGCTTAGAAAAAATTTTTTTTAAATAAAAATATAAATATTTTTTACTTCCCCATCCATTCTATTTTCTCGCAGCAGCTCTCCGTAAAGTAATATGGACCTTATCCCATTTCGAGTTATGCAGGCATAGTCTGGAGCAGGGATCGGCAAACTTTTGAGACGGAAGATCCAATAGTGTAATTGTGTCAGTTGGGAAGAACAATTGTGCATTTATAAAGCATCAGAAGATCCCAAAGGTGAAATAATTACATGACAACAAATTTTCGATGTCAAGTTCAAGTAGACAATACTGTAAAATTGACACTGAGGTTAAATTACAGTCGAACCCCGTTATAACGAACTTCAAGGGACCAAAGGTTTTGTTGGCTTTATCCGGTGCTTCGCTGTTTCCGAACCATTAAGAAAAATGCTAGAGTTCACAAAATGTATAACTCATTAGTCGCAATGTGTATTCAATAATGATGTATTAAAAAATGATAAAATCTATTAAAAATGACCATTAATGAATTAATCGACTAAAATCGATTACATTAAACTGACACAATACAAATTAAATTACATACAAACGGCGGGACCAGAATTTTCTCTCGTTATATCCATGAGTTCGTTATATACCGGGTTCGCTATAAAGGGGTTCGACTGTATTCCATTAAGAAAGGGTAAAGACAAGCAAAGATATCTTTCTAATGTAAATGCGTGGAAATAATCTGAATTCATTTATTTTATACGTATCAAATAACTTAGAGAACAAAAACTCGTAAGGCGATGTATGCCTCAACAATTGAGTCATTGCAAAGTGTCGATTATAATGTTAATTATATGCAATGTTGCATAAAAGTTCCTAACCTTAATCTTGCACTTCAGAAATGATGATAAAAGGATTGAAATAACAGCATAATTTAGGTGATTAAAAGAAACGTTCATATTTACCCAAACTATCTACAGTGGCTCCCAAAAGTGTTCGTACACATACGAATTTCACTGAAATAGGGGTCTATTCATTAATTAAAATGAATATTTAAGAATGGGTATTTAATAATAAGATCTATAATCTATTCTTAACAAAACTACATGAAATATTTTGAAAAAGTAGTAAAACTTTATTTTTAAGAAACCAATAATCCAAAAGTAACAAAAAACTTTATCTCACAAAAGTCACCGTACACTTGTAAAAAATCTCTACATATTAGTAAATATTCTAATTTTTCGTTAAATTAAAATTTAGTAGGATATCCTTTAGCATCCACAGCAGCTTTTAAACGTCTGGGAATAGATTGCTTTAGTTCTTTTGTAATTTTTGCATCAATGTTCATTCATTCTTCGATCATAATTGTTTATAGTTCGCTTTTCGTGCGAATGTCGTGTTTTCGTACTCGAACCTCCAGTTCTCTCCAAATATGTTCTATTGGGTTTAAATCTGGCGATTGAGGTGGTGTATTCAAAACTTGTGGACAATTATAGAAACACCAGATGCGAACGTTGAGAGCCGTGTGCTTAGGATCGTTATCTTGATAAAAAACAAAGTTGTTTCCAATACCCAAATTTTGAGCTGATAATTTTAAATTGTCTCTTAAAATATTTATAAAAACAGCATGATTCATTATGCCATCAATAAATACCAAATTTCCCAGTCCTGATGCTGACATACACCCCCACACATGGATACCTCCACCGGCATGCTTAACTGTTCCTACTAAATTCTTGGGATTAAGTTCCTCATTTTTTTCTTCTCCATACAATTATACGCCCATCAGAACCAAAAATGTTCATCGGCAAATAAGACATTATTTCAATAGGTTTGAGGCTTATTTATCATTGATAGTGCGAAGGGAAGCCTAAACTTTCTGTTTTTCTCACTCACAAAAAATTTTCTATGGGCAGAACGCCCATGTAATCCAGTTGTTCTGAGAACTCGTCAAAAAAATTCAGGTGAAATTGAAGTAGAAAATGTTTCATTGAATTCTGCAGAAACTTTTACAGCACTCAAGCGTGAATTTTTCACCAATTTTCTAACTATAAATCTCTGATCACGTTTTGTTAACTTTGCCGGACGGCCTTTTCTTACCTTGTTTTCGATCCAATTTTCTTCTTTAAAGCGTTTTTTCACATACTGCACAGTTGAATAGGATAAATTAAGTAATTTAGCAATATTCCGAACTCATTTACCACTACTATGATGAAAAATAATCAATTTTCGAATGCTGTTTGTTGTTTCTTTACGACTACGAGCCATTTTTAAATAATAAATAGAATATTACGGAGTAGGCAAGCAAAAATTAAAGCCATACGATATTTTAAATGCCACCACAATTCAAAAATAAAAATAAAGTTCCAGACGATAATTTTAATTATGAATTTATCCGAAAATATTTCAGTGTACTATGACTTTTGTGAGATAAAGTTTTTGTTACTTTTTGCTTACTGGTTTCTTAAAAATAAAGTTTTACTATTTTCAAAATATTTCATGTAG
This sequence comes from Dolomedes plantarius, assembly GCA_907164885.2. Taxonomy (NCBI): domain Eukaryota; kingdom Metazoa; phylum Arthropoda; class Arachnida; order Araneae; family Dolomedidae; genus Dolomedes; species Dolomedes plantarius. The sequence continues at coordinate 27,955,601 of OU015495.1, read as the reverse complement.
TTTTGTTAAGAATAGATTATAGATCTTATTATTAAATACCCATTCTGAAATATTCATTTTAATTAATGGATAGACCCCCTATTTCATTGAAATTCGTAAGTGTACGAACACTTTTGGGAGACACTGTATATATAAAACAGTTCCGTAACAGACTGACTGACATACAACGCACAGACCAAACCGCTGGACGTCCAGGGCTGAAATTTTGCAAGGCGATTCTTCTTATAGTGTAGGGGTGCACTAAGAAAGATTTTTGAAAAATTCTTCTTAGATTTTTTTAAATTAAATTTTTAAGCTGTTTTTGTAACTTTTTTTAAGTTTGCATTTAAAATAATAATTTGAGGGTTATAAAATTTATATCACGAGAAAGATCATAAAAATTCCTTTAAAATGAAATCTTTTTTGAATCTTTACCTCCATTTTCTGATATTTGGTGAATTTTTAAAGATTAATTTTTAGAAGTTAATTTATTAAAGGCTGATCACGTGATTTCTTTTTCTGGTACTTTAAATCAATTTATCGTTACGTTCATAGCAACGAAATAGACAAAAAAAAAATTTTTTTTTCTTGCTAATGCGGCAGACGATTGGAAATTATCCATAAAAAATATTATAATACAGTAAAAGATATGTTCCTCAAACTGTACTATATTAACTGCACTATATTCTTTAGTATGTTCTATTAGATTTAATTTGAATATTTTCTTCTACATTATTTTGTCTATAAAAATATCCCTTCCGAATTTTTTATGAATCTATTTTTTCGTTTTTTTTTACATCAATTGCATACATTGATCGTTGTATTTATTATACATATATTTAAACATATTTTTGGCATTAATTGCATACATTGACCGTTGTATTTAACTTAAATGTAGTCCGTAGCGAAGTACGGGTCAGCTAGTCTCCCATAAAAATGCACAGACTGCAGACCACCGAGTATCAAACGAGTACGATTGGCAGTCGTTTTCTACCTTTCGATTTTCACGTCGTTGTAGCAGACGGAAATTTGAAAGTGACGATGCATCAAAACTATCGTAGAGTAACGCTCTCTCGACAAAGTTATGGTGAAAGATTATAACAATTTCACTGAAGAAGTAAACTTTAGTGCTGCCATCTATCGTATAAATATCGCATGTTTTAATACTAAAAGCACAGATACTTATTTTTTCTCTCTTTCGTGGTTGGTTTTAGAATCAGCATAAGAGAGATGGCCTCAAATTATTTATTGTCTTGAAAAAGAGTTCACTTTAATAATGCCAACGAATTTCATTTAAAATTTTTAAGTGATAACGTTTGCAAAATTATCAAGCCTGTTATAAAGATGTGAGACGAGTGAATTATTTTATATAAGTACGTGCTGCGCAAGTGAAATACGAATATTTTCATGAGGTTTCATGTTGCCATTTTAAAGGCTTTCATCCCATGCCAGCAGGGCCCGATTATGAACGCTGGGGGCCCTTGGGCAGATGCTATTTGGGGGCCCCCCTCACGAACATTTATAAAAATAAGGACTATCCATGGGCTATATATACTATTAGAAGTACTAGCTGCATACACCAAGGGGGGTTGGGGGCCCCCTAGCATCAGGGGGCCCTGGGCAAAGTCCCGATTTGCCCATGCGATAAAAAGGCCCTGCATGCCAGTGAAGAAACCAGGTGTAAGTAAATGGCTATTCATTGGCTAAAGAGACTAAATATGCTTATAAAATGATGTCCCAAATTAGTATCATCCCACATTTGATGGATACGAAAGGTTAGAACTAAGTTTTTTTTTGCAGGTGATAGCTAATAATAACTTATGCTTTGATTATGAAAAATTTAATAATTTTACTCTGTTTAACGCACGTATAAAACGCCAACATTAGAAATTTATAATTGATGAGGTTTTGGTCAAGATAATTTACACCAACTCAAATTAACAAAATGTTTGCTCCATACGGTGAATGCCCTAGTACAGGGATTCCCAAAGGGGTTCAGGAGTCTATGGAAGTTTAAAAAGGGTCTATAGTATTCCTGGGGTCTATTGGGGGTCTATGATAATTTTTTCTGTTTTAAAATTTAAGTTATTTTTTTAAGGAATGCAATTATTAGATAATAATTTCCGGTTTAATATGTATAAATACAGATTTCCATAGGGCGGAGTGATCCACGCATCTAAAGTCGAATGTCATGACGCTTTTGTATATGCCTCCAATACTGCAGTCGGCTTTTATTTGTGTACCAACACTAGGCAGAACTGGGAAAATCCACTGGACCTTAAGCAGCACATGGGTCCTCCCGATGCAACCAATCAGAAGCAGTTTCGTTTTTCTCTTGGCGATGTTTGTGTAATTACAGTCTGTGTGTCTGAAATCTTGTTTATATTTGTGAAATTAAAAATGGAAATAGTACAAAAATAATAAAACATAAACCTAATGAACCACTTTTTCTAATTTTTTGTTCCTATTCTTAGTCAAATTGTTATCTTTAAGTGTTTTAAGTGCAATTATTAGTGTTATAATTATGTTGTAGTTGTATATTATAGAGAAAAATGTGACGGGGTCGATGAAGAAAATCATTCTTTTAAAAGGGGTCGATGTAGGAAAAAGGTTGGGAACCCCAGCCCTAGAAGATGTTTCATTTGTCATAAGCAGGGTTTTAGGAGATTCAACTACCCAGGTGGGAGAGATTTAGGATTTTACCGTATTTACCGTATTCTAGGCGTAGTTTTCACCCTTGGCCCGTCGTCAACTTTCGGCGTACAGTTTAAGCATCCATAATGAACAGGAAAATCTGAAGTGACTTCCAGTTATATTAATAATTTAAGATTAGAATGCATTACAAATAAAACTGGATGTGTTTTTTTGAACGCTTTTGAAACGATGATCATACTCAGAAAGATATAAAAAAGAAGGTTAGGAAATAATGGACAGTATTTTAAATATTTTTTCAAGAAAAATTAAATTTTGATGAAGGTTATCAGAAACTATTTTTTTCTCTCTACGTCGGGGGTAAGTCCAGTGACCTTAATTCCGCACGGGCAGCCCAGTAGAGGTGAGTTCTATTGTAAAAAATTGCGACTGAAAAGTGCTTGTCTTGAAGAGGACACGTTAAAAGGTGATGAAATCCATAAGTTCTCCAGTAAGAAGAACAAAAATGTTGTCATAAATTGGAAAAGGCCTTGCTTTGCGATAATGTTTTGAGTGAGATAAAAATAGATAGAATTATTACTAGTCAAAAGATAGAAGCTATGCAAGCGAAAAAAATCAAAAACAATTTTCTAGTTTTCAAGTTTGAATGTAATATCAGAATTCTCTTATTTTTCTATGACTCTTGACCCTTTATTGGTTTTCCAGTATTTCATAATATGTTTTTCTCCTCTTGACAGTCTATTTTGAAAATTGTATCGCAAAGTGCAAATAAATTCTCGTACATGCATAGATGCAATAGTAGCAAAATTTTGGAATCGTAATATGCATAGTTGAGCATTTTGTTCTCCCTAAACTACTTATCCGACAGTCCATTTTCCAAGCCCTTTGCCTTCATGAACATTTTACACTGTAGAGTATTGCATTTCAACCTCTCCGTTAATAATAAATTCTTCTATCTCGGCCTGAGAGTCATCAAGAAAACCAGACCACTCAGGTAGCAAAATGCTGACGGCATTTTCCTTTATTCATCAGATAGACTTGTTCCACAGAACGTTAGGAGGCCTCGGTCATTTTTCTTGATTAAGTCTGTCGTTACAAACCGGATGAGTTGACAACCGGTTGACATCGCAATTAAGAATGAAAGGGGAACGCCGGAGGAGACGCCAGGTGCTTTTCATTCGTGAACTATCAGTTGTTAAGCAGCATCCTGGAGACGCCGCGGGCCTGCACAAAGACTCGTGCGGCACCCCCTTCTCGTCCTAGGCCGGCAAGTGGCTTTGAGGACAAACTAAAAAGGCGGCCGTTTAGTAGGGTGGTTCGAAAAAAACTTTTTTTTAAATTTCAGATCGCTAGAGTGCACAAAAGTTGCCATTGGTATAGACGTTAAAAAAGCATTAATTATTATTTTTTTATTAATTTGTCTTCCGGTCGCGCAATGCCATCAAAGTTAGCAAAAAATTGTGAAAAACCTTAATTTTTCATAATTTTTTTAAGCACGCCAGATGGTTTTAATTGCGTTCCTATACCATGAATTAACTACTAAAAGTATGTAAAATCAATATATTTGCACTTATTATGCATTTATTTCATATCTCCCGATCGCGCAACATAGTACAAAATGAGTAAAATTAGTAGTTTTTGCAAAATTTCAAAGTTTGACTGTTTAGTACATTTTAATCATACGACTTTTAGAGATGCTATAGTTTAATTCTATTAGAATATTATATTAAAAAATCCAATCATTTAAGATAAACTTTGATATTCAGGTGGAATTAGGTCGCGCAGCTTCGTCAAAAACAGCAGAGTAGCCTACCTGGACAGAGAGGCGAGGCGTACGTGACGAATGCCAGCGATGCGCTCGCAGCCGGTAGCAGCCATTATCGTTGTCTGACAATTTTGTTGTTTGACAATGTTTCCTTTCAGATAATTTAGAAATTTTCTAATAGTAAATATTTGGTAATTTTTTTGTTTCAATATTCAATTGTTGGTGCAGCTCTTCGCTCATTTTGTTTACAAAACGACCCAGAACTCACCACGGAGAGGTGGCTGCACTTCGAGTTCCACCCACACCCTACCCAACCAACCATCCAATGTAGGGTGTGTTATTTACAATATGTACAAATTTATTTCGCTTTCTCTCTCTTTATGTTTCTTTTCTAGTCTTTATCTATCGATAAACATCGAAATTCGGATTTGTGTGAAAAAGTTGGCATCGCTGAGCGTGACAGTAATGTGGTTCTAATATAGTCGTCTCTGGAACTGTGTCCACACACTTTACTTGAAGCTTCGGTCACTAGCTTAACGCATCTTTCAACTGCCTGTGTATGGCATGGGAAAGCATCTATAATTATAACAGGCTTGAAGTCATTGCTCACATACTGTTTTATCTCTTCATTAGTCAATGTTCTTAACAGTGGAGGAAAAGTCAGTGTACTGATGTTCCATTTCATAATTTCGGTATAGTCTTTAGCTTCAAAGTTTAGGTTTGGTGGTTTAAAGATTCTGATAAAGTCACTTCCAGATATTGCTTGCTTTGCCTTCATGATACGCTTAAAGCCCAGCTCTCGGATATGGTTTCTTTCATCAGTTACCATAGCCAAAACTAAATTATCGGGATGGTCAAAGTAAGCATCCCGTTGTAAAACGGGATCAACAACTTGAAGCAGCTCTTCTGGTAAGTACCTTGTAGATTCATTAGTTTTGTAAACATGTCTAGGCCCATCTGTGAATTTGCGGTTTATTTTTATGGCAAACCACATAGGCATATAACATTTGAGAATGAATGTGACAATTTCTCTCAGATTTTCAGAAGGGCTTGACACACTGATGTAGAGGCGCAAAACTCGGTTTGCAATAGTAAGCCACCTTGAATATGACATTGGGCCAGGATCACGTACTGCAAAGTCTTCTGAACAATGTCCTGACTTGATGACTTCTGATATCTCAAGCAAGTACAATTGGTCCTTGCTAAGAATACGCTTGTCAACTTTGGAATCTCACAATCAATAGGATTAAAATCAACAACTGGTAGTCTTTCACAATCAGGTAGGGCCTTTCCAATCGGTCCGGAATATCCTATTGGGCCTGTTGTATTTCCATCTAAGTGTTGGAAAAGGTGGCGGAATGGCAGTTCGTTGTAATGGAGAAGACAAATACTCCATTGTAGAGGTCTTCCCACATGCATCTCTATTTGTCGAATTACACCATTTCTTGAGCCCGTATTAATAACAGTACCGTCACATCCAACAACTTCCAATTTGTCATGTAAAAAGCCATTTTCTGATAAATAAGACGTGATGCTTTTGGCTATGTCGGTTGCTGAGCTTGAAGAAGGACAAGTGTCCTATGTAAGTGGAGCCTGGATCCTGAATTAAAGAGTAATGCTCCTCCTTATAGGTTCTGCGAAAGTGTTTTCTGCCAGTTTTTTCAATTGACAATGTATTGTCTTTTCGTCCATCAAAGTAAAGACCATAAATTTCTAAACTTAGTGCATATATATTGATTTTACATACTTTTAGTAGTTAATTAATGGTATAGGAACGCAATTAAAACCATCTGGCGTGCTTAAAAAAATTATGAAAAATTAAGTTTTTTCACAATTTTTTGCTAACTTCGATGGCATTGCGCGACCGGAAGACAAATTAATAAAAAAATAATAATTAGTGCTTTTTTCACGTCTATACCAATGGCAACTTTTGTGCACTCTAGCGATCTGAAATTTAAAAAAAAGTTTTTTTCGAACCACCCTACCGTTTAGGCCCGGGAAAATATTTCATTATCGCCCCGGGAAGCGAATTTCAAATACGTACATGGATCTTGCAACCGAGGGCGGGGCTAACCGTACCGGCCAATGATCGCGAGCGCATGCTTTCTGTTTTTAAAAGCACTCAACGGTTTAATGGCGGATAATGAAAGTTTACAGATTGTCGTTAAAATTGTGTCCTCCACTGTTTTAAATGAAGATAACTTTGTATGTGAAGTAAGAGCGAATATCCAGGATGAAGAATCATTTTCTGCCTGGGTGAAAAAAATTTCGGACTGTTACACTGATAAATTGTTTATATTTCAATCGGGCATTTGTGGAGATTGTCAGAATTTAATTGAACCTTTTCAAAACATATCCAACATATTCTACTTTTTTTCAATAGTAATTCTTTTGTGGGGATTACTATTTATGATTGATTAATTTTAAAATGGTCCTTAGTATTTTCAAATTTCTTGTGAATGCAACATTTCAACATGTAACATTCAATTTTAAAGATAATCAAGAAACTTTTGCATTGAAAATTTTCTTCTGCTCCCTAAAATTGAATAATGTTTACAGAAAGTAACTTTTTATTAAAAATACATAAATTCTTTATGTATTTTTATTAAAAATACATAAAGTCTTTATTAGATATTAAAAAGGTGCGTTAATTTATTATTTATTTTTTATACAGAAAAATACTTGATTTTCTTTCCAATTTATAAGCCAGCGAGAAAACTAACAAACGCTACACACAGCGTGAGTGACTAGATAAACAGAATATAAGCAAACATAAAAGTTTCAAAGTCCAAATGCACGCGTAGTAAAGAACAAGTGCTCATTGGCTGTTACGGTTAACCCCGCCTTCGGCTGCAAGATCCATGTACGTATTTGAATTTCGCCCCCGGGAAACCCAGTTCCGTTGCTCACTTGTTTCCAGATCGTTCGAACTTTCCGGAGAGTGATGCAATATCCGGTGGAGGCTCTCCTATAAAAGAGAGGGGACCCCTTGGCCGTGGCTTGCGTCTTTTTGTTCCTGACCCATGGTGGATCCAGTGTGAGTGCAGCCGGGTGGCCGCCCTAAGAGGTACAGAGTCCCTTGTGACTGTTTGCAGCGACGATTAAGTTCCTGTAGGAGTAAACATACTCCGCTAATTTTGCTCGGAGACCAGTCTTCGTGGAAGTAACCTTTGCTACCGAAATTTCCAGTGAAGAGTCCCTTCTCCTTATATTCTGTTTTTCATCGCTACCGGGTGCGTGCAGTGGTCACCACCGTTGAAATTGTTGGGGAGCCCCTTTTCCCATCAGGACGAAGTGCCGTTTCATCATCATTGAAGCAGAGTCAGTTTCTGCTAGCCTAGCGGACTTCTTTGTTCTTACTCCGCCCCCACGCCGATTAAATCAAGTGTGATATTTCTTAAGATTACTGAAGTTTCATCTTGCATACGTGCAGTGTACATATTTCATCATCATCAATTATCTCATTAAATTGCATTTGTTTTGTTTAAGTAACGATTGATGTATACCTAGTGTGTTTAGTTCATCTACTGGTTGCAACTACGAACATCAGTTCGCTACAACACCAATAACGCTTCATGAAAATTTTACACTTTTAATTTTACACGAATAATAAATTAAGAATTTTTGTTTTGATATTGTTAAATTAACAAGCGGAGAGCTTTTCTTTTATTAAATATTTAAATATGTATATATGACAATAGGAATAAGCATATTTTAGACTTGATAGCTGTGTTAACAAGTAATTATTACCCCGATAGTCTTTCCAAGCACATAATTCGTTGTTTTAGATTTACTGAATAGTTTGTTCTGTTGCAACTAATAAGTAAATCAAAATAATAAGTTTAATTAGAGTAAATAACTACTAAAAATAAAATAAATAATTAAAATTAATTTATTTAAATTAATATCTTAAGCAAAAATAAAAATAAAAATAAAATAATACTAAATTACTCTTAGTAATAATAATAAAAAGCTAATTTAATTTAGGTTTAATTGTCCTAAAACACAATCTCCATAGTAGGTCAGTTTCTGTGTTTTTATTTTGCTCCTTGGTTGCAAGTTTTGCGACGTCAGTCATCTTGCGGTTATCTATTCTTAACTGCCACTCTGTCTAGCGCCAGTCTTGGTGTTCTATGCTTAAGTAACTATTGATTCATTTCTACAGTTCCTCATGTATTGTACAGTGTCTAAGTATGTTTATTGTTTAGATCAGTGATTCTCAACCTTTTTACAGCTGCCGCCCCCCTAAGAGGCAGAAAATTTTTCAACCCCCACCCCCCTTTGGGAAAATCCTGTAATTTAGAGTATGGGGAAGGGGAGGGGGGTTACAGAATTATAAAAAGCAAAAATTTTGAGTAATTTTTTTCAGTAGATTTACACACCAAATTTGTTTGATTTAACTCGATAATTTTGCCCTAGAAAGCAATTACATTCCTTTATTAAAATTGAAATGAGTAACGCAAAAAAAGCTAAAATGCTCTTTTATGTTTAAAAATTATTTATTCTTAATTAGATAATTAAAAAAGAACAGCAAAAAAAATTACACTAAAAAAGTAATAGCAATGAAGCAATCAATTATGTCAGTGGGATGGTTGTGCTTGATGGTTCAGAGACAGTTTCTGAACGTTCGCTTCAATATTTTTAGAGAGATGAAGGCGCAAGTCACCTCCTTCCACGATTTGGAGTCGACTTCTCTTTTTTGTAATTAGATCAGTCACAGCACTGAATCCTCGCTCGACAAGGTAGGAGGAAGGGAAGGCAATAAAAAACTTTTTGACGATAGTCCACAGTCCTGGGTAGAGGCGACTGATGTTACTTTGAAGCCAAAATTCTGTGAGACGATAACCATTCTGCAAGCTGGCTTTCAAAGTTTCATTAGTTGAAAGTTCGCCCAATTCCTCCTGAATCTGAATCTCTGCTGTCTCAATATTCATAAAAGGGTTCATGACCCATTGAGGGACTTCCAGGGACAAAATATCCTCAAAACGCCCAGAAAAGTCCTTGTGCAAAGACTCAAGGTGTTGACAGTAAACTTGCGTTTCATCTAAGGGGATTTCACTGCTCTTATGCAGATCCGACAAGACTGGAAACTGGCTGAACTCGTTGCGGCCAAAATTCTGCTTCCACAAAGTGAGTTTTTTTAGGAAGGCAGAAATAACAGATTTTCTTGTGATCAAATTGAGCTCTTCGCCTTGAAGCTGCAAATTTATTCCATTAAATTTTGCGAATAAATCGGTCATGTAAGCAACATCAATCTTAAATTGTAGCAATCTATCTCTCAGAGCTATTCTTTCTCTTCGAGGAACTCAATTAAAGAGTCGAAAAGATACCAGAACCTATTGAGGCAAGCGCCTGTGGAGAGCCAGCGAACCTCGGTGTGTAGAAGCAAGCGATTGAATTCTTTATCGTTGTCCTTACACAGCTGCCCGAATAATCGATCGTTGAGAGCATTACTGCGAATTTTGTTCACAGCAGAGATGACATATTGCAATGACTGATGCAAACGGTCGCTGAGGTTTTTTGCAACTAAATACTGCCTATGAATCACGTAGTGAACAGCTAAAATACCTGGTACCTCTTTCTTCAAAAGGGCGATGAACCCACGATAACGACCCACCATTGCAGGAGCTCTATCGGTGGCAACAGACATAATGTTCGCAAGAGGAATATTTTTCTCTTTAAAATAATCTTTGACAGTATTAAAAATAGATTCACTTTTAGTACCTGAAATCAAGCTTCTTGCAAAAAACATCTCTTGAATAATTTTTCCTTCCTTCACAAACCGGACGTACGCTAACAGTAAAGCCTCATTAGTACTTGGCAAGGTTGATTCAACAACATGAAGAGAAAATTCGGTGTGTATCAAAAGTTTGCATAAGGAAGCTTCAACATCTTCAGCCATCTCATCGATTCGTCGTCGCACTCTATCATTGCTTAATGAGACATTTTTTATAACATTGGATGCGGATGGATGGTGAAAAACCGTTTCTAAATCTTCCTTGACAGCCGGCAATGTAAAATATAAACAATTCAAATAAAAAAATTAAAATTCAAGCATAGACTGCTAAATCACTTTAACATAAAACATATCCTGCAAAGAAAACATAAAACATTTTCAATAGAGGATAGCGCAGAAGCTTCATATCCCCATAATGAAAAAAATATAAATAAATAATCCAACAGAGATAGATAAAAATAATACGAATATAGACAAAAAACAAACAGAAATCAAGCACTCTGGGCATCCACGCACCAACGGCAAGATTCTGTATAAGTGCCGGAACTGAACCATAAAACAACAAGTCTCGCCATCAGGGAGCCTAACCAAATCAGTTACCTCAAGGGGAACTTTCTGAATAGGATGCAGGTAAGCCCAAAAGACATCCCAAGGCCCCGAGTCCCCCAAGGAAGCAATAAGTCAAAAGAAAATGAAAAGACAAACACAACTTACAGTATGGGCTCAACGCACCGTACATGCAAGCACACAAATAATCCTAATGCAAAGTAAAAGATGCATACACACCCCAATTCTGTAAGTGACGGTTATGGCGAAACAGCAGCCAATTCTATCCTATAAGTTACGTCATTGTAACATTACTACAGCGCCACTCCCCATTACAACTTAACCAAATGAAAACATAAATACTATTCTAAACATCTTTAAAAATTCCTGAGTCTAAATGCCATTTTTTTTAAACTTTTAAATTGCCGAAATTTTTAGGGAAATTGTTTTTACGTACATTTATGTAAAAACAATTGCATTTATGTAAAAATTTTGTAAGTAACTAAGTAAGTAAGTAAGTAATCTCTTAAATATAAAGTAAGGAATTAAACCGAGACATTTACTTCTTTTCTGAGCAAAGCGGGCCATGAAGAATTACTTTTGAATTTTCATATTATAATAAAAAAATTTTCTTCATATGTAAGAAGTTAAGAAGTCTATTTTGTTATTAATGAAAATCGTTCATTTTTCTTTAACATGGGGTTAAATGAAGAACACGACGAGAAAACCATGATGGACTAAAATATGCCTACATTTAAAATGTGTTGATGATATTTAGCTTCAAATGAAAATGATACCTGCAAGATCATACGCATTTGGATGAAAGCAATGCATGACATGGGGGGGGAAAAATTACGTCACGCAAAAAGCGAATTCTGCTTGTAACCTGCTTTTGTAATACTAAAACATCTATTATTTTTTCAAAGTGGGTCTTAAATTCCTATGATAAGCTATGTGGAATTTTTTATTCAGTATTTTTATAATAACAAATTAGTTGATGCATATTTTTGAAATCTTCTCCCTGTATTTCAAAAAGAAAATTTCAATGATATAGTACAAGTTTTCAAAATTTTTTTCAATTTGCTTTGTTTAAAAATGCATGTAGTTTTTATTTTAAAACAATACACATTATTTATTATTAAATTATTAGTTTAAATGTATTAAATGTATTAATAATTTATTCGTGTATGCGGAGTGGTTGACAACCCACAATGCCGGTAAATTTCTGTAATCATCAATAAAATTTATAGTTTCTTCCGAAGACTGCGACATTCTGAACACTAGCTTGAAAACTGCCTTGCAGAATAGAAAAGCGCATGGAATGCCGCAAGAAAATCCACTCGGGTTGGATACGCTTGCGATATCGCATGCTCTATCTCGACGCATGCGCTGTCCTGGAATTTGCAGGTGGTGACGCATCGCTCTGAGCATGCCTCACATTTCTCTCTCCGTGCGACATGTCGAAAGCGAAAGCGAACGCAAAAGCGCAAAAGTGTGGACACAGCTTTAGAATTGCGTGAGGGGGAGTCGTGGTGTAAGTTCGTTTTATTGCTAGTGGAAATGGTGTAAACCGGATAATCGATTTAATAAATTTTGGTGGGAGTTTTAAAGTTCGAAGGCTAAGGCTATGTACACATGAGAGCGTTGCAACGCGCGCTTTCTAACGCGCGTTGCATCGCGCGTTGAAAAATACAACTGATCAAACGATTGCGTACACATGCAACGCTCTCTTCTACTAGATCGCGCGTTGCAACGCGCGTTTGGAGAGTTCCACGCAGATCGCGCGACTGCAGCGCGCCTCGAGTTCCTTTGTGTTGAATTAGACCGTACACATGAGAGCGTTGCAACGCGCGCTCTGGGGCAGTTGACTACTGTTTTTTGACAGGCATATTTCTATTTTTTTACAAAGTGCAGAATAAATAAGATATGTATGAAATACATGAATTTTTCAAAATGAACTTATACGAAATTTTCAAATGTTATTATTTTTAAATTTTTTTAAACATTTGAATTAAAATAAGGGAGTTTGGTGTTACATGAAAGATACGCGACTTCGTGCCCAATATACTAATGTATATTTTTTATTTTATGACTTATGTATTTTATTATTTTTCTGATATAGATCCACAAATATACATTCCCTGAGTACATTATAAATTTACATTTCTTTAAATTTTCTCTCCACTTTCTGTCTACAGATGATATTTTTTGAATGTAACTGCACACATAGCGCACACATGGGTGGTGTTGATAAGTCGGATATGCTACGATTGATCTATGAAAGAGACAGAAAATCAAAAAAGTGGTGGCATAGGCACTTTTTTGCTATGCTGGAAATAGCATGTGTAAATTAATACATAATATAAACCGAAAAACATGAATCAGTCTCCCTGTTAGAGTACAAAATTCGTGTAACATTTGTGTCAAATAGAGATCTCTGCAAGCTTTGCGTACAAAGAAAAGTTCAATCAAAACTTCATTCAAAATGCAGCATATGTAATTTTTTTTTATGGTGTAAATTAAAAAAAAATTTTAATATAATCAAAGTTAAATTTTCATTATATTTAAAATTGTTCTGCGTTTCATAATAAATAATTATATCATTTTTCAAACATTCTGATTAATTTTCAAAGTTTGAAGATTTTCGTAACCCTATAATACTGGCGGTACTTTAAAGTACCATTTCAATTAACTAGTAGTAATTAATTAAATTTTAAGAAGGTGAGTAATTAGTTTACACTAATTTGTTAGTTAGTATTGAATTAACATAAATGAAAATTTACGTGAGTTTTCGTTTATTAATTCATAATGTGGTACATAAAGGGTACATAATATAGAAAATGTTTTCATTTCTCAATGTGATTACGAGTTTTTCTTCTGGAGAAATGCTATCCCTTACAACGTTCTCACTAGGAGCCAGGTCATCCTTAACTATTTCTAATAACTCGTCAAAGGATGCAATCGACATTCTTAAATAGTTAAAAAACTTGGGCTCATGTTTTCTTAGATTCGGGTAAAGTGTTACAAAAGAACCGTGAGTCAATCTGTCATTTAAAATCGGATGTACCCAGTATTTTCTTTGCCTTCGTCTTCGTGCTTTATACCTACGGTACAAAATCCAAACACATGCTGCCTCTTCAACTTCCATAGCTATACTGACGCTCAACGTGGCGTTAACGCTACTATAGTGTACACATTCGGTTTTTCTAACGCGCGCTTTAACGCGCGTTGCAACGCCTTCATGTGTACATAGCCTAAAACATGCTCATCGCCCCCCCTACAGCCCAAAACAAGTTCACCGCCCCTCAGCATCCTCCCACTGTCCCCGTTGAGAACCAATGGTTTAGATCATACTTATCAGAAACAATCCATTGGTTTTTTAGACAGTATCGACACCGCTGATGAAAAGATGCTGTCAAAAACCTCTTTCATTCTTATATTTTCATGTTTTTAGTTCCTGGCTGCAAGTAGTTTTAGTGCTCATACTGGTTTTTCTCTTTCAACTTTGTCATATATATTCATTCATTCACACACGCACACTTTCTCCTAAAGAAGTGCCATAAAAAAAGAGAAATTTTCAGTTTCTCACTGACATAAAGAACAACCTTCAGAGCACAGAATACTCGTGCTTCTTTCCATAATCCCACCGTTCGTCTCGAGCAAAACGGCACATTCGTGAGAAAACATACCATTATCGCATTGCAGCCAAAGATAGCGTGCAAAAATGAAAAGGAGGTTGAATTCAGTAATGCATATCTGAAGTTATTTACTGGTCAATTCAGTTGAAGCGTACTTTTAGAAAATTATATTTAGCTATGCAAAACATATAACCGTCAAACGGATTTTTGCTGTGCGAAAATAAAAGAAGTTTGGCAGTTTAAATTTTCTACACTGCTTTTTTTTATAGTGTCAGCATCAGTGATTGCTGCCCGCGATATAATTTATAGATGCATATGGCTGTTAGCTTTCGATGTTTACTTGGAAACCTCAATGTTAATGTATACAGTTTTTTTTTTTTTTTTTTTTTTTTTTGGGGGGGGGGGGTTTCATCGATGTCATTCATTTTTTCAGAAATTGGTGTAACTTTCAAGACAGACAGGTGTACTTGGGTAGAGTAATTTTGAAATCAGTGAGCGGTAACCCCTGTCCACCTTTTGTGCATTTGCTTTTATCCAAGATTTTAGCTTTTAAATCCCTATTTTGAAAAATCTAAATAATGCGATTGCACCGTTCATTGGCTGCCAAATATTAAGAAATCCTTTTTTTTTTTTTTTTTTTTTTTTTTTTTTAGAAAATTGTCAAAACCATGAGTGTTCACGATCACGGTGACCCTTTTGAATAAGAAATAGCTAATCTATCAGGCAGATATCAGATGAAGAACTTTATCAACGGGTATGAACTGACTGTTATCAGCTAGGTGATGTCGAGACTGGTGACGACCGGTTTTATTTTTTGCTTTTTTTTTACAAAAGATATGTGAAACGAGGCGTCCGTTGATATGTACGAATAACCATTTATCGCCCTCCTTCTACCCCCCCCCCCCCCCCGCAAACAATATTTCCGCCTTGTCAAACTGCACGATGAGAAACGTGAAAGCGTTTCTCTCGAGAAATGCGAAGCTAATCACGATATATCTATAGATGATACCTAGGGATACGTAATTTTCATATTTACGAAATAGATACGAATAAAAGCAGAATTTTCCGATATGAGCGAATAAATGCGAAATATTTTTTTAACTACTTTTCTGCGAAAACTCGCTGATTAAGCGAAATTAGGTAATAATAGTAAGAATTTATTAAAATAATTGCTTATCAAAGACCATCCACGGTCTTTGACTGAGAGATATTACTCTCGAAATTTTCTTATTGCTTACTGCTCCACATTCTCTTAGGGAAGAGAATGTGGAGACTACTATACTGTTAGCTTTTAACTAAGAATTTTGATACTTACATAACTAAGTAAGTAAAATTGGGATTTTTTAATAAATGCGAAATTTTTTAATTTATATATATATATATATATACTAGCTGAAGTACCCGGTGTGCCCAGGATTTTAAGTATGTATGTTATCAAAATCAATTTAAAAACTAAACACAGTATAAATACGTAGTAAAAAAAAAGCACATGAATGTTACACTCATCTCAGAATTTGGTAGATTCAGCATTTCATAATTGTTCGACTAAAAGTTGAAAAGTAAAAATGTCAAATATTGTCAATTTTGTTAATCTCAATTTTGTCAAAATAATCTCAGTTTTATTACAGCACACCTTACTAATAAATTAAGTCATACAATACAACACTTCAATAGTATGCAATTTCATAAACATTTCATAAACATTTTATTTTATGGTTTTCATTATATGTATACATATGTGCATATGATTTCTTTTATTTTTTTTATATGTTTATTTTTGAATTATTACATTGTTTTGTACTTTTATTTTTATGTAAGCATTTTTCTAGGAAATAAAAAGAATAAAATGCTTTCTGAGCTAAAAACTATATTATTTATAAAAAATTGGAACATATCCAATTAAATTTGTATGGGTTTGTATCAAAATAATTGATTCGTTATACGGCTTTTCGCTTTACGGCCAACTTTTCCGGAACGTATCTAGGTCGTAAAGCGAGGTATGGGTGTATTATTTAACCCGGTTTTTTACATATGAAGAAATATGTGAAAAACACGTTTTGCCCCCCTTCACCCTTGGGAGGCGAATTTTGAAAATCCTGAAACTGATTTAGGTAATCAAGTTCCTTACATTTTAAAGCAAGAATCTTAAGGATATCTGTTTTGTTTTCTTTCAGATATGAGGCAATATGGAAAAATGCGTTTTGCCCCCTCCCCCCCCTTTTGGGCCAAATTTTGAAAAATCCTGAAATTGGTTTTTAGGTATTCATGTTCCTTACATTTTAAAGCAAGAATCTTTAACATATCAATTTCCTTCTTTGAGATATGAAGGAAACACGTTTGCCCCCCCCTCCCCCTTGGGGGGGGCTGAATTTTCAAAAAATCCTGGAACTGATTTTAGGTATTCGGCTTCCTTTTATTTTAAGGTAAGAATCTTATGGATATCCGTTTCATGTGAAAAACACGTAAAATCACGTTTAGCCCCCCTGCCCCCCCTTGGGGCCGAATTTTGAAAAAAATTCTGAAACTGATTTTAGGTAATCAAGTTCCTTACATTTTAAAGCAAGAATCTTTTGGATATCAATTTCCTTCTTTGAGATATGAGGGAAATATGGGAAAATACGTTTTGCCCCCTCCCCCCCATGGGGGCCGAATTTCGAAAAAATCCTGAAATTGGTTTTTAGGTATTTATGTTCCTTACATTTTAAAGCAAGAATCTTATGGATATCTGTTTTCTTCTTCGAGATATGAAGGAAAATGTGAATAAACACGTAAAACAACGTTTTTCCCCCCTCCCCCCCTTGGGGCCTAATTTTGAAAAATCCTGAAATTGGTTTTTAGGTATTCATGTTACTTACATTTTAAAGCAAGAATGTTATGGATATCAATATCCTTCTTTGAGATATGAAGGAAGATGTAAAAAACACGTTTTGCCCCCCTCCCCCCCCCCTTGGGGGGCGAATTTTGAAAAATCGCTTCTTAAATGACGCCTTCAGCACAAAAGTAATAAGCTCCTAAAATTTGATATCTGTATCTCCAATAGTTTTTTCTGGGCGTTGATACGTGTATGTATATATGTATAAGTCAGGACTTCTTCCTTTATAGATATATATATATATATATATATATATATATATATACATACATACAAACATATATATTATATATATATATATATATATATATATATATATATATATACATACATATATATATATATATATATATATATATATATATATATATATATATATATATACATACATCTATATATATATATATATATATATATATATCTATATATATATATATATATATATATATACATACCATACATATATATATATATATAATATATATATATATATATATATATATATATATATTATATATATATATGCGTATAAAATACGAATCTTATAAATCGAAATTTTTTTTGTTGCAAAATTTCGATATTTTTTATGCGAAATTTACGTACCCCTAATAATACCCTTTCTTACAAGACCCGTAAAGACTCGGATTATTATATTATTTTTATTTATTTATTGATTGATTGATTCACAGTCAAAAAAGTACAGAGTAACTGAAATGAACTAGAGTCAAAATAAAGACTCGAATTCATTTTTATTCATTCGCAGTCAAGGAAGTACACAATGATTGAAATGAACTAGAGTCAAAATAATGACTCTAATTAATATATTTTTTTTCATCCGCAGTCAAGAAAGTACAAATTCACTGGAATTATATGGAGTCGAAAGATTTGCTGTCGTCGCGCCTTTAAGCTTGGGCTCTCTAAAATTCTGTAAGCACTCCTTCAGGTGATTTTATTCACGCAAATTACAGATAATGAGATTTATTAGCATCATTAAAAATCATTTTTTAAAAAGAAACTGTCATTTAATTTTTAATGAACTGCGTTAAACTTTGTTTATTAGAGTATTAATGTCGTACTCAGTTTTACCAATTTCCTATCAACAACGTTCATCTGCTGACCATTCTAGGGAAATGGAGGAATGTATATACACTGTCGAAATCAATAGATCTCCATGCCTGTACATACCACTGATCAATATTCACCGAAGTGCTAAATTTTGGATGCCGCAAATTGACTGGGTTATTAATTTGAGTCATTCCCTATTTTATTGCTTGCCTTTGTAAAGTTTAGACATTAAAATATCTATGTTGTGAGATAAACCCTATAGATGCGTTTTAGGAGTTGCCTTAGTTGCTGAAAAACGTTTCGACTGTTTCCTTTTTTTTTATTTATTCAAACTGGTGTCCTTATTTCATTAGGTCCGATTTTGTCAAGGCAGACCGACAGTGTATAATATGAAGCTTCAAGTTCCCCTATAAAAGAGGTGCCTTTACATTAACGACATACATTTCTGTAGCTTTACCACGCGCAAGTCCTGCGACGGCCATCATTGGCTAATTTTCTAACACCAGTGAAATAACACCCGTGAACTCGGAAATGTATTTACATGGGAGATAAAATTTAGATTTGAAGGCAAATAATTGATTTTTTTTTATCGTTTTAGAAGCATTTGGACAACAACAACAATAAATAAATAAAGGACTTTGACCAATTTCTCTTATGCGATGCAAAAAGGTAAAAAAGGATCATGACATGGCTCGCGGGTGTAAAGGTCATCTGTAGCTGCGTAGGATAAGGCGCTTTTATAAAACTTCCTTTTGATGAAAACTCGTTTATCCCGCTAGTAGAGAATCCACTTTACTTTGAACGCGTGTCATGCGTTCTACAGATGCTTTTATACAAAAGCTTCTAACGCTACAGTCAGGGACCGACGTGGCAACTGCGGCCTGCAGGTGAATAGGCTACTATTACACTTTGGGCCGAGCACCTTCAGGGGTGGCAGTTTACCCTCTTATCACCCCTACAAACCTTACGGAGAGACTTTTTGATCTATTGATTGAACGTACTCATATGACATGAGAACACTGAATGGAGCTCCCTCAGTACCGAATTCCGACGCACTCACCACTAGGGTGAGGAAAAAAGGATGACCAGACTCCAAATTAAACAGCCATCTCTTATCCTGGTTAATATTTATTCATTATCTAATCGTCCATTAAACGTACGCCATCATGCTCGGTGGTTCACACAAATTACTTTTACGGTGGTTTGAACACTGGTAGAAAATTACAAGACAAAGCAATGTTGAAAATACATCAACACATGGACGACTAACGCCTTCTACACATGAAAAATACAACTAATTTCCGTTACACAGGGTGCTTCCTGTGTGTTCTTTTATTCAAGTTTAGGCTCTCTCCCTGTAAGCGAGAGGGATTTTCTTACTGTTGATTTTCTAATAACAAATTAACCAATTTGAAATTTTGTTACAATACTTCTATGGCGCATTTTAAGCAAAGAAAAATGAGCTTTTAAGCAAAATTGGCGCATTTTAAGCAAAAGAAAGAAAAAAATTGGATTATTTGCGATACTACGGTCACCCCGAAAGATGAATTATTTATAAAAGAAGAAAAACTTATGAATTAAAATTATGAACTCAACACATCATTGCCAAATGTTGAAAATCATAATATTACGAAGGTAGAAATGCAAATTAAAAAATTACTATTGAACCCGATAAAAAGAAATAGGGAGACTCAACAGCGCGAAATAAACAATTTCCGTTACGTTTAATTCTATATCTCACAAACATATCTATATAATAAAGTATGTATGTATGTATGTAACGTATACAAATCTACATTTCTTGACGAATCTGGTTGAAACTTCGTTTACTTATGTTTTGAAGCCTGGAGATAATTCTAAGATTAGTTTGGAAGCTTTAAAATAGTTTAAAGGTATTTTAATTCTAAAAGTACTTCAACCGCTTCACTCATCCTGAGAAAACATGGCCGACATCTCCCGTATGGTGCAGCCATTTGTCGGCAGCGACGGGAATGAAAATTGACGGGAACATTTGTATGGCCCTGAAAAGAGAATTTTTTTTCTTTTGTGGGGCCCGAGCATAGCCGGGCGAAACCCGGCTAGTTGAAAATAAAAATGGCAGAGAGATTTCTCGGAATAAACAAAGAACGTGTTCATAGCGGCCTCGTGCTTCGTAAGTACCTAAAGCCAGATTAAAACATGTCACTGAGCATGCGCAGAAACAAATTAATGTGTTTAAGCGGCCTCGTACTTAGTGAGTATCTAAAGCCAGATTGAAACATGTCACTGAGCATGTGCAGAAAGCAACCTTTTAATTGTAAATGATCGCTCATTAATAGAAATGGCGGTTACAAAAACCAAATTTGACACATCTATAGAATAAAATCTTTCGTTTAAGACCAAAATGAAGTCAATGGATGCAGTAGTTTTCTCTCACGGACTGCCCAAAGAATCGGCTTAACAACTTAAATAAATAAACGTGCCCCCTTTTTTTCACGGTTTGTGTATGCTATGTGTTATGTTAATAAACTATTGACTCATCATTTTTGATAAATTATTCTTCAGGTTTTATCAGAATCAACAGCAGTATCAGCTGTCATACGTCCTATTGCCAATTCAGCGAATACTGGCCACCTATGGGGTTTTGCAAGCAAATGGAGAATGCTCATTATTAATAGAAGTACCAAGAACTCAATTTAAAAAAAATTGTGGGTTAAGATGTACTGCAAATAAACTATCGATTTGTAAAAGTAATTTAAAAACAATCTTTTGCAAAATGTGTTATCCGAATAATAATAAGAGGAAATTTACCTGTGTTTAACACGAGAATTGAAGACCTCCACGAAGTTCGACTGATGCACGGCATTATTTGAATGTGCCCCATCAAACTGTTGTGATTTTAACGGCAAAATAAGGCTACATATCATACGTATATATATATATATATATATAAAACAGTTCCGTAACTGACTGACTGACTGACTGCCATACATCGCACAGACCAAACCGCTGGACTTAAAGGGCTGAAATTTTGCATGGCGATTCTTCTTATATTATTGCAGGGGTGCACCAAGAGAGATTTTTGAAAAATTCTTAGATTTTTTTAAATTAAATTTTTAAGCTGTTTTTGTAACATTCTTTAAAGTTTGCATTTCAAATATTAATCTCAGGGTATAAAATGTATATCAAGATCATAAAATTCCTTTAAATGAAATCTTTTTCGAATCTTTACCTCCATTTTCTGATTTTTGGTGAATTTTTAAAGATTCATTTTTAGAATTTAATTTATTAAATGCTGATCACGTGATTTCTTTTCTTTTTGTGATACTTCAAATCAATTTTTAGTCACGTGCATAACAACGAAATAACTGACAAAAAAAATATTAAAATACGGTGAAAAATAAAATTTAACCAGTATAGTAATTGAGATGGAAGTTTTTTAAGAATTTAATTTAAAATAGTATGTTTTATGAATATTAAACACACAAAACAATTGCATACATTGACCGTTGTATTTAATTTGAATATTTTCTTCTACATTATTTTGTCTATAAAATTATCCGTTACGATTTTTTTTTGAAATATATATATATATTGTGGCTCCCAAAAGTGTTCGTACACTTACGATTTTCAATGAAATAGGGGTCTATCCATTAATTAAAATGAATATTTCAGAATGGGTATTTAATAATAAGATCTATAATCTATTCTTAACAAAACTACATGAAATATTTTAAAAACATACAGTAAATCTTTATTAAAATCGCTGATCAAAATGTTGAAACGAGAAATATTGCTCGATTTTTGTGTCGCTCCGTAAGTTATGTTTTAGGAATTTTGTTTACTTCAAGAAATTATTTGGAAAAATTTTGGCAACTGATTGCCTTAAATCCAGAAAGCTATAAATACGATGTAAAATCCATGCTGATCTGATAGCAAACGTCTCTTTCTGGTTTACTGTACGGTTGCGATTTTTAAAAATAGAAAAACCGTCCCTTTAAGTCACAAATAAAGAGGTATCTCAATCTCGTAAAAATTACCCAATTATTCGTAAGAGCTCTACTTGATAACAAACTGATTGCGGTTTGGGAATGTAGAATCAATAAACGCAAAACTCTATTATTACCCTATTTTAAATACCCGTTAGTCCGTTTGACTTGGATGGTAAACATGCATATTTGGGACGATAACGCCGGTAATCGGTTTTTTGGGGTGAGATGATAAATCTATCGAGCATGGACGCTGTAAATACCTTCCAAATGATGCGCAGATAAAGATCTCTGCGATAGATAACGCAGTATCATTTTTCACAGGTGATTATTAGTGTATCTCTGTCATGAGGTCGGGAGAAAGTTAGACGTTCGTTTTCAGTGTAGTTAGATTTGATTCTTTCACACTCATTTATTTGTTCGGCTCAGATAATAACAGCGGACTGCATGATATCAGGCCTGGATACAGGGCTATTTCCCGCACTGTGCAGAAAAGTACTTTAAACGTTTGTCTTCCGGGAGTATAACGACACGTGTATGATGGCTTCTAACAATCCAAAAGCAGTCTATAAAATTTTGATCATAGGCGATGCAAGTAAGTGCAAATTCTTTTACCATTCTCTCTCATTAAAAAAATTGCACTGTTTCCTTTATTTAATGTGGTTTAATAATTCTCGCTTACTTAATTCCCCTAAAGGGAACTCTATCGTAATAAATACAAATAGTAGGAAATAAACGTGTGGAGAAATATATATAAATAGGGTCGTTTTCGTAATAAATATACAAATAGGAATAACGAAAAAAATAGGTCGAAGTATCACAATTGCGCTTATTGGCGGTTTACTTGGCGTCTGTCCTAATTTGTGTTTAATATCTACTCGACCAGCCCCTGGATTGTTCACTATTCATAATAATAAAGAATTCAAGCTTAATTCATTATTTCACTCAAATTATGGTTTATAATTAAATAAGTTTGTATTTCAATTAATTTTTCAATACTCAAAAATTAATTGAAATATAAATATTGTTAATAATATTTATATTTCAATTAATTTTTATTGCAATAATTATTGTTATCCAAAAATTTAAATTACTAATTATTTTGAAAAGCAACCTCTTTGTGATCTTCAACTAATTCCTCTGATGGTTGATTTACCCCTTTTAAAATTTGCTTACCTTTCATAACAGTCATACATTGTTGAATTAGCTCCTTTTATCTGAAATAATTTTCAGTGTGCAAAATAATCCTCTTTGGATCTTCAAAAGGCGGCAATGAAATGTGAAATGAACCCATCACTAAAAGGCAAAATTTAACGATGAATTAATTTAGTAATTAGAATTTAAAAGGCGTAAAACTTTTGAACCCACAGCGTGGTTTGAACGAAGCAGTTGTCAATATGTTTCTACTCAATTTCAGGGTACAGTATTGCAAATATAGTCCAGTTTTCGTTCCGTTGAAGAGCAGACCAATTCCGAATCTTAGCATTATGTAGATAACGCAAAACCTTATGCGTTACGCAGATAATGACATGCGATGTGTTTCTTAAACAGAAAAAGAAGTAAGTAAAAACCGCACTGAGTTGTAAGCGAAGAGGGTGAAAATGAGCTTTTATCAGAAGCTTGTGTCTAGGAGACTCCTCCCCCCCCCCCCCCTTCATTAAAAGAATTTATTTTATTGATCGAATTCCGTTAAAACTAATTGCAACGATTTAACATCATAGAAATTTCAAAGTTTATGGTTGAGCTTAGAGACCTATAAGTTAAAATCGCTGGTTATTTTTTGTTTTGTTACGTTATTTATAGTGTACTAGCTGTTTGCCCGGCGTTGCCCGGGTCCCAATTTTTTTACTACACAGGAAAAGGAATGGATTCTACCTATAGTCTAAAATCTAAGTAATTGAATTTACAGGTATTTAAAAGTAAATACAGTATACAAATGGTAAAGTAAAATTACAAATTCACTCAATTTTTAATTTAACTCACAACTTGATTATAAACAACATTTTTAGTTTCCTATATTCCTCTCAGTGACTCCGAAAACCATGGGTTCGACACTACTCTCGGTCATTCTGAACATTTTGTCCCCCCCCCCCCAATACTGATTGGAGGCTGAACTTGCATTTAAATGACATCGGAAGTGTCACTATTCGTCTCAGCGACCCTGAAAACTATGGTTTCGACACTACTCTCGGTATTTTAGACATTTTTTATTCACCCCTTCATCCCTCTTCCCCCTAATCTGATGGGGGGGGGGCTGAACTTGCACATAAACGGCATCGGAAATGTCACTATTAACCTCAGCGACCCCAAAAACTATAGATTCGACACTAATATCAGTCGTTTTCGATTATTTTTACATGTGTCCCCTGCCCCCTCTAGGGATGCTAGGGGTGTCTCCCCCCCCCCCTCCAGTGTTTCCCGCGGGAGTGAGAACAACATCTGCACAAAATTTCACCTCAATCGGATGGACCGTTCGGGAACGCATAAAGGACG
The DNA here is from genome assembly GCA_907164885.2 of Dolomedes plantarius. NCBI lineage: Eukaryota > Metazoa > Arthropoda > Arachnida > Araneae > Dolomedidae > Dolomedes > Dolomedes plantarius. The sequence goes on along the minus strand of OU015495.1, from coordinate 27,930,886 downwards.
GACACACACACACAAAGAAACATTCTCTTATATATATATATATATATATATATATATATATATATATATATATATATATAGATAATACAGGAAATTTAATAATGTTATTTTTCTCCAATACAATATCATTTTTTTTAAATTTAAGATTTTGTCTAAGATGATATTTTTGTTTGCGTGTACAGAATTCCCATGAATTATCATAATTTTATGGAACATTCAATACGTACGATGTAATTAAAAGAAAAAATTTAATTTGGAATCCCACAATTCCTATGAAAGTTTATTTGATATGACGTAGTTCAATGCGGAATCGACCTAAAGCCATTTATAAACCTAGTTACAGGAATTCTCAATTAGGTGTGCCCTCCACCTTGACTGCATAAAGGGCATAGACCCCAATAAGATGAAAATTTTATATTTAAACCTTGATAGAATCCACACTCCACAAAAAATACTGGGATTTTCGAGCACATTGCAAACATAGAATTCAGAACTTCGTATACGAAACTTTCCCGACAGTCAAAACTGACGTTGCCATGACTACTCATCGGGACATTGAAGAACAGATGATGCCAATCCACATATCAAATTAACAAAACAAAGAAACAAAACAGAAGTTAAGCATAGGGTAGCTACAGCAAGAGTTAGAATTTTTATGTACTTATTCATTTTGAATTTCTGTCAGATTTTTCAGATTTGCATGTTCCCCGTTTGCTTCGCAGGTCATATTTGGGAGTGATCATAAAAAGGTATTTCATTTACAACCACGGTATTAGGACAGAATCGTCAATAGTACAAAAATTATTTTATCCATAATAGTACGTCACTTAGTCCACGATGAATCTAAAAATGGCAGTTTATTTCGGACAAAATGGTAAAGTTCTTCAGATCGCAGAGCATCCCATGCGATTGTCTTTGATGCCCAAAGAGCCTGTTCACATAGAATCCTTCAGCGTCAGCGTCACTCATATTGACATATTTTAAACCAATCACAGACCTTAACAATTTCGTGTCAAATAGTTTGTAATTGATTTAAATATTTCAATACAAGTAGCGCTGACGCTGACGGATTCTATGTGAACAGGCCCTTACATTTAAAAGACAATTAGAATGACTGGCTTATTTAAAGATAACAGAAATTAAATTTTTTTTCTCGTTTACACACTTTTTGTTATGGTTATTTTCATCAGACATAATTAATATTATGATCACTATATATACTTATACAAATACATATACATACACCGTCCACTTCATATATATATATATATATATATATATATACTAGCGAATACCCGTGCTTTGCTACGGAGTACATTCAAATTAAATGCAACGGTCAATGTGTGCAATTAATTTGTATGTTTAATATCCAAAAACCATACTAAATTCAATTAAATTCATAAAAAACTTCCATCTCAATGAGTCCAGAGATTAAATTTTATCTTTTACTGTATTTTAATATTTTTTTGTCAATTTATTTCGTTGTTATGCACGTGACGCAAAATTGATTTAGGGCCTGTTCACATAGGAGTCCGTTGCGTTGCGTTAAGGAAAAGATGACGTTAAGACGAAAATAAACCAATCATAGGCCTCCAAACGATTAGCAATGAAATTTTTAACGCCTATGATTGGTTTGTTTTCGTCTCAACGTCATCTTTCCCTTGACGCTACGCAACGGACTCCTATGTGAACAGGCCCTTAAAGTATCGCAAGAAAGAAAAGAAATCTCGTGATCAGCATTTAATAAATTAAATTCTAAAAATGAATCTTTAAAAATTCACCAAAAATCAGAAAATGGAGGTAAAGATTCGAAAAAGATTCGATTTTAAAGGAATTTTTATGATTTTTCTCGTGATGTAAATTTTATAACCTTCAAATTATTATTTTAAATGCAAACTTTAAAAAATGTTACAAAAACAGCTTAAAAATTTAATTTTTAAAAAATCGAAGAAGAAATTTTTCAAAAATCTTTCCTAGTGCACCCCTACACTATACTATAAGAACACCCCCTACACTATAAGAAGATACGCCATGCAAAATTTCTTGCCTTTAGGCCCAGCGGTTTTTTCTGTGCGTTATCTGTCAGTCAGTCAGTCAGTCAGTTACGGAACTGTTTGATATATGAGGCGGTGAAAGGCAAAGTGGTGTACGTCAGTAAGTCAAGTGGTGTAAGCCTAAAGCGTTTTACTGCAATAACTACAAAAAATTCCACTATAAATTAAACATATTATAATTCAAAATAATTATTATTATCTCTCTATTCTAAAAAAAAGTAACTGTCGCCGCCGCCGCCGCCGCTGTCAAAAGCTTGTCACGCTATCTCCTCCAAAACCGCTGGGGGTATGGGGTCGAGACCGATATCAATAGATGCAGAAAAATGCGAGGAAGAAAGTAAGACATGTCTCATCTTCGTCGGACTTTAAGTTTTTTTTTATGTTTTGTGGAAAAATATTGACTTTTCCATGTTCAGATTACAATAACTCGCCAAAAATTAATCGTAGAATTTTGATCTTTTTACAATCTAAGACTACAGACATTTCTCCTTCGAACAACACCTCATTTGTTTAAAAATAATTCAAAACAGACTAATATTTTCATCAAAATATTAAACCCAATTTTTTCGAGAAATATCGTCACATATGTGGATGTAATATCGATGCTCCTCGAGTTTTTATCTTACAAAGAAAATATTTACATCATCTGGAAGATGAAAGCTTTCTCATTCATATAAACCTCATTTCAAGTCTCTATCTTAAAATTTCGATTTTTAATTGAATTTTAAAGCTGAAACAGTGATTCCCCTTCGCATAAGGGTGACTGACAACAGTAAATGGCTGTTACATTGCCCGAGAATCACCCCTATGTATCTCGCTATTAGCCATAACGGAGGAGCGAGCGTAGCGAGCCTTGGGGCAAAGCCCCTAGTATTGTAAATAATTATTATTTGCAATTCCACTATAAATTGAACATGTAGATTACATTTTTGACCTCAAATAAAAAAAAGTTGAAAATGTGGCTTACACCCTTTTGCCTTTCACCGCGCTCATATATAGATATGTGTGTGTGTAAGTAAGTAATAATGCAACGTATGAAAAATAGTAAGAACAATTTGCAACTTTGTTTTAAGTATTTCTTCACTCACTTCATCCTGATGACAATTGTCCATCCCAAATGCGATTTTGCGATTCTCACTACCCTAATCGTGAATCGATACTCATGAACTTGGCGATAATCACCATGTGTACCCAGCCATTGGATTTAACATAAACGCCACACTAAACTAAATACATGAAATTCTAGGCTTGATTAGAAATACAATATAAGCAATAATGTGTGCATGTAAATAATTATAAAAAAAAAGGAATTAATATAAATCTCGAACTTTAGATAAATAGTAACACTAACCGAAATACAATTTTCAAACTCATTATTTTTTTTTCCAGCCTGCACTGTAAAGCCGCCAATCTAAGCAAATAGATGATGTTACTCGTATTTTCTGATAGTAAGAAATCAGAAGAGTTGCATTCATGCAGCATTTATTAATTTGTTTAATATTGCGAAACATATCTGATTAACTGGCTACCTTGACACTATCGCGTGTATCAAAATTGATACGCAACGGTTTCCGACGGAAGTACAAAGGGATTCTACACGTAATTCAGCTGGGAAAACAATACCTCAAACAAAAACTAGCCAAATAGCTATTGCAACATTTTTTTGAAAAAAAATCGGATCAGTGTTATGTAATGTATGTATAATGTATGACATTGATATTGTATCGAAATCAATGCTATCAGTGTTTAACTGAAATCAGTGTTATATATAAATCAATGAAAATGTTTTATTGAAATGAATGTTATGTCGAAAGCAATGATATCAGTGTTACATATATACATAATATATACATTAATCATTGATATAAACATATGTTGCATGTCAAAGTCCCAAGTCTAGCCAAATCGCGAACTGGCTGGTGGCCACTTCTAGCATTGGCCAAATCACTTGTCCAAATCCCGAAAAATATCGAGAATGGACGACTCCCTCGGGTTTTGGAATAAGGACGAATTAGAAAGAAAAATTGTCCTTCTACTTTTTGATTTTGAAGGGATTTTAACTATTTGACTAAACTAAAGGGAATTTCTTTGTGGTAATAATAGGAGTAAGAACTGGTCATATTAATTCCCGTTACTGCATGATCCAGCTCCGCAAAATGTCTAGCTTTGGCCACTTTTCTTGGACAATCGGGCTAAATACGAATAGGCCGACCAAAGCTCAAAATAATCGTAAATTCTCGATTATCTCGGGCTTTGGCCAAGAGACCAATGCTAGAAATAGCAAGCCATTTCGCGAATTGGTCAGACTTCGGACGTTGCATATGTTTATATATATATATATATATATATATATATATATATATATATATATATATATATCACCTATCAAAATATGCAAATACTATAGTCATATGCATGACGATATGATACCAAATAAATATGAGTTTATTTTATAACGTTCTATATATGTTGCTTTTTTCAACGGTTATTTTGTAGCACCTACCTACGACCGTTGTGTCATAAGAATTTTATAGTTTTTTTGTTATTTGATTTATCTATGTTAATTTTAATTATAAACGGTTTATTTAGATATGACACCATGGCGAAACCACCTGTGTTTGATTATGTTTGATTATTTTTCTTAGCCTTACCCACTGCTGATGAGCCAAGCAAAGACAGAGGATAGATTTTTTTTTTTCAGTCTAATTGCTTAACATTTTGTCTTTCTGGTGTTGATTAACCTATGTTTTTATCTTTTGGGTGTTGATTCACCTGAGTTTTTGTTCTTTGAGTGTTAGTTGATACGCTGCGTCATGCATATGGCTATAGTATTTGCATATTTTAATAGGTGATGTATTCGTGCATCGCGGTTAATGGCTGCTTTAGCGCATGGCCACGAATGCTATTTGTTTGTTTTTTGTCACGTTGTGTGTATATATATATACATATATATATATATATATATATATATATATATATATATATATATATATATATATATATAATCAAAGAATAGAGTTCAATGTTATATCAATGACATGATCGAAAAAATTTCTGTTGTTTTGAATATTGCTGTGGTAATTTTTAAAACTGCTGTCTACGAATATCTCTACTTTTACAATTAAATACGTTTTCAAACTATTTATATTAACTATATACCTAGACAATATTAATTAAATTATACTTATAATTTATCAATGCCTATCATCAATTAAAAATGTAAAATATTGCTTCTTGAAACAAATACTTATATATATATATATATATATATATATATATATATATATATATATATATATATATATATATATATATATATATATATATCTGTGTGTGTGTGTGTGTGTGTGTGTGTATTTATGTATATTGAATTATTAATTTTCAAATACAAACCTGCAGCGTGTGTCTAATTTCCAATTTCATTTACTATATAATGTGACTCTTTTTTTTCTTCTTTGTAGTGGTTGGTAAGAGTTGCATTCTACAAAGGTATGCAGACGACAAATATTCTGGTAAGCCCTTTGACATCCTTATGTTGTTTCCTTTACAAAATAATGTAGTAAAATGTCCAAAACGAAATGAAATCATAGCAACCCCTGAAACGGGTTATTTAACAAGAACAATGCATGACGGGAATTGATATTTTCAAAGGAATTTTAGCTGCCATTTATAGCAAAATTATACGTGAAACAGAAATCGGATGAGAGGGCAAATAGAAAAATCATTTGAATGATGTGATAAAAGATTTGATTTCTTTGACAGGAAGAAAATCTACCAGTTTTATCGTTTCAAAATTTTCTTTTCCTCGCATCGATAGAACTCTTGATTTAGACATGATTTCCATTCTTCATAGTCCGTCGGCTTGAAGAGCGCTCTTAAATGGGTTCTTCTTTACCAATTCAATGACGCTTGTAAGGGCGTGTTTTAGGATAACCCGCTTCCCCCTCAGATCCTAAAACATTTACAAAAAAAATCTAGAGATAATGTTTGTTATGATTTATAGGGACTAATTTAACTTTTATTCTGGAACCCCCGTAGCTGTTTTTGGTTTCCGTAGACATCTTTTTTATTCGTTTAGGGGTGAAGATGAAGCTGATTAAAGCATTTGAAGTTATGAAATGTCTTCTGTCGTCAAAGACAGAAAATGGGCAATTATTTGCATGCCGAGGTGAAACACGCTAGGATGTGGGAACTTGAAGTGAACTGATATTTAATAACGTAATGCAAAAGAATTGTAAAAGAAATGCACTTTATAAGGGGAAATTGAGAAGGGTGTTTTAAGAGTATATATATATATATATATATATATATATATACGCGCACACACACACGTATATATATATATTATTAATTTATTTATTACTGTGTAATTTAAGCTTTTGTTTCATTTAAATAAAATAGAAAAATTTCTATTCGAAAAAACTCTCTGGGAAAATCACTTCAGGACAATCTCCCATTACTAAATGTCGCATAAAGCAACGGTTTCATGTAGCAAAAAGTTGACCGTAGCGCTCCAAACCATTCATTAACGCAACGGCCCATCGGAAAGTTGTAACATCATTTTTATGTGAAAATCCTTCCCTTATCAGTAGATAATTTCTGAAATTTATTTTTGTCTAACTTTCTATATACATTTTTTTCTTAAGTTTCACATAACTATAATAATTTATCATTAATGTCAAAGGAAAAAAATAAAAACAACTAACCAACGAGTTGCAATCATGAATCTGTGGAAAGGGCGAGATGCAACTAAGAAATCATTCTCCATATGGGAAAAGGGTAGATCAGGGGATGAAACCAATCAGCACAAAAATAATTTGATAATTTTTTTTTTTTAAATGCGGAGGCACTTGTCATCAGACATTCACCTTTTTTTTATTTACCGTAATTTTACTGGCTACTTTATTATGGGATTACCTTATAGCTGAGCCAGTACTGCTCCCTATGAGGGGACGACACGGAAACGACCATGCCTTATTCGGAATTGGAACCCCAGCCCACTGCATTGCAGCTCAGAACGCTAACCACTACACCATGTGGGAGGCATAATTTGTTAATATGGAACTACATAATCCAATATCGGGGAAAGCCCTGTTGCAAAATACGAGCTAATAAATCCCCTTGTGTAACTTGCCTTGTAATTTTCCTTTCCATATTCCTCTAGAAAACATTACACCAACTATCGGCGTCGACTACAGGCCCGTCCACAGGAAGTTTCGAGGACACTTAATCAAACTCATGATATGGGACACAGCTGGTCAAGAGAAGTTCAAATCCATTACTATGTCGTAAGTTCCATTTTCAATACGTATCGCACGAAACAGCTTTAACAGCGCAGTGCATACTTGTCATCCAAAATTACCTTTCAGTTTGGTTTTAGAAACACTAAGGGCCTGTTCACATAGGAGTCCGGTAGCGGAAGCGTAAAAGGAAAGATGGCGCTGAGACGGAAATAAACCAATCATAGGCGTTAAAAATTTCATTGCTAATCGTTTGGAAGTTTGTCATTGGTTAAATATATTTCAATACTTTAACGCTTCCGCTACCGGACTCCTATGTGAACGGGCCCTAAGATTGGCAAAATGCCATTTGGGTAAATACTACTAACCGCATACAAAATAAGATGCGTCCCCATAGTGATTAGTTCAGAACAAAATACCTCGAAGTAAAAGACTTTATGTATATGTTAAGGCCAGAGCCCGAAGTTTGACCCATTCGCGAAATGGTAGGTCACTTGTAGCTTTGGCCAAATCATTCGGCCTAAGCCCGAAATAATCGAGAATAGACGACTACTTCGGTATTTGGCCGGTCCATTTGCAATGCGCACGCGCAGATAAAATGAGAAATTGCATAATCGAGCTGCCGGTTTGTTTTTTCTTATTTGTTTACTGTCAAATTATTATCTTTATTTTTGCCTATTATTTCTGTGGCGTTATGGCAGATGTTGATATGTCCTTTTTTCCCGTTTTCGGCAAATTAAAAAAGACACGTTAGTTGTGAAATATAAAGTCACTCAATTAAGTTTTTCAATCCAAATATTCTTTAGTTAATACTTTTTCAACCTCAAGCATATGGTGGTCTTCAATGAAAAAAATTTTTCAATTAGGGAGCAAAATTTTGGTGTGGGTCGACACAAAAAGAAAACATCAACTTTTGCCAAATTACGAATAACTTAGTATTTTTTCATAATTCCACTACCAGCTTTTGCCACATTAAAGATCCAATTTTTAGTGTGCCATATCAATTTAAAACATAAAATTGAATTTTTCAGACAGATCAATATCTGCCATAACTCCACAGATTTATACCTTGTATGCACTTTATTTTGTAAATTCTTGTTTTAAACTAAACGTTTAGTAACAGATGTTCGTCTCATTTTTGTATCATCAATATCTTTTTCGGTCTCACATTCATAAGTATGAAAAATTGATAAGTAATATATCTATTGTATTTTCATCTGTTGTACTTTTCCTTGTATACCTCTATCATATTATATCAAATTTGTGCGGGCATACTCAGTAAACGGCATTGTCTTAAATTTGGTGACATTTTAATCAACAGAGATTTTTTTCCAAGTAGAAAAAAAATGGCACCAAGAGGCCAGTCTATGAAATTTTAGCCGAATAAACTTACTTTCACACATGAATGTCGTAGTTAAATAAAATCTAACATAAATATAAAGAAATAGGTTTTATTAATTTCAAACGCTTTCAGCTACTCAATTTTGTGTTTACGGCACACATCAATTCACTCTTCAGTATTCATTTATATATATATATATATATATATATATATATATATATATATATATATATATATATATAAAATATATATATATATATTAGGCTGGATCGAAAAACGCGTTTTTTCTGCAATACAATTCTAATAGCGCGGAAAACTTGCGCATAGGCGTCATTATAAATGAAAAAATATTAAAAAAATGTTTTTTCAAAATTTGAAATCGCGCAGAAGGCCTAAAGTTACCAAAAAAGTCAAAATACCGGTGAATTTAAAAAAATGCAAAAATTACAAAAAAAATACATTTTTTGTTCTAATAGTGAAAAAAGTGTTTTTAAGAGTGTCCTTAATGCATACAAAATATAATTAGACCCATTCTTGTTTTACTGAATTCGCGCAAAAGGACTAAAGTTGCGGGTTGTATCGTAAAAAAACGATATTTCATGATTTTCGACGATTTTTAAACATGTGCCAAAACCCATAAAAGTTTTATTTTTAATTTGTAATAGTGTAAAAACCATTCAAAATAGTTTTCCCAATCCAAAAATAATACTTTCAGACCTGTTATTCCTTAACTGTATTCGCGCAAAAGGTCTAAATTATAGTATAAGTTAAGTTATAGAGTCCCGTAAAAACGACGTTTTCCATATCTGAAGAGTGTTTATTTAACACATTAAGGTTTGCAATAAGACTCTAACGAGTGATTTACAAAAAATGTATTAGCCAAACATATCATATTGCAGCTCTCAGCTCATTTCAACATTTAATCTGTGCTGAAATGACCCAGGACTCACGGCGAGGACGTGGCTGCAAGGCGAGTCCCACCTCCACCCTACCCAACCAACCAACCAGGGTGAATTTTATTCACAATATTTACAGTAACTATTTACTTTGTACAATGCATATATGTTCGTTGTAGGCAAAAGGTTATTTACATAGAAGCCCCTATGAATTCTGACTTTGAATTAAATGTGGGCATCAGCTGTCTTGATTTTAAAGTAGCTCTAATATAACCATCTCGATTTTCATGCCCGCACACTTTTTCTGCTGCTTCTGTAACCAGTTTTACACACCTCTCAACTGACTGGGTGTGGCATGGGAATTTGAGGTAGTTAAACTCTGGTAGCGCTTTGTCTTTCAATAAAGAAGCAATGTGTTCAGTTGGCATCTTGGACAGTAGTGGCGGCGGTGTTAACTTGCAGATTGACCAATCAATTAGTTCGGTATAGTCGTTTGCACTAAAATTTATTGAAGGTATTTTGAAGTCTCTTACATAACCTTCAGCTGATGGCTCATTTCTGGATTTAAGGATCCTTCTGTAGCCAAGTTCTCTAATGTGTGGTCTCTCATCCATTATCATAGCCAACATCATATTTTCAGGGTGGCAGAAGAATGCGTTCCTTTGAATTACTGGATCAATGATTTGCTTGATATTGTCCGGTAGATGTCTGGTTGTTTTAACTACCTTCAAAATATGCTTCGGTCCATCTTTCACAGTGTAGTTTTTCTTTATATCAAACCAAACAGGTGCATATGACTTCACTATGTAATTTGCAAGAGTCTGTAACTCAATTGTTGGACTAGTTAGGGATACATACAATCCTAAAACCCGGTTAGCACAGGTTAGCCAACGAGAGTGGCTGATGCGTCCAGGATCCCTAGCAGCCAATTCTGGATTACAGATTCCTGTGTTGACCGCTTTTACGATGTCTTGGAGATACTGCTGATCTTTACTCAGATCGTTTTTAGTGATATCAATGACTTCTTCTGATTGTATCGGCTCAAAATCTACAATAGGGAGTTTCTCACATCCAGGGAGTTGTTTTCCAACTGGACCGCTAAATGATACTGGTCCTGTTGTCATTCCATCCAAGTGATCAAACAAATGCCTATAAGGTAACTCGTTAAAATGTAGCAAGCAGATAAACCATTGCAAAGGACGGCGACACTTAACTTCAATGTTATGTACAACACCGCTTTTCCATCCAGTGTTTGTGACTGTTCCATCACATCCGATGGCCTCCACTGCACTCATATCAAATTCCTTCTTTTCCAAGTGCTCGTAAATACTGTCAGCAATTTCATTTGCGGTACCTTTCTTTGGTGTGACATGGCCAATGTATTTACCACCTGGCTCACTAATCACGCTAATATGTTCTTCTTTTATAGTTCTGCGGTACATTTTAGCTCCAATCTTTTCTTGAGTTATTGTATTATCTTTTCTTCCGTCGAAATAAATTGCGTTGACTTCTTTCAGCGGAGGGGAGTAAGCGTTGTTCTTTTGCGCGAATACAGTTAAGGAATAAGGGGTATTAAAGTATTTTTTATGGATTAGTAAAACTATATTACATAGTTTTCACACTATTAGAATAAAAAAATACAATTTATATGGTTTTAGCACATGTTTAAAAATAGTCGAAAATCATGAAATATCGTTTTTTTACGATACAACCCGCAACTTTAGGCCTTTTGCGCGAATTCAGTTAAACAAAAATGGGTCTAATTATTTTTTGTATGCATTAAGGACACTCTTAAAAACACTTTTTTCACTATTAGAACAAAAAATGAATTTTTTTTGTAATTTTTGCATTTTTTTAAAATTTACCGGTATTTTGACTTTTTTTGGTAATTTTAGGCCTTCTGCGCGATTTCAAATTTTGAAAAAAAAAATTTTTAAATATTTTTTTATTTATAATGACGCCTATGCGCAAGTTTTCCGCGCTATTAGAATTGTATTGCAGAAAAAACGCGTTTTTCGATCCACCCTAATATATATATATATATATATATATATATATATATATATATATATATATATATATATATATATATATATATATATATATATATATATATATATATATATATATATATATTGTATATATATATATATATATATATTTATATATATATATATATATATATATATATATATATATATATTCATTCTTTTTTTTTAAGGTAGAAAGCTAAAAAAATCTCCATAGCGCTGAAAAAAAAGCACTACAACCCTGTTTTTTTACTATTATTTTCATGTTAAGGCGCTCATTTTATAAAAGTATAAAATGAACGCCGTTGAAAGGTAATATATTTAGTTGTACGAGGGCTAAATTTCACCGGCACCATCAAATCCTTTTCAACCTAAAGTTAAAGTTCGGAGAAGTATTCTTCCCGTATTTTATAATCACAGATTAGCAAATGCCTATTTCCGGATTCCGTTCTTTGCATGTGATGATAGACGATAGCCAGTGGATGGCGCACCCCCGACCTAGAAAATTAGGTACCTAGATAATTAGGTAAAGTATAGTCTGGCCATCAGGAAACACCGTAGTAGATCGCCAGATTATATTTACGAATGAACACGCATTCTTGCTTTGCATTCAACTATATTTTTATTTTTTAAATTAATTTTTATACCGGCCTAATTTAAGACTTTTTAATGTATACTGTGCGTTAGTTGATTCCATTTTCCAATTTATTACTGGAGATTCAGGGCCTGTTCACATAGGAGTCCGGTAGCGGAGCGTTAAAGTATTGAAATACATTTAACCAATGACAAACCTCCAAACGATTAGCAACAAAATTTTTAACGCCTATGTTTGGTTTATTTTCGTCTCAACGCCATCTTTCCTTTAACGCTCCGCTACCGGATTCCTATGTGAACAGGCCCAAAGTCTATTAGCGTTGGCGCTCCAACTACTTGAAACTCCTTTGACCTTCTCTTCCTTTACAGGTTCTATCATGGAGCACACGGAGCCATCGTTGTATACGACGTGACTCAAAAAGATTCACTCTACCGTTTAACAAAGTGGATTGGCGAACTTAGGAGGATATGTGGAGACATACCAATTATCACAAGTAAGTTCTCTGTCGAAACATAAATAACGCCATAAGATGAACAACAGTGATCTCATATAAATACTTTTATAAGTAAAATATATTATTTATATTTCGCCGTCATGTTGATGGCACGGTAATACTCAACGGAGGTTTTTCACAGTGACACACGAAAATTTCAGTTCATTAGGGCTGAAAAATCTCACCCTAAAGACAGCATCGTGTACTTTTCCCAGCACTTTTTTGTGTACCATACGTGCTACTTATGAATAACTAGCTGAAAACCCGCACTTCGCTACGGAGTACATTCAAATTAAATACAATGGTCAATGTATACAATTAATGCCAAAAAAAAAAATTATATATATATATATATTTATAATAAATGCGACGATCAATGTATACAATTGATGCAAAATATATTATTTATAATAAATACGACGATCAATGTATACAATTGATGTAATATATATATGCAGTCGAACCTCCATATATCGAAGTAGCAAATTGTCAGAAAAAAATTCGATATATAGAAATTTCGATATATAGAATTGAGCTTAGTTTTATCTTCTATATATATAAAACAATTCCGTAACTGACTCATTCATTCATTCACTGACTGACTGACATACAACGCACAGACCAAACCGCTGGACCAAAAGAGCTGAAATTTTGCATGGCGATTCTTCTAATAGTGTAAGGGTGCACTAAGAAAGATTTTTCAAAAATTCTTCTTAGATTTTTTTAAATTAAATTTTTAAGCTGTTTTTTAAACTTTTTTTACGTTTGCATTTAAAATAATACATTGAGGGTTATAAAATTTATATCACGAGAAAGATCATAAAAATTCCTTTAAAATGAGATCTTTTTCGAATCTTTACCTCCATTGTCTGATTTTTAGTGAATTTTTAAAGATTAATTTTAGAATTTAATTTATTAAATGCTGATCACGTGATTTCTTTTTCTGGTACTTTAAATAAATTTATCGTCACGTGCATAACAACTAAATAGACAAAAAAAAATTTTTTTCTTGCTAATGCGGCAGACGATTGGACATATTAAAATACAGTAAAAGACATTATGTTCCTCAAACTGTACTATATTAACTGTACTATATTCTTTAGTATTCTATTTGATTTAATTTGAATATTTTCTTCTACATTATTTTGTCTATAAAAATATCCGTTCCGATTTTTTTATAAATATATTTTTTTGTTTTTTTTACATCAATTGTATGCATTGATCGTCGTATTTATTATATACTAGCTGAAGTACCCGGCGATGCCCGGGATTTTAAGAATGTTTGTTGTTAACCAAAATCAATTTAAAAATTAACACAGTATAAATAACATAAAAAATATATGTGAAATGTTATACACGTCTCAGATTTTCAGCCTTTCATCATTGTAATACTAAAATCTGAAAAGTAAAAATGTCAAATTCTCTAATGTTTGTTAACCAAAATTAATTTAAAACTAAGAACAGTATAAATAACAGAAAAAATCCTTGTGAAATCTATAAATATATAAATTTATAATAAACTCCTCAGAATTCAGCTAGAATCAGCCTTTCATCATTGGGGTAAAAAAAAGAAGCTGCAATTACAGGTTCAGCAGAAATTTCCAATAGAACAATGATATGACTGCAGCGTTGCCTCTTAAAAAATGAAGTGTTTGATTGAGGGTTGCAAACCATTCAACTCCTCTCCACATTTAACTCCTATAAACATCCTCTACATATTAAATTCCTTTTCTCTCCATAATAAACTCCTCAGAATTTTGGTATATTCAGCCTTTCATCATAGTACCACTAAAAACTGAAACATCCTCTCCAGAAATATAAATTTATTAATTTCAATAATTAAACACACACAAATATATAAATTACGCAAAAGTTTTTTAACCAACATTTGAATAATTCGTAAATGAAAAAGCATATGAAAATAAAGATAAGAACTTCCGGAATCGAAATTAATTACCCTTAATTTTTAATTAATAAAAAACCAACATAATATGAATAAAAACGATAGTTGTTTAAAACCATATGAAAATAAAGCTATTATAAAGATAATAATAAAAAAAGCATAAAAAAATAATGCTCGCGCATGAAGTTAACGTTACGATATAAAGATAGTAATAATAATATAAACCGCGTGCATAAAATATTTTGCTTTTCAAGCGAAATAAATTAATTTTTAGAAAAAAACTACTTTTAATCGAGAAATTAAATACATTGCACAAAATTTTGATTTTACCAACTTTCCACCCTACAATTTACACCCTACTTCTTTTAAATAGGGTGTAAATATAAAGTTTTAACAGCCAATTGAATGCCAGTTAAAAACGATTGTTGTTTAAAATCATAAAAATTACGCTTATTATAAAGATAATAAAAATAAGCATAGGAAAATAATGTGTGCGCATGAAGTAAACGTTACGATATAAAAATAGTAATAAAAATCTATATATATAAAACAGTTCCGTAACTGACTAACTGACTGATTGACTGACTGACATACAAAGTACAGACCAAACCGCTGAACCTAAAGGACTGAAATTTTGCATGGCGATTCTTCTTATAATGTAGGGGTGCACTAATAAAGATTTTTGAAAAAAATTTCTTAGATTTTTTTAAATTAAATTTTTAATCTGTTTTTGTAACTTTTTTCAAGTTTGCATTTAAAATAATAATTTGACGGTTGTAAAATTTATATCACGAAAAAGATCATAAAAATTCCTTTAAAATGAAATTCTTTTCGAATCTTTACCTCCATTTTCTAATTTTTGGTGAATTTTTAAAGATTAATCTTTACAATTTAATTTATTAAACGCTGATCATGTGATCTTTATCTGGTACTTTAAATAAATTTATCGTCACGTAACAACGAAATAGACAAAAAAAAATTTTTTTTTCTTGCTAATGCGGCAAACGATTGGACATTATCCAAAAAATATTAAAATACAGTAAAAGATATGTTCCTCAAACTGTACTATATTCTTTAGTATGTCCTATTAGATTTAATTTCAACATTTTCTTCTACATTATTTTGTCTATAAAAATATCCCTTACGATTTTTAAAAAAATATATTTTTTTGTCTTATGGTTAGAATACTAAAAGTTTAAAATAGTGGCGCCATCTACTGAACACCTGTGAATCGAGAAAAAGTTGTTGGTTATTTATTAATTAAAAATATTGGAAAGTTCTTGTGGATCTGTAAATATACATGTGGTAACAGTTTTAAAATTTATAAATTATCAACCTACACAGGTGATAATTTATCCGGCGTTGCCCGGGATTTTAAGAATGTTTGTTAACCAAAATCAATTTAAAAACTAAGTACAGTATAAATAACATAGAATAAAAAGCATGTCAAATGTTATACGCATGAATAAAAAGAAAACCCAACATAAAAAACCATAAATTTACAATAATTTCTTCAGAATTCAGCTAGATTTAGCCTTTCATCATTGGAGCAAAAAAACCCTGAAAAGTAAAGCATAAAATATATAGATTTATAATAAACCACTAAAAGCTGAAAAGGAAAAATGTCAAATTGTCTTTAGGAAAGTAAAGAATTTTGAAAAGTAAAGCTGAAAAGTAAAAAATGTCAAATTGTCGAATGTTTGTTAACCAAAATCAACTTAAAAACTAAATACAGTATAAATAACATAGAAAAGATTTAGCCTTTATCATTGGACAAAAAATCCTGAAAAGTAAAACATAAAATATATAAATTTATAATAAACCTACCAAAATCCATTAAAAAACTAAACACAGTATAAATAACATAGAAAAAAAAGTATACGAAATGTTATACACATTAATAATATGAAAAATAAAATAAAATAAAAATAATAATTTTTAAAAATAATAAAATAAAATAAAATAATTAAAAAAATAATAAATAAATAATAATAATAATAATAATAATTTAAAAAATAATAAAATAAAATCTGAAATAAAAAAGCCTCTATAAAAAAGCTGAAAATACAGGTTTAGCAAAATGTGAACGATCCGTATTTGAACCCGCGGCGTGTAGCGTGGTAAATGAACGCTTTTACTGAATGCGCCACAATGACATGCTACTTTGTTGCGTAAAGAGGAAAATATTTGACTAAGTTTACTGGAAAGTTGCTATGGGTTGGTGAATATACATGTATTTATGGAATGAGAGGAGTTTTAAGTCAGAAATAAGTTAGCAGGATAGAAGCTTAGTCTTCAACTCTTCAATAGACACAAAGACATAAGCGAGGGGGGTTGTAGTAGCGATTAAAAAAGATCTCGTGACACTTAGAGTGGTTGATTCGAATTTTCCATTGCGTGTGGTAGTGTCAATATGCCGTTGGATCCGATTTATTTTAGAGTATAAAATCTGACTTGAAAGATTATTATTTTCATTTATTATTCTGGTTTAATATATAACTTGAAACTTTTTGATTTTATTTATTTTTATCTTTTCGCTCGCTGTTTGCCAGCTAACCCTAACGCGGACGCCATATTCAGAGGGGTGATTCCACAAAGTGTAACAGCTTACATTTAGTTTCAAAATTCTTGGTTTTTTATTAATTAAAAATCAACGGTAATTAATTTCGATTTTTGAAGTTCTTCAGACCCTCGGCTGTTTTTAAAGACGCCTGTATGTAAAATTTCACGATCGTTGCTCCTAAACTGTGGATTTCTATACAATTACAGAGATACAAACATTCATTTTTATATATTAAGATATATCTTGGCATTAGTTGCATACATTTACCGTTGTATTTAATTTGAATGTACTCCGTAGCGAAGCGCGGGTTTTCAGCTAGTAATCTATATATATAAAACAGTTCCGTAACTGACTCATTCATTCACTGACTGACTGACATACAACGCACAGACCAAACCGCTGGACCTAAAGGGCTGAAATTTTGCATGGCGATTCTTCTAATAGTGTAGGGGTGCACTAAGAAAGATTTTTCAAAAATTCTTCTTAGATTTTTTTAAATTAAATTTTTAAGCTGTTTTTTAAACTTTTTTTACGTTTGCATTTAAAATAATACATTGAGGGTTATAAAATTTATATCACGAGAAAGATCATAAAAATTCCTTCAAAATGAAATTTTTACCTCCATTTCCTGATTTTTGGTGAATTTTTAAAGATTAATTTTTAGAATTTAATTTATTAAATGCTGATCACGTGATTTCTTTTTCTGGTACTTTCAATAAATTTATCGTCACGTGCGTAACAACTAAATAGACAAAAAAAATATTTTTTTCTCTTTCTAATGCAGCAGACGATTGGACATTATTTTGTCTATAAAAATATCCCTTACGATTTTTTTATAAATATATTTTTTTTTCTACATCAATTGTATATATTGATCGTCGTATTTATTATAAATATATATATATATATATATTTGTAGTTTTTTTTTTTTTTTTGGCATTAATTGCATACATTGACCGTTGTATTTAATTTGAATGTACTCCGTAGCGAAGTGCGGGTTTTCAGCTAGTCTATATATATAAAACAGTTCCGTAACTGACTCACTGACTGACATACAACGCACAGACCAAACCGCTGGACCTAAAGGGCTGAAATTTTGCATGGCGATTCTTCTTATAGTGTAGGGGTGCACTAAGAGAGATTTTTGAAAAATTCTTCTTAGATTTTTTAAAATTAAATTTTTAAGCTGTTTTAGTAACTTTTTTTAAGTTTGCATTTAAAATAATAATTTGAGGGTTATAAAATTTATATCACGAGAAAGATCCTAAAAATTCCTTTAAAACGAAATCTATTTCGAATCTTTACCTCTATTTTCTGATTTTTGGTGAATTTTTAAAGATTAATGTTTAGAATTTAATTTATTAAATGCCGATCACGTGATTTCTTTTTCTGGTACTTTAAATAAATTTATCGTCACGTGCATAACAACTAAATAGACAAAAAATATTTTTTTTCTTGCTAATGCGGCAGACGATTGGACATTATTTTGTCTATAAAAATATCCCTTACGATTTTTTTATAAATATATATTTTTTTTTCTACATCAATTGTATATATTGATCGTCGTATTTATTATATATATATATATATATATATATATATATATATTTGGCATTAATTGCATACATTGACCGTTGTATTTAATTTGAATGTACCCCGTAGCGAAGAGCGGGTTTTCAGCTAGTTCTCTCATAATTCTTAGTTTCATCATAAAAAAAGCTAATTTTCGTATACTAAACTCCATTTCTAATTTATATGCGAATACCATTAAATGACAGTTTATAACTAAAAACTGAATTAACATGAAAGATTTATTGAGTACTACATACCTTTAAAAAAACAATAATCCAGACAGTGGTTACAATGATCACAGTTACATTCTTTAAAAAAAAAAACTACCAATATCTTGTTGAACAGCCAGTTTTGCGGAAAGTTCAAAGAAATGTTCGTATTTATTCAGTCCACTAAAAACTTAATCAGGTACATTTTCCGCGAATTGAAGTCCACGACGTATTGTTTCAAATGCCAAAAATTGGGAGATTTTATTCTAAAGTGGAATAAAATCTCCTAATTTTTCTTGAAAAAAATTTCGATATATAGAGATTTTTTCGATATACAGAAACAATTTTTCTATATAATGAACATGGAGATTTGCTAAGAGTTCGATATATAGAAAATTTCGATATGTGGAAGTTCGATATATGGAGGTTCGACTGTATATATTTATAAAAAAATCGTAAGGGATATTTTAAAAAAAAAAATGTAGATGAAAATATTCAAATTAAATCTAATAAAATATACTAAAGAATAGTACAGTTAATATAGTACAGTTTGAGGAACATATCTTTACTGTATTTTAATATTTTTTTGGATAATGTCCAATCGTCTGCTTCATTAGAAAGAAAAGAAAAAAAAATTTTTTTGTCTATTTCGTTGTTATCACGAGACGATAAATTGATTTAAAGTACCAGAAAAAGAAATCACGTGATCAGCCTTTAATAAATTAAATTCTAAAAATTAATCTTTGAAAATTCCCCAAAAATCAGAAAATGGAGGTAAAGATTCGAAAAAGATTTCATTTTAAAGGAATTTTTAGGATCTTTCTTGTGATATAAATTTTATAACCCTCAAATTATTATTCTAAATGCAAACTTAAAAAAAGTCACTAAAACAGCTTAAAAATTTAATTTTAAAAAATCTAAGAAGAATTTTTCAAAAATCTTTCTTAGTGCTCCCCTACACCATAAGAAGAATCGTCATGCAAAATTTCAGCCCTTTAGGTCCAGCGGTTTGGTCTGTGCGTTGTATGTCAGTGAGTCAGTCAGTTACGGAACTGTTTTATATACAGTGGCTCCTAAAAGTGTTCGTACACTTACGAATTTCAATGAAATAGGGGTCTATCCATAAATTAAAATGAATATTTCAAAATGGGTATTTAATAATAAGATCTATAATCTAGTCTTAACAAAACTACATGAAATATTTTGAAAACATAGTAAAACTTTATTTTTAAGAAACCAGTAATCAAAAAGTAACAAAAACTTTATCTCACAAAAGTCATCGTACACTGAAATATTTTCGGATAAATTCATAATTAAAATTATCGCCTGGAGCTTTATTTTTATTTTTGAATTGTGGTGGCATTTAAAATATCGTTTGGCTTTAATTTTTGCTTGCCTACTCCGTAATATTCTATTTATTATTTAAAAATGGCTCGTAGTCGTAAAGAAACAACAAACAGCATTCGAAAATTGATTATTTTTCATCATAGTAGTGGTAAATCAGTTCGGAATATTGCTAAATTACTTAATTTATCCCATTCTACTGTGCAGTATGTGAAAAAAACGCTTTAAAGAAGAAAATTCGATCGAAAACAAGGTAAGAAAAGGCCGTCCGCAAAGTTAACAAAACGTGATCAGAGATTTATAATTAGAAAATTTGTGAAAAATTCACGTTTGAATGCTGTAAAAGTTTCTGCAGAATTCAATGAAACATTTTCTACTTCAATTTCACCTGAATTTTTTTGACGAGTTCTCAGAACAACTGGATTACATGGGCGTTCTGCCCATAGAAAATTTTTTGTGAGTGAGAAAAACAGAAAGTTTAGGCTTCCCTTCGCACTATCAATGATAAATAAGCCTCAAACCTATTGAAATAATGTCTTATTTGCCGATGAACATTTTTGGTTCTGATGGGCGTATAATTGTATGGAGAAGAAAAAAATGAGGAACTTAATCCCAAGAATTTAGTAGGAACAGTTAAGCATGCCGGTGGAGGTATCCATGTGTGGGGGTGTATGTCAGCATCAGGACTGGGAAATTTGGTATTTATTGATGGCATAATGAATCATGCTGTTTTTATAAATATTTTAAGAGACAATTTAAAATTATCAGCTCAAAATTTGGGTATTGGAAACAACTTTGTTTTTTATCAAGATAACGATCCTAAGCACACGGCTCTCAACGTTCGCATCTGGTGTTTCTATAATTGTCCACAAGTTTTGAATACACCACCTCAATCGCCAGATTTAAACCCAATAGAACATATTTGGAGAGAACTGGAGGTTCGAGTACGGAAACACGACATTTACACGAAAAGCGAACTAAAAGCTATTATGATGGAAGAATAGATGAACATTGATGCGAAAATTACAAAAGAACTAAAGCAATCTATTCCCAGACGTTTAAAAGCTGTAGTGGATGCTAAAGGTTATCCTGCTAAATATTAATTTAACGAAAAATTAGAATGTTTACTAATATGTAGAGATTTTGTACAAGTGTACGATGACTTTTGTGAGATAAAGTTTTTGTTACTTTTTGATTACTGGTTTCTTAAAAATAAAGTTTTACTATGTTTTCAAAATATTTCATGTAGTTTTGTTAAGAATAGATTATAGATCTTATTATTAAATACCCATTCTGAAATATTCATTTTAATCAATGGATAGACCCCTATTTCGCTGAAAATCGTAAGTGTACGAACACTTTTGGGAGCCACTGTATATAGATAGCTTCCAAATCACGCTTTTTGAAGACTTCGTTACAAGGCACTAACATGAACACGTATATGAGAAAACAAACACTTAATTTTTTTGAAATATATACATTTTGTGTGACAGTCGAAAGCGAAAGATAGTAAAAAGAAAAAAAATATATTCGATGTAACGGATCACCTGCGTCACCAAAGTGTCACTCTGGGATTTTCTATTAGCCCCACTATTTTAAAAACAATCCTGTATTTAATATTTTCAGTTGGCAACAAGATCGACTCCTCACCAAAATCCCGCATACCGGAGGACGAAATTTCAGCATTTATCGACGAAATCGGCTACACAGACAGACATTTCTTGTGCAGCGCTTTGACAGGAGAAAATCTGCAAGAGGTGAGCCAATTCCTTTTATTTGGGACCTCCACATATGCAGCAGAAAGGGAGATATGTATATCGGAAAAAAAGCAAGTCAACAACAGTAACAGATTAAATATTATGCTGTTGTATGGAAGGATTCCCCCCCCCATCCATTTTTGAAGGATTGTCCATTGTCAAGGTGTGTTTAAAGATCACACTTTTCAAGAATAATCCTTCATTTAAAGATAATGCTGTTAGAAATACATCTTTAACAGATAATACAAAAATGAGGAAAAAACTCAAGAGAAAAAAGCAAAAGAACGTCAAACTGTTTACATGTTTATTAGAGAGAAAAAAAAACAGGTTGCCACTCAGCGATTACAAAACTCAGGTATCGTTAAGTTGAGGCGAAATTGTAGCACTGCTTTGGCATAAAAACAGTCACATAGGAAATTAATTTTTAACACTCCTCCTTGCCAAAGCATGGCTAAAAAGCCTATACACTAACTTTGAAGCATCAAACACATGGTTAACTGCTTCACATACACAAAAACACTATAAACACATGGTTAGTTGCTTCAAAAACACAGAAACATTATAAACACATCAATTATGAATATCAATATTTAAAACATATTGCATTTTACATTTGCATATAAACAGTGTCGATAATCAAAACTGACAACTCATTCAATATACTCGTAACACTGATTAATTACCAAAACTAACTCTCAGAATTTAAGTTTTGGTTTTGACTTCACCAAGTAAATGAAATGGAATAAACTGAGTGGCACCCATAATTAATGGTTCACCTCGTCTCGCATTGTACTGATTTTTGCACACACTTTTAGTGCTGGTCCTAGTTTTATACTGAGATTCAATAGATGATCCTCCTTCAACAGCAAAAGTGCTTGCCCATCAATCTTTTGTGCTCTGAATTCATCTGCACAGTCAGAACAATCAGGAAGGTCTCGAACAAAGTCAACAACATCGGTGACCGTCCACTCGAGAGGATATTTTGTTGCAAATTCCGGTTGGTATACTAAAGTTTGTTCCTCTGCTGGTGGTATTTCAACTACTACAGGAGGTGAAGGTGGATGGTATTTCTCTTCTGGTTGTCCCTCAATTACTTCAGTCACCTGGATCTCTTCTACAGGAGTAGGAGGCACTTTCTCAGAGAAACCTCTGCCTGGGACCTGTAAATAGCCCTTTGCAACCAAACGAGCTTTAAATTTAATCACTTCTCCGTCTGCACGTAATTTTCTTTTGAATACCCATTTGCAACCAATAGGTTTGGTATTTGGTGGTTTTGGAACCAATTCTCATGTTTGATTGCTGTAAAGGTTGTTCAACTCTTCCCTCATAGCTTCTCTCCACATTTCTGCATGAGGCGACTTCATAGCTTCTTCCAATGTGAGTGGATCCTCAATATTTTGGGTGGAAGCTTTCTCTTCACTGACCACTTTGTATAAAATTGGATCTCCAAAGTAAGTTTAAGGTTTCCTTACTCTATTGCTTCTTCTGATTTCTGGAGATTCTTATATACCTGCTGTTAATTGTTCAGGAACAGAGTCTTCCAAGTTTTGCTCGGTATGTTCGACTTCAGTTGTATCATCTGCTAGAGTTTCAGGGAGAATTACACTGATTTCAGGAACTTTATCATTGGAGCTAATGATTATTTCATCTTCCTTTTCTGACTGGCTCCTCCTGAATGGAAAAGCAGTTTCAACAAACTTCACGTTTCTACTAATAAAAAACTTGTCTTCTTCATTCCATAACTTATAACCTTTTATGCCTTCCAATAAAGACACATTCTTGTGCACGTTTTCCCAATTTTCCCCTTAGCTGTGTTTTGTCAATTTATGCGTAAGCATTACAGCCAAATATTTTTAGATTATCAACTTCGACAGACTTTTGGGTCCAAAGTTCTTCTGGTATTCTTCCCTGGATAGCTTGTGATGAACATTTGTTGCGTAAATAACAAGCAGTAGCCACAGCATCTGCCCACAGTTCATTAAGGATGTTTGAGTCGAACAAGCGGCATGTGGTCATATCAAATAATGTATGGTTCATCTTCTCAGCAACTCCATTTTGCTGTGGGGTTCTGGGAACAGTAAGCTGTCTCGAGATTCCATTTTTAGTTAAGAAATCATCAAATTCCTTACTTGAATATTCCCCACCATTATCACTGCGTAAAGTGGTAATCTTGAGGCCATGTAGATTTTCAACGTTATTTTTAAATTCGATAAATTTCTCAAGGGCTTGATCTTTTGACTTCATTGGTTTCACCACAACATACCTTGAATACTCGTCAACAAAGGTAATAACATATTTAGAACCTCCTTTTGATGTGTGTGTTATAGGTCCCGAGACATCACTGTGGATTAGTTCTAGAAACCTTGTGGAATGTTTAGTTTCCCTAATTGGAAATGGTTTTCTTTTCATCTTTCCCAGAATGTATGTTGAGCAAATTTCACTTTCTTTTGCGGTTTCTTTACAATCGTCATTCGAATCGTCTCTATTGACAAGCTTCTTCACTGCATTTTTGTGAAAGTGCCCTAAACGTCTATGCATGAGTTCTTCATGTTTGGAGATGTGTGCTTTATGCATCTGCTGTTCTTCAACTTTATACAATCTTCCACATTTATGGGCAGTAAGGATGATTTTATTCTTTTGGTTGGGATTTCTAATAGTAGCCCTACCATCCTGAAAAGAAATGGTCATACCCCATGTCTTCGATTCTTCCAATTGAGAGGAGGTTACTGTCAAGATTAGGCACATACAACACATTTGCTAAGGAAATGGTTTCTGTCCCACACTCTCCTGTGGGCCTCAAAATGATATTGTCAGTTCCTACGGCTTCAATTTTTTCAGAGTTTGCTATTTCAACTTGTGATTTTATTGATACCAAATTTTCAAATTTTTCTCTTTGTGAGCACATGTGCTCAGTGGCACCGCTATCAAGGTACCAATCACAGACAGGTTTATCACCACAAGTATCAGTAAGTAGTGCTTGATGTGCATCACTTGACACTCTTTGGTTATATGATAGTCTTAGGAATAGGACATTTTCGGGCAATATGTCCCCACTGGCCACAGGCAAAACACAGAGTTCTTTCATTATCTCTAGAATATTTTTTGTATGTATCATGTCCTTGTGTTTTTCTGCTGTCTTTCGCTTTTAGTGTTCTTTCACCGACAGCTTCTTGTTCATTTTCTGCACTGTGACGGAGCAATTTCTTCTCTTCTACTATTAGGCGTGACTTAACGATTTTTGTGGACAAAGTATCTTCATCTCGTTCTAGGTTTAATATCAAGCCTTCATACTCTTTAGGTAAACCCATCAACATGACAAGTGCTATTTCTCTCTCCGTGAAGCTGTATCCGCAAAATGACACCTTACAATGCAATTCCGTAATTCTTCTTAAATAGGAACTCATACTTTCACCAGAATTCATTCTTACATTAAAGAATTCTCTAAGTAGTTGAAGCGTATGTAGCAATCCAAACTTCGTATGGATATCCTTTAGAGTTGTCCATGCATCTTTCGCCCTTGTACAATCGGCGATATCGTCCAAAAAGTTGTCTTCTACAACGAGAAACAAGAACATAAGAGCCTTTCCGTTAATTTTACTCTCTTCTGCTTTCAATTCTGATCCGTAACCAGGATCAATTGCTTCCCAACAGTTCTTTTGCATTAGCGCAACACGAGTAAGGATACTCCATGCCGTATGATTGTTTCCATCTAGCTTAGGGATCTTCAATTCATCCATGCTGTCTGTTAGGCCTAGCTGCGCACGGCGAGTTTCGATTTCGGCTTCGTCAATTTTCGTAGTTATCTGTTATTCCTAACTCACGTATAAAAAACTTCTTCAGAGCACTCGTGCTGATAACGTGTTAGAAATACATCTTTAACAGATAATACAAAAATGAGGAAAAACTCAAAAGAAAAAAGCAAAAGAACGTCAAACTGTTTACATGTTTATTAAGCTATGCCCACACTTTTGCGCTTTCGGGTTCGATTTCGCTTTCGACATGTCGCACGGAGAGAGAAATGTGAAGCATGCTCAGAGCGATGCTTCACCACCTGCAAATTCCAGGACAGCGCATGCGCCGCGATAGAGCATGCGATATCGCAATTGTATCCAATTCGATTGGATTTTCATGCTGAATTCCATGCGTTTTTCTATTATCCAAGCCAGTGTTCAGAATGTCGCAGTCTTCGGAAGAAATTTTAAATTTTATTGATGATTACAGAAATTTACTGGCATTATAGGATGTCAACCACTCCACATACACAAATAAAATTATTAATGCATTTAATATATTTAAAATAATTATTTAATAATAATTAATGTGTATTATTTTAAAATAAAAACTAAATGTATTTTTAAACAAAGCAAATTGAAAAAAAAAATTAAAAACTTGTACTATATCATTGAAATTTTCTTCTTGAAATACAGGGAGAAGATTTCAAAAATATGCATCAGCTAATTTGTTATTATAAAAATACTGAATAAAAATTTCCCCATAGCTTATCATAGGAATTAAAAACCCACTTTGAAAAAAAAAATAGATGTTTTAGTATTATAAAAGCAGGTTACAATCTAAATTCGCGTTTTGCGTGACGTAATTTTCCCCCCCATGTTATGCATTGCTTGCATCCAAATACGTATGATTCTGCATGTATCATTTTCATTTGAAGCTAAATATCATCGACACATTTTAAATGTAGGCATTTTTTAGTCCGTCATGGTTTTCTCGTCGTGTTCTTCATTTAACCCCATGTTAAAGAAAAATGAACGATTTTCATTAATAACAAAATATACTTCTTAACTTCTTACATATGTAGAAATTCTTTTTTTATTATATATGAAAATTCAAAAGTAATTCTTCGTGGCCCGCTTTGCTCAGAAAAGTAATAAATGTCTTGGTTTAATTCTTTACTTTATATTAAAGAGGTTACTTACTCTTACTCTCTCTCTCTCTCTATATATATATATAGTATGATTAGCTAACGATTTTTCTTGAATATTCTGTATACTTCAAAAGTAATATAAATGTTCCTTTTATTCAGAAATAAATTAATATACCAGTGTAATTTTACGCTATATATTTAAGAGATAAAATCTTAATAACAAGCAATATTCTACCGTTTTCTATTCTTAGTATTTGTTTGGTTTTATTACTTCATAAACAAAGCTATAAATTGTAGTTCTATTTCTAATAACTTGGCATATAAAAAAACAAGTCTTTTCTATATTCCGTATCACCAGTTATTAATTTCTCTATCAAACTACATTGATGTTGAACCTATGTGTATAAGAAAAACCATCTCTAATCGATTAATGAGGTATTACATAAAGAATATTGTTTAAATTTATTTTTTAGTCTCTTCATTTAGATCATTTTCCCCTGCACGTGTACACACACACACACAGATATATATATATATATATATATATGTATACAGTCGGACCTCTATTTAACGAACCTCTATTTTGCGAACTTTTCCTTGGAACCAAGAACATTTTGCGAATTTCTTCGTAAAATAACCTCCAAATAGCGAAGTGCATTCTCTAACGAAATTTTTCTTGTGATCCAATGTTTTTTTCTCCATATTTCTCAAAATATTTCTGAACATTTCAAACTTATTCTTTCTTTTAACACATTAACTTTCTTTTAACACATTCCGACGCGGATTACAGTTTGATGAAAATACTCCTGAAGGGGTTTTTGGTGCATTTCAAAGATGAGTAAAGTATTATGACAGAAAACGCTTTTTCAAACAAAAAACTCAGACAAAATTAACAGACTTTATCAGTAATTAAATTTAAAGACGCATGTGGTAATGTATGCATAAAATTACTTGTTTTATTGAATGCGATAATGTCATTAAAATTCATTAATTTTAATATAATTTTTTTAAATTGAAAATACATTGTATTCCCGGAAAATGTTTTGTTTTATTCTTGTTTTCCTTTCACATTTCTGTTTGATGGGTAAGATATATAAAACAAATAGACATTAATTTTCAAAATAAAGGTGTGATCAATTACTTTTATTAATAGTATTTAGTGTTTATGAATTTAAAATCTGTTTTGTGTAGTTTAAAGTATTTTTAAAAGGTAAATCTCTATTTAACGAATTTTCCATATAACGAACTTTTTTGGGGAATTTAGCGACTTCGTTAAATAGAGGTCCGACTGTATATATATATATATATATATATATATATGAATGAATGATAAATATGCAAGTAGAGGGATTATACATATTTATATACAGAGCATCATATCAGAATTGTAATCTATTCTTGTTGCTTTACGTAAAAATAGTGATCACCTTATAAACTCCGCGAAATCACAAGAAACGACGCAGCAGTAACCGGTCCGACTCTTCCATCTCGTGAGGCATGAACTGTCGAACAAATGTGGACAACAAATCGAATGCGTCTAGAGGCATGCCGGGAAGCATGGATTAAAAGTAAATTGAAAGGAAAGACAAACCGCAAGTCGAAAGCGAAATCGAACTCGAAAGCGCAAAAGTGTGGACATAGCTTAAGAGAGTAGAGAAACAAAAAAGAAGGTTGCCATTTAGCAATTACAAAACTCAGATGTCAAACTGAGGTGAAATTGTAGCACTGCTTTGGCATAAACACAATTACATAGGAAATTAATTTTTAACAAATGCTAGCCAGTGGCGCACCCATGATTTTTTTTTTTTTTTGGGGGGGGGGGGGGGCGAGATGAATGAATAAAAATATTTATAATGAATGGGGGGGGCGAAATGAACGAATAAAAATATTTATAATGCAAAATCAATATTTCTACTTCTTTGGGGGGGGGGGGGGGGCCTGGGTGCGCCACTGATGCTAGCTCTGTCAGTGAAGAGATATCATTAGATTTAATTTCCCACGTTATCTTAATTTGGTTTTTCTTTGTGTTAATTTTCAGTTGAAATTTCTATAATTTTCGTCTTTTATTGAACAGTTTTGTCTCTCACAACTGAAGTATTTGTAATAATAATAATCCACATTTTTCAGTATTTTTCGAAAATGATAGATTGAAGCAAATTTGTTCGTGTATTTTCGATATATTATTATTATTATCGTCATCATCAGAGCAAGTTTAAATATTATAAAATATAAATATAAAAATTTGGGAATTGAAGAACATAGGTAAATAAAATATTTTAAAATATGAATAAAGAAATGCACTAAAATCAGCACAAAACCTCTTATAGCTAGGTCAAATACTCTTGTAAAATTAAAGGTATCCAACTTCGTTCAAATTGCGATTTTCTGTAAAAAATTCAAAATACTACTTTTATTATTTTTTTAAAGGACCGAAATGATTGGACATTCCTTGGAATTTTTCATCGACAAGTGTATTAGTTCTGGAGTTATACGCACTACTTGTAACAAACCGGAGCACGTTAAGTGGGTGTTGATTGTGCCTGTAAACACCCACTTAACGTGCTCAAGAATAACATAAGTAAAATATCACTAACTCAGTAACTGAACAAAAAATTTTTTTTGTTCTTGTCTGCGTCTTCCTATTTCAGTAGCGCCGTTTTCCTCAATAGTTTGCCCTATTTTCAGACGTGTGAACGGTGTTTAATTGTACTCAAACTCAAAGTTTTAGAGTTAAACCAAAAGAAGAAAATCTGTAACTGATACTTTCTATGATAGCTACAAGACATAGACACCAATTATATTCTAAGTGGAGCCTTTAACAGAAAAATAACTGGATCTGGTCGAATATCTTTAGAAGTTTGATTGAATCGTAATCTAAGGATTGTATATCTTTGCACGTCTGTAAGTGCAGTTAATACGCTATCCCAATTATCAGATAATAAAGTAGCTAATTTATAACATTCTTTATAAGGATTTTCTTACTTTTAACCATTATTAGCATATCTCGCTTTTGTTATCAAACCTCGGCAATTTTAACTCGCCTTTCTTTACAGTCGTTTGAAGCACTCATCAAATCTCTAGTTGAAATGGATTCCGTAGACTTCAAGGAAGAGAGGAAGCTATCATTGATACCCGAGAAAAAAGATCGGAGGTCGTGCCGTTGTTAATCAAAGATCAGAAAAATTAGTCATCAGTTATTTATATTTCACCGCAGCATTCTATACTTTCACCTCATATGAAATAAATAATCGAAGATATATTCATCTCAGTGTCTAATGAAATATTATTTTTGTGAACTTTTTCTCAGGAATTTTATTCCAATAAATGTGTTTTGGGAAAGTTTCTTTTTTATATGTTTTTCAAAGAATGCTTATTTTTCTCGATTTCAGTGCTGCATAAATGTTCAATAAGTATTTCATGCATAGTAAGTAAACCGCAAAAGGGAAGCTCTTCACATCACCACAGAAGTTCAGTTGCCAGAATGCCAGGCTGGAGAAAAAATTATTTTGGATCCAGTGTATCCTGGTTATGACAGTAGCACTCGAGTGTTCGAAAGAACGGATGTACGTATAATAGACCATTAGGGAGCATGTTGAAGGGCGATCCCTCTCCCTTGAGAGGCAAACCGCCCCTGGGTCTGTTGCAGGAATGGATTACCCGATTGACGAATCCAGACACGATCTTTAGCTCCAAAATTATTTATTATACATATATTTCTACTAGGACACACCACACATTACTAGATACACTTATATATTACAAATTTTCATTGAACAGTCAAATCACGTTCAAGCCACTTTCCAAGTGGTGATCCCCTCTACCCGACCTTTCACCTTCAAAGCCGAAGAGACAATGTTCCGAACCAGTCTTTTTCTCCTCTCCGTCAAGCAGGTTCCTCCCCACCCCCGTCGCTCGACCACCCCCAAGCAAGCAGTTCCGGTCAGTTATTCATTGGGGAGAAATAGGGGAGGGGAAGAATAGGAGTCCATTCGTGACAGAGCATATGGCAATATATCAAAGGCAAAAAATGTACAGACCAACATACTCCCCCCCCCCCCCCCCCCCAAAGAAATGGAATTCGAAAAATGAATGCTTTTTACCATTGCTATTGATCAGCTGGTAGAATAACAACTACAAGTTATAGAGACCCGGATTCGATCCTTGGTTCTTGCAGATAGTTGTTCCGTCTAATTCCCTAAAAATTTGGTTTTATCAGCACTTCCGTCCAATGCCAATATTCAGCATACTGGCCATTCCCCATGCCAAATAATACTGAATCGAATTGAGGTATTTTAATATGAAATGAATAGTTGAAGCAGTGTTTCCCAAACTTTTTGGATTGTGAAACCCTCAACATTTTTCAAAGTTCTCAGAACCCTCTACATTTTTTGATCAATAGACTCCTTCCTCCTCTAAATTGAATATGATTTTTTTTCCTGTCTAATGCAGAGGCACTTGTCATTAGACATTCCCCTTTTGTTATTCACCGCTACTCTATTATGGGAGCACCCTATAGGTAAGCTAGCATTGTTTCATATGAGAAGGACGACACGGAAACAACCAAGCCTTATTCGGAATTGGAACCAAGCCTACTGCGGGGCAGCTCAGAATGCTAACCACCACACCGTGTGGGCGGCATTTAATGTGATATTGAATGAAACATTGGGTAATGAGACAACTCAAAGGGGTTGCTATGAATGATACTAGTTAGAGGTTTTAAATACAGCCACATAACATTTAGTCATAATAATTTAAATTAGCATATAAGTCAATAAGACAGTTGGTAGGAATAAATGGGCTTCATGAATATGCTTAAAGTGAAACACTGAATTGGATACTGCTATAAATGTTTTAAATTTGGATTTTCAGTGCAAGACTTGATGTATGCACAATGTATTGCACAATGATTAAACATATTTAGGATGAAATGAAAGAAAAATATGAAGTAAAAGCTGCTGAGCACAACTTTGAAAATAAGTTTGTAACTCTTATATTAAAAGACCCAAACTGGAAATTTAGAATTAAATTAAAATAACACAAAATATAAGAGAGAACTTATTTATAACAATTTAAAGAATTTGGATTTATTCTAATTTGGTATCTTGCATACAGATTGAAGGAATCTAGATGCATTAATCGGAAATGTTTTTAAGATGAGATGATCTAAGTGTATAACTTAGAATAGCTACAGAGTACTTCAAATAAAGCAATTTGGTATCCCTAGAAGAATTTGAATGTGAACAGATGTATTCCCCATTCTACAGTTAAAGTGACTGCCTACATTCGGAGCCAATTTTTTGAAAAAATCCTTTTTTTAAGGCTTTTTTAGTCTTATGGTAAAATAGCACTTAAAAATTAAAATATGAGCAAAAACAACTTGTAAATACCATACTTTTTTATAAATTGGTCAGTTTGAAGTAATTTTTAGTGAAATTTAGCTAAAATGCCTATCACTCTGCACAAAATTCTAAGGCTACTATCTTAATTTCCCTCTCACACATGATACATATGACAGTTAACTTAAAAATGACCTACAACCTAAGAGACATTTTAAAATGCAAAAATAATACACAATTTTATGTTCCAATATGAAAATTTTCCCTGATTCGTCATTCCTTTTCTTATAAAAAAAAAAGCCCCAAACAAAAAACTATTTATTATACATCAATTTTTGCAAGTCATTTCATTAACAATAGCATATAAATTATGTCCTGAAAATTTCATCAAATCATATGTATTATTATGTGAGATATCATGATAATGGAAGATATTTGTGCTAAAAAACATAATTCTGAGAAAAATGCATTTAAAGTTTTAAAAATAAATGTGAACAAATGCTAGAGTGAATGACAAATTTGCCTATTTCTATCAAGAAATCAATTACATAACTGCAACAAAGTAATGGCTGTGCACTAGCAACATTATGGCACATATTATTTATTAATTAAAGAAAAAAAAATCGTAAAATCTAGAAGCTGCAATTTACGGTAACTTCCGGTTTCAAACCAAACTTCCGGTTCAATTTTGCAGCAGATGATGTTTTTTTAAATTAGCTATAACTTTGCTTCTAATGGATGTAAAATGAAAATCAAAAAGGTTATGAAAACAGAAAAGATTAAATTACACAATTCTTGCAAAAAATAAAGTTGATTAAAATAGTCAAAAAATTACATTTTCAATGTAGGCAGTCATCAGGTTACACAGTACAGTTGAAGATTTAATATTTAAGTTCCTAATTTTCCAATCTGAATTAATTATTAGTGATCCAAAGAAGGAAAAGCTTTATGTATAAACTGTGCTATGAAACAGAATATAAAGAGAAATCAATTCTTTTGTTGTATAATAAGATGATAAAAGAGCTAAAAATTTTTTGCACTGCTCATTAAAGTTAAAAATTGATTCACATTGTCCTATTTAAAATAGAATTTTTATTCATAATCAAATTAAACTATTTATAATGTCTATAAAAATATTCATTTAAAAAAAAAGAAAAGAAAAAAATTGTACAGACATTTACACTGCTTTTATAAAAACAACAACTAGTGATTTCAAATCACCAAGTAAAAGAATATACAGTCATTAATTTGCATAGCAATTTATGTAGAAGGAAATAAAAACTAAATATACAAGGGGAAAAAATAACAAATAGCTAAGGATTTAGCAGTCATATTAAAATCTATAAAGCTAAAAATTTTCTTTGAAACAGAAATCACAAATTTTGGCTAACTTTCACAAGCTTTTGCACTTTCTTTTTTCGGGAGGCACGCAAGAAATTTTTCCTGAGTTCAGCAAATTTACTTGACTCTTTTGTTTCTAAGCATAATGCTTCCATTGATGCTGCTTTGCTAGATTTGGCAGATTCAGATGAAATAGAATCTGTAGATTTAGATGCTTGCAGATTCTGTGAGTGTAAAGAACAAATAATTAAAAATAAAAAAATACCCAAATTTTAGTAAGAGCATTCAGTATGAGAACACACTATGCTGAATGAGGATAAAAAGTAATATTTTCTTATCAACTTTTTCAAAGTAGAAAAAAAAAAAGGATTATTTTAGTAATTTTTAAGACACCAGTATTGTTTGCATGATAATTATAGAGAGAATGAAAATTTAGTGTCATCAATTACAGGGTTCACACTCATTTTCAGTTAGGACTTTTTAAGGACCTGTGGTAGCATTTCTAAGTACCTCAAAAATGATTTTAAATATATTTGAGATCTAGGAAATGTTATATAATTTCTCCTAAAATATAAACTTTATAAAATCATAATATTAATAATCATATTTCAAAATTACTTTGAAAGGTTACAATCTGTGTAGTCATTCTTGCATTTAACTTGATAAATTTATGTCAGTAAGCAGAGACATTAGAAGAAATCAACGGTATATATAACTCAAAATAAATACCTTTTTAAGGATCAGAAAGGACATAAAAAGTTACTTTTTAAAAACTTAAGGGTCCTTAAAAATAGAAATTGAAAATAAGGAGTTCTTAAGGGCTTTTAAGAACTGTAAGAACCCAGAATTATGGAAAAATAAAAAAAAGTTGAAGAATTCGACAACCATCATAGAAGATCATAAAAAGTACATAAGGTATGCCTAATTAGGAAGACACATGCACATTTCTTGAGAGTTATAATTTTATTTTATGAGAATAGAAACTTAAAGCATTACCATGTCAAATGTCGAATGACAGAAATTCCCTTCACCTCTTCTTTTGTAAGAACTTTTCAACAAATGCTTCTATAAAAAAATAATAAAGTCAACTCAGATTACATCTAAAGATTGCTATCCTAAAATAAAAAATATATA
Source organism: Dolomedes plantarius (assembly GCA_907164885.2). Lineage (NCBI taxonomy): Eukaryota > Metazoa > Arthropoda > Arachnida > Araneae > Dolomedidae > Dolomedes > Dolomedes plantarius. The sequence goes on along the minus strand of OU015495.1, from coordinate 27,896,195 downwards.
GAGCACATTCACAACTTTTGTGTGCTCAAGATTCTTTTATTATTAAACAAAAATTAATGATTATCATTCATTACATTACATCATGCTTTCATTTTTAAATTCAGATATACTGTATGAGTTCTCATTAATAACTAGTTGGTACCCGTCAAAACATGATGGCTGGATAGTAAATTAAAGTACTAATACACAAATTTTACTCAACAGGTCATTGCCAAATATTGAAAATCATGATATTAAGAATAGTGAAATACATTTTAAAAAATTATTACTGAATCCAATAAAAAGAAATATTGTTACTCAACAGCGCAAAATAAATAATTTCCTTCAGGTTTAATTCTATATCTCACAAACATAATTAAAAAATAAAATGGCAGAGAGCTAGAAAGATTCCTTGGAATAAACAAATTAATGAGTTTATGCGGCCTCGTATTAGTAAGTATCTAAAGCCAGATTTAAACATGTTCTTAGCATGCACAGAAACAAATTAACGTGTTTATGCAGCCTCATGCAGAGTGAGTGACTAAAGCCAGATTTAAACATGTTACTGAGCATGCGCAGAGAGCAATTTTTAATTGTAAATTATTGCTAATTAATAGAAATTGCGGTTACAAAAGTTTGACACATCTATAGATTAAAATCTTTCGTTTAAGACCAAAAGGAAGTAAATGGATGCTGTAGTTTTCTTTCCCGGACTGCCCAAAAAATCAGCTTAGCAACTTAAATATATAGTCATCTCACAGTTCTTAGTGTGTAAGGGAGAGTAGTACACAGTGAAACAGAGAAGTTTTTATAATGAAGTTTATGTTTGTGCCACTAGATGTCAGGCTGTTCAGTGGCATTTTGTTTGGAGTAATTGCCGCCCATATTTCAAGCATGGATGTTTGTTCTGTTGGAAGCTACGAAACGAAAGTGATTTCTTTAACCTAAAAGTTATTTATGTCTGTTATATGTCATATATCTTCAGTTTAATTGTATCTATTACTGTGGAATGAATATTGTATATATGCTGCACTATTTCTCCACTTAATACCAAGGATTTAACTAAAGAAAAACAATGGAAGGGATATTTAGCCTTTTTTTTTAACAAAGTGAAATGGTACACAGTGAGACATGGAACACTGGTACAGAGTGAAACAAGTCTCACTGTGTACCATAACTATATTTATTCCATAATAGCAGTGTGCATTAAATGTTACTGTAATGTGACGTTACTGTAATGTAATGTATTTAGCATTACGAATTTTCTCAATTTTGAATTACTAAGATTTTGCTATTACACAATATGAATTTCACATCTTAACATTGTAACTTGTGATATAACATCTTAGCTTGTATTGCTGTATACATACACAGAACTGAGACTATCATTAATAATGTTATTTAAATATTTTCTGGTACTAAATATGATTTTTCAGAGTTATGATGGTACGACCTAAGAATTTGCCAAGGAAAATTGGAACAACTGGAGAAGAACAGATGGTTGCAGCTGTGAAATTAATCCTACAGGAAAAGTATTCCATTCGAAAAGCAGCTAAAAAGGAAAATGTCTCCTTTCAAGCATTGTATAGGCCTGATAGTTGAGAAAATTGAAAAGAAGAGACAGCTCCAGATTAAGAGGAAAAATAAGTTTTCCAAAAGCTTGCTTCGGAAAAAAAACCAACACGCTGTAGTATTAAAGATGTTGATAGTTTTTATGATGAAGAAACTGAAATGGTGCTGGATGACTCTTCAAGTTATGAAGAGAATGAAGAAAATTTTCAGTTTCCCAAAGTAGTGCCTGATGTTCATGTTGATGATTATGTTCTGTGTTTCCCAAATGATGTGTTCTACATTGGGAAAAATTTGTCAGAGATGGACGAGGATAGTGATTTTGAAGTCACTTATCTACGCAAAGTGAGAAATATAATGCCTTTGTGATGGCAAATATTCCAGATGTGGCCTCTGTAAATGAACTGGATATTGTCATGGTTCTGCCTCAGCCAATGCCCATGAAAACAAAAAGATTGACAGGATATGTCCGCTTTGAAGTGCAGCTTGACCTTATAAATGTTCAGTGACTTGTCCAAGATTAACAATTGACTGCTTCATGAAAACTTGTGTATAATGAAGTATTGTTTGTGTTTAGTATTGTGACAATATATTTTTTAAATAAATAAATTATCAATGTCTCACTGTGTACGAGGTGTGGTACACAGTGAGACGAATGCTGATATTATTTTAACGTTAATTATTTCTGGTTTCTATTTAGATGTATTAATTAATTTTGTGTGAAAGATTTTGCCAATAAAATAGATTTAAACATTCAACAGCTAAATTTCTTCAGTCGATTGTATTTAGCTCTAAATTAACGTTTTTTAAAAATTTGTCTCACTGTGTACTACTCTCCCCTACTTAATTTAAATGTTATAGATCTAAAGCTTACTTTCCTCAAATAATAAACGGTTAGAATAGATTCATCAAAAGTAAAATAAGTATAGAAATGCAATTTCCAGAAGTATTGAAAAGCATAAAACATTAAGTTTATTACATATTTTATGATAAAATGTAAAATACCTCAATAAATTTGAGTTGTGTAGTCCTTAATTATACTTGAGAGAAATAATGCATTGGATTCATATGTTATTTAAATGATAGGGGTACAGGTTTCCATAAGAATCTTCAAAAAGGATCTATTTTTTTCAATGATTCTTTTAAGCTATTAATCTTGGAATGCATTCTTTGTACGATTTCAATAGAATTGTTTCATTTGAAAAGATGTATTTAGACTATTTTTTTTTTTTACAAATGCCTTTATTTTAAGAAATATTTACTTCAATAAGAATTTTTAAAGGAAAATGAAAATAAACATAATTTAAATAATAAAAAAAGAATACACATCAGTGGTTTCTCCATACTTTGATAGCATCCCCAACAGACCGGCTTCTGAAATGTTTCCTCCCTGGTTCACCAATTGTCTCATTGTTTTCCTTCTGAAGCTAAAATAAAGGATTAATTTTTTAGGATGATTTATCAGGTTCTGTTGACAAAGTTGATTTTAATAGCCAAATTTCAACATTCTTGAGTATATAACACCCACATACACACACACATATATATATATGAATGTAAATAGATATTTTTTATTACAGTTCATATATTACAAGAGAGGGCTCTAATTCATATTCCTTGTTTAGAACTTTAGAGGAATTTTTTTTTTTTTAAATAAGATCTTCTACAGTTTTCTGTGTTCTTTAATTTCTTTATCATTAAATGAACTAAAGTTAATGCCTATCCCTGTTTCTGACTATTTGCTTAGGTATATTTTGACCATATGTAAGTGGTACAGTTAAACTTCATTGATCAGAAAAAAGTTGTCATAAAATTTGAAAATTTTGGAAAGATATAATTCTACCACCCCCTACTTTAGGATAAGATTCACTTACTGTCATCATTTCTGTATGTCAGAGGTAAACCATCATAAGTTAATTTTCTTCAGTGAATTTTCCCATTTTTCAGGAGAGCTTTATGATGGTTTAACTCTCATCAAGACTTACATATGCGATAGTTTATAAGTCTATATTTCACCCACCATCTTGTTTTGCATATAGGACAGTGTTCCTCAAAGAAGCTCCATCCAAAAGGAACTACTTATAATAAAAATATCGAAAATGAAGAAAATTCACTTATGATAGTTTACCTCTGATGTACAGATCTAATGTTGACTTTTACAACTGCTGAGGACCTTATTTGACAGAAACTTAAGGCAATAAGAAATTTCCTTTCATTAATAATACATAACTACTTTTGAGCAAAATTTATGACATAGAAATTTAATAAACACAGCTTCATGGATTAATTTATTTTGATGAGAGAAAACACTTTCTTTTAAACAGCAGTCTCAAATACTTTTATTTATATTATATCAAGAGTTTACAGGGTATATCGAATGCTCATTCAATAAATTTGTCTTTCTCAAAGCTGCAAAACTAATTCATAAATATAAAGGAAAGTGTGCCAAGGATGAGTGCAGTGTACTGTATTGTATTGCACATTAATGGGAATTATTTTTACACATAAAATTCTGATGTTGAGACACCAACAAGAAAATAAATCACTCTAAATATCTCTACTATTCAATCAGCTGAGAAACAAGGATGTTAAACTGATTTTCTGATAACAAAAAGAAAAATTCCTCAAAGCTTCTTAATTCCATTAAAAAAAAATAGAACAGAAAAAGGATAAGTGTCAGCCCTACATATTCTTCCATTTTTGTCCACACCTTCAAGAACTATGTTTATATGAACATTTTCATTGCTAACTAACTGACACATACCTCAAATTAAAATCTTTTGTTTAATTCTTGTACTCCTTCAATATGGTATTTTTAAGATCTGTTGCTCACAATAACAAGGAATAACTGATTATCAACAATACTTGAAATCAGCAAATAAAATATATTTGAATTATGCAATGATATACCCCATTATGACTTCTTAAAGTCCTAATAACTCATTGCTTAGGTTGTATTTAAAATGTCTTCTTAAATGGAGTAAAATTCCACAAATTTTCTAATTATTCATTATCCATAGTTATATCCCAAAAGTATTTGTGTACTATTAAAAATTGTCTCATATATGTTCCTTTAAGAGATTATGCAGACAATTTCCTTAATATATATCTTAATTATTAACTACACTTAGTCTCAGGATGAAGCCTTCTGAGAGAGAGGCAATTTAAAAATTCCCGTTATGGATTAGCTTGAATTTGTTTGAGTTTGATGCCAATAAAAGACAAAAAAATACATTACAGCATTTTAGATAAAAAGAACAGAAAAATGTAAACCTATTTACATGACATTTAGAAAGGAGTATAAAGAAATCTTGGGTCTAATAGTTGCCACTTGCAAGTTTTTCAATGTTTCCCTTAGTTTTAACAAGATAAAAAATTTTAATTACTAGGGAAACAAAATTTACCCATTTTTACAAGGTGTTTATATATATATATATATATATATATATATATATTAGTTTATAAAATAACATCTGTCACAGCATCACTTTTAAATTTATTCAGTCTGTGTGAGAATGCCAAATTAGTTTCTGGAGGAAATGAAATATTTACAACTAGAACTGCCAAGCCAGTCAAAATGACAGTTAAAAATGGTACAAAAGGGTATATCTTAATTGTAAGTAGTTCTTATGTAAAATGCCTATGTATTTGAAAAGACAGATGGGTTGCATTGATATGAAATGTGTGATCATATAGTGCTGCACTAAGGAAATAGGGAATTTTAGGGGAGGAGAATGATTCAAGTAATAAATACAAAAATGATACGACTTTCAAAGATTAAATTTATAACCTTCTTTATGAGTTTCCTTTTCCTCGTTGAATTGGGCAGTGTTTCTATGTAACTCTGAAGTTCTGACAGAGCCTTGCTGGTGTAATCGGAAGATTGAGTCTCAGGCACTTTAGTACGATCACAAAATGTTATCATAGTTTTCACAGCTTCATTCTAAAATAAACAAACATACAATTCACAACAAAAACTTTACAGTTTACAATTTCAGAAATATTTTGAAAATTATTATTTACAATTAGAACATAATTTGTGTGATCTTACAAGCAGTAATACTGAATTTAATTACAGACAGTACAATTGTATGCAGCACCTTTCACAACAGGTTTTCAACTAACCTAATATAAGCAGAGAGAAAAAAAATACTAGCAGTATATAACCATTCTAAGGCAATGCAATATGTAAACTCAGCTTATAAGAAAAGTTAAATTTGTCCCCTAGTTTAACACCACTAATGTCGGAACTCAATTTTTGTTTGCATTGTTCTAAAACGTGTCTGTGTGAATGCGATGTAAAAAATAGTAAAAAGGTAATAGGACATTAAAGACAAGACAGACAATAACATTTAATAGAAAAACAAAAATTTATTGAAGGTTTCATGCATGATGGTAAAACAAAGAGCAATATGTTTGCATAAATGATTTCGTAACAACAGTAATTGGAGAGAAATGAAAAGCTCAAGGAATGACTAACATAGGGTTTTTTCAGAGTTCAACATTACATGGAAGGATGCCAGCAAACGTTTTATTAATAAAAGCAGAATCTTATCTTGGAACATAATCGAAAATGTTCAAATTTATGCATTTTTTACTCTGTATTTACAAGCCTTTTTTCTTTTTCTGTTTTTTTTTTTACAAATTTACATAGAAGTAAAATGAATGAGTCTGATAAAACTAATTCACATGTATGTATCAATACACACACACATAAAATGACAATCAGCTGCTTCAATGTGCTAACTTAACCTCCTTTGTTGAATAGCAAAACAGTCCAAAAAGAAGAAAGGAAATTGTGATGAACCCTACAATGAAATGCAAGAAAATATGTTACGTTATATTGATAAGTTCATAAAAATAAACTTGTTCTGAAGAACATAAAAAAATTACAAGAATAATACCACCAAATTCCTTTGATTCTATCACTTCCATAATTTGAATCACCATAAGAGTATAGATCTAATTTCATATACATCATAAAAACATGTGAAAATAAATATTTTAACAAATAACATACTAAAATAACAGGCTATATTAGATTACATTTCTGTCTTTATAATAACAAAGGGACAGATTTAGATTAGTAATTATGAAAAAGAGAAACAGAAATAAAAGGTCATAAATTTTTCAACATCCCATGCATAATTTAGAATTATCATTCTAACTTATTTTGTATAATAGTTCCTCATATTCAAATACTTTTTAAACTGCATAAAACACCCTTTAGCATAAAAAAAAAAGGAAATGTATGTAAATATACACATTAATTATCTAAATTGACATTTTATAACTTTAAACCCTAAATCTTTCAAAGTAAATGAATATTCTTAAAATAAAATAATTTTGAAGGGCATATCCAATAAAATTAAATATATGTGACTACAGAACATGATAGCTGTAGTTTAATCTTTTGTCTTCCCTTTTTGCTTTGTCAAGAGTGTATAGATAAATAAAAAAACTCATCATTTTTAATCTAAGTTTTTTTAATCAATGATCGGTAATATTAAGTGATAGCATATACTGTTTCAAAGAGCTTATTCTATAAATTCATATTTCCATTATTCATTAATTTTTAATATACGAGTTTCAGCTGAAATGGAATTCATACTGAAAGAATGCTCAAAGGTTAAGCTGAAAGATGAGCTTTTTGATACCTACTAAGGTCATAGATTTTGCATAAGTATAATTAAGTTACAGAAATATTTTTGAAAAACCCATACATAGTTCCCTCTAACAACTTTCTATCTCTATGTTTATCCCTTTGTTTTCGTATTAAAGAATAATACAAATATTGATGAAAACCCAAAAGAAAATACTGACACACACAACTATTTTCCAATAAATTTTTCCAGTTTTTTTAAGTGTTAAAAAAAAAAAAAACTATTAGTTGTAATGAAAAAATGAGAATTACTAACATCTTTATTTACATCTTGTATTTGTCCTTCAAAAGACATTCCTTTGAAGTGTATCATAATATCCTGAACTAGTTCTTTTGGAGGCTCAAACAGAACTGGAGCATTTTCAATTAGAAAAGTTATGCATTTTACTAAACGAGGGTAACTGTCCTTCATAGATTCTGGTGACATCTGAAAGACATGACAAAATTAGAGCCCAACATTAAATATTTTATCACACAAAAAAAAAACTCAAATTTTAATTTGGAAAATAAGTTTTAATTATTATTATTATTATTTTATTGCAAAAGCACTTGATTATACATCACTGGCCCCCTGCATCATGGATGCATGAGATTAAAGCTAATAACAGAAGAATTACAATAAAATTACAATAGAACAGAACAGGAATTACATTACATCAAAACTAAAACTAAATTTAAGTACTGGATTTCAATTACATCAACTCTCTAGCCTGCCAATATCGACTGTATAGGTTTTCATTCAACAATGAACAATACAGCAAATGATCTCTGTCCATCTGAAAGTTCTGGTTGCACAAAATGCACAAGGAACTATCATACATACCAATTTAGTTTTAATTATAATTCTTTGATAATAGGTTTAGGCTCCATTGAAGACACCTTTAACGTTTCCAAACAAATCAGAGCTCTTTCTAAAATCATGCCATATTCTAACAAAATTGAGTAGAGTAAAACAGCATCAAAGATATATTTTTTTTTTTTTTTAAACCAGGATTATATAAATCACAGTTCCAGACAGAGGTTAAAAGAACATAAAGAATATATAAAATTTATTTACCCGAGCCGGTTTATTAAAATAAATTTATAGAGGTGTGAAGATCAAAATAGTTATCATAAATGTAAGAAATTTATGAAATAAATACCTTTCGTGGGCATATGATATGAGGAGCAAACAATGTTGCTAAATTTTCAGAAGACATTTTGTTTCTTTCTTGAGAATTTTGGATCTGATAAAGTAATAGGAGCAAATATTTCAAAAGACAGTAGTTGTCTGGTGGTAATAGTAAAAGAAGAAGTTTTGTAGATTTTATCTGCTTTTCAAACACAGCTTTTGCTTGACTAGAAGACAAAGATATTCCCATCTTGGACATATCTGAAAAAAAAAAAAAATTTCTTAAAAAATACACAAACAAAATTCAGTGGGGCAATCAAATGTTATAAAATATTCCCCATATCATTTATAAATCTGGAACTTTCAAGAGTAAAAATGAAAATTCATGTCATTTTTAGCAAAAAGAAATCAATTAAGTAATACTGCTTTATATATAAATAATTCATTCACACTAAAAAATAATCAAACTATGAGAAAGTGCTTTCTAAAGTATGTTCAGCTTGCTTGTCTTGGTAAAATTCAGTAAAATATAAATACAGGTTTCATGAACTTAAGAAAATCATTTAAAGTTTCCATGACAAAATAAGTTTGGGAATCACTGATCTATGCTATCTTATAAATCAGCGTTTCTTAAACTGTGGGTTGCGACCACAAATGGGGTCGCAAAGCGAAATTTTGGGGTTGTGAAAATTTAATTCTTGTCACTTTAATTTACCACGAGTATCTAAGACATATATTTTATTCTATTTACTATTTTTTTCATATATACTAATAATTTTCATATGTATATTGTTTACCAAAGAAATAAATTATTTTTGAGAAAATATTTTCTTTATATCCTTATTTCCTGGGGTTGTAAATAAAATCTCAATGATAAAAAAGGGGTCATGAATGAAAAAAAGATTCAGAAGCACTGTTATAAATATTTATTACTGTATACATGCTGTTACCTAAAGGCTCAGTAACAGCACATTATGCATCAAGTTATATTATTTAATTAGGCTTTTGAGAAAAATATAAAACTCAAATTCACAAATAAAGTGATAGCTCACAGATATATATGGTGTGCAAGGTTTTTGCTTGATTTTTAAAATTGACATGTACTGAGTGGTTAATATTCGAAATCCAGCAAAAACTAGATTTACTAATATTCATTTATTTATTCAAATGAACTAAGTTTCTTAGACTGATTTAATTCTAACAAATCAGTAATATCAGGAGTAAATACAAAACCTACACGGTCTTTTTAATTTTTTTTTTAGATCCTATAGAACATATGAAATCTAAATGTTAGTATAATAGCAAAAGGTAAAATAATAACCTGTTTTTTAAAGCTCCAAGTTTGATTATCACAGAAGATTAAAAGCAGTATTTTACAATTTATCTGTGAATAGCACCAAAGTTTCAAACTTTAAGGAGTTTTACAGCATCTTTCCAGAGTATCAACATTTTCTAATTTCTTATTCTTATATTTATAGTAAAAACACAAAAGAATACATCTGTGTATATTTACACATGTGTATCACATTTTCTACATATGTGTACACATATTATGAGACTTTAAAATTCTGTCATGTAGCACATAGGTACCAATGCAGCAATTATAAGAAATATTTTCCAATTTCAAAGTACTAAAATAAATGTTTTTTATTGTAGTTTAACAGATTTCAAATATTGTATGCAGCAGTTATGCTAAGATCAATAAAATTCTCATAAAATGTGCCTTGGAATCAACAGAGGATTTGTAAAACAAAGTACCATACCATCTCTTACACTGCATTCATTCCATTATTTTTTCCTTGTTAACGGAATAAGGATATGGCATGAATAAAACCAATCACTTTCATACCTAGACTGATAATCTAAATCCTGTACTTTACCATGCTATCTCACTGATAAACATTAAAAAGTTAGAATGCCACTTATAATAATATTAATTTATAGTCATAAGCTAACACTCAAGGCATTGACTGGTGATCAAAGTGATGACTAGCACACCAGCTAGTCATCATCCATTATATTTAGTGAAATACAAATAATATCAACATTTAGAAAACTGAACAAATAAACAGAACAGCAAGCAGATTTTGTAGGCTGACTTCAAAATTTCAGTTGTTGCAGAAAGGCAGTGATTTTGAAGGACTATGTTGATATTATTTCTAATTTTCAGTAATCATTATCATTATAACAGATACACAGCCAGAGAGAACTTCATTGGCTCTCTCTGGCTAGGTATTTTATCACAGTGTGTTATTGTCAAAGCTAAGATAAACCAAACCAAGTTATAGAAGTATGGAAAAATCTATCTGGTGGTATATTAGAATATGAATAAATGTTAATTCATAATAATTTAATAAGTTCCATAAATTCTTTACTCTCAAAAGCATAAGAAATGCCTTCATATGTTAAATATATTTCACTTATACTAAAGAATATGTTCAAAAGTTATATTAATGGATTTTTAACTCATATTTTTACCAAATGATCATTTAACTATCATTATATTTTTCTTACATACATACCTGTAATTTGGCAATGAGCAGAATAATGTGCTTCAGAAAGTAATGGTTCAGGCAGTTCAGCTAAGAAGCTTTTTAAAACACATGCACAATCATGCACAGTGTATAGTCCTGAAGAAAAATCAATATTTTCACCTAATTTAAGCAAGGTTTTCAGTTCATTCTGCCGTATTAAACTACCAGTTTTACGAAAGAGGCCCTCTTTGTTCACATCTAGAAAAACAAAAACACCCAAAACCTTGATGTATTTCAAGTTTTATAAATCATAACTAAAAACAAAGAATATGAGACATTCAAATGGTAAAACATTGTAGAAACATTATGAATATTTAAAATTTTTACAGTTCTTAAGATATATATACACAAATACTAAAAAGCTTGAAAGAGAATATTCTCTGAATATATTTTTTACTTAATATTCTATTACATTATTACGTTAAATTATATTTATTACTTAAAAATGAACTCACAACAGGATGAAAAGAAAAATTAAGTTAAAACCAATCTGATTAATGATTACATTATGCTCTTCAATCTCTACTTAAAGATGGAAATTATGAAATATGAACATGTTATACCATTTAGAGAATTCCCTTGGTGTGAATTCAATAACTATTTAAAAAAAAAAGGAAAAAAGATTAAATTTAATTATTATACGGGAAGAAAAATATTAAAAATAATATATTAACACTGCAACTCATGAAAACCTATTAAAATGCAGTTTCACAGCAACATTGTCATATAACTTATGTGCACATTTTTTAAAGCTGTATAAATAAAAAGGGCACATAAATTAATAGTATACACAGTATCACCAGAAATTAAAAAAATATATATTGAAAATAACAATACATAAATCTAATACAAAACAAACTGTACTTTCCCATTATATCAACCTGTTGCCAACATTATGTAAAAAGTCGCCAATTAATATGAATACAAGAAAATACTCATTCTTCACAGCACATTTTGATTTTTCTAAAGTTAGAGTATAAAAAAGGGGGAACTGAAGAAAAATAAAAGATAATGATGACTTTTCATATCATATGTTATCTTTTGCAAACTACATTGCTGCTTTCGGTGGCATATATATTGTTATTCCTTTAATGCAGGAATTTCGTTTATAAGAGCACAAAACAACTCTAAATGTATGTAAGAAAACAACAGAGTAACATCTAAAATAAATCTTTATAACCTTCAAATTTCATTTCCATATAGATTTCTGTCCACTTCTTACATACACTTAAATACAGTTACTTGCTGTTTGTAATGCTAAGGTGCGGTGATTATGTCTGTGATATGTAAGCAACTGTTCCAGAGATCAAACCAGGTGTTTGCAAGCCTATGAGGCTTTTTTTTTTCTCGCCAAGAGGTTGGCGACAGGTTGTTACAATGGGAAAATACCAAACAAACAGAAGAAAGAAAAAAACTGTCAACTTACTTATGTCTCTTCCTAAATATTCAATTATCTGGTATATATGAGATATGGTTTCTTGGTTTAAAGGCATTACTTCTTCAGGTAGTTTTTCTGAAATCAATACATATGATTTATTATAAATGCAATGAATTAAAAAGTACAACATCAAGGAAAATAAAACTAATTTTCAAAGACGGCAAATACTGTCCACTATTTTAGGAACAGATTAATACCCTTTCAGTAAAATCCTTCTATGTATTAACCTTTCAGGGTTGCCGTTCCCATAGTGTGAATGCTTAATTTTGTCTTCTTTTCCCTTGCATTCAATGTATTCCAGTTAAATGAGCAGAAAATGGTTATGCTGCCATCTGTTATCATTTTAAAGAAGTAAAAACATTTTGCAACCTTTGATTGAAAAAATTTGAGATTTTTTAGGTTTAAAAAAAAAAAAAAATCGAGAAAAATATCTGAACTGTGCAAATGGCGGAGGTTGTTGCCCCTGAAAGGATAAGTTACAAATAATTTTCTTTTTCTAAGGAAAATTAGCTTTTAATATTCTCTTTTTGAATAGCTAAATATAGTAAAATATAAGAATAACCTGAAGGAAATAAAAATTCCTTCATACACTCAAATTAGGAATTGATTACTGCAGTCTAAATTTGATGTTTTATGATTTGGATAATAAATTAAATAATAAAGCTGAATAGTGGCATTTTTATATCAGCAATATGGCATTCTTACTTGTTTACTTTATGGGTTCATGAGCAAAACATATAAATACTGAAAAAAAAGGACATTTTCTTTTTGTTAGAGTAGCTTGTGACAACTGTACTAGAATATGATGCAGACACACATTTTGCATTTAGTGTTATCTGTATGGCAGTCTATGAAATGTGATGCAACAACCTTCTACTTTTTTTATATATACTCATAGTAAACAAAAAGGAAGCATAATACAGAAACGAACTAAATTTCAAATGTTTTAGCTACTGGTAAATTAATTGAAAAATTTTAATATTAATTTTCAAAGACCTAATCTCATTAAAACACATGAATACAATCATCAGACTTCCTTCTGACGACAAAATTTACTTCTGATCTATTAGTAGATAAGTATTATATATATATATATATATGGTGAACTGCAGTAAGTGAGAACACAGGCTTAAAACCCCAAAAAATTTAACTTTTTAAAAAAATATTTCAAATGAAATTTGTAGGAAATTTCTTGCCCTACTGTTATGTATAGTTTTTATTTACAGAAAATAATTGTAAAATGAAATTTTTTTATATCTACCAAACCCTTGCATTTTAACTAAGATATCCAAGATCGAGTACTAGCCCAAAAAAAAATTCATAACTAATTAACCACAACACAGAGTTATTTTGAAAATACTCACTTATTCATTAAGAAACGAAGAATACAGATAAAATATATAAAAACAAATTTTTTTTTGCAATATTACTTCAGTAAAGCAGAGTTTTCAGTTGTCCCATAATAATTTTGTGTCGCGGCACGTGAGAACAAGAATGTTGGGACAAGTGAGAACTGGCCCCATATACTGAGAAAAACCTACCTTTGTTATAACAGCCATATAAATAGTTTTTCTTCACATCATATGTTTTCTAGCTGGAGAAACTTCATAACCAACCACCTTTTGCCATATTTCTTTAACAGTTGATGATTGTTTTTAATTCCTTAACATTCAAAAATAGTAAATTATGCAACTGAACTGGGTTTTTTTGTTGTAGGTTTGAAAAAGTGAATTGTAATAAACTAATTTGTTTAGACTAACTGTTAGTGAATGTGAGTGGAGTGGACTTTACAAACTGTGTGTGAATATATTGAATTTCAAATTCTGTTGTCACTATTTCTGAGTTGCCTCTTGTACTAGATGATGACTTATTAGTGTTCCTGGAACAGCTGAGGCCTGGAAGGCACGGTGGAATACTTGGTACTTTTCCGTTAGCCAGGCACATTTGGCATTTACTCTAACAAGTATCGCCATTGGCAAGAATGAAAAGTCGCTAACATAACAACCCTAGGAAAGCGGTTTAATGGGTAATACATAGGCTTCATTTTGAAGAAGCATTGTCACACATGAAATGTTGGAAGAAGATGGCAGATCAGCGTGTTGGAATAATGGGAGAGAACATGATTAGGTACAGATGTAGTATACGCAACGAATGCCAAGGGGCGATTTTTTGCCAAATCAGATGGTTGTTTGGCGGTTTTTATATTCTGGCAGGGAGGATTTTAAGATGGGATGGTATTTTTTTTGCGATAAGCTTTGTTTTACTGACCGCTACAGCCAGTGGAAGCTTTTTTTTTTACTGTACAACAACCAGCGGTATGTAGTGAAGCCAGCGGCTGGGGATTTTCTGTAATGTTTTTGAACGGATGTGTAACGGAGCATAGTGGAGTGAAGCAAGGGTATCTGAACAAAGTGAAGATCCCGTGTGCGCCTACGAGTTTCATAAAGCCAGCAGTAAGTTTGTTTTCCAATTTATTGTTTACATTTCGCAGTTTAGGCCTAACAGGTCTCCGAATGGGATTTTGGCGACAAATTGCCGATGGCCCGTTGTGTATACTACATCTGTTCCCATGATTAAGTTTAGAGACCCAGCTAAAGAACACTGAAATCGACATGAATAAAAATTGGAAATGATTTATTAGGACCCACGTTCTCACTTGTCCCAAGTGCGGGAGCAAGTGAGAAGAAAAAACACAAAAACTTTAAATATTATAGTTGTGAATATTTAAAAAAATAAAACTATAGATGTAGAACATAACCAAAAGTATGTATGCAAATTTTCATACAAATACAACGACTTGTTAAAAACTTATTTAGATTCAAAGTGGAACTATATGATTTTGCATTCTCACTTACCCCACTTCACCCCATATATATATATACACACACGCACACACATATATATATATATATATATATATATATATATATAATTTAAAAATAAAATTAATATTCAGCAAGTTTTAAAAAAAATTGTATGAAATTCAATAATTAGAAAATATATTTAAATTTTATATTGGACGACCAAAGTGGTTTACTTTTCTACAATATAATATTCCTTAAATAATTCATTATTAACAGTAGCAACAATCTTACCTTTAACAAGACGACTAAAATAACTGCGAGGTTTTTTCTTATTGTTCTTGAAGTCCATTAAAGAAGAAAATTCGCCATCAGGAAGGTCTAAGGTAAAACTTAAGTGCATGCGACATAACTCAACTAATTTTTCGGGATCTAAAAGCTGAAGCCTTTGCACGTAATCCATCTTTCTACGACAGAAGTTGTTATCAGAAAGTATAAAATGTAAATATATCGTATAATTATAAGGAAGAAGGTATGGAACCTGTCAAGTACATAATATATTCCTTTTGGTTGCTTACCTAATAAATTACACGAAAGAATACATGTGTGAATTAAAGTGCGGTTACATCTGGAAGAAATAAAAAAGATTATTTAGTTTTTTGTTAGCCTAACATCTAATTTTGCCAGATATGAAAATCAAACAAACCGCAACGTATTGAGTTAATTCTATTGGCTATTTAGATTTGTCAAAACAGGATTTTCAGCCAATCGAATTGTTTGGATTAACTCTCAATCACGGATACCGTTAAGCATTGTAACCTTGTTGATTTCAATAGAATCCCTATAAAACACCATAGTTTTTATGTTCCGACGAGAAAGAAAAATTCTATCATTTATTGTTTGGATCAAAATTCATACCATAGATACTCGTTTCTAAACAACGATTTCCTGAGAAAAATCCTTTAAATTCACAAACATGATCAATTGTAATATGGCTTCTATAGAAGAAATATTTTATTTTAGACTTAGAAAATTAAAAAAATTGTTTAAAAGGTAAAAACCAAAACTTATTTTGATTTATCCATTAGAAATTTAATCAGAATTCCACTGTACATTTTTATTAGTGGACTGTGATTGACGTAATTGTAACCAGGATGAAAAAAAAAGTGTGTGCCGACACACACTTTTTTTTTACATCCTCATGAGTCTCAATTCCATAATATGTGCGCATGCGTAAGGTTTTGGTTTCAGTCAGAAACAAACTGAATTTGGGGCACTGTACATAATATATTGAAAGAGCGAGACATGTGGCGGTCGGTTGCGTTTCTTGTAGCTCTATTCTATCTTGTTTTTTCGCTGCATTTTGGTAGGCGTTCTACGTATACCGTTTGTGTGTGGATTTCTGTGTTGCGTTGTGCTTCTTGTTGCTGTTTTTCGTGTTGCTTTTGAGTTTTTTCCTCGATTTGTTTGTAGTGTCGGTTCTGCAGCTGCCGCTGACGGAGTATGCGGTAAGTGGTTTCTGAATTTTTCTTTTCTGGTATGGAGGAGTCGCCGGCTGACGACAACTTTTTCTGGTCTGCTAATTACTAGCCGCATGAATTTTTGAACGAAGTTTTGGTCCAAGGTGTGGGGACTTTAACAATTTTTCTTGAAAGTCTTGCAGAGGCTATCCCTATTTCACACCCAAAAAACTGAAGGATGAGCTTGTCAGTCGCGTGGGTCCCAGGATAAGTTTAAGTTTCTTAAAGGCCACACGTAATGGAAAAATCGTTTGTGTCACGGAAGATAACAATACAGACATCCAGTTGTTAAAAATTAATGAAATATTGTCGGTACCAATCGTGCCCAGATTAAATGCGGACACACTTACGTCAAAGTTTTTGCTATATGATATTCCGCCAAATGTCACCTGCAATGAAGTTGCGGATGAACTGTTAGAGAACGGCATTCCGGTTTTTGAAGTCCGTCGTTTTCAGAAACTGACGGGAAGTAATCGTGTTCCGCTTAAAACCATGCTGGTAACAAAAATTTGACAACAACTCCCCGACAAGATTCACTTGTGGTTCGAAGAAATTCGCATACGGCCTTTTATAGATAAACCCCGGCAGTGTAATAATTGTTTCCAATTCTCACATTCGACTAGGGCATGTAAAAACGCTGTGGTATGCTATAACTGTGGAGAAGAACATGCTACTCAATTGTGCCAGGCTGATAGAGTGAAATGTAGCAACTGTGGCGAGGGCCATGAAGCAATTATCAAAAGTTGTAGTGCATATATCCGAGAAGCGGAAATAAATAAATTCAAATGCCTTAACCATTTAACGATCACAGAAGCTCGGCGTCGTTACGCACAGAATAATAACAATAGGAAGGCACCTTCCTATGCGGGGATTGCATCTCCCAGCTATAGGGAGGAAAAGATTTATCTGCAGGAGATAACTATGAACTTTGAAAAAGTCATGGAAAGATTCGAGGCTAAGTTTGAGGAAACCCTCCAGAATTTTTTAAGTACTCAAGTCGAAACTTTCAACAAAGTCATCGAAATAATGACATCATCCTTTACGAACATGTTACATAAATTTCTTCCCCCGACGCTGTCGGGTGCTCTTCCAAAAAGAGAGAAAACAAAGAAAAAAACAGAGACTGTCACAAGATGATTTGCCATCGCCCCTGTCCTCTACTGCTGGGGACTTCGGTTTGATGGATTACTCCGGGACCACCGGTCTTGATAGTCCCGGTCCTCCACCTGGGCCGTCCCTATATTTTGAGGGGGCCATTCCTGACGCCCCTCCCCTTTAGGGGGGTGGGCTGTCTGGCGGCCTTTTTTGGTTTGTCTGTGTTCTTTTTTGTTTTTGGTCTGGCTTGTTTTTCTGTCGTGTTGTGGAACGTTCGTGGTGTTCGGGCCAGGGACGCTTGGCTCCGGTGTCCGGTTTTTGCTTCTGTTCCTGTTTTGCTGACTCAAGAAACCTTTCTTACTCCGGCTCTTTCTTTCGCTGTCAATCAGAAAGTTCTGTATCGTAGAGATAGGCCTGGGGGCGGTGGGGGTGGCGTCCTCACCGCTATACAGCGTAATGTTATTTCCATCGACCTTTCTCTCCCCATACAACATCCTTTCATAGAATATGTTGCTGTTAAATTATGGGTCAATAATACTCCTCTCACCATTATAAATATCTATAACCCCAGATGCAGTTTTGATCTTGGCTTTTTCGTTTCTCTTCTGGATTGTATTGAACCTCCTTTTATTACCATAGGGGACCTCAATTTAAATTTACTAAAACGGGGCAGTCAAGGTCTGGCCCCGGTGAATCAGTTTCTTGACTGGGTTGCTGGAAATTATCTTTGCATCGTTAACAGAGACATTCCTATTCACCTTCAATTAATTCACCTTCGTACAATTCACCTTCTGTACTTGATATTGCTATCATTTCTCCAGACTTGTTCCCTATTGTTAAATTTTATATCCACCCTGATAGTTTCGACTCGGATCATTGTCCGATGTTCTTAAAGCTTTATGGTCCTTACGCTCAGTGTGTTACTACTACTACCTTTCGCCTTCGGACCAATTGGGCCAGGGCTGGCCGCGATTTAAATAGTAGCATGAATTGCCAAAACACTCTTTCTTACTCGGATCTTTTGTCATCAAGTAAACAGGCTATCTCTGATAATAATCACTCTCAAAGAATTACTGGTACGTCCTAACCACAGTGGTGGAACTCGAGGTGCTCTTGTATCTTGGGGCAGAAAGAAAGTATCTTCGGCTGGCTAAGCGGACTTTTTCGCGTGAATACTGGTTACAGTACAAAAAAATTTCAAGTCTCTTACGTCGGCACATTGAATGCAGCATCCGAAGCTTTTGGAACAAACTCTGTAATAGTCAAAACAGTATGCAGACCATCTATCGCATTCTTAAGAAGCAATCTACCCTACAGGCTTCTGGGGGGACGCTGCTTTATCGGGGAGTTTGTATTAATTGCCCCTATCGTCAAGCTATTCTTTTCGGTCAGAACCTTTACCCTACTCCGCATCACCCTCCCCTTCCGTACGCTCTTACCAATGTGATGGGGGAGTTAAACAACCTTATAACTTTGCTGACTTATGTTGATGACATTTTTGTGTATGCTATTGGTAATGATCCTGTTACCACTTGCAACGATCTGCAAACAGCTCTTGATAGCATCCTGAAGTGGTGTAATTATTGGAAGTTCTCTCTCTCCCCCTCGAAGGGCACGGCTATAAATTTTTCAAGGGGTAGATTTCCCTGCCCTGAAAGCCGTATTGCTGGCCATCGTATTCCGTGGAGTAATAACATCAAAATTCTGGGATGCGTCCTATCGTCATCCATGTTCATCTCGCCTCAGGTTCAGTACCTGCGTGAAAAAACTCACCGCCAGCTAAATATGTTAAAAGGTTTGGTGTATAAAACTCGTGGCGCTACCAGCCGGACTCTTATCCCTATCGTCAATGCGTTTATTCGTAGTGTTTTTGACTATTGTGGTTTCATGTATTCCCAGATTTCTAAGAGGGACGCTAATACCATGGAGGCTGGTTAGATTATAATTTCGTGCTTAAATAAGCTCACGGACCAACAGCATTGATTGCTGCAAAATTAACTTTATTTTTATTTCTCCGCTAACGGGAGGCAAAGTAGCTGTCGACCGCTGTCAAGCGGTGCTTTCGTACTTCTACTTCTTTTTACATATTGCCGCTAGAGGGCACACGGATGCATTGCATGACACTAAAGGGTTATATGACGTAACATACACCCCGCGTTGAAATCGAAGGTTTCAACAATTATAACAGCTTAACACATAAATTTTCATCAAAATACAATACACATATTACAATTACAGTTAAAACAACAATTGAACAAATTTTACACAAACAAATGATAATATGCAAAGTAAAGTTATATACAATTATATACAGTCTGAAAAGTTCTATATACAACTATTTACAGTCTATGGGTAATGTACGGAGGTGTACTATGTTGAGCAAAAAAGCAAAATGGACTGTAAACAAAATTAAAGTTTAATAGCGTGGCATTGTTTGCCAAAGGAAACTCCGCTTGTTCCCGGAGCTCCTTCTAGTACGGATACAAAGTTCGTTCTGAGTTATTCATGCCGCTAGAGGGCGAATTGGGTGGAGGCGTTACGTCACACATTATTACGTAACATACTCCCGCGTTGAAATTGTGAAAATTTCAAAATACATACAGTGATACATAAAAATATTAGAAAAAGTATGCAAATAACAAGTTAGCACAAAGCACATTACAATAATAAAAAATTAAGAAATATTATGCAGTATTGAAAAACACATTAAACATATTACTTATTTACAATAATCATAAAAAGACTGATCATCATTTACAGGTAATAAACAAATTTGAGTGATGCCTCGTTTTACCACTCCATTAGCTGTTTTGATGTACACTACTCTAACCGCGTTGTCCGCACCTTTAACTATCTTTTCGATGCGGCCAAGTTTCCATTTGTAAGGAGGCAAATCTTTGTCCTTAAGTATAACTGTCGTATAGGGCCTGTCCTGACTTTATTTGATTTGGGCGTGAATTCGTATTTTATTTATGGTAGTACATTTTATGTCATCAAAAGGGTAGTTGGGTGCGTTGTGTTTAAGAATTTGGTTGAATAACACCCCAAGCTCTGGACATGATTGGCCTACGATCAAATTATTAAAGCTTGACCTACAATCTTTTTTTTTTATACAAAACGGAAATCAACTCATTGACGAAAGCAAGTTTTCTTAAATACAAAATTATAGTTTATTTACAATCACATATTATTTACAGTTTATTTCATCAAATTTTAATTTATATTATAGCTGCTCTGTTCACTATCAACAGGGTTAAATTTAGTTTGACTTCGGATTCAGGGAGCGTAAATACATACTACACAAAATTCTAGAAACTCACACTAACTATCAAAAGGTAAACGCGGGATCTGAACTAAACAAAATCAAATAAAAACACTCACGTCTTTCAGCTGAGAGCAACTTTCGGGTTCTGTGATAACACTGGTAGGGACTCCTTCCGTGACTTCAGTTTGCACTCTGTAGTTTCTCCTTATTTTGATGGGTGTCTCCTCCACGCTGGGGTTAGCTTTAACTGTAGGCGTACTGGCTGCAATCTCCTCTGCTATCCTTCTCTTTATTTTGGATTTGGGCTCAGCTACCACTCGTTTCTCCACACATACTTTCTTTCTCGGGACAGGATCCACCGAGCTCCGTCGCATCAAACCCCCTGAATTTTATTTTTGCTCCGGGAATATTCCACCGGAGTCTTGGGGCAATGAAAACAGGGACAGGTTATTTTTCAGTCGACCTCAGGGAAGGCTCCTGGACTCCGACTGACTGACTTTTTTTCTTCTTTTAAAAAAACTCACTTCCAATCTTTTAATTTCTTAAACGTCCCCGCCCCCGGGAACTTCACCAGCCATTCAGGAAACTCTCGACTTTTTATTTGTTAAGTTTCAACACCTAAAAACCTCTCATTTGCTACCCTCTTTCTTAATCAAAAACGCCCCTCTTACGCAAAGATCAAAACAGCTGATTTGACCACCCGCAAACACCGCCAAACCATGTGGTTTTCTAACGCTCCCCTCCAATCCATCACCCACAAAGTGTCATTGTAACTTAACGTCACCAACGGTGCCATCCACAGCTTATCTGCGTCTGGAATCACAGACCCCACATACGCTGGGCTCATAAAACCATCGTAAATTTGCTCAAGTTGCCGACAAACGCTTTGCCTTATAATTACGTCGGCATTAAAGACGTTACCGACCTTACACACAAAATGTAATGAATCAAGCTTTCAAACCTTTTTATTTTCTCTTAAAATATTAATTTTAATCTTTTTTTGAAAGCGCTTCATTACATACGTTCCCTTCCTCGAAAAACTCAAACAACACACTACCAATCCAAGCCTCTACCACAAAACATCTCTTCATTTCACTCCTCCGTAGCCCCTAACCAAAACTCTACCTCTCAAATTCACAACACAAATTTCTCTACAACACTACTTCCTCTGAGACTCTAACAAAAAACTCTAACCTTCAAAACCAACCATCTTCCTCCTCACAAAAACTTTAGCAACATCTTATCACTCAAATCCATACTACTTACGCTCCCTTCCTCGAAAAGCTTACAATATTATATAATACACTGCACATAATTCATACATTCAAAAATACATAAAATATAACACCTCTTACCGTAAATACGTTTAAGGTCCCTGTTCATATCAAATTGCAGGATACCAATGTTATAATAATAATACTAAACAAAAAACACTGTAAAACATTTATCATCTTTTCTTGTGCAATCAAATGTTCATATCGAAGGACACAAAAGGCATCTTTCACTGTTGAATGTCCTTCATTAGTTGTATCGTGGAAAGTCCATTTTCTTCCCATAATTGTAAACATAGAATAATGAGCATTCATAAACATGTTTTGAAAAGTTCAGATCCACAACACTATCAAACATACACTAGATTTTCTTTTCTATTATTATTATATTACATTCAAAATCATTAATTAATCTATTTATATTTGCCATAATTAACATTTCTATCTAAAACTATATATTTCAATACATTTTTCAAAACACTTTTGCACATAAATACTGACTTTATACTTTCAATCTAATTTTCACATGATTCACTATAAAAAATTTTCAACACTTTGCAAATGACATTATATACACAAAATGCATGTTACTATTCATAGTTCCTAACTCCCACGATATTTACACTCTACAAATCTCTACATATTTTATATTTTTTTTATCTATTTATTTATCTTTTTTTTCTTTTTATTTATTTTGGCAAAACACTTCCATTCAATACCATCAAGTGGTCAAAATATTTATTTATTGTAATCTATGTACATCCTATGCATCCTATTTTATCCACCTGCTACCCTAGAAACTGGTTTCGTCCACGAACACCTGTTGCTAATTATTTTTGAACGTGGTCCCCCTGCAACTCGCCACACATAACTGGTCAAGACGTTTGTAAGGTATAAATCTTTCACCTCGTGCGTTCCACGATTTCGTACTTAAACTTTCTGGATTTAAATCACATCTCATCCAGGATTAAACTTATGTCTAAGTATCATTTTTCTTTTTCTTTCATACTATTCAACTGATTGCTTGCATATTCCGAGATTATTTTCAAATTTTGTAGTGACATACCTTCTTTTTTTTTTTTAAATTTTGTTTGAGTACTCGCCGCTCACGTGGTTGCGTTTAAATCTATTAATTTACTCTCAACTTTGTATCATTTCAATCTTTTTATGATTTTTTTTTAATTTTTCATTTTTATTTTATTTTCTATTTTATTTATCTCGTATTAAACCATATCTACTGTCCGACCACAGAACGAAGAACCACGGTTGGCATAGTGCCAAGACGATTCTATTCACCCTTTAGGTAAGGCTGCTGAGGAAGGAGGGGGAAAAGTCTCGTATTCTCTCGACATTCTTTAGAATTGGTTACTAACTGCATTTGCTTGCTTTTTCCTCGTCTGTTATTTTGATTATTATATTAAAATTAATGGATCCTTTACCCAACACAACTGCTAGGAATAAGCCGTTCCGTAGTGATTGTAAACGTATAATACACAATGTAATTAAATTGTGTGATAAAGAAGCACTAGAAGGAAATGTGAAATGACCGAGATATCAATGTCCAGTGTAAAAAGAATATGCAGAGAAGCAAAGGGTGAAGAAACTCCAAAATTTGAATCTCCGAGGAAACGTCAGGAAAAAAGAACCACCGAAAACGTAGCTTTAGATAATTTTGATTGCGATGGAATTCGAAGAACAATTTATGAATTTTATGCTGTCCATAAAATAGTACCAACAATTCAATAGTATCAACAATAGCTCTCATGTTGTTTCATTAGAAAATATGTATTGGAAAAGGGATGGTGTGATTGAAGATTTGGTTGATCCTCTGCAAATAGATATTTCAGACACGGACAGTGATTCGGATATTTCATCAGATGAATATTAGAGTTTTCATTGATTTTATTTGATAGTTTTTGATACAAAAATAAAAAATTTTTTTTTTACCGATCACTGATGTATTTTTTCTGCAGCTCTTATAAATATCACAGTGAATGCAAATATACCATTTTTTAAATTAATTTAATTTACAATAAAATGCATTTTTAAAATCTAGATTTTTAATTATCATAGAAGACTGAAATTATAAATTTGTATCTCATATTCACACTTCGATTATTTATAAAATTATGAGAAAGATCTTAAATTCATTTTAAATTTTTTATTGCTAATCACAAAAGATTGAAAATTTTGAGTTGTATATCCTAATTATTTCTGCAAATTGCAAAACTGTGAATCAAATATATTATTTTTATTGCATTATATATATATATATATTTATGTTATTACAATATATCACTTAAAAATGGAATTTTTCAAACCCTCATTTTAATATGTTTTTCGGTTTTTATTTATACATTCAATCAAAAGAAAAATTCTGAAAAAGAAAGTTGGTTGAAAACTTTCTTTCGCAGTTCTTAAACAAACACACCCGAAAATATCCACTCCTATAACACTCCTATTTTTTAAATAGATTTGCTTCTTTCTTTTTATTATTTTGAAAGTATTATTCACATATTCGATCAAAAATAAAGTTTTAAAAATAACTTTAAAATTGCGGACAAAAAGCAGTCTGAAATACATTCCGTATTTCATAAACAAACACATCCGAAAATATGACGTTTTCCCCTATTTTCTTAGTAGACTAGCTTTTCTCGCGCATGCGTAACAGCTTCCAGGGACCTCGCTTCCGTGGTCGGACTGTAATACATTTATTCCAGTTTCTACCTTTTGCACCCTCAGCTTGCTTTGTTCGCTATCTGAGAATACTACATTCTCAAAACCAAACTATCAATCACTTGTTACATTTTTTATTTTTTTATTTATTTATTATTATTATTATTTTTTTTCATGTGACTGAAATCCACTCATTGCTACCGATAATCTCCCTTCGCCGAACTTCCCATAACTGTGTACCATTCCCGATGGATTTAATATTCTTTCTACTTTCCAACTCCGCTGCTGTACTCCACATATCTCTCTATTACTCAGGTAAGTTACATTTTAATCCGTTTTTCTTTGTATCCATTGATCATTAACCCCGTTGTCGACGAATTTTCATAACTGACATCATATTCATTTAATTTATTCATATTTTTTTTCAATTGCATATTTCATACGTACTTTATTTCTTTCTTATTTTTCTCAATTATGCTAAACTCTCATACTATCCACGGATCCCCTTATTTCTTGCTCCCTTATTCTGTATCTTCCCATCTCCTTCGATAAATGAATACAAATCTGGCCAGGATTCCCATTCATTTTCTAAAGGCCCTATTCACTTCTATTATTTTTAATTAGACCTACGCATTATTTATGGCTCACCTTGTTTTGTATCTATTTTGTATATCCTATTTTTAATGTATCTCCACGCGAATGTTGTTTCAATCACTAACTCTCGTGAAACTATATTTTCTTTGCGTCTGCAAATCTGCAGCTTTGCAACGCAAAGTGAACTCCCTAAAATTTCTTATTTATTTTGACTCGCAATTTATTTATTTATTTATTTATTTATATTTTTACAACCTCACGTTTTCTAACGAAATCTACCCTGGTGAAAGACCCCAGCGAAACCAGTTTTTTTTCTTTCTAAACCATTCTCCCCTCTTTCCTCTCTCGAAGTGGGAACGCCCGCTCAGAATTGAGCTGTCTCTGCACGAGGGAACCTACCCCTATTGTTCAAAACGTAAACAAACCCACAGTCCTCGCCGCTTGCTATAATCGAGCCTGCCTGAACGCACCTTTTTTAATTTTTTCGTGGTCTTAGAAAATACCCATGATTCGGCTTCTCTGACGCTTTTTTACTAGCTCCAACACTTTTTTTCATCTCCTTAACATTCTCAACTGCTGCTATTTCGCTTTGTTCTTCCGTACCAGAAATAACATCACTGACAACCCTATTTTCCCGAATTTCCGTCTCTCGTTGGTTTATGTTTATGTTGGGTTATGTTGGTTTATGTTGTTTATGTAAGGGGGAAACTAAATATTCTGGGCAATTCCAAATCGGGGTTTTTTATGTTTTCGTACGCGTCAAACGTAAATTCCCTTTGTTCATCATCCTCATTCTCTTTCACTGATTCCTCAATCAAATGTTCTTTCCTCTCTGCCATTCCACACAATCTATCTACATTTACTCTCACAACCTTATCCGGTTTATTAGTATCTTTAATTTCAAACACATACTCACTAATTTTATTTGTCACCCTAAAGGGACCTACATACTTTGGTCTCCCGAAATCTGTTTTTCCTTCCCTTAAAAATACTTCCTGACCTACCCTTATCGTTGAATCACACGCCTTTTTCGATTGCCTTTCATTCTGTTTATTTTGCGCGATTATTAGATTCTCATGAGCGATCTCATAATTATTTTTTATCTCCTCAATCCGATATTGAACGTAGGTTTTTATCGAATCGTAACTTTTTGTCTTATCCTTTGATATATTTAATAATCTATTCCTTTCGCTGCCATACATTAGGATGTCTGGGCTAAATCCCGTCGATGGGTGAAATTGACCATTATATAAACTTGTATGCACACCCAAATATGGTTCCCAATTTATTGTATCCTTCAGAACTGCGTTTATAGCTCTTTTTATGCTAAAATTTATTCTTTCTGACTTGCAATTACACTGAGGATTAAAATAGCTCGTGAAGTTTGGCTGTATTTTATAGACTTCATAAATTCTTTTTAATAAATGCGCCTTAAAATTCAAACCATTATCTGTTAAAATTATCCCCGGAATTCCAAACTTGGATATAATCTAAAAGCGCCTCTGCAGTGTCTTCGGCTGAAATCGATGAAAGAGGGTAACACACCAAAAATCTTGAAAAATGATCGAGAATTGTCAGAATATATCTATTCCCCTTTTGTGATTTCGTTATAGGCCCTAAAATATCCATTGATATGAATTCTAACGGTTTCCAAATTGTCTTTTTGTCGCATGACCCTTTACTCTCATGCATGTTTTACAGGACTGTATGAAGTTTTTAATGTCTTCATAATATCCGGACCAAAACAGTCCTTTTCTAATAAAATTAAAAGTCTTTTGAATCCCTAGATGCGACCCATGAGCCCTTTCAATCGCAAAACGCTGAAGCTTTCTGGGCAAGACTATTTTTCTTTTATTAAAATAAGTCTCTTGATTTTCTTGTTTTTTTGTCAAGTATAATAGTAGATTTCTTTCCTCATCCAGATAATAATTAGTTTTCCTAACTTGATTTAAATTCATTCCCGACCTAATTTCACTTTTAATTTTATATAATTTCTCGTCTCGGTCTTGCTCCCATGCAATGTTTTCTTCACATAACACATCTCCCCAATTTTCATTCCGTATAACATTAATATATACATCCGAACATTCATCATTATCTACATCCTTTACATTTGTTTTGGTTTCATTTTGTTGTTCTGTCTTTATCTCTAACTTTTTATTCCCTGAAGTCTTCGTGCCCATTTTATCATTACCTGCCTGTCTATGCAAAATTTCAGCAATCTCCCTAATCTGTTTATCCCTTTGTATTAAACTACCTCGAGGTAACCTATCTGCCGAAATTTCATTTTTTTTCTTGTTATTCCCTTTACTTATTTGTACGCAATTTATTTCCTCTTTTTCGCGTATCAATGCGTTTTCTGTGTTATCCTTACTCTCTTTAGCCTTTTCAGTCCCCGGATCCCTACTTAAATAGTCTGCTAGGACATTTTTATTTCCTTCTATATATTCGAAAGTAAAATCATACTCAGCAAGATCTAATAACCATCTTGTTATTAAATTTCCGGGATTTTCTCGATGTTTATAGTTCTCTAGAGGTTTATGGTCTGATAACACACCAAAATTTGTCCCATAGACGTAATGCTTAAAATGTATAATGCTATTGTGGATTGCCATCAACTCTAGTTTTAAAGGGGGGTATTTACTTTCAGCATCATTTAAGGCCCTTGAAAAGTACGCTATAGGGTATAATTGTGCATCTACATCATCCCTTTGCATTAAAATCCCCCCAATTCCTATTTTACTGGCATCCGTATTTATATAAAATTTTTTGTTAAAATCTGGTTGTCTAATGAATGGTGGATTAAAAAATGCCTCCCTTAATTTCTTGAAGTCTTTTATAAAATTTTTGTCGTTTCTCCTAAATTTAGCTCCTTTCCTTGTCAAATCAGTTAAGGGTTTAGCAAGCTCTGCATATTTCGGAATTAGGGAACGGTAAAAGTTAGCCATACCAAGAAATCTTTTAATTTTTCTAATCGTGTCCGGTACCGGAAAATTAAGAATTTTATTTTCATTTTCTTCTGTTGGCGCCAAAATTTTTTCTCCCACTCTAAAACCCAAAAACGTGATTTCCGGCACTCCTATCATACATTTTTCCGCCGAAATTGTTAAGTTATTTATCTTAAATCTCTCAAATAAAATTTCTAATTTTTCATATAATTCTTCTAAATCATTTGCTCCTATTACAACATCGTCGACGTAGGGAAAAATTTTCAATTCTTTTAAACCTTGTAACGCATTATCCATCACCCTTTGGAAGATATTTGATGAGTTTTTAAAGCCAAACGCTAGGCGATTGTAATGAAAATTCCCAAACTCGCTCACGAATGCAAATAATTCTCTTTGCTCTGGTGGTAATAGCACCTGGTGGAACGCACTATGCAAGTCTACTTTGGCGAAAACTTTTGATCCAGATAAATCATTTAATATCTCAAATATTTTTGGCAGTGGATACGAGTCCGACTCTGCTATTTGATTTAGTAATCTAAAATCACAGACAATTCTAATTTTCTCCGAATCTTTTTAATTTACGATTACTAACGGTGACGCATATAACGAGTTTGTCCACACGCACTTTCTTTCTCGGGACAGGATCCACCGAGCTCCGTCGCATCTAACCCCCTGAATTTTATTTTTGCTCCGGGAATATTCCACCGGAGTCTTGGGGCAATGAAAACATGGACAGGTTATTTTTCAGTCGACCTCAGGGAAGGCTCCTGGACTCCGACTGACTGACTTTTTTTCTTCTTTAAAAAAAACTCACTTCCAATCTTTTAATTTCTTAAACGTTCCCGCCCCCGGGAATTTCACCAGCCATTCAGGGAACTCTCGACTTTTTATTTGTTAAGTTTCAACACCTAAAAACCTCTCATTTGCTACCCTCTTTCTTAATCAAAAACGCCCCTCTTACGCAAAGATCAAAACAGCTGATTTGACCACCCGCAAACACCGCCAAACCATGTAGTTTTCTAACGCTCCCCTCCAATCCATCACCCACAAAGAGTCATTGTAACTTAACGTCACCAACGGTGCCATCCACAGCTTATCTGCGTCTGGAATCACAGACCCCACATACGCTGGGCTCATAAAACCATCGTAAATTTGCTCAAGTTGCCGACAAACGCTTTGCCTTATAATTACGTCGGCATTAAAGACGTTACCGACCTTATACACAAAATGTAATGAATCAAGCTTTCAAACCTTTTTATTTTCTCTTAAAATATTAATTTTAATCTTTTTTTGAAAGCGCTTCATTACAATAACCATGGCATTGGGTTTAACATTATCTTTTAAAAACATCCATTTGTTTCGCAAGTTTAAATGATTGAGGTAATCAATTGACCATCGCTTCCAAATTGGACGAATTTTGTGGTTCTTTGCCACCTTGTAAGATAATTGTCTGGTTTATCAATCATTGTTTGTTCTGCAACAGAATTTAATGGACGACCAATTAAAAAATGACCTGGGGTTAACGCAGTTAAATCACTGGGGTCTGTTGACATTGGACTGATTGGTCGGCTATTTAAAATCCCTTCGATTTGTGTAACGACTGTTAGTAGTTCCTCAAATGTTAATTTAGATGAACCAGTTACTCTTCGAAAGTGGAATTTAAATGATTTAACCCCCGATTCCCATAATCCACCAAAGTTTGGAGATCTGGGGGGGATAAATTTCCATGTAATACATTCAGATGTTAAATAATTCGCTAAAATTTCCTCTGGATTGCTCATAAGTTTGTGCAACCTCTTTAACTCTGAACTTGCCCCAATAAAATTCTTGGCATTGTCAGAGAATATACATGAACATTTTCCTCTTCTTGCGAAGAAACGTTTTAATGCTGCTATAAGAGCCTTTGATGTTAAATCTGTCACAAGCTCTAAATGGATTGCCTCAGTGGCAAAACATATAAATATTGCTACATATACCTTTTGAGATGTTCCTTTACGTTGACCTTTATGATTTATAAGGAAAGGACCACAGAAGTCAATTCCGCAGTTGGAAAATGTTGGGCTTGGAATGACTCGCTCGGCTGGTACATTTCCCAACAACTGATAAGAATTAATTGGTTTATTTCTGAAACAAATTACACAGTCATTAACAATTTTTCTTGCCAGATTTCTGCCTCCTATGGGCCAAAATTCTTGTCTGACGCAATGCAAGAGTGATTGCGGACCTACGTGCAAGTTTTTCTTGTGGAAATATTCCATAATGATTTTAGTGAATCTATGCCTAGCGGGTAAAAGCTTTGGGTGTTTTGAATCGTTGTTCAGTTGAGAATTTTGTAATCGACCCCCAACTCGAAGAAGCTCATCTTGATCTAAAAAAGGATATAAATTCCTTACCTGACTCCGCTTCAAGTCCTTGTTATGTTTTAAACAATTAATTTCGTAGGTAAAAGTTGCGTGTTGAACTAATTTAACTAAATGATTTGCAGCACTTATGACTTCTTCAGTTGTCAACTCACCTACCTTTCGATTCTTAGGAAATTTCACATTATGTATGAATCTGCAAATATAACTAAAGATATTTACAAGTTTAGTAAAACTGTTACTAATTTTTAAAAAATCATCAATGAAGCTGTTAGTAGTGTTAGCAACTAAGACAGGATTATATGCAGTCTTTAGTTCTTTAGAACAGGGCTTCTTAAACTGTGGGTCGCGACCCCCCTGGGGGTCGCGAGACTACTGAAAGGGGGTCGCAAAGATCTGATACTTTTCAATCATTATAAATAAAATTTTAAAATTAGTATACACACTACGTACAAATATAAATACAAATAAAAATCATACAAAATACTAGTGTAGTTTTATTATAACTATTTTTTGAAAAAAGTGGCAATGCAAAACTGTTATGTAGGGCCTATAAATGAAAATATGGAAGTAGCATTTAAAATAATAAATACAACGCGCTCCTCGATTTTCAACTGAACGTTCGACATTGATGTCTGGCCGCCGGCGTCAGTGTTTGCAAGATAACTTAGTTGCCTTACAGCTTACACATACAATACGGAAGCATAATCAAGCTAGGCTAGGCGAATCGGCATATTATTTTTATGAAAGAATAATAAAAAAAATTAAATGAAAGCTTCTTTTTCGGCGTCTTTGTGATACGGTGCCTTTGTGCGCTGCACACTTTGAACACGCCATGCGTCGGGGTTGATCTGATCGTAATTTGTTGTCATTGCACTGGTAAAGATTCGAGTGTAGTTATTTTTCTGTTTGTACTTCAGTTTGGACTCAGCTTTGTCTTCGTAGTGACATGTGTGTATTTACTGTGTAATTTTCAGTTGGTGTTTTTAATTATTACGTTAAAGTTCAACTACATTTTGTTTAATTATTTATTATTATTTAACCATCATGGATAAATGGCTAATTAAAATTCCAACTAATAAGTCTGCCACGCCGTCACAACCAAGTTGCAGTGCTTCAAATCCGACTTCTAGCAAAACAAAAAAAAGAAAATATGACGAATCATATTTGAAGTATGGCTTCACATGCTCTTCTCACAACAATGAAGAACAACCAGTGTGCTTAATTTGCAAAGAAGTTTTGGCTGCAGAAAGCATGAAACCGTCAAAACTGCAACGACATTTGAATACTAAACATGCAACGTTATCAAAAAAGCCAATAGAATATTTTGAGCGTCTTTTGCAAACATCAAATAAAGAAAAGAACACTTTGGAGAAGTATGTTACTTTGAATGATAAATATCTATTGGCATCGTATGAAGTTTCGTATTTGATAGCAAAAACGAAAAAGCCTTTTACTATTGGAGAGCAACTTTTACTACCTGCAGCTATAAGAATGTCTGAAATTGTTCATGGTAAACAGTATGCTGCTGAAATTAGTAAAATTCCATTATCAAATGACACTGTGTCCAAAAGAATTTCAGACATTAGCAATGATCAATTTCAACAGCTTCTTATGAGGCTTAAAGACAGCTCAAAGTTTGCAATACAACTGGACGAGTCGACAGACATTTCAAAAATAGCACAGTTGTTACTTTTTGTAAGATATATTTATGAGGGAAGCATTCATGAAGATATACTGTTTTGTCGTCCTCTGGAAGGTCATACTCGTGGAAAAGATATATATAAAAAAGTAAATGAGTTTTTTGAAAAAGAAGGATTAAATTGGAAAAATTGTGTTGGTGTGTGCACGGACGGTGCTGCAGCAATGACCGGACAAGATCTTGGTTTTACAGCATTTGTTAAAGCTGGAAATGATCATATTACATTTACACATTGTATGATTCACCGAGAGGCACTTGTTGTTAAAAAAATTGCACCAGAATTAAACACTGTGTTTTTTGATGCAGTCAAAATCATTAACTTTATTAAAAGTCGAGCACTTAATAGTCGATTGTTTAAAAATTTGTGCATTGATATGGATTCGGATTATACAAGTTTATTGCTACATGCTGAAGTTAGGTGGCTATCAAGAGGTCGAAGTTTGAAACGATTATTAACTTTAAAAGATGAAGTTCTTATATTTCTAACAGAGCAAAATTCTAATTTGGCCGATTATTTTCACGATAATTTATGGCTTCTCAAGCTATGCTATTTGGCAGATATTTTTGATAAAATCAATGATATGAATTTATCAATGCAGGGAGTCTGCGTTAATATGTTTATGTTAAAAAATAAACTTGAGGCTTTTGTTAAAAAAATTCTTATATGGAAGAACAGAGTGGAAAGTGGATCGCTCGAAATGTTTCCATTTACTGACGAGTATATAATTAGTAACAATATTTCAAAAAAAGATACTCCTATAACAAAAATTATAGTTAATCATTTGAAGGATATGGAAGTTTACATGCATAGGTATTTTCCCAATGATATCGATACACAACAATGGATTTGCAATCCATTTTCAATTGAAATGGAAGAAATTAATTTTTTAAACTTCAAAGCACAAGAAGAATTTGCCGAATTAACAAGTGATACTACCTTGCGACTCAGATTTTCTCAAGTGCCTGTGCATGAATTTTGGATAGAAATCAAATCAGAATATCCCCTACTATCGGAAATGGCAATGAATAAATTACTGCCATTTTGTACAACATATTTATGTGAATCAGCCTTTTCCACATTAACTTACATAAAATCAAAATACCGTTCAACTTTAATAAACGTTGAAAATTTATTACGATCTGCAATAACTCAAATTGAGCCTAGATTTAATTATTTGTGTAAAAATAAACAATCACATCCGTCACATTAATATTGTTTGATGTTAATAATATGTTTTTATTAAAAAAATTGTTACAAAAGTTTATTTTTTCTATTGAATATATAGATATAGTTTTATGTTTTCTTATAAAAAAATTGTTACAAAAGTTTATTTTTTCTATTGAATAAATATATATATAGTTTTATGTCATTCTATTTATTGTGTTTTATTACGACCGATATCCCGTCAACGTTTCCAATTATATATATGTGAAATGAATGGGTACGTATTCTTTAATCCTTATTTTATTTACATTGTAAAATAGTGCGATATTACATCTACATCTACGGTTAATATATATTTCATTATATGGAGGAGGGGGTCGTTTAAAATTTCCTAAGCTTGAAGGGGGTCGCTATATAAAAAAGTTTTAGAAGCCCTGCTTTAGAATAATCATTATCAGTCATGTTAGTAGGTTCCTTAGAAGATGGAATGTCCGAATTTAAAAATGAAGGGCCAGTCCACCACATAGAGTTCTGTAGAAGCTTAGTTGCACTAGTTTCTCTGGATAGGACATCAGCAGGATTGGTTTCAGAAGAAACGTGTCTCCAATCATAGTCAGGACACAGTTCGTTAATTTGTTTAACTCTGTTGGACACAAAGGGCTTAAGTCTTTCATAAGGAGTTTTTATCCAAGCTAGAGTTATCGTAGAGTCCGACCACAGGTACATTTTTTCTATTGAATATATAGATATAGTTTTATGTTTTCTTATAAAAAAATTGTTACAAAAGTTTATTTTTTCTATTGAATAAATATATATATAGTTTTATGTCATTCTATTTATTGTGTTTTATTACGACCGATATCCCGTCAACGTTTCCAATTATATATATGTGAAATGAATGGGTACGTATTCTTTAATCCTTATTTTATTTACATTGTAAAATAGTGCGATATTACATCTACATCTACGGTTAATATATATTTCATTATATGGAGGAGGGGGTCGTTTAAAATTTCCTAAGCTTGAAGGGGGTCGCTATATAAAAAAGTTTTAGAAGCCCTGCTTTAGAATAATCATTATCAGTCATGTTAGTAGGTTCCTTAGAAGATGGAATGTCCGAATTTAAAAATGAAGGGCCAGTCCACCACATAGAGTTCTGTAGAAGCTTAGTTGCACTAGTTTCTCTGGATAGGACATCAGCAGGATTGGTTTCAGAAGAAACGTGTCTCCAATCATAGTCAGGACACAGTTCGTTAATTTGTTTAACTCTGTTGGACACAAAGGGCTTAAGTCTTTCATAAGGAGTTTTTATCCAAGCTAGAGTTATCGTAGAGTCCGACCACAGGTACACATGATGGAATTCAACTTGAATGACAGAGATGATCTTTGAGACTAGACGAGCTAGTAGCAATGCCGCACAAAGTTCCAGCCTGGGTATTGTTAAGGTTTTTATCGGAGATACTCTGGATTTAGAACACAACAGTGTTGTTTGCTGCTGTCCTTGGCTGTTTTTTGAGCTTACATAGATTGCTGCTCCATATGCCCGTTCAGACGCATCGCTGAATCCATGTAATAGAAATATGATGGGATCTGTAATGATCACATGCCTAGGAATTTTCACTTGATTTAAAGCGGGAAGTTCGTTTAAGAATTTAAACCATTCTTTCATATCATCAGGAGGAATTGGATCAGACCAATTTAACTTTTCCCTCCACAGATTTCGTAGAAATATCTTGGCCTTTGTAATTACTGGTCCAAAAAGACCAAGCGGATCAAACAAGCGTGCTATAGAAGATAGAACATCCCGTTTTGTGAAGCTTGCTTTAGAGTCTACATTAACCTTAAAGGTTAAATTATCAGAATTACATGCCCAAAGCATACCGAGAGTTTTCACGGGATCAGAATCTGAAGAAAAGTTATATTCAGCACCTTTACTGTCATTTAACAAGTTTGGGTGGTTGGATACCCATTTATGTAATTGCATTCCACCTTTGTTCAATACATCTATTAACTCAAATTGTAAGGAAATTGTGTCTTCTAAATTGTCTGAACCTGACAAAATGTCATCTACGTAGACGTCGGTAAGTAAAACTGCGGACGCACGAGGAAAATACTTCTGCTCATCCTCAGCTAAAGCCTTTAAAGTTCTCGTCGCCAAATACGGGGCGCATGCTGTCCCGTACGCAATTGTACGCAATCTAAAAGTTTCAACAGGAGAGCACTGACTTGATTTCCACAAAATTCTTTGAAAATCTGTATCAGATTCTTCGACAATAATTTGCCTATACATTTTAGTAATGTCTGTACTAAATACATATTTATGTGTTCGGAAACGAGCTACTATTGAAAATAGATCCTGCTGAACAAGTCCACCATTCAGTAATATGGAGTTGAGACTTATTCCATTCTCGCACTTGGCTGATGCATCAAACACGACGCGAAGAGGGGTAGAAATGCTCTCTGGGCGGAAAACTGCGTGATGCGGGATGTAATAAATTTCACTACAGTTCTCGCAGTCCGAAACCTTTTCCATGTGATTTAACGTAAGATATTCGTTCATAAATGTCTTATATAAAGTGGACATAGTTGGATCTTTGTCCAATTTCTTCCAAAGGGAATTTAGACGTCTTTCCGTCATTGATTTAGACTCTCCTAAACTAGAACGTGTACCTTCCTTAATGGGCAATCGTACAATAAATCTGCCGCTATCATCTCTTTTGTGAGTGGTAACAAAATGTTGCTCACAATATTCTTTTTCAAATGATTGAGACTCATTCTTTGTATCATCCCCGGGAAAGGATTCCCTCTCAAAGAATTTTTTGACAGAAAGTTCTAAAAAATCTCTTTCTGAAATATGAGCAAGACCAGTAAAATGGTGAGAAGATGCATTTTCCACAGTCCCGGTAACCAAATAGCCGAAAACACTGTTCTGAAGCATCAAATTATTATCATAGGATTTGAATTTTTCAGCCTTAAGCAATTCAAAAAATATCTGACAACCTATGAGTAGACTGATTCTACTTGGGAGATTAAACGTATCGTCATTAAGCTTAATTTCGCGAGGGAAATATACGCGAGAAATATCAATCTTCTTTACAGGCGTTAATTCTGTGATTTTAGGTAACACAAGGAATGATAATGCTTTCGAAAAGCTGCCCTCATCGTTTGAAATTTTCGCTGTTACTTTATTTTTAACAAAATATTCTCCTTCGTTTATGCCTGAAATGGATGAATTGCATTTTTCTTTCTTTAATCCCAAAACATCTGCTATTTTCTGTGTACAAATTGATACTGAACTTCCACTATCAAGAATTGCTTTTACTTTTATTTTTTCGCCAAATGAGTTCTCAATATATAACATTGTAGTGCATAAAAGGCTGCTGGAAGCTAAACAACACTCTTTGACATCTGCTGATAATGTGGCGCCTATGGTTTTGTCTGGTGCGAGCAATGACTCATTTTGAGAGGGAGAGATATTTATCGTGTCAGAATACGGAATGTTTTCACAGTTTTGATTTGAATGTATTGCGGTTTTTGGCGGGGCGAGAAACCTATGAAGGAGCGTATGGTGGTTTGTCTGTTTACAAACGAAACAATAACTTTTAGAATTGCAATTCGATAACATATGAAAGGCACTTAAACAGTTGTAACAAAGTCTATGTTTTTTAACAAGATTGACTCTATCTTCCAGTTTCATTTCTTTGAATCTCTCACAGTGAAATAATGCATGGGCTTTAGTTTTACAAACTACACACATCTGAGGTTATTTATTAGATTTAACGAAAAGAGATTTGAATCGTTCGGAATTTGGCTTGGTTGGGATGTTAACATGAATACTGTTTAGAATTTGACACCGTCTTTCTAAAAATTCCAAAAATGCATCGAAATCTGGTACATTGTTATCCTTCAGAGTTAATTCATAATTTTTTTCGCGTTTCGCGGTCTAATTTTTCAAGAACAATATTCAATAGTAAAGCGTTAGAAAATTTATCTCTTTCGAAATTCAAAATTTTCAGTGATCTAAGATTTTTGTTTATATTATCCAACAAGTTTCGAAGCTCTTTGGCTGACTCATGTTTGATAGATTGAAGATTTAGAATGTTTCTTAAGTGACAGTCAACGATGATCCTCTCGTTTTCGTATCTAAGCTTAAGTGCTTTAAATAGGGAAACATAACTGTCATCTGAGGTTTCTATAATTTTTGCTTCTCCCTTTAGTGACCCACGTAGATAGTGAAGCTTTTCGTTTTCAGAAAGTTCTGAATTTTCGTCAATTAGACTAATAAACTGGCTTTTAAACAAGTTCCATTCCTCGAATTTTCCGTTAAAAATAGGAAGAGGGATTTTTGGAAGTTTTATTGACATTCTTTTCAGCTGATCATTGTTAATCGAATTCGAATCATGAGTGGAACAGTCAGAATTTTGATTTAGATAAGCAGAATTGTTCTTACTGATTTTAAGTTTATTAATCAAGGTTTTCAGATTCACCTCTGAATTTTGAAACTCCTCATCTAGCAGTGACAACATTTCCTCAGTTTCTTCGAAATTCTTTTCACTGACTACACTATAATATTCGTCTTTTAGAGCTTCAAATTTTTCTTGAAGTTTCGAAATTATATCCAATTGGGCCTGCAGTTCGGCGATATTCTCACTATCTTCACATATATTAATCTTCTTTAACTGTCCCTTTATATTACCGCGTTTCCGGTTAAGTGTTGTAATAACTGACTCAGTAGTCATTATTCTTAAGTTTAAGCAAGGTAGAATTTAATGCACTGGTAAACCCTCCGGGTCGCTAGGACCAAAATGTACGGAGTTGTACTATGTTGAGCAAAAAAGCAAAATGGACTGTAAACAAAATTAAAGTTTAATAGCGGGGCATTGTTTGCCAAAGGAAACTCCGCTTGTTCCCGGAGATCCTTCTAGTACGGATACAAAGTTCGTTCTGAGTTATTCATGCCGCTAGAGGGCGAATTGGGTGGAGGCGTTACGTCACACATTATTACGTAACAGGTAATAAACAAACTTGATTTATACCCCTCTTGAAGATACCCTCAGAAGTTTTTACCCAAACGACTCTGACCTTTCCATCAGAGCCTTTTACAACTCCTTCTATACGTCCTAACTTCCATTTATAAGGTGGCAAATTGCTATCCTTTAGTAATATCATGTCGTGCTGTTTTACATTATCCTTAGTAAATTTTCATTTATTTCGTGATTGTAAATGATTCAAGTAATCTCTCGACCAATTTTTCCAGACCATTTGAACTAATTTGGTCGTTTTTTGCCATCTGGATAAATAATTATCTTTACTTTCTGTTAAGTCTAAACTTATAATCGACCCGCCGTGTAGGCATCCAACCTGTTTTTGATAACTTGGTCGTCGCTTGGAGCACATCCCTCGCTCCGACACTTGGTTGCAACTAAATTGGTAACTACGTTACTCTCCCATACTTCAATTTGGCTACCAAACCCAGGTCTCTGTCAGTGACCTGGTAGTCCACCGCAACTATATCGAGTCGCCCCATAGAGCCATTCCTAACAACCCTAACAGTAATACATTACAACAATAAATGAGCCAAAACGCTATTAACACAATACTTTATTCAAATGGTATATACAAAACACATAAATACTGTGGGTTACATCGAGATAAATAAACATAATTAAGCATGAGAGCTTAGGTATCATACATAGAATATAAGAAAAGTTTGACAAGACTTAGTCCTGATGGACGTGATAGTCCATCAGATCTTTAACGATTTTATTCACTACTCGGCTGCAGTAGTGATCGTTAAAGAATTTATGTTTGGTCCAGGTATGGGCATTCCTTGGCAGGTTACTTCTATGAACTTCAAAATTACTGCAATCGAACAGACAGTGCTCGACTGTCTGTTCCTCCCCACAATTGCAACTATCCGTCTTCCCAAAGAACTTGGCTTGGTACTGTCCAAAGCAGCCGTGTCCAGTAATCGCCTGGTTCTTCAGGAAGTCCCCTTGGACTCTGTCCAGACTTACTGTCTGGAAGATCTCATAAGTATATCTGCCTTTGGTGGAGTTGTTCCACCTTTCTTGCCATTCCTTTATGGCTTCTTTCAATAAAATGCCTTTTAGTTGTCTTCTTGTTCTCTTGTAAGTATTATTGATAGTGGGTAATTGAGTCGCTTTCTTCGCGACTTCGTCCACTGCTTCGTTTTTGCTGTTTCCAGCATGGGCTTTCACCCAATGCCAGGAAATGACTAGTCCTTGGTTTGTTATAGTCCTTTTAAGATTATCTACCAACTGGCATTTGTAACTCTTCGATTTGAGTGCTTGGAGGGCACTCATGGAGTCGGTATAAATATCGAACTCTGTTGTTCGAGAACTTATCGCGTCCTCTATGACCATCTCTATTGCTCTTAACTCTGCTTGATACGAGGAACTATGGTTTGAGTTCCTTTCCATAGCTTCATATATTTTAGTTTCCCCTTTAAACTTAATCATACCAGAGCCGACTCTGTCTTCCATTTTCGATCCATCTGTATAGTACTGGGTACTATACTCCGGCTCGAGCCTGGTTGACCAGTCGATGCTGCTGATATTCTCAACTAAGTGTATGTTGTAATTTCGTACCTCGCAGCTATTGCTGTCGAGGGTTATCCCATTTATTACGTGTGAGCCATTTTCTTTCGTTATTGAATGGAGAGTTTTCTCCATTCTGGCTTTTATGTCTAGTGGCAGACACCCTGCTAGAACTGCTAGAGTGTCTGTTGCAACTGTTCTATAGCACTTAGTAAGTAGCAACAGAAATGGTCTGCCCAATGCATATAGACCGATTTGTCTTCTCCCTATAATGGGAAAAGTGCTGGATAAGCTGATCACCAACAGACTCGTTGAACATCTAGAGTCTAATGGGGTACTCTCAAAAGCCCAATTTGGCTTCAGGAGAAACAGGAGCACCAACGATGCCCTGCAAAAGGTACTGGGGATTATTAAGAACAATAAGGAAGATAAATATCAAACATGTATGATCACATTAGACATACAAAACGCCTTCAACTCGATCAACCCAAAAAGGGTAATGGAGGCGATAGAAGAACTAGAAATCGACAATAATCTCAAGTACCTCATCATCGATTATCTCCAAAATAGGTGTATCCAACTCCCTCAGGGAGAATGGAAGTATAATGTGGGAGTACCTCAAGGTTCCTCATTGGGACCCATTCTGTGGTTGTTGGTGATAAACAGCCTATTGAAAGCCGAAGAAGATAATGTGGATTTCCACATACAAGCCTTCGCGGATGACTTAGTCATCCTGATCAAGAGCAAAGTTGTATATAAGTTTTCCCAGCTAGCCGAAACAGCACTAGCTAAGTGCGAGAACTGGGCAAATTACAACGAACTCAAATTCAATATTGAAAAGTGCAGTTACACCATAGTGGGACCTAAGATAAAGAACCTAAGGAAACCGACCATAAAGTTATGCGGACAGAATATCAAATATAATAATGAGATTAAATATCTGGGTGTCAAATTTGGCTCTGGTATCGAAATTAATGGACGGCCAATTAAGAAATGTCCAGGTGTTAATGCATTACAATCAAAGCGTTTCAGTGTCGCAATTAATGCGTTTGAAGTTAGATCTGTGACCACTTCTAAATGAATCGCTTTAGTGGCAAAACACACAAATACTGCGACGTATACCTTTTGAAATATACCCTTGCGTTGACCCTTATACTTGATTAAAAAAGGGCCACGGAAATCAATCCCGCAATGAGAAAAAGGAGGACTAGGATTGACTCTTTCCGTAGGCAAGTTTCCTAGTAGTTGGTTGGAACTAATGGGCTTGGTTTTGAAACACGTAACACATTCGTTAACAATTTTCCTTGCGAAACTTCTTCCTCCAATTGGCAAAATTCTTGCCTGACACAATGCAACAAAGCCTGAGGGCCTAAGTGTAAATATTTCCTATGGATGGATTCCATTATAATTTTTGTAAGTTTGTGTCTAGATGGCAAAAGTTTTGGATGTTTAGTATTTTCATTTACATTAGCATTTTGTAACCTACCACCTACACGAAGAATTTTATTGTTATCCAAAAAAGGATTTAAGTTGGTTAATTTTCCAAATTTAATAGGTTTGAGTTTAGTCAAACTTGAAATCTCCCCCAGAAAATTCAGCTCCTTGAACCAATCTTACCAATACATCCGATGCATGGTTGAGATCCTCTGTTGTTAGACTACCTACCTTGCGCTCCTTTGAATTTCTAACATTTTGATAAAATCTGAAAATGTAACTTAAAATACGACAAATTTTAGTGAAATTATTACTTAAATTTAAAATATTATCAAGAAAATCAATTTTTGTATCCCCTAATAAAACTATTGGAACAGAAGGTTTAAGTTCCTTATTATATAAATCATCATTTTGAATATCCCAGTCACTTGAAGATAGAATGTCTGAGTTTAAACAAGTGGGGCCATGCCACCACAAAGAGTTCGGCAATAAGTCAGAAGCTGATGCACCACGTGATATAACATCTGCCGGATTGTCTGAAGAGGGAATATATCTCCAGTCATAGTTAGGACACAAAGAGTTTATCAGCATCACTCTATTAGACACAAAGGTCTTTAGCTTTTCCGGAGGTGTACGAATCCACGCCAAAGTGATGGTGGAATCACTCCACATGTATATGTGGTTAATGGGAATTTGTAGGATTGGCACCAACCTCGACACGAGGCGAGCCAATAACAAAGCAGCGGAGAGCTCAAGACGAGGAATAGTTGATTTCTTAATTGGACAAACTCTTGATTTGCTGCACAATAAATTTGTTTTCACTTCTCCGTTGATGAGTTTAGAAGATATGTAAATTGTTGAACCGTAAGCTTTTTCTGATGCATCACAAAAACAGTGCAGGTCAATGGTAGTAGCATTTGGAAGAAGGACAAACCTTGGAATTTGCAGCTGATTGACATCAGGTAACTGTTTTAAAAATTTCAACCAGTCATTTAATTCGTTTGGTGGAATGGAAT
This sequence comes from Dolomedes plantarius, assembly GCA_907164885.2. Classification (NCBI taxonomy): domain Eukaryota; kingdom Metazoa; phylum Arthropoda; class Arachnida; order Araneae; family Dolomedidae; genus Dolomedes; species Dolomedes plantarius. Next base: position 27,853,495 of record OU015495.1, on the reverse strand, counting down.
CATTCCACATGAGCTTCAACTGCCAAAGTCCTTGCAGAAATATTTTCGCCCTTGTGACAACTGGACCGATAAGACCTAATGGGTCGAACAGTCTGGCGATAGTTGAAAGAACGTCACGTTTTGTGTAGCTCTCTGAATGTTGTACTGCGACTCTAAATTTGAAATTGTCAGACATGGGTTGCCACAGCATGCCAAGTGTTTTAACAGTGGGCAAGTCTGATGAAAATGCATATTCTTCAATTTTGTTGTCATTTAATAAGTCAGAGTTATTAGACACCCACTTGTGTAGTTCCATACCTCCTTTAGATAGAATTTGAGCTAACTGAATTTGCAAGTCCTTTGCTTCTTCTAAACTATCTGATCCCGACAAAATGTCATCTACATAGGTATCATTGATTAGTGCTAAGGACGCCTTGGAATAATTTTGTTCATCTTCAGCCAGTGCTTTTAGAGTTCTTGTCGCTAGAAACGGAGCACAAGCTGTACCATAAGTAACAGTTTTAAGTCTGTATGTCTCCACTGGAGCACAAAGAGTTGGTTTCCACACTATCATTTGTAAATTTCTATCCCTGTCATCTACAAGAATCTGTCTGTACATCTTTTTTATGTCCGCACTGAATGCATATTTATAAGTACGGAATCTCGCTATTATAGAAAATAATTCTTGTTGTACTGTCCCACCATTCAGCAATATGGAATTCAGAGAAATTCCACTGCTTGATTTTGATGAAGCGTCAAACACGACGCGAAGTGGTGTTGATGTGCTTTCTGGGCGAAAGACAGCGTGGTGTGGAATATAATAGCTTTCCTTAGGACACTTATCATTGATCACTCTTTCCATATGGCCAAGAGAAACATATTCCTCCATAAAAGCTTTATATAATGTGCCCATTGTCTTATTTTTATCTAATTTTTTCCAAAGTAAGTTTAAACGCCTTTCTGCGATTTCTCTAGAATCCCCTAAAGTATGCAGTTTTTCCTTAATAATTGGTAATCTCACAATGTACCTTCCTGTTTCATCTCTTTTAACTGTAGAACTAAAATGTTCTTCACAGTACTGTTTTTCAAATGTTTTTGAGTCATCTGAATTTCCTATACGATCTCCACGAAAGGACTCTAATTCAAAGAATTGTTTTACAACCTCATCTAAATTTTCAGATTCTGAAATTAGACCAGAAAAATAATAAGAATCTGTATTCTTGATCGACCCTGTAACTAGATATCCGAAAACACTGTTTTGCAATAATAATGAACCGTCATACGATCTGAATTTTTCTGCCTTTAACAAATCAAAAAATAATTCACAACCCAACAATACACTGATTCTGGTAGGGACATTGAAATCTGCATCAGCAAGTCTTATTTCATTCGGAAAATAAATATTGGATATATCAATTCGTTGAGTAGGCGTTAACCCAGTAATACGAGGCAAAATAAAAAATGATAAAATTCTGCTAAAATCACCCTCTTCATTAGATATTTTTGCTGTGGTTTTATTTTTCACAAAGCATTCACCACAATTTATTCCCGAAATCGCTGTGTTAACTTTTTGTTTATTCAATCCTAATGATTCAGCTGTTCCCGAGGTCATGATGGATATACTGGAACCACTATCCAAGATCCCTTTTACTTTTATTTTTTCTCCAAATTTGTTTTCAATATATAAGCTTACTGTGCAGAGCAACGCACTATGTTTGGAATTAGCGGCTAGAGACGATTGCATAACATGTGGGGCATCTGGCGCCAGCCTCGTATCCGAAGGCAATAATTCATCCACATGAGAACTATTTTCACAGTTCGAAAGCGGTAGTTTCGATTCCGATGGAACATGAACTAGAGAATTGTGACCTGATTTTTTACAAATTCTGCAGACAAACGTTGATTTACAGGGTGCATTATGAATCTTTAAACAATTTTTACACAATTTGTTTTCATTTAATATTTCTATACGTTTAGGAACACTCATATTAAAAAATTTCGAACATCGGCATAACGGATGTTCTATGTTACACAAAACGCAGGGTTTGACATAACCTTTTTGTTTATTTTGATTAACAAGTAAATTGTTCACTTTGCTTGTAGCCTGACGAAATTTAGTTGTGGTTGGGGGTTTGTAGATCTGATCTAAAACGAGAGATCTTGCGTGTAAAAACTGAAGTAGTTTTTCAAGCGATGGAATTTCCTTAGATGTAAGAGACATTTCATATGCCTTTCTTGTTTCGTTATCTAATTTTTGTGAAATTATATTTACAAATATTGTATTCGTAAGCTCGTTACACTCTAATTTTAGAACCTTTAAGGCTCTTAAGCTCTTATTTACTGTATCTGTAATTAATCTTAAACCCTTTGATGACTCAACATTTAATTTTTCTATTTTGAGAATAGACTGGATGTGTATGTCAACAACAGCCCGTCTATTTTCATATCTCAGCTGTAAAGCATCAAATAACGAATCAAAAGTATCACTTGTTTCAATAAATTTGGCTTCACCACGTAAGGCGGCCTTCAGATAGAACAATTTTTGTTCTTCAGATAAACCTTTATTGTTTGTTATCAAACTAACAAATTGAGTTTTAAAGTTAGTAAACTGTTCGATTTGGCCACTGAAAAATGGCAAAGGAATTTCCGGTAATTTAGTGTTAAATTCTAACTGATTCATGACAGATTTAAAGTTTATATTTTGCCCAGCTTTAGTTGACTGAGATTCAGATACAACAGATTTAAGTTTAGAAAGTAAGCATTTGACATTTACCTCTAAATTATCTCGTTCTTCGTCCATTTCAAGTAATTCTGTGTCGGCTTTCGACAGGGTTTCTTCATCGGCTTCTTCCACCTCTGAATAGTCTTCTTTTATTTGATATAGATTACTTAACTTTTGTTCCAACACTATTTCTTGTTCTTTTTCTTCTTTAGTTTAATCATACATTTCGATGAACTTATGCATATGAGTAAATTTTGTTTTTATCCTCCCACGAATCCTATTTAAATCCTTCAAAGTGGGAGGTGATTTTTCTTTTATATCCATGTCTGGTTTCGTCTCCGTCCTCGGTAGGACCACAATGGTTAGATTATAATTTCGTGCTTAAATAAGCTGACGGACCAACAGCATTGATTGCTGCAAAATTAACTTTATTTTTATTTCTCCGCTAACGGGAGGCAAAGTAGCTGTCGACCGCTGTCAAGCGGTGCTTTCGTACTTCTACTTCTTTTTACATATTGCCGCTAGAGGGCACACGGATGCATTGCATGACACTAAAGGGTTATATGACGTAACAGAGGCCTTGTACTCTATTGCCCTCCGTCTGGCCACTGGTCTCCCCCGGTGGACGCCGATACCGGTGCTTCGGGCTGAGGTTCGCCAAAACAGCATTGCGTGCCGTATTCAGCACCTTAATAAATGTTTTCTTATTAAACACCTGTCACTCCGTACCAAATCCTTGCTTTACAGTAACCTTCATAAGTGTATTTCGGGAAACTCATCCAATTTCCCTGTTTGCTGCATACCATGAATAATACTCTGGATACGTACTGTCTGGGCTCAAGCTTTTTCCTAGACCCTGGCCGCATCTTTCGTTCTCATCAGGTGGAGATTGTTACGCAGGGTCTCCCCCAGTGGCGTAGCTAGAACTTTTGCCGCCCGGGGCGGTCTCCAATTTGCAGCCCTTTCTAAGTCAATCAATTGGTGGTTTTTATAAATTAATAAACATAAATAAATAATTGTAATTGAGACAAACTATAGGTGGGGAACTTTTTTATCATTGGATGCCATACTTAAATTAGGCAGTAATAAAGGAGGCCACTTAAGTTGATATACATATAAATGCAACTTTTATAAAGACCACAAGAAACTTACAGAGGTCGCAGTTTCCCCACCTATGAGACAAAACATATACCTAATTTATAAAAAAAATTTCATAAAATATGTTTTATTTTATATTTTTATATTTATAAATAAAAATAAATAATTTCATTTCTTTTGGATAAACAAACAAATTGTACACATATATGTATGTAAACAAAACGTATTGATATATTTACTCTTCTAAAAAACGCCTATACATCCTTAAACGCCTGGCTGGTTGTCATTGGGGGTGCGCCCGCACTACATTGGAAAACACCTATAAAACATTTATTTTACCTGTTATCACTTATTGTTGTGAGGTTCTTATCTCTGCCCCAGAGAACCTGATCGATAAACTGGAATTAATACAAAACTAGGCCCTCAGGCTGATCGTTGGTGCAGTGAAGACTCCTCCCATCGACTCACTGCTACTCCTGACTAATACTAGACCCATTAAGTCAATTGTCGAAGAGAGGGCTCTTATACTTTATGAAAAGTTAATCAGACTAAATGTATCGTTTTGGAACTGTTATGAAAATGTACCAAGACAGCTAAAAACCCAAAGTGGTTTTTTACAGAGAGTCCTAGAATTAAGAGCAGAGCTGGAACTTGATGATGGAATTGCCCAGGGTTTCTTGAGATCCCCTAACCCTGTGACCTATGTTGAAATAACTACCAGGCTGGACCTTGCCCAACCATTCCTTAAGAGCCAATTGCCTCAAAGCAGCTTAAAGATCCTTGCACTTGAGACCATCCATAGCCTCTACCCTGAGCCTGAATGGTTACATATTTACACCGATGGTATTTTGACTGAACTCTCACCATTTGTCGGAGCAGGAATATATTCTTCTATCTTTTCCTTTTATGTGCCTGTTGGAAAACAAAAATCCGCCTTTGACGGGGAAGTTTTGGCTATCTATGTGGCACTGGACCAACTTGTCCCCAGACACCTTTCTAATAAGGTGGTTGTCCTATCTGACTCCAAGGCTGCCATTCAGGCTATCGGAGCTAGGGAAATACCCATCTCTAAAAATATCCTAGATTGTCGGGTTCTTCTGGATAAGTTGAAGGCAGAGGGATGACAAATAACACTCCAATGGATTCCAGGACACTGTGATATTTATGGCAACGAACAGGCAGATATATTGGCTAAGAAGGGCACTCAAATATTACAACAGCCAAATACTTTTAACTCTTTCCATTCCATAAAACTTTATATCAAAAATCTAATGAGACAAAACTGGAAAGCATTGCTCACTTCTCGCATTTCTTCAAGAAGTTGGAGGAATAGCTTGGGTCAAAACATTTCAGATAAGCCCCGTGAAAAGGCTGTTGCGGAATTCAGACTTACGGTAGGCCATGACTGTCTGGCGAACCACCTTCACCGAATTGGCATTTTTGCGAGTCCTAATTGCCCACTTTGTGGGAAAGATGAAATCATGAACAGGAACCATTTTGTTGGGATGCTCGGCTCTGCGTGGAGACTCCGAGGTAAAGCGATATTGGAGCTCAAGACATCTGCTGATGGGACATTGACTTTTTTCTCTTGCTGTTCCTTTTTTTTTATATTTCATGTTCCTTGTTAATCTTGTTAACTTGTAAGAGTTTGTCATTTTCCTTTGCCATTGGAAATTAAAAAAAATAAAAAAATATTTACTCTTCTAACTTTCATAGTAGAAAAATCGTGTATAATGCTCTCAAAATTTATATTATTTGTAATTTCTTGTTCTATAGACAATACTGCAAGATTTTGTGGTCTTAAATCTCTCATTGTGGAACGAAGATAATTTTTTATCAACTTCAATTTGGAGAAGCTCCTTTCGCAACTAGCGACACTGATAGCAATTGTTAAAAAAATTCTTAGCAAAATTACAATGTTGGGTACAGAATTTTCCAATCTATACTGTTGAATAAAGTTTAGTAGATCAAGAGGGCCTTCCTTCCCGTCTTTCCAACGTTTTGCGTCTTCTTGTAGTGCAGGTACAGTCATAAAAACCTGGATCCTTTTTCTTTCAATATAGAACTGTTCTTTATCAATGTCAATCTATAATAAGTCTATATCAATAATATGTCTTTATCAATGATAATATTTTCAACCCTACATTGACTTGACGATAAGGAAAAATATTCGAAATCATATAGTAATTCATAATTTGTAGAAATCGAATAGTAAACTTATGAATTGAACAAGTGGTTTTTTACAACTAATACTAAAAAAAAATATGCCGCCCCAAAATATGTGCCGCCCGGTGCGGACCGCACCCACCGCACCCCCCTAGCTACGCCACTGGTCTCCCCTTTCAAAATAAAGATCTCCCGAACTCGGTGATTTCAGCTTTATGGGCGGAGTATGTCAATAATTACCAGCCAAAGTGCATTTTGATTGCCACTGACGCCAAGACCGACGACAAAGCGGCCGTAGCAGCCTGTAACCACTCGAATAATTCTGGGAAAGCCATGTTAACCCACCGCTTGAATTCAATTTTTACCACGGAAGCTCTTGCTATCGTTCTGGCTATTGATATTTGTGACCAGGAGGTTGATCATGTTTTATTTGCTTCTGACAGCCTTTCCGTTCTCTCGGCGCTACATATGGCACATCCGAAATCCCCTGCGGTCATCCTTCTGCTGCATAGTAAAATTATTAATGCGCTTGAGAGCATCAATTCCATTCGGCTGGTCTGGACCCCTGGACATCGGGGCATCTATCCAAATGAGGTGGCAGATGAGATGTGTAGACATGGCCCTTTCACTACCGACCAACTTAATGTGGTAAGCCCGGAAGACACCATAAGAAAGATCAAAAGTGACATGTACGCTGCCGGGGAGGAAGAATGGAATAGTAGCATTTATCGTCAGCGGTATGGCACAATTAACATCAAGAATAAAACGCATTGTAGGTGGATTTACCATCGCCAGATTGATGTTCTGATTGCCCGCTGGCGTACCAAAACGATACAGTGCAACCATCTTTGGCATAAGTTGAATATGGCTCGCTCACCTCTGTGCGACACGTGTAATGAAAATGATACGCCAGATCATATTTTGCTAAGCTGCTCCAAGTTCCGGGTGCAGCGTTGTGTTTTATTTAATTCTCTTAGGATTAGCGATAACCCTTCTTATGATTCTGTTATTAATTCGGCTACGAGTTCGTGGCGTGGGCTAGTTGCCCTGGCGTGCTTTACGCTTCGCTCCCTTGGTTGGGGGTGACCTCTGGTTTTGTTCTTGGGTGTGTTGTTTTGTGTCTGTTGTTTGTCGTTGGTTTGCGGTGTCTGCTTGGTACATCGTCCCCGTGTTTTGTTTTTGTGATCCCGGGTGGGGCTCCTCGCCGCGTACCTTCTTCCATGTTCGATGTTTGTGTTTCAAAGTTTCTCCGTGCTAGTTGGTCTAGCGTCTGTCCGTCCATGTTTTTTCTTTTCGGGTCGATATGTAGAGACAAAGCCGGCCGCCTGGTTGTAGCATAAGGCCGGGCGCAAGTTGAGACGCAGCTTGGTGAGGTGAGGTGAAGCAGGGTGACGCAAGGAAGCAGGATTCAATCAACTGCGCGCAGGGAGAGCGAAAATTGGGAAGCAGTTCTATCTCAACTGCGTGCCAATGAGAGTGTTTAAACGAAAATGTGCGCGATGGCAATGTATATACAATCATAACTAAGTTCGGAATCTGATTCCGATGAATTCGAAGACCAAGTAATTTCAACATTACTTCGTGAAAAGCTTCCGAAAAGCAATTATCTAAAGAAAAGAAAGACGCACGGAGAATTCATTCTCAAGAATGAATTTTCTAATGAAAAATATTACCGTCTAAACTATTTCGCGGGCTAGGCAAGTTGTGGAGTGCTCTTTTGGTATTCTTGCTTCGCGTTTTCGTGTTTTGCGTTCACCTTTTGAATGTAAAGTAAGCACTGTAGTAAAAATTGCAAAAGCATCTTGCGTACTGCACAACTATTTGAGAAATTCTGCAGTATCACAAACTGGAGGTGATATCACCGAACAGGATTTGCCTCAGTACCAATTACGTCCACTGCATGAAACCAATGCACGAAGTGGATCTTAAGCGTTTTGGATTCATCAGAAGTTCACGGAATACTTTAATTCACCCGGAGGTTCAGTTCCTTGGCAGAGAGATTGCGTGTTGAATGGAAAGTGCTGAGAATGTATAATAATTAAAATATAAAAATTAATCTTTAAAGCATTATATATTTATACTTTTTAATAAATACACTGCTGGCCACTGTAAATGCAACACCCTGAAGGAAACATGCAAATAACATGAAATTTACAACATGCATTAGCGGAGGTGAGATATGCAAATGATTAGAATTTCAGCGCAGACGCACATCACGCGCGCTTGTGGCGCCACTTCAAAGCGCTATTTAAGGCTTGGAGATTTCGACGATTTCAAGTTCGGCAATTGTGTTTTTCTTGTGGTTTTTTCAAAAAAAACGATCAATTATGCCTCGTCGAAAACAGCGATCATCTTTTGATCAAGTATCCGAGTTCGACAGAGGAAGGATAGTGGCCTACCGAGATTGTGGATTATCTTTCATGGAAATCGGTAGTCGTGTTGGACGAAACCAAACAACTGTAATTCGGATATGTGATCGTTGGATGGAGGGTACGACGGACCAGCGTGTTCGATCGCATCCACCTCAGCGCACCACTTCACGTGATGACAGGCAAATTGTGCGCATGGCAGTGACGGATCGCTCAGTCACATCACGAACCATAGCACAGCACATGCAGTATGTAACGCATCATCCAGTGTCTGCGCGTACCATTCGACGCCGTTTACAGCAGAGTGGTCTGTCCGCAAGACGTCCATTGCTTTGTCTACCCTTGACGCAGAACCACAGACGTCTCCGCTGCCAATGGTGCGATGACAGAAGGATGTGGACGGCAGAATGGAATGAAATTGTCTTTGCTGACGAGTCACGCTTCTGTCTGCAACACCACGATGGTCGCATTCGAGTCTGGAGACACCGTGAAGAGAGGATGCTGAACAGCTGCGCTATGCACCGCCACACTGGTCCTGCACCGGGTATTATGTTATGGGGCGGTATTGGATATCACTCTCGCACACCTCTACTCCGCATTGCCGGTACTTTAAACAGCCAGCGCTACATCTCCGAGGTGTTGGAGCCAGTTGTCCTTCTTTACCTTCAGGGCTTGCCCACAGCCATATTTCAACAGGATAATGCGCGACCACACGTGGCACGCATTGTCCAACGGTTCTTCGTCAATCGCCAGATTGAATTGCTTCCCTGGCCACCTCGCTCTCCGGATCTTTCGCCGATAGAAAACATGTGGTCCATGGTTGCTCTACGATTGACCCAGATTCCATCCCCAGCTGCCACAGCAGATCAACTTCGGCAACGTGTGGAAGCTGCTTGGTCTGCTGTACCCCAAGAACTCATCCAAAGTCTCTTTGAATCAATGCCGAGGCGTGTGGCAGCGGTGATCTCCAACAATGGCGGCTACTCTGGCTACTGATTTTGGCAGGAACCACACTTCACAGAAGTCTATAAATTTAATCATTTGATACTTGGTCAACATGTTATCTACAAAATAAATTTTGTTGTGATATCTCTTGTCTTTCTTGGTGTTGCAATTTGGGTGGCCAGCAGTGTATAATACATTTTTAATGCTTATTTTTTTAATGTTGTAGCACCTTTCTTTTCTCAATCATTTAAATTTAAATTAAAGTTACTTTTAAAATTCCGGTTAGATAAAGTTTCTTTCGGAAAAATTTTAATACCAACCTCCGAACGGAAAAACATGTTAAAGGGGAACTCAACTAATTGGTAGTTCCTAGTAAATAAAATCATTCCGAGAAAATGCATCATTTCGAATCGTCTGTACGGAACATGGAGCAATGTTATTATTTTACTGTATATGATTATAAAATATTTGTAGAAGTTGAAATTAAAGTTCAAGATTATGTGTTCATTTTATTTTTAATTGCAAATCTACATCTTTTCAACTAAATAATTCTTGTCATTTATTATACTAACTATGACACACATCTGTATAGAAAATAAAGAAATATACCTACAAAGCAGTTTTGTTTTCGCCCAAAATCTGCTGTACATAAAATGTTATCTAAAACAAATAAAAGGTGTAGCGGAAATCAGTAGTAGTCCAAAGGGATGAATTTACATGAGAACAAATTGAACACATTGTAAGCAAACTAATTCAAGAAACACTTTTAATTGAAAAGAGCAACCGTTTTCCCGTGTACACTTCAAATAAATTAATCTTAAGTAAAAAAATTATAAAAACTTAGCAGATTTCATTCTAATTTCTTGGACTATTTCTTCCCAAATTAAAAATTTTAGTCAGCATGTGACGTATCGTATAGTACTGTTCTCCCTCGAACTGCCTATATTAATTTTTTCTCCATCGTGGACTTACTTTCAACGCAACTTTTCACTCGCAGGTAGTAGTCACTAGTGACAAACTGCGGCACGAGCACAAACTTTCGCAGCTCACGGGCGCTCTAAAGCTGCGTCACCGGACCCTGCGTTCGAACATCCGGTGTAGTATTCACTTCTTTGTTTCACAGAATCTCACGGTGAGTCACCTCACCCCACCTCACCAAGCTGCGTCTCAACTTGCGCCCGCTGTAAGTCTCACACATTTTCACTTCAATTCAATTCATATATATTGAAAATAATCAATAGTAAACAGCCTGTTGTTGAACACTTCATTGTCGTCGAATGTGTACAGTAACCTCAAAGTGTTAGCGCTTATTTTGCGAGTTGGGCATCGTTTTTTTATAATCGTGTCATCTATCTCGCCCCTTGAGGAGCGAGGTGTAATGTTTTCATTGTAGGTAAGAGAACGAAGGAAATTTTGTAATGTGTTTTGATATGAAGCGAGTCAAAATGTTGGTTGGAATTTAAACACGCAAACTTTTTTATTATTGTACGGCTAATGTTTTAATACGGCTTGTAAAGTTTTTTTTGTCAGGTAGAGGAGCGCAGGTTAGGTTGTTTTTTCAATCAATGTCTTTCATTTTAATCAGTTAACAATATTTTTTAAATTTCCTTAAATTAACGCTTACTTGAATATCAATATTTTGTTATTCCGAATAGAGAAATTTACTACTGAACTGATCAATTACACATGTCTTCGCCATTTGTTACATACCAAAAACTTATCTTCCAGCAATAGTTAAAAAAAACTTGATGATATGCATATTAAAAAAATTATCAACATGTGGGTTGTATTACATTTTAATTGAAAAAAATTGATACATTGACTAATTTTTTATGTATTATTTTTTTACTGTTATCCAATGCTTCATGCAAAAAAAGATAGGGACTAGCTCAGTATTGTTGCAGATATTGTTCAGGGCCGGATTTTCCTATAGGCTAACTAGGCTTCAGCCTACGGCCTCAAGATCAAGAGGGGCCTATATTCAAATTGTTATCAAAATTAAAATTTACACTATTCTAAAAACAGTGAACACCAAAACACTGGATCGATAACAACATGTTTCATTTAATATATTGATATATATCACAGTAATGATTTATTTTATTATCTCTCATGTAATTTACAAATTTAAAAATGAGAGGTGAAAGGGCCTCATAAGTGGAATAGCCTAGGGCCTCTTTTCATCTAAATCCAGCCCTGAAATATTGTTCCATAAAAATTATTACAATGAACTTTTATTTTAATTGTTTTATGTATAATATGTCATTTAAGGCCTCATGTGCTCACAGTAAGAAATAAAATTGCAAATAAATACAATATTTTTTTCTTTTCTGTTTTTTATTAATACTTGCTGATTAAAATAATTTATCTCAAAAGGATGGCTAAAAAATAGCTTTTGCATAGTATGTTTGTTTCATATTTCAGTTAGCTTTTGTCTGAAAAGCTGAACATAGGAATAATTAGTATGGTCAGCTTTTCAGAAAGTTAGCTCTAGAGTAAATGTGAGTGATTAGAGTAAAAGCTTTAGGGTAAATATGAAGTGACACTTAATTATTAAGTGTCACTTCACATTTACTCTAAATAACCATACATTAAAAAATTGATAAAAGTTTATTCTATTACATGTAACTTAGAGTATAAAAATTTATATATAATTTTTATAATGGAAACATATTTGAAATTCATTCATGTAATATGCATGAAAATGTCATATGAGAAAATATATTAAAGGAAACTTAATTCCTCTGAAATCTTATCCTTTTGAAGCATACAAAATGGGAATGAGAACAGACATATCAAAAAATCTTTTTTAGTGTTTAAAAAAAAGAAATGTTGTAATTGTCTTTGTGGAACTTGCAAAATTTGTTCATTTATGGTTAAATGAACCTTTATTCAATAGTATGATAAATGTATATAAGTAGCAGATTCAGGTATACCTGTGCAGAACTTTTCCCGGTATATAAACTTACCTATGATAAAGTTCAAAAGCTTCTTTTCATATAATATGGGATAATGAACCGAATATAAATAGTTGTCATGTTTATTGTAAAATTGCATAATTGTAAGAATATAATCAATATTGCTACTATAAATTTTCTTAAGTTCAAAAAATATACAAAACAAGTACAGTGCATGTAAAAACTTTAAGGACAGCAAAAATTTAATTTTTTTGATAAATTTCAAATCAGATGAAAAAAAAAGTATACTATAATATATATCATAAAGTTGAAAAGCTAATAAAAAAGTCAACAAAATTTATCTGTAAGTATTTTATTACGAAAATAAAATAATTATACAAGAAAACACTACTTCCGTCTGTGCAAAAACTTCAAGGACAGGAAAATAAAAACAATACAGTAATGAAGAAACAAATACTTAATATCTTGTGCACCTACCATTGCTTTTAATGACCACAAATATTATATCTTCCATGGACATTATTAATTTTTGGCACAGTTTGGGGCTGGTTTTGTACCATTCATCTCCAATCGTAGATCTAAGTTCTGAAGCTTGGGAAAAATGCCTTCCATTTTTGTAAACGTCTTTCTAGGTCTCACCACAGGTTCTCGATAGGGTTTAGATCAGGACTTCTGGGTGGCCATTGCAAAACTTCAATATTTTTCTTCTGGAACCATAGTTATTTCCTATAGCTTGTGAGGATAGGCACATTAATTTGCTGATAAATCCATTTTTCCCCTGCCAGAAGTGTTGCAACAGGTGAAAGATGGTCAGAAAGAGTTTTTAGATATGTCTGTGAATTAACCTTTCCTAAAATAAATGCCAGTGACCCCATGCCGTTAAATGGAAAGCAGTCCCATGTCATGATGGATCCGCCACCTAATTGATGGTCTGAGAAGATTTCTTTTTCTTTTCTCAAATCATGCCAATTGTGACGTAGGCAGTAATAACGACAAGCGTTTCGCTTCAATTACTTTACTACGCCACCTTAAACAACTACAATCTACAACTACAAAAAGCAAATATGTACAGCGAGTTAGAATGTACATGTTAGAGATGTCAGGACGGCTCGGGTTCACAGACCAACTCTGGCCTACAGAAGGCCTCTCGGACCAGAGAGCTCCGTCTCTCTCACACTCAAAAACAGCCCTCTCTTGCGGAGTATTGGGGGTCTCTTTTATACGGTCGGCGAATTCAAAAGCTTTCTCCGGCGTTTTAAGTGGTCGTAAGGGTCCAAAGTTTATGGGATTCCACATGTCGCTATAGTGTCAAAATTCTGGAGAGCCCTTGAACCACTCTGGTATTTATGACTTGTATAACGTCAGAATCGCATATTACACAAAATTTATGGCCTCTTATCCTAGAGTTTATGAGACCGCTCAGTTTAACATTTCGCCGATAGATGACATGTTCATGTTGAGGGGTAGGAACGAGCATCACAGACTTATATAGTTACAATTTTCGTGGAGTAATGGAGACAACGTCACTACTCCTCCCCTCTTTAAAAGAATTTTTCCTCGGAAAAATTCCATGCTAGAGTCACTCCATTTAAATTCAGAGTTATTGTATATAAGTACAAAGCCATAATTTTGTCTTAAAATGTTAACAATTTTAACGTTATGACCTTCTGAAAAGTGCTAGAGAGAAATCCAATTCACAGACGATAATAAACACACATTTCATAATTTCTCATATTCCTCAACTAACACTTAATTTCATGTCTAATACAATAACTCCATTTCATGTCTAATACAATTATAACTGAGCATTAACAAGCAAGTATAACATATAACATTCTTTAAATCTACTCTTTTATCTAAACATTTGGCATACAACATAAAAAACTTCTTATACAGCAAAATCAAAATTCTCATACATTTTATGCTTTCTAAACCCTTGAATACAAACATTCATGTTGTTATATCTCGACATAACAAGTATTTAGTTATCTACTACAAGAACAAAATAAACGCAAAAGTTTTCTTTCCTTACTATGACAAAAAAATACACAATTGCATGATTCACTAAACAAAATAACGTAAGAAAACATAAGGTACTATTGCCTTCTTATCTCTTCAAGGCTTACATCATTCGTGAGTATACCTTCCACAGGAGGGGAAATCGTGTTCAAATTCTCTTTCCTGTCACTAGAGGGGTTTGCGGTGGTTTGACCCAATTCTTTCGGGTCGGACCATACCCGGCTCAGACTGTCTGCATTCTTGTGATTTCTGCCGATTTATGTTTTACTTCAAATTCATACGGTTGTAATGCAAGTGCCCAGCGCATTAATCGGGAGTTTGAACTGGCATTTGTACGTAACCAACGTAAAGGATTGTGGTCGGTTATGATTGTAAAATTTCGACCATCCAAATAATAATGTAATTTTTTTATTGCAAACACTATACTGGCGCATTCTCGCTCAGTGGTACTGTAACGTCTTTCAACGTCTGAAAACTTTTTGCTCAGGTATAGAATAGGGTGTTCTTCTCCGTTTTCTGACTCTTGGCTCAAAACTACTCCTATTCCTGAATTCGAAGCATCGGTTTGCACGATAAATTCACGATTGAAATTTGGGGCATGTAACACGGGCTTATCCGTAAGACTCTTTTTCAATGCACGGAACGCTTTTTCGCATGCATCAGTCCAAAAAACTTCACCTTTTCTAGCTCTACCCTTCAATGCATCTGTCAACGGAGCTGCGAGTACGGAATAATTGTTTATATACCTGCTGTAATATCCGGATAATCCTAAAAACGCACGAATTTGAGTCTTGGTTCGCGGCGTCGGGAAACTTTTTACACTTTCAATTTTTGCTTCCGCTGGAGTACGCGCTCCATTCCCAACGATATGACCCAAATACTTTACATGGCTTTGCGCGAATTTACACTTAGCGGGTTTGATTTTTCAAATTCGCCCTTCTTATTCGCTCTAGAACTAAACTTATATGTTTCAAATGGGCTTCCCAAGTGTCGGAAAATATAGAAACGTCATCTAAATAGGGGACGGCAAAATCTTCCATTTCCTTTAATACATCCGACATACGTTTACTAAAGAAAAATGGTGCATTCTTTAAACCGAAACTCATTTTTAGACATCTGAAAGTTCCGAATGTTGTACAGAACGCAGCATATCTTTGCGCTTTTTCGCTTAAAGGAATCTGACAATATCCCTTAGCCAAATCCAATACTGTAATGTATTTTGCCGATGATACTTTTTCCACTCGCTCTTCGATGTTTGGAAGGGGGAAATACTCTGTCCTAATGATTTCATTCAACCTTCGGTAATCTACGCATGGTCTAGGGTCTTTACCTGGGGCCTCTACTAAAATTAACGGTGAGGTGTAATCCGACTCACCTACTTCGATAATCCCTAACCGTAACATTTTCTGGATCTCTGATTTTAAAATTTCCGTTTGTCTCTGTGAAGTGCAATAGGGTTTTGATCTTATCGGTTTATCACTGATTAAAGTAATGTCGTGTTCTACTAAATTTGTGGTACCAGGATCATTTGAAAAACATGAAGCAAACCTATCCAATACTTCTTCTAATTGGTCAATTTGACCAGCTGTCAAATTTTTCTCTACCTCACTAAGTCTAACTAATTCTCGAAAATCAAAATTCGTAGGATTGTTTTCTAAATACAGGATATCTAAATCATGATCTTCCTTCACTTCAAGATCGCCTTCATAACTCAACAATTTTACATGTTCGCTTACTCGGCTAACTAATTCTTTTACCTCTTCACACTTTTTCTGCGCTTCCAAAAAACCTTTCTTATCTATCTTTAAGAGGTCTAATTCTGGAGCTTCTGCCTCCAATGCTGGAATTACTATTGGCTCTTCCGTTTCTATCGGGATGCTATTTTCCTGCTCTTCGCGATTATCTACCCCCAATTCAACCGTGTTTTCTGCATCTCGTTTGACCGTTTCGGCCTCTTTTCGCAAGCTCTTCGTATGAGAGCGCGTTTGGACTGCATTTAGCTGTTCTACCGAAAAAAAATCATATCCATATTTCTCTCGTATCATCTCGGCCGTTTTATTACCTAATAAATACCGATTTTGGTCCAAATGGTTTCCGCATACAGCCGCCTTAGTAATAATTTTCCCAAAATCTCCCGCTATCTCCACACGAGCTAAAGGTAAGCAAATTAACTCTAAACTCAGCGGTTGTTTTATCCAAACTGTCTCACCTGTAAATTCTTGTGGACAAATGAATCTTCTACTAACAATGTCAAGAGATGCACCGCTGTCCCTAAGAATGTCAATCTTTTGGTTATTCCCCTTACCTGGGAATGTATAGGATTCTAACAGATCAGGCTTTTCACTTTCTTGCACATTGTTTACGGAACCCGACGTTGTTTTTTTCTGAAATCGTGGGCAGGATGAGCGAAGGTGCGTTTCGGAGCCACAACCGAAGCACTTTAAATTTACTCTCCGATCAAACGCCCTAGTTCGGTTTACTGGACCATGTGCTGCTGACGCACCAGGGGGATAGAACTTTGGCTTATTTTCCCGGGGCTTCTCTTGTATGAACGGACGCGTTCTCTCTACCCTACTATCCCTCGCATCTTTAAATTTTGGGCCTATTGCTCTTACACTGTCATACCCATCTAGTAACTCAACCATTTCCGATTCCGTTTTTATATCGGACCATTTATCTATGAAGTGCTCGCGTACCTCCATCTTTGTCCTTTTCTTTATTTGATCAGCAACCAAAAGATCTTTCAGAGATTCAAAATTATCGACTTCTAAACCATCTAGCCATTCTCGTAAATAGTTCCGCAACTCGAACGCAAAGTCCTTCCAGGTTGACAGGGGATTCTTTTGATGGGATACAAATTTCTGGCGAAAAGACTCCGGGTTTAATTTGTAACGGAGTAAGGGGGTCTGTTTTATGTGATCATAATTTTCTGCGGACTCTTCTGGTTCTCTGGCTATAACATTAATTATATCAATCGGTAGGAGTCCTACAAGGTGCGAAACCCAATTCTCCTTAGGTATTTTTGCGCGTTTAACCTGTCGCTCAAAAAGTACTAAATATAAACTAATATCCGTTTTATCCGGATTAAATTCGGGAATTAATTTTTTCAAATTTAAATCAGTGGGTCTCGAATTTATACTTTCTGCGGTGGACTGGGAACTAGAAGTTCCTTGTGCGATTCTTAAATTTTCTAATTCAAAATTTAATTCCAATTCTTTGGCTTTTAACTCCGCCTCCCATTGCAATTTTTCTTTATGTAGGACTTTTTCCCTTTCCCAATTATGTATACGAGATTTCTCTGCTTCTCGTCGCTCTAACTCTTCCTGATTCGCCTTCAAAATATGCTGGTATAACTCAGCCACGAATTCAGGATCATAATTTTCTTGGCTTGTAACCAAAACCTTCAGTTCCATTATTGTTTCGCTTCCTTTACTAGGGATCTCCAGTTCCTGAACCAGTTTAACTAGATCCTCTTTTTTTCCTTTGCCCAAAAACGCCATTGCTACCCGTTAATTTACCGACTTAATAATAATAATTATAATAATATCTTGTAAGTTAAAAACTCAATAGAATCACAGTACTATTAAAATTTACACAAAATTAAAAATCTTAGACCTTAAATATTTTCTTAGAGAAAAGTATTTAACAATATAAAATGAACTTCTTTAAAAAAAATAATATTAAAAAATAATTTTACAAAGAAAACAATATATCATATACACTCTTTAAACAAAACAATTGAATCTCATCATATATATATATTTTTTTTTTGGATTTCTCTCTAATCTCATAAATCAACAAAGATATTTCCGATAGGTCTTCAAAATTTTTGAATATTTTAAGAATTTTAACTACAGAATTTTAAGCAATAACTTCTAGAATTTTTGGAAATAGACTCACCCCTTTTTTTTGGCTGCTTGAATCTATTATAATCCATAGGCACAACACAAAAATAATCTTCAGCTCTTAGGCCCACAAATAACACAACACACACTTCACTGCATTGAAAACCTTTTCCAGAGACAGAATCACATAATTTCTTCTCTCCCGCAAATATAGGTCAACCATCCTTTTTTCGCTCCTCTCGACTCGGGGAAACACGAACACACACGGGGAGAATCAGCTGTACCGTTGACCTCCGACCTCAGGAGACGAAACTTGCAGACGAAAAACGAAACACTCGTTCTTAGCGCTGCACGGGAATGATACACTTTCGAACCCAGGAAATAGAAAAAAAAAATTCTTGCTTTCTCCTTCCTTCTGGCAACACAGCACGGCGAAAATATTTCTTTTCGGCCCGGAACACTAAGTTATCTTACCGTGAATTTCTCACAATCACAATCTTCAACAATTTTTCTTACTGGCGTAAGTTTCCGTGAATTTCTCACATCAAAAGCTTCCACAATTTTCTTACTGGCGTAAGTTTTTCTCAAAATCACAAGCTTCAGTAACTAATTTTCTTGCTCCAGACGAATTTCTCGTACACTTTCTTCTAAAAAGCTCTAAATACTGCCGTATTCTTCTTATAACAATATCTAAATACTGACGTATTCTTCTTATAACAATATCTAAATACTGACGTATTCTTCTTCTAAAAACCTCTAACTAACTCTAACTCAATAATCCCACTTCTGACACCAGCTGTGACGTAGGCAGTAATAACGACAAGCGTTTCGCTTCAATTACTTTACTACGCCACCTTAAACAACTACAATCTACAACTACAAAAAGCAAATATGTACAGCGAGTTAGAATGTACATGTTAGAGATGTCAGGACGGCTCGGGTTCACAGACCAACTCTGGCCTACAGAAGGCCTCTCGGACCAGAGAGCTCCGTCTCTCTCACACTCAAAAACAGCCCTCTCTTGCGGAGTATTGGGGGTCTCTTTTATACGGTCGGCGAATTCAAAAGCTTTCTCCGGCGTTTTAAGTGGTCGTAAGGGTCCAAAGTTTATGGGATTCCACATGTCGCTATAGTGTCAAAATTCTGGAGAGCCCTTGAACCACTCTGGTATTTATGACTTGTATAACGTCAGAATCGCATATTACACAAAATTTATGGCCTCTTATCCTAGAGTTTATGAGACCGCTCAGTTTAACATTTCGCCGATAGATGACATGTTCATGTTGAGGGGTAGGAACGAGCATCACAGACTTATATAGTTACAATTTTCGTGGAGTAATGGAGACAACGTCACACAATATTACTTCAAACCATCAGGATCATCTAAGTTCCATTTTGTTTCCATCGGAGAAAATAACCTACAGCCATTTGTCATCCCAATTCATCAGTCTTGCAAACTCTTAACACTGGGTTTTGTGTCTAGTCAGTAAAGAGGGTTTATACAATTTTGCTGTGTATTGGAAATTCTCAGATGGAGTAATTGTATTGCAAATTGTTTTCTTACACACACTGAACCCAGTTGTTCATAAAATTTCTTTACTTGAGTATTTTCCAGTTGATGCTAACTTTAAAACTCTCTTTTCATCTCTGGGTGACAAGGTTTTTGGTCTGCCTCCAGCGGTTTTTCTTTTCCATACTAGTCTTTTAACCTTTAAAACATTGTTGATGACTGTTTTAGATCTTCCTATTTTTTTTACAATAGGCTGACAACTCTTTCCTGACAATGCAAAAGATTCAACAACACCGTTTTCATATTCAGTCAGTTTTCTTGCTTTTGGCTTTATTATAAAATTAACAAAACTCTTAATAGAAAATGCCAGAAAAATCACTATACACAAGAATTTTTAATGTGAAAATCAATAATAGTTTTATGTAACATTTCTATAAAAAAAATAGTGGTGTCCTTAAAGTTTTTACATGGACGAAAATAGCGTTTGTTTACTTATTATTTTTTTGCAATAAAAAGCTCGCAGATACATTTTGTTGACTATTATATAAGTATTTCAACTTTATAATCAACATTAAATTTCCATTTCAATTATCTCGTTAAATTTATTTAAATTTTTATAATTGCTTGCTGTCCTTAAAGTTTTTACACACACTGTAAATCCAGATTATTTCAGGCAAGCCAATTAAACTATAATTATTATGATGAATATTAAAAAATATTGAGCTTCTAAAATTGTGCATTTACTATACAGTGGAACCTGCTATACAGATATTTTATGGGATGTTATGGAATATTTGCTAGAAGTAGGCAAATGTAATATAGGAAAAGGAATAAATTTTAATATGGTTTTTTAATGAATACACCATAAACTCCATATCATTATAATATTTTTAGCTTGACTTTTTAACATAATTTCACTGTAATATTAATTATTTTTACATCAATTCATAGAGTATATTTACAATAATAAAGCCATCTATTTTATCACTAATGTAAAATTAATTTTTTTTTAATTACTTATTTCTGATTAATTTGAGAGAAAACAATTAGGTAAATTCTTTCTTATTTATTAATCGCTATGTATTGATCAATTTCTTATGGGTGGATTTATTGCTGTAAGGTCTTTCTTTTTTTAAATAGTTTAGGATATTCATATTATATCGTGACAAAGGTTTTTAAAAAATTTCTGGTTTTCATTACATGAAACATCCTTGCACGTTATAAAATCATCATAACAATCTTAGAAAATAAAACACTAGTGTAAAAACCTGCTAGTAAGAGGAATCCTTACTAGCTGGTTCCTCTGCATAATAATTAACTATTGTCAGGAAGTACTGATGGAATGAGTATTTCCTACTAAAAATTTTTTTTCTCAATATTTCTTGTAGAGGCTATAGCTTTTTAGACCTTAGGCACAAGCCACCTAGGATGATAATAACTTGTTTATAATTTATTAACACTAATTGATTTGATGAAATCCAAAAAAGATAATTTGTTCCTGATAATGGAATTTATGTACTTCCAAGTTTTTTCTAATAAACTACAAAATTCATATTTTAACCTTTTAACAGATTACATCATTTGTACTGAAACTGTAAAAGTCTTGTAACTTTATATTTCAAATTTAATGAACTCATTTTTTTTCCTTATGTGCTTAAATTTTTACAAAATCCTGCTTGCAAAGAAAAAGAAACATTTTTAGATCAGTTTTGCAAAATGAAATCAACAAAATTGCCAAAAATAATCTTAAATATATTATTTGCTTGTTGTAAACAGTTCTATAATGACAAAGATGATTTTATGAAGTTCTGATCAATGGATATGAAGAATTATCTCTTAAAGAACAATTAAATTTATCCATATTGTCAGTTATTTTTAAGGTCCATAAAAAAACTCCTTAAAAACTCCTTATTTTTGATTTCACAAAAAGAGTACAAACCCTGGAAATGCTGGGTAATTTGAATTGTGATTGGAAATTAGAAAATTTTCAAAATAAAATAGGAAATGTAAATCACAAATGTCCACTGTCATCGTTTCTAGAACATGGCTGCTGCAGTTGATGAAATGTCATTAAAAAAATGTGTGCTCTACAATGTGTGTGATGAGAAGGATTTAAAGGGACACAAATAGTGCCTTTCTATTATTGTCACTTTAGTGTTGAAATCTGAATAATAAATACTTTAGAAAATTCATGACTTATTTATATTCTTAGTATTCTCAAAATATATTGCACATATTTGTTTACCTCTTAAGATCTATGTTGAATGTATATCTGTTATTCTGTTCTGAAATAAACAAAAGCAGTACGATCATGTTGTAGCTCTTGATGAATTATTCAGTATTTAAGTATTTTATAATTATGTTTTAGTTTAAAATAATTTTAATATATATCAAAGCTAAATGAGTGCTTATACTGTACATTGCTGTGAAAAATAAAAGGCTGTATTTGTATTAAGTACTTTTTTGGTTATTTTTATTTGAAGTAAGTAGAATGACATTATGACTGTTTATACCTATTATACTGTCACTCATAAAAACAATGTTAACTGCTATAAAGAAAAATGGTCTTCATGTAGTTCCCAGAGGATTTAGATTTGCCATTGTCAGTATCACTCACCAAAAGTCCTGTTTGGATGTAATAAGTGATTTATATGGTGAATGTTTTAAGCAATAAGTTTTTCTGACATAGAAATAATTATATTTGCATTGCTTATTAGTTGTAAAATTCTTCATGTAAACTCTTTTTTTTTTCCTTCTTGTTAGAATAACTTTTTTTTTTTTCCTTCTTGTTAGAATAATTTTTTTTTTTTTGGGGGGGGGGGGAGGAATGAGAAATATACTTAAAAAATTTTTTTCTTAAAAAAAAAAAAATTTACTCTTAAAGCTTTAAAAAATATTTTAAAAATTTAACTGGTACTTGCGTATTATAGCTGAAGCTTTGCGATTTGGCGAAAAAATGGCAATAAAGCGCCAATTATGCTCCCCATCCATGTTGATAGTATTGTTCCCGCCATTCAATCATTTTCGCTGTCTGAACTTTACGTTATAAGTTTCGTTTTGAGCTTTTTCTTTAGAACTTTTTCGGTTATGATAAAAATATGGGATTTGCCTCAAACAGAAGAGGATGCAGTAGCTTTTTACCAGATCTGTGGAATTTTGCCCTGTCAGCGTGTGTGCCAGAACGGTCACAACATGCGTGCTTATTTTGGATCGACCAGTAGCTGGAGATGTAATTTTAAAGATTGCGGGAAAACAGTCGGGATTCGGAAGGGAAACTGGTTCCACGGTTCCCGATTGCCATTCTTAACATCTTTAAGATTCATATATAGCTGATCGCAGAAATTAACCTCAATACAATGAATGGTGCGAACAACAAATGGACATGGCTGATAAAACGACGATTGATTGGAACAATTTTTTGCGTGAAGTTTGTGTCCATGTTTTAAATTCCCGCTCTGTTAAGAAAATTGGCGGACCCTCAAAAATTGTGGAAGTATACGAGGGTCTCTTCACGAAAAGAAAAAGCAACGCAGGTCGAATTTTGCCACAACAGTGGATTTTCGGTGATGTGTGCCGGGAGACGGGAGAGGTTTTTTTGATACAAGTGCCTAACCGCAACGCTTATGTCGGCTATTCGCGACCATGTCGAGGAGGGCAGCACAATATATACAGACTGCTGGAAAGCCTATAAAACGGAAGAACTAGAGAATGCTGGCTTTAGGCACTTTACTGTGAACCACAAATACAATTTCGTCGACCCGATGACCGGTGTGCATACTCAAACGATAGAGAGACTGTGGGGGTCTGCTAAGTGGCGTAACAAACAACATAGGGGGACTGCCCGTCATCATCTAGACTCCTACCTCGCCGAATTCATGTGGCGTGAACACGTAGCGGGAGCAGATAAATTTTCTAGCATTTTATCTGCCATTGCAGAATTCTGGCCCCCAGAAACTGTTATGCATGTGTAAAGACGGCTTTATATTCATATTTGTATTCCATATTTTTGTTTCTTTTAACATCTTCATTTATAATATTTTTGCGTATTTCTATTATGTCTTTAATATGAAATTTTTAATTAGATCTAAAATTATTTATATCGAAATCTTGTTCTTCATCTGCCGATTTTTTCTTACAGTTCCATGCCTTTTCCACATACTTGTACTTTTTTTAACATGCTGCTGCTCAAAATGTTGGTGCATGTTTAATAACTGCTTTCGTATATTTCATACTAGCTGAATACCCGTGCTTCGCCATAGAATACATGAGTGCCATGAATTATGTCATTTGATTCATTTCATTTCAATTAACTTTAGCAGTAAGGTGGTGTCGTTTTTCAGGAGTTCAGCGCATAATTTAACGATAGTGATCCGAGTTTAAATACGGGTTTGGGATATTTCATTTTTATTTTGGGGATTTAAGCCCACTTTATAACCTCCTATAAAGCTCCTTTTAAAAAGGCCTTCTTCTTAAGCACCTAAAGCCTAAGAGGAACCGCCAAGCAAAATTTAAGCTTAGTAGGCCTTACGGTTTCAGGTATACAGTGATCACTGGATTTTATTTTGGGGTATAAGCTCCTTTTAATCCCCTTAAAGTTTAAATATTTTAAAAAGATTTCTTAGTCAACCCGTAGGGTCCAAGAGTAACCTCTATTCAAAAGTTTAGCTTCATAGACCTTATAGTTACAGAAATACAATTATCAGTCAATTAGTGTTTAGTTTTTGGGGTAAAATCTCTTTGAAACCCCATTAAAGTATGAATTGTTCAAAAACATTTCTTAGTCAGCACTTACAGAATCCATCACGCAAAATTTCAGCTTCTTAGGCCTTATGGTTCCAGAGATACAGTGGGTTTTTTAGGGGGAGGGGGCTAAACCCCTTAAAATCCGAACTTTAAAAAGATATTTATAGGTGTGCCCCTAGGGCTTAAGAGGAACCACCATACAAAATTTCAGCTTCCTAGGCCTTATGGTTCCAGAGATACGGTAGGATTTTTTTTGGGGAGGGAGAGGGGGAAAGCCTCTTAAATTTCGAGCGTTTAAAATGATTTATTGGTATGCACATAGAGCTTAAGGGGAACCAGCATAGGAAATTTCAGCTTCCTAGGCCTTGTGGTTCCAGAGATACAGTAGGATTTTTTTGGGGGGGGAGAGGGGCCAAAGCCCCTTAAATTTCGAGCTTTCAAAATGATTTATTGGTATGCACCTAGAGCTTAAGGGGAACCACCATAGGAAATTTCAGCTTCTTAAGCCCTATGATTCCAAAGATACAGTGGGTGTTTTTAGAGGGGGCAAGGGGTTAAGCTATTTTTAACCCCTTTAAAATTTACAGTTTCCAAAAAAGATTTCTTAGAAGGCACCTAGGGATTATGGGGAACCACTATACGAAATTTCAACTTCCTAGGCCCTACGGTTCCAAAGATACATCGGGTGTTTTTAGAGGGGGGCAGGGGGTTAAGCTCTTTTTAACCCCCTTAAAATTTACAGTTTCCAAAAAAAGATTTCTTAGAAGGCACCTAGGGATTATGGGGAACCACTATACGAAATTTCAGCTTCTTAGGCCGTATGGTTCCAAAGATACAGTGGGTGTTTTTAGAGGGGGCAGGTGGTTATGCTCTTTTTAACCCCCTTAAAATTTGTATTTAATTGAAAACAATTCTTATTGGGCACGTAGAGCTTGGGAGTAACCACGTTTTCCACACATTTGTATCATTTTAAGATGCTTCTGCTCGAAATGTTGTTTATAATTTCCGGGCAGGAAATATGTTGCCACTGTGAAGTTAGGTGTTGGCGATCAGATATTATGCCAAGGGTAAAAGGCTGCCAAGCTTCAACTATAATACGTAAGTACCGTTTAAATTAAAAGTGAAATTTATAAAATTAAATTCTATATTCAAGTTCTACGATTCTTGTAAATAAAATAATAATAACTGTAAAACGTTTCGAAGTACTCGCACCGTTCGCGAAGAATGAAAAAAATAAAATAATTCTCAATGTTATGCCACAATATGACGTAAGCAGGAACATCGTGAATGACAAATTACACATATCGAGAAATATTCGCGATTATTCGCCAAATGTTACTCCCCATACCCTACGAATTTCATCTATTGGAGAAACGCACGCGCATCTTCTGATTACAGAAAACGATGCATTTTGTACATAAACGATGACCCCTTAAGCTTACCTACTAGTACTTCAATGAACGGCGTTTCAGATTTGCAAGTCCTTGCGCATGCGCAGTTTCCCCGCATAGTCTGGAATCGAATTGCGCATGCGCGCATAGACTGGAATTGAGACGCACGTGAGTGCGGTAATTTTTGATTTGACAGTTTGTCGCTTGTTTTGTATAGTGCACGTGTTGTTGTGTTAGCACTGAGGGATAAAATCTTTTAGTCAGTAAGACTCACTCTGTACAAATTCGAGTTGTTACTACTTGTCTTTCGCTGTAAATTCACTTAATTTACTCATTATTTTATATATTTTTGTGAATAAATAAAATTATGCGCAATGGCTCCAGCCACTTGGTATCGGTCATCTCTGACAGAAGCCCGGAGAAAACTTCCAATTTTCCGATGTAAAAGAGAAATCTTAGAATCTGTTCAAAATGATAAAACTGTCATATTCCTGGGTGAAACTGCAAATGGGAAAACAACACAAATTCCTCAGGTATGTCACGTTTACGATATTTGTATTTCAAAATTTCAAATTATATTGTTATGGTTTTTTTTTTCTTTGCACATGTATTATATTTTACCTCATTTTTATCTACAGTATTTACTTGAAGGTGGATTTGCAACGAAGGGATGCATTGCTGTTACTCAAGTAATTATTTAATATTAATATGCTTTTATTTATTTATTTTTTTTGTATTGATTACAAAAAGTTTTTTAAATTTTTTGTTGAAAGATGCTTATTACCATGACAGGTCAGAAAGGAATGAATTAATATCTGTTCTAACTTAATTACCTTATTGTTTTAACTGAATGATATATATATATCCTCAAAATAAGTGATGATTTACTATATGTTTTAGCCTCGTCGAGTAGCAGCTATAACTATTGCAAAACGTGTTGCTGAAGAAGTTGGAACAGAACTCGGTGGCAAAGTATGTATTAGTTTTTCATAGTTAAAATAATTTATTTATTAAAGCTGACTGTATGAAAAAAGAATTGGTTAATAAGAACAACATGGTACCGTACTTGATATGGTCACCAACCTTTGGAGATAAGGCACTAATGTAGCATTACAAATTGAAGAACCATGTGATGAAAATTAACAATAATCAATTTAATGCTTTTTCTGCCAAACCTAGAAATTAAACTCTTAACATGCTAAACTGTTGGTGCAAAAAATGGCTTGGCAGGAAGCCGTATCACGCTCTTCATATTTACTAAAGAATTTGTCATAGCTGATTGTAAGCATAATCCTGTTAAAAGCTGTTATAAGTCTTAATTTTTGTTTATAACTACAATTTGAATTTCTTATCTTGTCATAGCTTTTAATATTTTACTCATGAAGAGTTAAAATCACTTAAAATGTATTTGAACTGCTAAGATCTGTCATTTAGAATGCATTTATAGCAGTTATGCTGAAATGTAAAATATCTTACTACAAACAAAAGAGAAATTGGTTGGATTTAACATGTATTTGAAAAATGTTTCCATATCAAAATATGGAAGATTTGAAGACTAGCCAAATGTATGGGTATAATAATAAACATAATATCAATGTTAATAAAATAAAAAATATTTAATTCCCTTTAGCATTCAGATTTTAAATCTGATGGGAACAAGTTCTGTTTTTATATATTAAAGATATGAAATTTAATTTCTATAATTCAGGGAAATTTATGTACAGTAGTTAATATATATAGAAGAATTAATATGAACACAAACCTTTGTATAATACAAATTAGACCGGTAAGAAAACATAAATATATCATACAAAAGAAATGGTACTTTGTAATATGATCAGATTTTGTAGAAATTTTAATATTCCGCAAATTGTATAGCATGTTGACATCTTGCATATTCTAAAATCAATAACTCACGAAAAGGTCTTTTTTTTAATAAAATACTTAGGGATTGAATAAAATTTTACTATGCAAAACCATACAGAATGTAATGGCATGTGCACCTGACAGCTTATTGTAACATTCGATACAGTGGAGCTCTTATTTACAAATGTAAGCAGTCCCATGAGCATTGCTTGTTGTTATGTTTGTTTAACTAGATCAGTTTTTTTAATTTAACTGTTTGTTACTTTATTACTGTATAGGTAAATTACTTTTCTTCTGCTCTGACGCTGGTTTGAGGGTAAAGCAAAATATTAAAGTAGAAGTTTACTATCTATAATATTAGTGGCTAAAACTGTATGACTACTTAATGAAATTATATCAGTTTTAATATGGGGAATAATAGTGTTTATAAATTGAATAAAATATATATTGCTTAATACGTAATGAGTACGGTTTACTAAATGAAGTTAATTTTATGAATATACAGTTGAAATAATGTGTATTGATGTGAAGAACGGTGGTGCGGCACTATTGCACTCGACTGGCGTGCTCAAGGTCCAAGGATCTGAGCCAGCTCAGGATTGTGTGTGAAAGTAGGTGATAATAAAAAAAGAAAATTTATTATAAATTAGTATTTGATTAGAATGAAATGTTTGAGTTGTAAATGTTTAGTATCTGTTTATGTTTGTATGTGTAATATTTCTCTGCGTATTAATAGGTATATTAATATTGTCTGTATAAGTGTATTTGGTATATTTATTTGTGCATCATATAGGGCGCTATATGTGAATAAATATTGTTTAATGAGTTATATAATTAAATAACTACTGTAATTTTAAGTATATGCAGTTGCAATTGTATGTATTGTTGCATAAGCTTGAGTAAAATATATGTACCTGTAATCTAAAAGTTCTAATAGAGAACTATTTAGTAATTAAATAAGGACGAAGCTTGAACAGAGCACAGGAACTGCAACTAGTATTTGTAAATTCAGAATTGAAAATCCTAATTAAGGTTATTGTTTAGCATAGTGTTTTATTTTTGTTTTGAGGCCCGCAGTTTGGTTTTATTTTTCACTTTCTTTTTCTGGTTTACTGTTTGGTTTTTTCTTGTTATGGTTTGGTCCACATTTCCGATCCTGCGGGTCTTAGAATGAAGGATTGTATTGAGGCGGCCCGTCTTCAGAAAAAAACTCTGTATGGCTAACACCGGGACGGTTAAAGTTTTGTATTTTTCTTCTGCAGTCAAGTAAAAATGTTTTAAAGTAAATTATGTATTTATAAAATATCTTTCCAGGTTGGTTACAGTGTCAGATTTGAAAACGTCACTTCTTCAGCTACAAAAATTAAGGTAAATATTTTCATTTATTATTTATGCTGTTTAAAAATGTTCATTTTGGTATTGTGATTTGAAGAATAAGAATTAACATTGTATTTCTTGATTTAGTATCTCACCGATGGAGTGCTTTTAAGAGAAGCTATTTCAGATCCATTATTGTCAGAGTAAGTAATTTTGTAACTTTTCTGTTAGTGTGATATGCATAATCAAGTATTTGTGGCATTATATAAACTTAAACTGTTTCAGAAGTATTTTGTAAACAAACATGTGAGAAATATGTAATTTTAGTTAAACACATCTTTCATTTCTGTGATTTTGTATGCAATCTGCCTAATGTTTTGCAAAAGCTCTGTTCCCAAATACACTGCTGGCCACCCAAATTGCAACAACAAAAAAGACAAGAGATATCACAACAAAATTTATTTTGTAGATAACATGTTGACCAAGTATCAAATGATTAAATTTATAGACTTCTGTGAAGTGTGGTTCCTGCCAAAATCAGTAGCCAGAGTAGCCGCCGTTGTTGGAGATCACCGCTGCCACACGCCTCGGCATTGATTCAAAGAGACTTTGGATGAGTTCTTGGGGTACAGCAGACCAAGCAGCTTCCACACGTTGCCGAAGTTGATCTGCTGTGGCAGCTGGGGATGGAATCTGGGTCAATCGTAGAGCAACCATGGACCACATGTTTTCTATCGGCGAAAGATCCGGAGAGCGAGGTGGCTAGGGAAGCAATTCAATCTGGCGATTGACGAAGAACCGTTGGACAATGCGTGCCACGTGTGGTCGCGCATTATCCTGTTGAAATATGGCTGTGGGAAAGCCCTGAAGGTAAGGAAGGACAACTGGCTCCAACACCTCGGAGATGTAGCGCTTGTTAGGATGTTGGCCGGTAAGGCCAAAACTAACTGTGCATCACGACAAAACATAAGATGCCGATGGCTTTGCACAATAGCTTAAGATTGCAGAGTCGTTCTAAATAGCAGATGGAAGCCCGCCAGTAAATTAAAAGGGAAACAGATAAAACTTTCACCTAGAAGCATGCACTTGTGTGTGAGTTGGAACTTAGTAAAAACGACAATAGTTAAATATAAACACTGCACATTTATTCAACGAAAAAAACACGGAAATATATTTACAAAACATTAACAAAAAGTTTATGCATTTTAATATACTTTAGCTTAAGTATTATGGCTTGTTTCTTAAAATCATACACTTATAAATATATATAGCTTGAGCTAGAGGCGAGAAAAGTTTAAAAAACAATTTACCGGTTTCATCCGGGAAAAGGGAAAATGTCGATATCGGTGTTAAACTGGTTTTCTCTAAGTCGGGCTTGCTGGACAAATGACGGCTTTTAAAACGGAGCTTCGGGCATACTGTTACATGAGGTGTAACTGCCTTCCTCTAAAAATAAAAAATGGGTGTAGCAAAGCTCAGGTGAGTACGGGAAATGAAGACCAGGCGAATGAGCATCTAACTCCTTTTATTTAAAATCGTTTAAAACTGGAGACAAGATTTGTTGCCTTTAACAAAATTTAACAGGCGCGTCCGTAGCTCCGGCACGTCGTCGAACTGCTCTGCTCTGGTCTGGCTGGAAAGCTGAAACACTCATTCCATTTATACTATGAGTCGCTCCCACGGAGCATGCGCCGCAGGTTACGCGTGCCCAGAAAAACGCATGCATAATTAATGACGTTTAACCCCGCGGCGATTGCTTCGGGAAAGATTCGCAGATACGAGAACGCACGGTAAACAAAATAACCAATGCCGCCGCTATTGCTAACATCGGCCCCCCTTCTCGTTTCTGCGAACCGCTCTTGTGGCGAAAGCCCTAATGGATGTTTATACACTTACGCTTTACAGACATTTTCACTGGAACATACGCTGATAACATGAAAAAGACATTTCAATTAAAGTAATGAGATTCCAATTACATTTTGGAATGAACACACTTGCTAATATTTTGGTATAAACACGCTTTCCAATTACATTATAGAATAGACACATTTGCTACTATTTTAGTATAAACACGCTTTCAAATTACATTATAGAATAAACATTTGCTACTATTTTAGTATAAACACGCTTTCCAATTACATTATAGAATAAACATTTGCTACTATTTTACTATAAACACGCTTTCCAATTACATTATAGAATAAACATTTGCTACTATTTTAGTATAAACACGCTTTCCAATTACATTATAGCATAAACATTTGCTACTATTTTAGTATAAACACGCTTTCGTATTACATTACAGAATAAACGTGAAACTATACTTAATACATATGAAGACTAAATCCAATATGTACACACTTGTTCAGAAATTTTCTATTCTAATATTTGTATAAATACATTCTAATTCTAATATTTGTAAAATGCATTCTAATATTTGTAAAAAAAAACGCTATTCATAAACTTCATGATTTTTTAGCAAGAAATTTTAACCTTTTAAAATATAATCATTATACAAGTATAAAGGCGAGCAAGACGCACCTAAAAATATATATATTTACAAAGCGAATATAGCTTCTGGTTAGTCAGAGTAGCAAAAAAAAAAAAAATAAGACTTTCTATTTTAAATTTTGGGATTCGAAACTTTCGTCCCTTGCGACGAAGAACACTTCGACAAGCGATTTTTAATATCCCTATGGTATAACTTTACCTTTTAATCCGATGACTAACTTTCGGCACATCTAGTATAAGTGTGTTAACAAAATATCAGTACATTTCAGCACGACATAAATCTCACAAACAAACTTAAAACGGGAACATTTAAAGAATGAAAAAAAAAACTACTAGATAAACAGTTCGTTTACAAATTTTTGAAGACCTTCCTTAGTTAAAGGCTTCGTCAGCACATCTGCATAATTGCTTTTGCTGGTACAAAACTTAAGCTGAAAAGTTTTTTCGTTTACCAGGTTTCTGATGAAATGGAACTTCACGTCTATATGTTTAGAACGTGAGTTTTCTATAGGCGAATTCGAGAAGTTAATCGCTGCCTGGTTGTCACAAAAAAGTTCACTTGAATTAATATCAGGGATTTCTAAGCCGATTTCTTTGCATTCTTTTAAAATGCGATAGATCCACATTAGTTCTTTCGAGGATTCTGTTAAAGAGATGAATTCTGCTTCCATTGTAGACAAAGTTACCGATTTATGTTTGAAAGTTCGCCAGGAGACAGGAACCTTATCAAAAAACAAAATCGTTCCGCCTACAGATACTCTGTCATCTCTATTTGACGCAAAATCTGAGTCACTGTAACATCTGATATTTAATTCATCTATATTTGCCAAATTCAACTTTAAACTCTTTGTGGCATGTACGTACCCTAACAACTTTAGAACGCAGTTCCAATGTACTAACCCAGGGTTCTCTTGAAACTGGGACA
Organism: Dolomedes plantarius; assembly: GCA_907164885.2. Taxonomy (NCBI): domain Eukaryota; kingdom Metazoa; phylum Arthropoda; class Arachnida; order Araneae; family Dolomedidae; genus Dolomedes; species Dolomedes plantarius. The sequence continues at coordinate 27,821,171 of OU015495.1, read as the reverse complement.
GGATGTTTACAGCATAGCTGATATCGGGGCGAGTCCTCCCCGCTAAAAATGCTAAACATCCAACTACATTTCGATACGGTAATCGTTCCGTTTCTTCCATTTCGGCGTGCGTTTTAGGACAGTCTATCTTTGAAAGGAGAGTTCCCTTACTTATGGGTAATGATGTTATCGGAATTTTATAGTTCTTATAAGTATCGTAAACTTTATCAATATAACCTTCTTGGTGTATATATATTTTCCCGTCCTTTTCTAGAAATTCAATGCCTAGTAATTTTCGGGTTTTTCCCAGCACTTTCAAATCAAATTTTTCTTTTAAAAGCTTAATTACTTCCCTTATGTGAAGGTCTGATTTACCGAATAAAACGATATCATCTACATAAAGGAGTAGTAGAACACGTTTTTCAAAGATGTACGTGCAATTGCACCAGTCTAGCTTTTCGAAGTTTAGATCTTGTAAAACAGTGTGGATTTCATTAAACCACTCTCGCCCACTTTGGTGTAGGCCGTAAAGAGCTTTGCGTAACAAGCAAACATGATTGGGGTAAGTTTCGTCTTTAAATCCATGTGGCTGATACATGTAAATCCTTTCATTAAGGTCAGCGTACAGGTATGCAGATTTTATATCTAGCTGGCAATGTGTCCAGCCAAGTAAGCATACTAATAATGCAAACCACATTCTTATTAGGGTGAAACTTATAACGGGGCTGTAAACTTCATCATAAGTCTCCCCTTTACGCTGCCTGAAACCCTGGGCTACTAAACGCGCTTTGTAACGCATAATCTCATTTTTGTCATTCCGTTTTAGTGTATACGCCCAAGTACTTCCCAGTATTTTCGTATCTTTGGGTTTCGGGATTAATTCCCATACTTTTCTATCTTTCATGACCTTCATCTCCTCCCCCATTGCTTCTTCCCACTCTTTCTTTTGGGGAGATTTCAAAACATCCCTGTAATTTCTAGGTATCTTTACCTCTACATGAAAAGCCGATAACAGACTGCTGCTTGCATTTTCATTTCCTACAGGGCCAGTATAGTAATCTGTGGTTCTAAAATTGAAGAAATCTTCCTCATAATTTATATTATTATCCTTACAATATTTTTGGGCATCTTTAGGTGAACGAAGTCTTACACTTGTTCCGTTGATTCGGTAATAAATGTCAGTTTTCGAACCATCTCTACGCAATATGGCTTCTCTCATCCATTTAATTTGATTACATGGGATTCGACCAGGGTTCTTTGTCCCTTTGTCTTTCACCCTATGTTTACCACTATCAGCTTTTTCTTGGGTTATTTGTTCACTAATTTCTGCTTTTTCTTGGGTTGGTTCACTAATTTCTGCCTTTTCCGGGGTTGTTTCACTTTCTGAATCTGAATCCTCAATTTCTTCAGGAATTATTCTAATATTTTGATTTAACTCGGGGTTTTGTACGTTTTCTATCTCCCCCACATCTTCTTTAAACGAAACATTTAGAGTTTCTAGGACATTGTGACTTTCAGGGATCCATATTCTATATCCCTTAGTTTTTGTAGCGTAGCCAACCATAATCCCCTTTTTAGCCCGCATTTGAAGCTTATTCCTTAATTGCTTAGGCATCCTGATGTAGGCTGTGCAGCCAAAAACCTTTAAATGAGTGACCGACGGTTTCCGACCACCATATAACTCGAAAGGGGTTTTTAATTGCTTTGAATGCACTACTCTGTTCCATACATAGGTAAAACAGAGCAACGCTTCAGCCCAAAACGCATCGCTCAAATTACTACTTTTGAGCATTGCTTTTACAGCATCTAACGCCGTATAATTGAAACGCTCACTTACGCCATTTTGCTGGGGGGTATAAATGTTCGTCCTCTCTGATACGATTCCCTGATCTTCTAAATATTTTTCGAATTCCTTATGGCAGAATTCCATGCCATTATCTGTGCGTACACGCAAAATTTTCTTATTAAGTAATCTTTCAGAACGCGCTTGAAATTTTTTAAAAAGTTCAAAAACCTCAGACTTCTGCCTCATCGGGTACACCGTAACCTTTTTGGACATGTCGTCCGTGATAGACAGGAAATATCTCTTTCCCCCTAAGGATACGTTTGGGAGTGGTCCACACACGTCCATGTGTATTAACTCCAGGGGTTTTCGTGAATACGTTTTTGATGAAGATTTAAAAGAAATACTCCTCGACTTTGCTAACTTGCAATCTTCACAATCGCTTTTCCCGAGAGTTAGTTTGGGCAATCCTTTTACGCACTCTTTACTACTAGTATTTACAATATACTGATTGTTGATATGGCAATAACGCCTATGCCATAATTCTAATCCCTTTTTCTGCGAAATAGTTAAGTTAACATTTTCTATTTGTTTTTTCAAATATTGGGGACTGAAATAATATAATCCATTACGCCTTTGGGCGAAAAATAGCTTCTCCCCGTCTTTGTCGAAAACTTCTATTTTCCCGTTCGCTCCTATAAACTTTCCTCCTAGTTTTTCCCAGGCAGGTCCCGAAAATAGATTTCGTCTTAATTTCGAAGAGTACATTACATTATGCAAAATAACCTCTTTCTTTTCCCCTTCTGTTTGAAAATACATTTTTACTGTACCCTCTCCTTCAATACTGCCTTTAACATCACCAATTGCTAGTGATAAGTTAGTATTATTAACTCTCTTAAAGTCAGTAAATAACGCTCTATTATTACTGAAATGACTAGACGCGGCGGTATCAAAAATCCACGAACACTTTTCTGCTTGTATATCTTCGGTAATATTAGCTTCAGTAATAAAATTTGCCTTTCTGTTGGGAGTTTCCTTCTCAATTTTTTCTCTTTTAAATTTAAATTTAACTCTGCAATCTTTTATGAGGTGGCCAGGCCTGCCGCACCTATAACAAGGGCCTACTTTCCTTCCCTTAGGGGATTTATCTCGAGTGGTTTCACTCTTAACTTTAGGTTTTACCTTTTTAGGCGCCTCTAACTTTGCTTTATAAGCAGAGTTCTCAGTTTTTTCGAAATCACGCTTACTTTGCTTAAGCCTACGTTCTTCGACTAAGAGTTCATCTAGAACTTTACTAAAAGTAAATTCCTCATCGGACCAACGATAAATAGATTGCACAATACCTGTAAAATCCCGCGGCAAGTGGCGTATCAACTGGAATGCTTGAAAGATCATTTCCAGCGGCCGTCCGGCTTCTGACAACTGCAAAATAATTTTCTTGAGGCGAGCGGCATAAAGGCCTATCTCTTCTCCCTCTTGATAATGCTCTTCAAAAAAATCATCCAATAATTCAATGACTCGACATCTTGTGTCTGGTCTGAAGTGATCCTTCAACTTCTTCCAAGCTTCTTTACCGTCAGTAATCTCAGCCAGTAAGTCTTGATACTCCTCCTCCACATTCAAGTAGATAGTCGTGAACGCTTTATCTTTACGCATCTCATACTCACGGGTTTGTTTAGACGTCGCCCCCTCCTCTAGAGCAGGTTCGGTCCCCAAGATGAATTTCCAGCACCCTCGGTCCATAAGAACTACTTTCATTTGTTCGGACCATTTCGAATAGTTGTTACTATTCAGCTTCTTTATCGTCGATTCCATGACCCCCCGTCGCTGAGCTCTGATAGATTCTTGCTGCTTCAAACCTTGGCCGGTTGCCAAACGGCTTTAATTTTCAAGTCAGTGGATCGGCTTTACTATATTACTTGACGCTGGTCCTCGTGTCTCACCATTGCTTTAAATAAGGGAAGGGCATAACTGGGCCCATAACCATCTGTTACATGAGGTGTAACTGCCTTCCTCTAAAAATAAAAAATGGGTGTAGCAAAGCTCAGGTGAGTACGGGAAATGAAGACCAGGCGAATGAGCATCTAACTCCTTTTATTTAAAATCGTTTAAAACTGGAGACAAGATTTGTTGCCTTTAACAAAATTTAACAGGCGCGTCCGTAGCTCCGGCACGTCGTCGAACTGCTCTGCTCTGGTCTGGCTGGAAAGCTGAAACACTCATTCCATTTATACTATGAGTCGCTCCCACGGAGCATGCGCCGCAGGTTACGCGTGCCCAGAAAAACGCATGCATAATTAATGACGTTTAACCCCGCGGCGATTGCTTCGGGAAAGATTCGCAGATACGAGAACGCACGGTAAACAAAATAACCAATGCCGCCGCTATTGCTAACACATACTAGGGTTGACTGTCGGTTGGGTGACCAGCATCAGTTGCTCCCGCCAGCGGTGAAGGAACGAAGTACGGCTTGGCTAAACTCCGCTACCGGTGACGCGTGGCCTTTCCAATTGACTTATGCTCGATGACCGTTAACCGCCATAGTTGGTTAACACGTTGTTGCTTAGCTAAGGTAATGCAACCAAACAAGGATACGCACCAGCATGCACACCTCTATGTATCGTATATATCGCACCATACAGCACATATCACCTATCTTGCGCCTATAGCACTAACACCATCCAACTTCTAACATACCTGGTATTACTGGCTTATATATAGCTATGCGTCGCCTCTGCGCCCTCTGGTGTCGGCAGTGAGCTGCCGGAATATGCAAATTATGCATCGCCGGCACGGTTACGACCATCACTACTGATTAAAAGGTAGTGACGTCATTCCACCTGCTCTTGCTAGCTCTGACGTCAGTCGTTGTTATAACGCAATTAACGAGGCGCTATCGTTCGACGGCTTGCTGAGTAAATAGGAGAGGACTGTGAAAAAAAACTGTTTTTCCTAACAGCGCTGGCTGTTTAAAGTACCGGCAATGCGTACTAGAGGTGTGCAAGAGTGATATCCAATACCGCCCCATACCATAATACCCGGTGCAGGACCAGTGTGGCGGTGCATAACGCAGCTGTTCAGCATCCTCTCTCCACGGTGTCTCCAGACTCGAATGCGACCATCGTGGTGTTGCAGACAGAAGCGTGACTCGTCAGTAAAGACAATTTCATTCCATTCTGCCGTCCACATCCTTCTGTCACCGCACCATTGGCAGCGGAGACGTCTGTGGTTCTGCGTCAAGGGTAGACAAAGCAATGGACGTCTTGCGGACAGACCACTCTGCTGTAAACAGCGTCGAATGGTACGCGCAGACACTAGATGATGCGTTACAGACTGCATGTGCTGTGCTATGGTTCGTGATGTGACTGAACAATCCGTCACTGCCATGCGCACAATTTGCCTGTCATCACTTGAAGTGGTGCGCTGAGGTGGATGCGATCGAACACGCCGGTCCGTCGTACCCTCCTGCATCCAACGATCACATATCCACATTACAGTTCTTTGGTTTCGCCCAACACAACTACCGATTTCCCTGAAAGATAATCCATAATCTCGGTAGGCCACTATCCTTCCTCTGTGGAACTCGGATACCTGATCAAAAGATGATCGATGTTTTCGACGAGGCATAATTGATCGTTTTTTTTTAAAAACCACGAGAAAAACACAATTGCCGAACTTGAAATCGTCGAAATCTCCAAGCCTTAAATAGCGCTTTGAAGTGGCGCCACAGGCGTGCGTGATGTGCGTCTGCACTGAAATTCTAATCATTTGCATATCTCACCTCCGCTAATGCATGTTGTAAATTTCATGTTATTTGCATGTTTCCTTCAGGGTGTTGCATTTACAGTGGCCAGCAGTGTATAATCAAGGATCTTATATTAACTCACTGTGGGATTCAGGGTTGTTATAGAAAAAGGAAATTTGCTGGCTTTTCATACTTATTTTGGCTGGCTTTTCATACTTATTTGTACCAATTTTGGCAAAATTTTGTTCCAAATGCCATTTTCATTAACTTTAACACTGCAGACATACATGGGAAATGTAAATTGCGGAAAATTTTGGAGAAACGGGACTGTACGGTATTTTTGAAAGAGTATCGGTAAAACAGGATGAAAAAGAAAAAAAAAGATTGCAAAGTTTAGAATCTAACTCTAAGACACCATTGAAAAAAAAAAAGTTTTTTTTATTATAAAGATTACATGATTATCTTTAAATACCCATGCAAGAACTTCTTTTTTATTTTCTTTTAATTTTATATGAAAAAATTCTTTTGTTTAAAAAATTAGATATTTTCTGTTAAGTTACAGCAATGAATAAAATAACAATAATAAATAAATTGCTCATATACATTTTAATGATACATTTGAACTCATATTTAAATTTGTTACTTAGAAAGTCCACAATTAGAATATTAAAATATGATTTAACTATCAGTAGTTATAAGATTTAAGTTAGATATAAAAGTTTTATGCTTGTTCTTAGTAAAAAACTCAAAGTATTGTAAAGGGAAAGTGTACATAAGAGAGACAGTGAAAAGTAAATCAATTTTTTTTTTCTTTCTTTTAAAATTGTTCATTGCTTTGTTTTTGAATCTATAAACAATGTTAAATATATTTCAGTTGATTTTGTTTCAGATTTTTGTATTCTTACCAACTATAGGCTATTGGAAAACTTAAATATATGGATCAAATCTTATCACAGATTTTGGGGGGGACTGGAATGAGATGCAATTGAAATTGACTTTAAAAAATTATCAACATTTTTGTAGCTGGGAATATTTGTCACATGTTATGCTGTTGAAATTGTTGGCGCTCCTGCGCGATCACTGGGTACCGTCTTCCCGCCAACCCTTGGCGACTGTTAGTCCTATGGAGCACCAGTGAATAAGGTCGTAAAAAAGACCTCTCCGTATAATAAATAAAGGACTATGGTGTCCATTGAAAAAGTCTAGTGCGTTTCTATAACTAGTGAATCAATTAATATAGTTGCCTCTAGATTAAGATTATAAGAAATTATTACGAAACAAAAAACAAAGGAAAATCTACAGTCCACAACGAGAAAGTATCGATCAGAAATAAGATTGATCTGTTAAAATAATGTTTGAGTAATGAAAACATACTTGCATATTAATAACAGAAGCTTTAATTCCTTTATTAACAATATTAGATTTTTTTTATAAAGTTATGATCATGGGTATGTTATTAACTTTGAAATAGAGTAATAGCAAATATGTGTTAAATATAAATATGAAATACATAAAAGGTGTGTTTAAAATGTTTTAATTATATTTCAATATTTCTGCCCTTGATAAATTTATTTTATGTGTAATATAATATAAATTATAGAAATAGCTGATCAATTAAAAACAGATAAGTGTTAAAAATCATTTAAGTTGAACTTCTGTCATATCATTTTGAAATTAAATTTAAATCTTCATTTTTTGTTTTAGCTTAAAAATATCTAGTAATAGTACACTTATAAAAATTGTTTTAACGTTTACAAAATTGGTTTACCTTTTCTGGATAGTATACAGCACACTAAAAATTTTAATTGTCATATTTTCATTTTATCAAAATTTTTTTATTCAACCCAATATGTTTGTTTTTTTAATCATGTAAACTCTTTGATTCAAATCTTAAATGATCCCATATTCTTGATTTTTATTTTTAGTTATTCTGTTGTGATCTTGGATGAAGCTCATGAAAGGACCCTAAATAGTGATATCCTTTTTGGTATCATTAAGTTAGCTCAAAAACTGCGTGAAAATGCAAAACAGTTGCCTTTGAAGGTTTTCTTTTACTTTTAGATTCTTAAACTTCATTTGTTGCATTTTATTGTTGTTGAATTATTTAAATAATATTTTTAGCATTGTTACTTAACATTAAAAAACATTTTTTTCCTTTTCAATGTCAAATATGAAATGACTTTATTTTTAGCCAGAATTTATTCCTTTCATTGTATTGCTAATGATCCCATTAGTTCAAACTGCAACTGAATTTTATGATGATGCATGTGATTTTTCATTTATTGCCCTCTTCTATAGGGCAATAGTAATAGTAGCCATATAGTGTTTGGTCTTATAATTATCTAAATTTTTCATTGTAGTTCATGTTGCAAACTTGTAATACCTTCCATTATGTTGGTGTTATGGGAATAAATTCTGTCTTCAGTAAGTTTTTAGTGATTCTGTATTAGTATTGCTGTCTCTGTCAGCTTAGCAGTTGTGTATCAAGTTGATAAGCCCACAATGATAGTGAAATCTAGGTCCACGACTCTTGCATGTGCTGGATATACATCTTTTATTGCATTTAGTGACTCATTCTGTAAGGGTGTGATTTATGCATATTTTTATGATCCCTAATCTCATTTGTTTGTCCTTGTTTAATATAGTAATTTTGTTGTCTTTTTTTAAATTAAAAACTGTCAATTTATTATGTTATTTTGACTCCATTTTTAATTAGTTTACATATACTAGAAGCTGTATACTGATAGCTTGATTCTTTTATTGCAGGTTATTGTTACATCTGCCACATTGGATTTTAAGCAGTTTGCAGAATATTTTGATGATGCTCCTGTGTATTTCATCGCTGGTCGGGAATTTAGCATTACGGTGAGATACTTTCTGAAATTACATAATGCTCTTCATAAAATCATATTCACTGTGTTTAGAATGTAAATGATAGAACTCTTTTGACCCCCCCCCACCCAAGTCTGAAAAACAGAAGTTTATTCGAGTCCTTGCAGATATCATTTATTCTTATAAAATCATTTTTTGTAATAATACTCTTCTAATTCTATCATAGTATTTTCAATAATTTTTCTTCCTTATTTACATTCTTTATAGCATTATTTATATCAGAAAGAAGTATCTGATTCTATTTGAAATTTTTCTTTTTGCCCATTTTATTTTAGGTTTTTTCCATAATGTTTATATCAAATGCTAATACTGATCATTTTCAATTTTCATAGATAATGAACGCTGAAAAAGAACAAGATGACTATGTTCATGCAGCTCTAGTTACAGTTTTCCAAATTCATCAGAAGGAAGAGAAGGGGTTAGTAAACTTGTCTTTGGATATTTAAATTTTTTTTGCATTGCTTCAAGCTTAATGATTTTAGTAGTGAAGCTTTAAAGAGTTGTTATACTTTGAGGTTTTTAAAGCTAGGCTGTAATAGATGACTTTTTTGTACAAATTGGGCATTTCATCTGCACTCATTAAACATCTGTAGACTGTTTATTCTTACCTTACTTTCGGTTCTTAATACAATGTTGTAAAGAGGAGGTAGTGTACACAGGGTTGCTTTTACCACTACACAAAATAGGCACATGCCTAGGGCCTGTTGAATAGAGGCCCCACACAGAAGTATTTATCATTACTGCATGAAATTAATAAATCCACTTGCTTCTTAATTTAATTGAAAGCATATACCAATGATAATGCTTATCGGAATGCTGATGTCATATTTGGTCGGCATCCTGTGTCGATATATTGATGACAAGGGAAAATATATGCGACAGCTCAACTGTGGACTTTGCATAACCATACATTATTTTTCATGAACCACTTGTACAATGTGAGTAGAGGTGAAATAAAATTATATCCTTCTTTCCCAATGTGAGAATAACTTTAAGATTATTTTTACCATTGCCAACGAGGAATGCTGATGGAGAGCGTTAATTTTCTGTATTGAAACATATCAAAAACATTCCTTACACAGTACTCTTTTGGAACAAAAACTTGATGCACTAGCAATACTGTACTTAGAAAAGGATATTTTAAAGACTCTTTGCAGTGAGGGTATTATAAGTAAGTTTACCAATGTCAAAATTAGAAAACAAATATTTCAAATTTCTTAATAATTTTTTTTTCATTTTGTATTTTTTTTTTGTTATCTCAAACTACTAATATAAACACACACACTTTTTTTTTTCTCCAAATATCACCCTTATTCTGGTTTATATAGGAGGGGCCCTGATTTTCATTGGTATGCCCAGGATCCTAAAAGCTGTAGATGTGATCAAAGTCATATATGTACCAAAGGAAACTTATGTGCTTTTTGCTGTAAGTATAATTTAGATTTTCAGCAAAAGCAAATATCAATTGCAAAAACTGTTTTTTGATCAGATTTTGTCTACTGTTTGAGATTTTGTCTACTGTTTGTCTACTACTTTGATCATTTAATAATTCTGATCTATTTCTAAAGCTATGTCCATACTTGTGCGCTTTCTCTTTCAACATGACGCACGGAGAGAGGAATGTGAGGCATCTGTCACCACCTGCAAATTCCAGGACAGTGCATGTGTTATCGCAAGCATATCCAACCCAAGTGGATTTTCGTGCATCGTTCCATGCGTTTTTCTATTCTGCAAGGCAGTTTTCTTAAATCCTTTGTGACATACACGATTCCAAATGTATGTGAAGCAGAGCACTGCTTCATCCCAAAATTTTTTTTGAATTCCTCTATCTTTTAGTAATGACCTCACACCACCTAGGGCTGTTAAATTGTAACACTCACTAGTACCGTTCTGTATACTTGGTAGGTTTTAGGAAATATAAATTTTCCTTTTTACAAAACACATCTCACTCCAATCTGCATTATAAATCCTAATTTTCCCTTCTGAACCTACAAAATGATTACCGCCTTTCTCAAACTTTGATCTGGACAGTAAATTCCGCCTGAACAGCTTTCCAGAGTCCTGTAAGGGTTTTGGGACGACGTTTGGATAATGCAGATTTTAAAAGTCCGAAAGCACAAAAATCCATAGGTGATACATCGGGAGATTTAGTAGGGATATCAGTGAAGGGTATGGCCTTGATACCAGTTTTTTTGTTCCATTTCTTTTAGGAAATTTACAGTGGATTTTGATGTGTGACTGCTAGCTTTGTCCTGATGGAGTGTCACAGATTGATGGCACTGTGGGTAAAGCGATGGTATTTCATTCAGAAAAATTGGCGATAAAATATATTCCTGATAGTATTTGGAGTTAATCTTGACATTTTTTTCCACTCTCTTTATTTTTAACTTGCCATTATAAGAAAAACCAGCAACAATCATGAATCCCTTAGAAAAACTTTCTTTCGATTCTTTGAACCATGTACTTAAATATTTTCTCCCCTTTTATGATAATAAATGGCTCTTTTTTTGTTGCAATCATTTAAATACACCCATGATTCATCTATTGTGACAACTGTTTTCCATTTTTCTTTGGATAAGTGTTTCTCATATAGAATTCTGCAGCGTGTCCTGCGTTCAGCGATATGATTTGGAAGAAGACTATGCACATTGCGTTTTTTCGCTTTCTTAAGATTTAAATAAACGTTTATCATTTTGTTTACAGTGGACACTGAGCATTTTAATGATTTTGCAATTGTCCTTTGACTAGGGGGATTTTCTTTTAACATTGAACAACGTGTTTGGAATTTTTGTCCTACTTGAGGCTCCAATTTGACGTTTTATTCCCTTTCTTGTTGACAATATTACCTATCGACGTTTTAGATATCACAAAACCATGACTCTCACATCGTTTTCGGATAATGGAGTATGCATATTTCTCTTCGGAAAGAGCATAAATGTAGCCTTCGAACCACTGCTTTGTTAAAAACGCCATTTTGAATAAAAACAAAACTTTCAAGCCACAAACGATAATTTTAACTTTTAAAAACATAGTACAATTGCAATTATTTCTTTTGCAGCAAACGATTTTTTATTACCGCTTACCTAAATCGTCTAAAAAATGTGCGAACAGCCTCTGTACATTACATCTTTAAGCGTAACTACAGACTGAGTTTTTCCTAACTGGACTAAAAATTTTATGGTACCTATACCTTCTATCGGACTATTTTCCGGTCCTGCAGCTAATGTCATTTGCATGTTACTAACCGGTCTGAATTTACAAAATAAGTCTCGATTATTAATAAAATGTGATGTGGCAGCGGTATCAATTACCAACTTATACTATCTACCTGTGTGTCTGAACTGCTTGAATTAGCTTCTATTTCAACTAAACTTACCCCACTTCTTCTAAATTTACTTTTAGTTTGATTCTCATGATTAGGAAATTTTGTCCTGACAGTACAATGTTTCATAAACTGACCATACTGCTTACACCTAAAACATGGTCCAATTTCCCTTTTAATGTTCTCTGCACTGTCGTTCTTAGTTAGTTTAAAGCTTTTACCTGTAGTATTGGTTTTACCGTTATCGGGTCCACTCACCTTGCTCAGAAAAGCCAGTTCACTCTGCTCAAGTTCTTGCTTCACCAGTGTCAGTCTATTCTGTTCCAGTATTAATTCAGCTTCGATCTTGTATGGCTGGAACTCCCTGTCACTCCAGCGATATATCTGCTGGACGGTGGATTGGTATTCTGGTGGTAAGAACCTGATGAGTTGGAATCCTATATATAAATGTTGTAGCTCGTTACCAGCTGCCGTAAGACGATTTGCGGCTTCCTTCTCACGGCTGATAAACAGTGATAAACAGTCACATGGCTGATAACCCAATATCTTCATCAGGTTGATGCTGAGTCTAAAAAAATTCATCTAAAAGTCTCCTAACACGGGCTCTCGTGCACGGTTCAAAGTGATCTATCAGAATTCGCCAGGCTTCTTTTCCGTCGGTAGACGATGATATCAAGCTTCATAAATCAGGACGTAATCCTTGGTAGATAAAGGTATATGCTCTATCCTTTCTTAACTGCCAGTCGGCAAGCTCTTTCCAAGAGGCTCCAGTTTCAGTCTTTGGAGTTACACCGGATGTTCCAGCTTTACTGTCAGTTGACTCCATTCCATTAGGCACCTCGACTTAGGGTTTCTCGACTCCTTCAATAAAATGCCAGTATCCCCAGTGCCTTAACATAACTTGCATGTCAATTTTCCAAACTGGCCAGTTTGTGGGAGTCAGTATTGGAATTTCGGTTCCTTCCATCATGACGGCCCCCTTCACAGCTCTTTTAGGAAAAACGGCAGTCAGCTTCGTAAAAAAGTAGCAGCTCTACTAGGCATAGACTAGGCCCATAACCCTCATATACACCACCATAATAAAAAACTAAATGGAGGTGTATAGTGCAGAGTAAAAAAAAATGCAATGCAACATAGAGCTCTAACTTTTATTTAAAAGTAAAAATGTCGGCAACCAAAATATATAAACATGACAGAAATAATATAGTGTAAAAAGAAAGTCCCATATGGACTAATGTAAAAAGCATCACTGCCATATCAGAAAAATACTCTTACGGACAAGAGCACCGGCTGATAGACACTATCATGCCGACTGCTTTGAATGTTCTATCCACCGCTGATATAACACGTCTCGCCTTCTAACATTCACATACCTCGTCAGCAAACCATGCTGCTAAATTATCTTATTGGATACTCTGCAATGCCGTCATCACGGTAGGCGTGGCGGTGAAAATCCCTTCTATTACGTCATCCCGTATTTTTTGATGGATGGGGAAAACTTTTCTCGTACGTCTATCAAATTGAAAGGAAAGACGAAGCGAAAGCACACAAGTGTGGACATAGCTTTAGACTCATTGCTAGATGTTCTTACTGAGTAGTAACCAAACATTATAAATTCAACATTTTGGCCAGAAGGAAGAGCATTTATCTGTAAAGATTTTCCTTATCTTGTTGATAAAATATAGAACTCTGTTTTCATCTAAAATGTCAATTATGACTGAGTTATATCTTGAAAATATACTCATAAGACATGTTCTTTGTTGTTTAATAATTGTTAGCTGTAATTTAAAATCCTGCAACTGTAGCAATTTTTATTAATTGAGTATTTTCTAGTTACTAAGGTACAGACATATTCACAAATATTTAAATTTTATTGTTAAAACTACAGTAGTACATACATGCCAAGTGTTCCGTAAAAAACATATTCGTTCCATTTTTTAAGCTTTGTTATGAAAATACATTTTCAAGCAAAAATTTCAAGCAAGCGTATTTTTACTTCCGCAGCACCATCGCTTTTTTTCCCCCACATCGTGTTTTCGAGATTCATATTTTCCCCTCCCAGCAGCTTACACTATACAAAAACTTCCTGGACGGCAAGCAGCTTCTACAATATTAGAAAGAAAGAGAAAGTCAACATCATGTGCTTCACCTAAACTAATAAAAGTAAAATCAACCTCATTTGCTTCACCAATACCAGTAAAAAAATTAAAATTAATGTTAAGTGCTTCACCCAACTCTGTAAAAACAGTTAAAAACCAACCTCATGTGCTTCTCAAAAATCAGCAAAAAAAAGTAAAATCACTTGCAGAGTCACCATCATCTACCAATAATAAACGCATATTCCAGCGGGAAGAAGATTTTTTCTTACATTAAGCTCAAATCTTGATCATGCTTTAGCATTTTTTATGAAAAACGTGATTGTCATTTATGAAACATATAATGTGATGTTTCAAAGTGAAGAGCCGAAAATTCACAAGATTAGAAGAGAGTTATCGAATTTTTTTGAATTGTTGGCAAGATTTAGGAAAATATGTCATAACTAGCTCTAAATGTGTATTTAATGTGAAATTTGATGTATTTAAAAATCAGAAGGAGGATAAAGCTTTAGTTATAGGATCTGAAACATCAGAATTTGTCAAATTGCCTGAAAGTGAAATTTACAGTTCTATTCTTGTGTTAGAAAATATTATACATCTTGTTGCTCTTTTTTTTTTTCTCGATTCCGTCGTGCGCTGTGTTCCTTATTTTTTTCGTGGGAGGTTGGAAGCTATGGTAGTAGCTTAGAGGGGAGAAATATATTATGGAGGACTTTCTTTTGGAAAGAGCTTATTTATTTGGTACATTCTTTGTATGCCATTAGAAAATTTTAGTTTGATGTACCAAAGCAGCTTGATTAGCTGAACTTACCAAGTAGATTCAGACATGTGTATTTAGTTTTTCTAGTATATATGTGTTTCAGCATCATATGATACTCATTCTTCCCATTTTCTCTTATTGCTATAAAATATCAGTAACTTCATTTCAGTTCATTTGTCTGTGAATGAAAATTTTGGTCCCCCCCCCCTTTTTTTTTAAATGAACTGAGGTCTTGTTTAAATAATGGTGTATAAATCTTTCTAGGTCAAAACTAAGCAGCTTGGCAGTGCACTCAATCATTTAATGTTGTGCACTTTATGTTCATTTTGTGCTTATGAGATCAGCCAGGACATTACGAGAAAGTTTTACTTGGATTTTATTTTGTGAAATTTGGTTTAGGTTCCTAAATTTATTCACAGGGAAAATGGTATTAAAACATAACAAAAAGTATAGTTTTGTGATTTCTTATGCAGAATTTTAGGGAATTTTTCAGTTTAACTATTCATATGTACTATAATTTTCATTTTGAGTTTCCAAAATTCAGTTTCTAGAATAATGAAAGAATAAGAATATTAGTTATAATTAACTTCTTTGTAACATTTTAAAAATCATTTCATGTTGTGCATTTTTTAATTTTTTGTTGAGGAGATTTTGAAGGCCGTAGTGTTCATTGTATGTAAATCTGACTTGTGTTATATGATTCAATAAATGACTAGCATAAGAGATATTAATGATGATAAATTTAAATGTAATTGAAACATAAAAAGAATTATAGTACGAGAGCTTGCTAAACCACATTAATATGTCTGAAGGTAACAAAGATTGAAACACATTCTGATATTTAAAGTGACATTTTTTTTTGTTTTCTTGCATAAATTATTTAGAGCTGAAATCAATTACTTATGGATATATTCATGTTGCTTCTTAAATCTCACTTATTCTCATTATCGCAAAAGGAGTTGAATGGATTGCTTGCATTATATTTATATTGTGTATTGTTCGTATTTCTCAATTTATCTGTCTAATATGTAAGTATATCAAAAACTGTAAAACTTTCAAATTTTGATTACTTAATGCCATTTGCAAAGATAATAGTTTACTAATACATGATATATTTCGAACATTTAGAGACATTCTTGTGTTTTGTACTGGCCAAGAAGAAATTGATTCTATGGTAACTCAAACTCAGTTAACATCTCCGCATTTACCTCCAGGTTAGTTGGAATCATTCTTTGAAACATATCTTTTTGATGTACTCATAATTTTTACTTCTTTTCTATGTTTTTTTTCCCCATACTGCATGCATACAAACAGCTGTTATATATATATATAACTATTTGATTGTGACTAGTTTTTCTTACAAGAATCAATACTTTTTTTTTTAAAGGGAGTTTAAAAATTATTCCATGTCGGTTATATGCAGCTTTACCAACTGATCAACAGACGGAGGTTTTTAAAAGAGCACCCCCAGTAAGTAATTTTAACTTATTTATAAAAAGGAAACCTATGAATCATTTAATTTTTGATGAAAGTCTGTGATAGGAATAAAGTGGAAGGTAGGAAATGTAAAGGATAATCAGAAAATGAAAAGCCATAGATAAATTTTAAATATCTGTAGTTCATATTTCAATGATTAATATTCTTCTTCAAGTTAAAATTATTGGATCAAGCTTCTGTTCTAGTTATATAGTTTAAAATTTAGTCATTTATTAAAAAGATTTTAAATTAATTTGCATTTTGTATTTTATTACATTGTTAGTTTTTCTCTGCAATGCAAGTTTATTAAAATTTTTCTAGGGTTGCCGAAAAGTAATATTTTCTACCAACATTTCTGAAACTTCTGTCACAATTCCTGACATAAAGTATGTTGTGGATACAGGAAAAGTGAAAACAAAGTAAGTATCTTCATATTACATACATCATTCATTTTACTTCCTTTATTTTCCCAGTTTGTACTTCAAAACCCTTGTAATAAAAACAGTTTACTTTTTAATGTTAGCATAATCCTTATATGTGTATATATCTGATTAAAAAATTTGTTGGGAAACTAATAATTATGCTGTGTAACATATGTAATATTACATTACCTCAAGATTGTGTTAATGAACTATATCTGATATATTAATCCCTATTTATGTAAAAATCTTCAGAATATTACACATAGTATAATGCATTGTATACAAGGTTTGTCCATATGCTTAAAAACCTCCAAATATGCTCCATTTTTTTTATATCCATTAAAAAGTTATGAAAAGTAGTTAGTTTTCTATAGTATACAAATTTTATATCTTGTGTCTCAGATTTTTAAAAGGGTGAACTGCATCACTGAATTATGAATTCTGTGTTTTTGAAAAATTATTGAAACTGATATGTATATGTTTAAATATTTTATATAGTATGCAAAGCAGAAAAGTTTTCACAAGATATAACTTTAGGTTGTTATAACAGAATGAGTAATTTTACAATCTAAAAGGGCATTTACAGTGAGCTTTTTTCCCATTACATTCCATTGGGAATTTTTGATACTGCATTTAATGGTGAGATAAGGGCAATCAGGGGCTCCCTACAGCTTTAGAGTTTATGCCTTTCTGATTTTTTACAGGCTGTAATTCTCTCTGACTCTCAGGTGGCCATACTGGCAATTGTGAATTTTAACCAAACCCCCTCATCCAGGGATATCAAGGAAAGGAGTCTCTTTTGTTATAAGATATCCTATTGCAGGGGTTCCCAACCTGTGGATCACAAAGTGTTTTCTGGGGAGATTGCCATGGTTTTATTCAATCAAAATAACGTTTTATTGAATTTCTCAGAAAATTTGTCAGTATTTATTGACTATGAAACTGTAGGGCAGTGATGTTATTTAAAGCACAAACTCAGTTCGTTAGAAATCTACCACCTTTATTGGGCATCAAATGAAAATCGTAGTTACTTTCTATAAACAGTGCACAAACTCTAAATGTCAGTTTGTCTTTCATCAGGCTGTAATTCCATTATTGGCATTACTGTTTAAGTATCCCTAATGGAAAGAAGCTATATTATTGACAAAAGAATTTTTCTATTTTTATTGTATAATTCTGAATCTATACGGTAGGAGTATTAATTTTCTGATGTTCTGGTTTGTTCTTGCTTCAACACACCTTTGACTGAGGGATAGATGTTTCTTAAAGTTTTCCATTTGTTACAAATTTCATTTTTGTTAAATCAAGCATTTAGTTGGAATTAGGTTATGGAAAATGCATTTTAGCATTTTATCTTCATGTCTTATAAGGCTATTTTAATGAAAATACACAGGGTGGGAGACAAGGTGGCATAGGATGTGTGGAAACCATTGAAGGGAGTCGTGACTCATAAAAAGTTGGGAAACACTGTCCTAATGTATCTAATTATAAGTGTCATGTTATTATAAAATTGTATTTCAGTCATTGTTATAATTTTTTTAAGGTCATATAATCCTGCTTGTGCATTGGATGTGTTAAGTGTACAATGGGTTTCTAAAGCCCAAGCCGATCAACGTTGTGGCAGAGCTGGTCGGGAATTCAGGTAATTATTTTTTCATGTACTTTTATGTTTTTTGTTTGTTTTAAGTTTCTTTTATATCATGTAAACATTATATTTTGCTTGAATCTTCAGTGGTAGACTATTTCCCTCTACTATGAGCATTTATTTAAGACAAACATTTTAAATCCAAAATGCTAGTTATGTGACCCCTCTTTGAAGAACTACTTTCTGAAATAAACTATGTAATTGAAGAAAATAGAAAAACTGATGTCCTCATTTGACTACATGTTAGGGATGAAAAGACTTAATGTTTCGGTTTGAAATTCAAAGGACAGATCATTTTCTTGTCTATAGGTATGACTTAAATATCTAAATTTTATCAGTGTATTAATGGCAAAATATATGACCATTCAATTAAGCTTTGGCCTCTGATTTAATTTTTGAAAATTTATTTTAATTATTATTATTATATTTAGCTGGTTATGACTTAACAGTCAAAAAATATCTCATAATCAAACCTGAAGCCATTGGCATAAATTATTCTGATGAACTGACATCATGAATTGAAAATGTGCTAAGTTTTTATTTGTTTATGAAATATCCGTATAAATGGATGAAAGGCACTGAATTACTACCAAATAAATTCAGGAGATATATTTGAGTTTTTATTTGCTTCACTCTAGATTTTAAACTTTGTATTTTTAATCTACTGTTTATTGATTTAAAATTTTCTTTATTTTATGTCAGTGGAGTTTGCTACCGACTCTATACTACTGAACAGCAGAAAAAATTTAAAGAATATGCTGTACCGGAAATTTTAAGGTAATAATTTAATTATAATAATTAATGTAAGTATATTTGAATTTTTGTTTACAGAACTGATATTAATGTTTTATTCTAATATATTTTTTACAGTTCATATGTTTTAAAGTCAGTTGGTATATTTGGAAGTGCTAAAGTATAAGCCATAAGAAAATTGTCTCCTTTTTTTTTTTGCTATTGTGAATCCTAAAAATAGTTAATATGTAACTAAATACAAAGATAATATGTAACTGTTACAAAGATAATATGTAACTAAAATTATTAGTATGTGGCTAAATGCTTACAAACTTAAAGTATTTATTATCTTTAATTATATCTAGCATCTCTTAGAAATAAATTAAATCTGTATGTGAACAATTTAACAACTTTCCTTCCCTCTTTTTCTTAGCCTGTATTTTTAAATGAAATATTTATGTAGTATTCTCATTTCCTTTAAGAAAGTCCTGCATTTAAAGGATCTCTTAAGTAACTATCCCATGAGGTGTTGCTATAATGCAAGAAATTTAAAATATTTGTTTTATTTTACAGATGCTGTCTCTCGAGTACTTTTCTACAGATGATTGCCATAGGAATAAAGAATATTCACAAGTTTGACTTTATTGATAAACCTTCTGATGAAGTGAGT
This sequence comes from Dolomedes plantarius, assembly GCA_907164885.2. Lineage (NCBI taxonomy): Eukaryota > Metazoa > Arthropoda > Arachnida > Araneae > Dolomedidae > Dolomedes > Dolomedes plantarius. The sequence continues at coordinate 27,801,649 of OU015495.1, read as the reverse complement.
GTTTGTTTTTCAATCACTTACACATTTAATGTCTGTTTAAAATATTTTATTCATATAGCAGTAGATTTTTAAGATATTTTTTGCTCGAATTAATTTAATATAGAGTTCTTTTCCATTCTATTCCTTCAAATGTACATAGATATGCAGACCTGCCAACTTTCCGGATTTACCCCGGCAATGCTGGATTTTTAATGCATCTTCCGGGTATCCGGAATGGACACTTATTACCGGATTACGAAACGTAAAAAAATAATGCTGGTTTTAACAATCCCTCACAGTAATGCAGAGTGTGAGAGGATTTTAGTTACATAACAAAAATGCCTACTCAGTTCAGGTCATCTATGTCGAGGGAAACCTTAGAAAATTTGCTGGTATGCAAATCGATCCCACAAGGACACTGTTATGAAGAACAATTTCACAATGAATTTTTAAAAAGAGCAAAATCAGCTACAGTAAATGCTACAAAAATTCCAAGATTTTCTGCAATTAATTAAAACAAACATTATAAAGAAATAGAAGTACTCAAAATATAGACTGCCGGGGGGTCCCTGCTAGTGTAAATATGATGTACATTAAAATGCATGATTACATATTCCAAATATAACTTTTGTTTAATATTATAATTTCAAGATGAGCTGAACAGTAAGGAAATATTTTTAACTATGTAATATTATTAAAGAGATCCTATAAACTATAAGTAAGTATACATTATAATTTTTTACTATACTGTTTTGTGTTATGTCAATTATTTTATGCACGGTAGAATATTGCAGGATTTTGCTCTTACTGAGGTTGGCAGGTCTGGATATGTCAGGCATGTTCCTAGTAACTACCATTGTATTCTGGCTGATTTCTAATTTAAAAAAAAAATGCCTGCGTCATTAATGGGAAAAAATTGCAACCAACCTAGCTGTGATACAATCAGCTACCTTGGAGGACAATATCGATCCTTTTCACTCTTCTACTACCTGTGAAAGCTAAAAAGAATATTTGAAATAATAAAGTAGTTCAAGATTTGTTTTACTTATGGGTCATGAATCGTTTATTGCATTGTCTGCCAGCTCTGTTTGTGAAAATGGCCAGATGGATTTTTTTTGGCAAGTGAACATACCTTACATGTTTCTATGCTTAGCTAACTGTGTGTGGTTATTACAGATAACAACTGAGCTCCAAAACCAACTGACCTGCCAACCATTTTCTGTTTGTTGATTTTTTATTATCATTTTCTTTTTTTGTTATAGATTCAAATAAAAATTTTCCTTAATAGTTGTTTTAAAAAAATTTCTGCAAAATAAACAAAAGAGCTTGCAGACAAAAATTTGAAAATTCAAAGTCATTTTTAAATTAAACTGTACATAAATTTTTTTCTACCTTTTCTTAATTTAAATGATTTTCTGTAGCTGGAATGTTTAGAAATTTGTGAGTCAGTTATGTAAAATTACATCATATTAAAAAATTTTTAGTTTCAAACATTGTATCTAAATCTGATTCATTGTATCTAAATCTTAACTTAGTGTGCTTAATCTTTACCACCTTAAAAATTCTAATTTTTTTCACATTGTTTGTGTATTCATAATATATCTAGAATATTCGTGATATAATCTCTAAGGACTTAATTTTTATATCTTTAGAATATTCATGCAGCAGTTAAACAACTGAAGCTTCTTGATGCTGTTGTAGAACAGGACGGAAATTTAGAGGTAAGTTAATAAAGCTTGCATAATGATATATACAATTGTATCAGTATCTAAAACATGGGCTTGCCTGGGCTGTATTGATAGAAGAAGAATTGTGTTGGGTCTCGTATAAAATATATAATTAATTTTTATAAGAAATGAAACTTCTTTAATTTTTGATTTTAACATTAAAAAAGGAAGGCAACATAAACATAAAATGAGTGGAATATTTGAGCTTGTTTTTGTGAAACTAATCCATCAATATCTGCTTTGATGGTAGAGATGGAAATTCTGAGTGAGTTTTACAGATGCTGATTAGAAATTTTAGCTTTGTGTGTTTGATATTTGAAAATAGTTGTTCACAAATGTATGTAGGGCAAAACAGCGATGACAAGAGTAAAGTGTCATTGTGAAACAAGGGATATTTTCCTCTGGGGAGATAAGTCTTTAAAGTTTGGGATCTTGTGGGACCACATTACTAGCTGTCAAGGGCCACGTGTGACTTGTGGTCTGTGGGTTGGACATGCCTGATTTGAAAGATTCATTATTTAGCTTATTTTACCTGTTTGATGACAAATTTGAATTATTTAATAGAAATTTGATTCCAATTTTTTATGGTATGTTACCTTAGTAAACTCTAATAGCAGAAGTGTAAAGCTAATGGTGATATCTATTTTTTCCCCTTGTTTTTATGACTATTGAATTATGCATTGATCTTCCTGTGTTGGTTTAAGCTTATCTTTTTAAAATTGATCTTCTTTCTATATTTGTTAATTTATTATGCTAAAAATTGGTGGTTAATTTCTGCAAATATTAACAGTATAGAAGCATTACATTAAAATGATTTGTTCTGAAATATTAAGTTACTTCCATTGAACTTTCTGCAGCTAACTGAATGTGGGAAGAAGATGGTAATGTTTCCACTGGATCCTAGGTTTTCTAAAATGATTATTAATTCCAAGAAATACAGATGCACGTAAGTAGTTATAATGTCAGTTAAAATAGCTTTAATGAAAGAGGCTTTTATTTGCTTTATTAACTGATTCAAATTTCTTTTCCAGGGATGAAATTTTAACCATAATTTCTCTACTCTCTGTGGATACCATTTTCTACACTGCATCATCTCAGGTTTGTATCTCGGGGCAGAAAATTTTCTGTCTCAATATTTATGAGTAAAATATTTGTGATCATTCTTAATGCATTTGTAATTGCAGAAATAAAAAAAAATCCATTCCTGAGTTTTTAAAGTTTGTTATATATTTAAGACTAATATTTTTCTCCCTTTCTTACAGAGAGATCATTTTAATAATGTACGGCAAAAATTTGAATCCAATGAGGGTGACCATATCATGTTGCTAAAAGTATATAAAGCATATAAAAAAGCTAAAGGAAATCAGGTAATCTATTTTTCTCTTTTGCTATTCCTTTTTTTCTCATTTTATTCATGTGCATTTTATAAGAGTGATCCTAATAAAAGTGAGACTATATGGCATGGTATGTCACATTGTAAAATTATCATCAGAAAGAGTCAGTGCACTGTTTGCATGGGGTTAAGCACAGTGACTATGTATGGCTGTGACATGGATTCATCGAAACAGGTCGAGCTAGCAGCTATTCCATTTTTGGTGGCAGAGGGTTTTAGGAGAGCCAAGATTATCTTATGAAGGGTGTGTATGGGAATGAGTGTCTGTTACAATGTACATTTTTGAGGTAGTTTAGTGAATTTCATAAAGAATGTATGAGCATGGAAGACATTCTAAAACCTGGTCAAGCATGCTTGACTATCACCTTGTAAACCATTGCTACTGTGTAGGATAATCATCAAATCAACACCCACAAGATTGTGGCAATGTCAGTGATTAAGGGAACTGGATCACCATTCTCCATGAATGATTACGATACAGCAAGATTTGCAAGCAATGGGTCCCCAAGAATCTCCATGAGATCTCAGAAGACTTGGTGAATGAGTGTGTGCCATGTACATTCTTTGCTCAAGGTATCGGGTATCTAGTGAAGCCTTGGGATACATGCATGTAATGACAAGGTGTGAACTGACATGCATAGTGGATATGTAGCCTGTGTATCACAATTTCTTCCTGTATGTTCACATATTCTAACCAGTAAACACTACAGAAAAAAATTCTTAAATTCATTTGGGCTACACTTATAGTATGTATGTGCACAGTATCTATATAAATAAAACAAAAACTTTGTCGATTGGCGGAACAATTCTGGGTAGACCGTTTCCGGTATGGCATCCATTATGAAATTTGGCCATGTTTGAAAATGTCGAAATCAATGGTTTTTTTTTTCATGAAAGTACATAAATGTTACATATTTGGAAAGAGCTTTAAAAACTGATAATATTTTCTGTGTACACTTATTCTGTAGTTGTGTAGGTGTTCACAAAATGTTCATTTAACAGCCATGTTTTGCGATGCAAACACAGCAGGATTCTCACTAAAAAATGAATCACTGAAAAGGAATGTTTCATTATGTGTCTAGTTTTAATTATTTTTTTATTTTTCATACTTTTAATTCAAACTTTTTAATCATAAATAGATCATTTGAAGATGTACTGATTTTGGGGGGATTTTTTTAAAATTCAACTGAACTGTGTTTCGATAGCTGGGCAAGGCCTGGTTAGTTCTAAATAACAAAGCAAATCTTATTCATCCCTCAATTTGCTTTAAATATAAATTTTTAATAGTAAGGAGCCATAAGTATAGTACTTTAAATTAGGTCTGTGGTTATCTCAGAACTATTAATTATAAAAATTAGTTTTTATATTTTAATTCCTTGAACTGCAAGGCTGTTTTTTTACTGTCCTTAGTCCATCTCTTTTTTCATGTCAGTTTAGGAAATATCTAGTGCTGTCTCTTTTACTGACATAAATTCCTTCAAAATGCATAATAATGGTGTGTATGGAATTATCATGTGTCTTGTATATTCATCAGCATGTCAATGAAACTATAAATGAGGGTGAAACTTGTAACTAAGTACATGTAAGAGATGTGTATTCAGTGACTGATTTTGGTTTCAAAGCAACAAAGATTCACCAAATGGAAAAAGTCTTATAGATAATAAGTAGGCAATTTTGATCTATACTTAGTATCAAAACCATTCATCTATTTTTTTTCACACGGACAATGGCCAAATGGCTAGGGCACTGGCTTTCGGTACCAGAGTCTGGGTTCGAGTCCCACTGTTGGCATGGATGTTTGTAGCCGATCGGAATCGGCTTTAAGCAGTAGATCCCGGTCTAATTAACCCCTATGTAGCAAAAAATTACCATAGCGCTATGAACCGAACTAATTTTGTTTCTGATTATTTCCAACGTTGGTTTTAAATAACTGCTTTTAAAAAATTGTTTGGCCCCCCCACAAAAAAGTTCTCTGTAATTGTTCAATTGATCATAGTTTAAAAAAGATCATGGCCAAATTTACATGGAATTATTCATCTTTTGCAAAAATTTGTGTCATGCAGTTATGCTAGACCAGTGATTCTTAACCGTTTCATGTCTAAGAAACCCTTTGGATGATCTTCAGATCCTATGCCACCCTTAGGTTTAAAAAATGATACTAACTTTAGTAAAATACATTCTATGCAATTTTTGTTAACCATCTGCACCCCTTTCCCCCTCTGAATATAACTCAAACCTCCCAAGGGGGGCATTCCCCCCCCCTCCAGGTTGAAGAACTACTGCATTAGAGAGAAGCTTAGCTATGTCTTTTAATTCCTATTTAGTTATTGCATAAAGCAGGGATTACCAAGCATTTTACATTTGTGGCACCCTTGGGATTGTGATGAGAAACTTGAGGCACCCTTGTTAGAATTTAGTTTAAATTTTTTAAAAATATTAAAGTGAAAGCGGAATTTATATCAGGTACATATCAAATTTAAGTTAAAATAAATACTGACTCCATTGCTGATTTTATATATTTATTGAAAGATATAAGTAACAACCACCAGAATAGAATATATTAATATAGTTTCAATTATAAGCATAGGATTCAGTGTAATATTATACCAGATAACTACAATAGTAGTTTTTATGCATAGTTTTGTTTTATTAATAAGAGACTTGTGATGGGTGCTTAGAGAACAAATATTTGATATCAACTTTATATTTATTTTAAGAGGGTCTTACTAAAAGTCTTTTCTTTTTCTCCTAAAAAATCTCGCAGCACACTGTTTGGGAATCTATGACATAGAGCATTTTATCAAAATTTAAAATATATTGTTTATATTAATATTTATAATATCTTTATTTCAGTTCACTTTGTGAATCTTACACGTAACATTTTAGTTGTTAGCCCAAATGACAAAGTTTTAGCTGTTGTTGAAACTCTTAAAGTTGTTTTATTTTTCTTTTAAATTTTTAGGGATGGTGTCGTGATAATTTCATCAATTCTCAAAATATTAGAAAAGCAGTTTCGATAAGGAAGCAGCTATCTCAGATCTGTGAAACAGTGGGTATAAAACCATGTTCTTGTCATGAAAATGAAAAAATCAGGTATGTTCCCATTTAAAATTAATATAGCTTTTAACAGTGGGCATTTTAGAATATAATGTGGTCCTTCCCTATGTTGAAAATGCCTTTGCCATAATTTCATTTTATTGTTTTTCATATAAGAATAAATGAATACCTAATTTGTAGGTATGAATTGTAAGAAATTCAACATTTTGACTTATGATTTAACCTCTTAATGCACTGTTTTATTAATCTGGGTAGAAAAAAAATAATTCTTGCAGATAATTACTTTTTTTTTTCAAACCATAAGATGTGCCTTTCTACATTTAAAAAAAAAAAAAGACTTAAAATTAGGATTTGTGTTATGGTCTGAAGGTAACGTTAAAATAAAAAGAATATTGTATTATGCATATTTTATATACAGTGGAATCTCAGTCTATCATTTTTCAAGGGACCGACTGAAGTGAACGGCAAATGTTGGAAAACAATAGATACGGTATCATATCAAACAATATGATCATCGGGACTGGGTTAAATAAACGATACATACGGAAAATGAGGATTCAGAGAATGATCGATCGAGATTCCACTATATATTAATTATATTTATTATATAAATATTTTTATTATAGATATATATATATTATCTTTATTAAGTAAAAAATTGAAAATATCTTTATATACCTAACAAAATACAAGATATTCTTTTCTAAAAATCCTCCCATAAATATGAGGTGTCTTTCTTGTCCTGTGCGTCTCATGGACTGAAGAATACAGTTTAACTTATTTAGATTTGTTTATGTTAAAAAATATCTTAAAATTTTTATTTTTATTATCAGAGTGTCAATAAACAATCAGTGCATTGCCACTGTGTTTTGACAGCCCGTACTAATAATCTTTTATTGATTTCTAAACAAACAAAGTGATAACGATTCCTGTCATATATACAGACCTCAATTCCTAGAATAAAAGCATCCAACATGGAACGTGACTAAGTGGAATTACGATAGTTGGGTAAAAACAATTTAATATTAAACGGGACACAAACAGAGCCATAATATTTGAATGAACATAAAAGCATGGTGCTTGTGACATTTATGGACTGCACAATTCCGCAAGTAAATGTTGCTGATGTATGTCACAAAATTGTTTATTAAGCAGTTATGTCGAGAAGTGTTGTAAAAATTTTCTCAATGATGCCTTACTTACTAAGAAGTTACATAAATAGATATAGAAGAATGTCTGCAATTTTTTTTTTTTTTTTTAAATTTAAAGGTATACAGACCTGCCAACTTTCCGGATTTACCCCGGCAGTGCCGGATTTTTAATCCATCTTCCGGGTTTCCGGAATGGACACTATTATTACCGGATTTTTAAGTTACATAACAAAAATATCTACACAGTTCAGGTCATCTATGTCAAAGGAAACCTTAGAAAATTCGCTAATATGCAAAATGAACCCACAAGGGCACCGTTATTAAGAACAATTTCACAATGAATTTTTAAAAAGAACAAAATCAGCTACAGTAAATGCCACAAAAATTCCAAGATTTTCTGCAATTAATTCAAACAAACATTATAAAGATATAGAAGTAGTCAAAATATAGACTGCTGGGGTCCCTGCTAGTGTAAATATGATGTACATTAAAATGTATGATTACAAATTTCAAATATATAATTTTTGTTTAATATTATAATTTCAAGAAGTGCTGAACAGTAAGGAAATATTTTGAACTATATAATATTATTAAAGAGATCCTATAAACTATAAGTAAGTATGTCATAATTCTTTTATGATTTTTTACTATACTGTTTTGTGTTATATCGATTAGTTTATGCACAGTATTGCAGGTTTTTGCTCTTACTGAGGTTGGCAGGTCTGGTATATTTTTTTACCTTTGGTAATTTTTTCACTTTCTTAAGATTATTTAACACTGAAACAATTTAACAGAAATTTTTTTAAATCTGTTTCGTAATAGTATAACACTAACTATCTGTATTTTAAATTAAAATATTTTGGATTCATCACACAAAAAACATTGAAACCTGAAAGATTTTTGCAAGCCTTTTGGAAATTTGAATTATGCACTGAGGTATTCTAAAAGGGATTAAGATTAATCTTGATTCGTATACTGCTGCTCTGATTTTTGACCCTTTTGATATCTATTTCTTTCTTTTGTTTCTTATCTACTGTTTCTTCAGTATTGGCTATCAGCTATTTTCCTTTGAAGAAGGTAAACAGTTGCTCTAGTATATTTATATGTGTTACTGTTGCTTACATTGATTTTCTAGAAATACAAATTTTTGTTGATTTTATGAATTTTCTACTAGTCTTATACTATACCAGTATTTCAGTAAATTTTATCAATTTTTTTCAAAAATTCCATTATATGAAAAAAAAAGGGAAACCTCAGTTTTATACGTATGTAAATGATTTTTTTCTGGTATCCAATTACATTAACCTTTTAACTGTCAAGTTATTTTGATTTTGGTATGGAAAATGTCAGTTTTTTTATTGCAAAAGTCAAATGTTTAGTATAAAATAAAAACTGCCATCTACTGAATAACACCAAAATTCACCTCCCATGATATTGTAGAGAATACTAGTGCTGCCATTTATTGAATAAAGCCCGAATCAACTTGTCCGAAGATAGATTTGGGTTTGACAATAAGATGCAAGGAAAAAAATCTACCCCGAGACTATCTCAAGAACGACATTTTGGAACGGTAGTGCCGCGCCTGAGACTATCAGGCATTACAGTTAAAAGGTTAATTAGGAAATTCACGAGAAAGATGCTATGTATAACTACATATTGCTAAACGTTGAATTGTGGAGTAAGTGACTGAATTCTCAGCATAAAAGTGTATATAGTTTGTGATTTGAATATCATAGATCTTTTTTGTGTTATAATTGAAAAGATATTTATTGTAATTTAATTCTTAATTTGCAGGATATGTCTAGCATCTGGACTTTTCATGAACGCTGCCACTGTTGACGAGACAAAAGGAAAACAAGGGACCTTAACGTATAAAATGGTAAAGGAATTTTACTCAAGTTTTTCCTAGTTTGTATATAATGCACTCCTTCAAGAAGAAAAAAAAAAATTTTCCTGAGAGAAGCTAGAATTGACCATGTTATTGAGTCTTTGTATTTCTCTGAAACTAAAGTTTTCAAAAGTTTCGTGAATTTAGATCTCCCTCTTTAAAGATGTTGGGAACATTTCCATAAATGGGTCATTTAGACATGTTGTTTGTTGCTTACTAATGAAACATTGAAACCTTTTGAAATTTGATTTTTGATGTTTTATTTACATTTGTTTTGGCAGAAATGAAAGAAAAACTTTAACATTTTTTTTTAACACACAATCATACTGCGTACAGATAAATTTATGAACAGAAAATTACATTACATGCACACAGGGAAACTTCTCTAGCTGGCCACCCTCTCAACAGCCATATTTGGATCAGAAATGATTAAAGACTCTATAGAGCTAATGTGGAAGAAATCTCTTTTCCATGGCCACCCCTCCAAATGGCCCCTTGTTTTATAACTATGACTGGCTGCCAGGGAGAAGTTTCACTGTAAATATTTAGTACACACACACACACTTGCAAACACACACATTTTAATTGCATTATGAATGTATATGGTATGCAAAATTTCAGGTCAAATTTTAGTTATTTTTTTTCCAAACCTTATGTTTTTATTTACAGTTATAATTTGTGTTAGATTCCTGCTATTTTGTTTATGAATGCAACTTCTATTTTTTTTCATCTTTTTTAATTATAAGGGTTGGCTTATTTGAAATTTTTTTAAAAATAAGTGTTTTATTATTTCTTTGTTGTTTGTATTCTATGAACAGCTAAAAAAATTGTATATAGCCATAATGCATTATGGCTATATACTGCTAAATTCATTATGGCTATATACTGCTAAATTCATTATGACTATATACTGCTAAAAGCATTATGACTATATACTGCTAAAAGCATTATGACTATATGCTTTTAAGCAGCTCTTATTGTATGATAATGTACTCAAAGGATCAAAATTTGTCTTTAACCCCTTGACATGCAAAGACATTTTGTATAAGTCATGTGTTCCTTATGCTTTTGTAAACATTGACATCCACAATGTGAAAGTGAAATATAAATAGGGTTTATTTTTTTTTTATCCCATCAAATTTAATTTAATTTGTATGTCAAGGGGTCAGTGGCATGTATAGGGTGCAGCAGAATGGACTCCCTCATTTCTGTAAGGGAGTTGGTGGAGGGGGCAACCGGTTGGGCAGAATTTCTAGTTGACAATAGACACCATGAACATTGTGGCAGGGCATTTAGAACGCATATCAGGCTTTATGCACCAGATGCCAGCCCTAATAAAAAAAAAAATCTCAGGTAGTCTCCTCTAACAAAACTACCGTGGATTACTTAGAGTTATTAACGTAGGATTACTTATCGTTTGCCTTACTTTTTATTTATTTATTATGTTTTACTTACCTTTTATTTAATTTTTTTTTACTTGGTACATTTCTGTTTGTTTCCTGCCACTGGGTTTGGCGTGCTGCCAAAATTATTACTTGCGACGCAGGACAATTTTTTTCTCTCCGAAGGACCGTTATTGAGGAACGTAATCCTGTAATGGGTTTTGACCATGAGTGCAAGTGGATCTGTATCCCCAAGGAAGCCAAGTGGAACACCTGAAAATGTGGAGGGATGATCTCCCCAGAGATCACCAACAGAGTGGTAGAGAACAGCTTCGGAAGTGCATCACAAATTATGGGTACCATCTGAGATATTATTTTCAAAACCTACTGGGGGAAAAAAGACTAAATTGTCAGTACTTTTTGAAAATAGGACACTTTTTTTTCTGTCAATTGTTTTGTTAATTTTTTACTGCCTTTTTGAAATGTGGGAGTCCATTTTGCCATACCCTGTATAAATTAAAAGACATAGAAGCTAAAAATATTTAAAAGTTAGGTTTTTGTGTAAATTGAGGGAACCCATGATACTCTTTACGTAGTTCCATGTCAGTAAATGGTAAAATAAAATGTGTTGAAAATATTGCTTTATACCATTCTGTTTATTGTTTTAGTCATATAGAAGTGTAGTTTTATTTATGATAATTATGACTCACTCTGATATGAAAAATATTGATCAACAGAATCAGAAATCGCAATGTTATAAAATGACTATTTGATTAATTTATTTTACAGATTGAAGGTAACAAGGAAGTGCTGGTTCACCCAGGATCGTGTTTGTTCAAGGCACAACCATATTGTTGCGTTTACACAGAGCTTGTACAGACCACGAAAATCTACATGAGGTAAATGCAGTTTAACTTTCAATTTCTGGCTAAGAAAAATTATATTTTAATTTTAGGTTTCAGTTTAGAAGTTTTTAATGAATGTATAAAATAAACCTCTGAATTTGCATGATGTCAAGTTCTAAAAATGGTACCACCTTTTCTTAATGGCTGTGGTTTCATTAACCCTTCAACGGGCACGCCGTGTACAGAGTGCAACATTTTCGTAATTTTGAATGGTTTGTTTTTACATGTAGGGTTGGAATGTTCTAAGCAGTTTCTTTTTATTCTCAAAAACCAACAATTATACTAGATTTCAATACGATAAAAGCAGGAGTTGATGTACTCAATCAAATGTGCAGCTATTACACGGTACTCGCATATCACGAAGATGGACAATCTCATTATTTTTTAGGAATCCATTTGCAAGTTGTCCTTAGATCCAATAAACCGTATCTTCATTCTTTGGCCTTTAATTATAAATATATCTCAATATTATCAACATTTTATATCTTGTCATAAAATGCAGAATTATTGTTTTCCACTTGAAAAAAAAAAAAATGTTTATTACAAAAAAGAATAATCAAGGTTGAAAGAGATGTTGCACTTTGTGCCACATGTGCCTGCTGGTGTTCCAAAAATTGGTGCGCCCGCTAAAGAGTTAATTTAAATTTATCAAACTCCATCTGAGCATTCTACATTTCCCCTCTTCCACTGAAAGTGTACTGTTTGAAGAAAAATTATAAATTTATTCTGATATTAGTAATACAATAGAAAATCTGCGCATATCATTTGCAAGCCTCTTAATATCTACTTACAGCTGTTGATGGAAAGCAGTGGTGTGCAAACCGTAGGTTGTGCAAAAAATTCGAGGGGTCACGGATAGTTGGAAGTAATATCAAATTGAATTGATTTTAAAAAATTGCTTTAAAATTTCTATAATCGCATATTTTTATTATGTCCATTTATATTTTTTTAAATGTTGAAAAATATATCATATGGTATTGTTAAGTAAGGTGTTAGACAGTCTTGAAAGGCTCTACTTAAATCACTTCTACCTATCTGTGTCAGATTGAGTTTTCAAAATGAGTAGCTGAAAAAGCAAACTATAATCAAGACTAAAGCTAGAAGATGATACGAGAATAGCACTCTCAAATATTTTGCCAAATATTTTTTGAGGTCCAGGTTCACACTGCTGATTAATTTCTATTTTAGTTTTATATAAATAAGTAAAGTTTATAATTTTCAGTATTTTAGTATGAAGCTTCTAATTTTGAAATCATGCCCTTTTTTAAATTTAAATTCTCGTTAATTTTTACCTAAATGAAAGACAGATATTTATTAATGAGTTTTGTCTTATGAGATTTGGCAAAAACAAGTGTGGAAGGTTAGCAAGACTTTTTTTTAATTGTTATGCAAATTAAATATGTACCCCAAATCAACAATTCATTGATTTTTAAAATAGTTAAAAAAAAAAAAATTATCATAAATTTTTATTGGGGGTCAAGCGTTTTTTTTATTTAAAGAAAAATGGCTCATGGTTGAAAAATGTTTGCACACTACTGCTCTTTAGAACAAAAAGTAACTAAATGCAGAAGACTGTGTGCTTTCAAATATATTTCTCTGGTTAGAAAGAAAAATTTTTGTATTGTAGCTTTTGTTTTCCCTAATTTCTATGTGTGTTATTCAAATTTTCATTTTACCACTGAAAATATTTATGTATATTTTTTCTTATTTTAGAAAGATAACAAGAATTGATGAAGAAAGTCTTCGAAAGGTTGCACCTGCTTACTTCAAGGATAAACATCTTCCTCGTTTTGAGCTTTTAACTGTTAGAAACTCATAAGTTAAAAGCTTCCTTCCCACGTCAGTATAACAATAAAAAGATATTTTTTCAATTTTCATCCATTGACATATGTGAAAAACATGGGAAATATTACTGTTTTTTTTAAAAAAATTATTATTCTGTTTGCATCAATAGGTTTAAAATGTAAACTAGGCTTACTAAAATTATAAACGATTGTTAAAAAAATAAATAACCTCAGCCCTCTGTTTCTAATTGCACTTGTTAAACTTTACAAAATATTGAATGCAACAGCAACATATGGTTAAAAGTTGGGTTGCTTCTCTAAAATTTTTTTTTTTTATTGTGAGATAGTTGCTGTCTTATTGTACTCCATACATTAATCATTTCTGAAGCTGCTCTGAATGTTAATAGCAAGTCATTCGTTAGTCATGAATGCAGTATAAAACATTGAAAAAAAAAGGTATATATTACCAAATATTGTAAAAATTGAAGCCTTTTTAACAAGATCATTTCCCTTTCATTTTTTTAAATCACCCCCATTACTCATTTTGTTACATAACCATGGATTTTAAAATGCATCACCCCCTCCAAAAAAGTAACGTTAAGAAAAATTTTAAAATGTTGTAACTATGTGAAAATGCACCAACTCTTACAAAGGAAAATTTAATTTAGGTTATTTAATTCTATGTCATAGTATGTATCTGAATGTTTTTCATTAAGTTTGTTTTATGTTTCAAAATATATTATGACAGTCAGTTCATAAAATATTACTTGAAACTTTTGTGGAAAATGCAAAACAGAAACACATAGCTTCTTAAAACCTCCAATAGAAAATTATTATATATATATATATATATATATATATATATATATATACACACACATACATACACACACACTTGTGGATTTTATGAAGCGTTGTGGTGATTCATTAAATAACTTGATTTTCTTTTAGATACATACTCTCATTTAGCCTTTTCCAGTTTTATGTAATAATATGTTTCCTGTGCTGTGTTTCTTGCAATATAATTTTTGTACATATTTGTATTTAGAATGGGTGGAAATTAATTTATTACTTTTACTGATTTCATGTTTAATGTTATTTATTATTCAACAATGTGCCAAATAATTTTAATTTATTACTTTTCTGCATTGTATGGATATTTTTTGGAAGGAAACATTGTTAGATTTATTTTGATGGTATTTTGTATGTACATATTCACTGAAATTAAGATGAATATTTAATGTGGATTTCTATGGGGAAAATCTTACTAAGGTGTAAAAGTGTATTTAAGATAATGTTGCTTAATTTATTGAGGTTTAAGGATATCTATGGTTTTTAAGTTTGTTGACAATATTCACATAGGAGTGTAGTGTATTAGTACTTACGAACATATCATTGTGTATGCTTTAAAAATTTCGTAAATCATTTTAAGATCTCTTTGAATTCCTAAGTTTGACCAAGATCATTTAAAAAATGTTAATAAAGTAAAATATAAGTAAATTTAAGAGTAATTATATAAAATAAATATGCTTTAAGATAATTTTATGTTTGCCTACAACACTCCTTTTATTGGCACAAAATCATCATCCCAACACTTATGAGAGAGTCATTATAAATCATAGTTAAAACAGTACTTCAAAATTACAGTTTTCAGTTCATGTTTAGAACAAAATTATTGTATTAGCCAGTTATATTTAAATAGGCTGGGAAATATTTTATTTTTATAATTCATACAACTGTATTTTTTTCATGATAATTTATTGTTGCAAATTAACATATGAATCGAAAATAACATTATCGTGGACAAGCAAATTGATCGTTAATCATGATTGTTTCTCTCACTGTTCATATAGTGTTCTGTACTTTTTTTTAAAATCTCCATTTGGCCTTATTTTTTAAAGTTTTAAAGTAGCAATGTAAAGAGCTTAACAATTCCTTGGAAAGAGCCTGGAATGAATTATGCATTTCTGTATAACACATGGAAAGTGTTGCATTTAATTCTGTACATAATGTGTTCATATGTATATAAATTATTTTATGTATATAAATGTATAATTTTACTATGAGTCCCAAAGAAAGAAAATAAAGATTCACTATTTTTGTGAAAGTGGTTTTTAAACTTTTTTGCTTCTCCAAATGTAACAGCAGGGTGTGTATGCTTCTTGCCAACCCTGAATAGTAAGAATAAATGACACAATACCCAAGTTTAAATGTCACTCTGTGACATCCTCAATTTACCACCATTTTCTCGACTCTGATAGTTAAATAATTTCTACTGATTTTTGTAATTTTGTAAAATACTTAGTTTTGACAAGTTTTTCTCAAGAAAAAAAAAATCCCCCTAAAAAATATCAGTTGCTATGAATGGTGTTCCAGCGATTGATAGGATGCTACAAGGGGAGGGGGAAGGGGGTCTTGCATATTTAGAAAGTGGTTCGAATGTATTCATTGAACACTGTGCCATTCATCATTAGCATTTATAGTTGCTAAAAAACTGAGTCAACACTCACGCAGGTCATTACAGCATGATTTTTAAGGAATCAACAATATAAAAAAGTAATTCGTCGGACAACAGATTATATGGTCAACTTTGTATTGAAATTGATGAAGAATTCAATCGCTTGCTGCTTCATACAGATGTTCATTGGCCATCCAAAAAGGTGTCTGTTCCAATCGGTTTTATAAAATCTTTGACTCAGTCTAGAGTTCTTAGAAAACAAAGATGATACTTTACGAGCCAACTTAACCGATTCCAAACATTAATTACATAGCTTATTTCATAGACTTGTTTAGTAAATTTTTAAGGAAATAAATCTAAAACTCTAAGGAGATGAGATGAATTTTATTAAAACGAAAACTTTTAATTCCTTACTTGTGGCAAAACTGTGCAAACGAAATTTTGTCCGAGGGGACTTAAGCCAGTTTCAAAATTTCTGAGTAAATTTTTTCTCTGAAAACCTTACTTTTATGATCCTCGCTGATTGGACTTCCCATGGGCTATTTGACATTTTCTTCCACACTTAATCGTTACACTTAATCGAAACGTAGCATACTAACATAAAAGGAATATTTAGGGAATGAATATCAATAAATATGTCGGTATCCTTCCCCCTTTAAGTTATTTACTTCGAGTTATGTTAGAGTTATGTATTATCAACCACTGATTATGCCTTACGTAGTTGGGGCTGCAACATTGGTTGGGTCCATTGCTTAATATTCAAAATTATTGAAATTCAGAATGCATAAATTACCTCTAGGCTTATATACTTATGAGATTAAACTAGAATTTTCATTAAGACTTTGTCCTATCTTCGAGGTAGATTTCTTGTTGAGTGTAGCTGTGTACTGAAACTTTCATGGTCCCAGCCATTTTGAACAAAATATATTCAACCTGCTTAAGAATTAGATTTTGTATATTTCAATGCTTTTTCTCCATTGATACTGTGATTGATCTCCATTGATATGTGAAAAACCATAATGCAAATCGTTGAATGGCAGAAACAATAAAAGACGATTACATAAATAAAAAATATTTACTAACAACACTCTAAACTTCCTGCCTGTATTGAAACGCCATTAAAAATATAAAAATCAAATGAATATTTTATAGTCAAATATAATTTCCAGTTGCAATACACTAATGAGAATTTTAGGGGTCTACATTCATTTAATATTAATCTTTTCCTTTTCAGTTCCAAAATTTTGCAGTGTGTTTGACCGAGTAATAATAGCTACGTTTACATGGACAACTATAATACCCGGGATTTACCCGCTAATAGGGAAAACCTTCGAAGTCCGTTTACATGGGACCACATTTTCACCCTGCTTTTACCCGTCTTACCGGAAGTAAAGGTCGTCACATGATTCGGCGGAAGTGATCCTCATACACTATCATTCCTTGTAAATCACGTTATGGGTTCGATCCCAGCCGGTGTCATACTTTTCCAAATTCACTGTATTGCTATTTTTAGCTTTCCATCTTCGAACTCCGCATTTATCTCGTTACGAAGTGTATGGTCCTGGGGAAGGCCTTTTTTTTTTCCCAATTGTTGTTCTTTTTACCTCTTATTCTTAAATTTTAAAAATAATAACAAAAAAATCATAAAACTTTAAAAATCCAAAAAGATTGAAAAACTTACAAAAATATTTTTTGTATTCTTATGATATCTGCTTTTCTGGGCCTCTTAATATTATTACTTTTTTGTTTTCCGTGGATCATTAGTCTTTATCTAATTTTTCTTCTAAATTTTCTTAACTTGTAACTCTATATTTTTTCTGTTAAAATTAACTTTTTTCTTTTAATTTAACTTTACTATTAATTTTTTTTCTTTTACCCGCGTTATTCTTACCTTAATATTTTAATTCATTACGTAAAATTTTAACTACTGAGCACTCCCACCTTGCTTACATATATCTTGCTTACAGGAGATAAAGTCGACACGACCAATGCACTCCTCTTCTAAAACACAATTACGTCTGCGTCTATTTGTTATTTAGATGCAGCACATGTCAGTCGCTGTTGATAATTATAGAACGTTTACGATTGTTTTCTGTTGTTTTTAAAAATAAATTTAGAAAATAGATAGGAAAAAAAGGAATATAAGAGCTCGAAGATTGATGCGGATATTAGATATAATCGTACGATCTATGGCTTCATCGCTAAATTTAGTTTTTCCACAACAAAGAATGTGGGCAAAATTACGAAGCTCTGTTTGGTGGGAAGAAATTGTTTTAAATTCCTGAAGTAATAAAGACTGGAAAGAAAATTTTCCAATCGATAGGTGCATTTTTTTTTAAATTATAAGATTAATTGTAAGATACTTATTGTTTTAATAAATCCTTTTATAAAATCAAAATGTAATTTTGATTTCAATTTTGTTTCAGTAATTTTTAGTCATGTATAAATAAAAAAATCATAAATAGATATAAATAAATTTTTATCTGTGAATTCTAAAATAATTAATTTATAAATAAATTTTAATGTTACATTTAATTATTGATTATACTTATTAAATTTATTAATTTTACCATAACACTTTAAATGAAAATGTTATTGAAATTTTATTGAAATGAAATTTTATTTCTTATTTTACATACCAGATGGCAGTACCATTCTATTTATAATGTAGTTGGGGATGGGTTTTTTTTAAAAATTAGATGGGCAGAAATAAATGAAATCCTCCGGAAGAAAATAGGCACTTTTCTACTGTTTTCTTGAAAATTATGCGATCGTTAAGGGGTTCCAGATCCTTCCATCGATCATTTAGCTGCATTTTCATGGATTCTTACAAGTTCAAACCCGCCATGTTATTTACTCCCAGCTTCAAAATGCATCATGGGTAATTAGCGGGTTTTATCCTGGGTCGAAGCAGGGTCGAAAATCCACCCTGCATTTTTCCCTATCGTAGGGAAAAAGTAAGAAACGACCCTGCTTTTACCCAGGTTTTTGGCACATGTAAACGGCACTATAGATGAAATTTCGAATAATACCTATGTTGCCAGTTTTATCATAGATTTTAACTTTCCATTCATCCTATAGTTTCTTACATGCAGGGACAGCAATGAAAAAATGCAATTAATGGATGTTATCAACCCTGTTATAAAACTAACTATTCAATCAGTGATATGTTGAGTAGTGCTGCTGTCAGTTCGACTTATACAAAATGGTTGAATCCAAGAGGACACAAATGTAAACACTTTTTGAAAGGAGATTTTGTTTCTTACCATTTACATCTTTTTTGGTTTACCGTAATACTACATCATCTTTTTCTTATTTTCTCTAACTTCTTGCGGGATTATAGTCTTCCTTGAAACAGAGAAAATCATCTTTCTTTTAATACGAAATTAATACACTGAAGTGCCACTGAATTAGGGATACCTACCTAGTAACGAGTTGGGCCTCCTCTGGCCTTGATAACGGCTGCCACACGACGAGGCATAGATTCAACAAGTTTCTGGAAACGTTCCACGGGAATGGCTTGCCAAATATTGGCTAAAGCTGTCCATAATTCAGTAAGGTTCTTTGGTGCTGTGTGATGGCCTTTCACGCCTTGTTCCAAAACATCCCAAAGATGCTCAATAGGATTTAAGTCTGGGCTTCTAGGTGGCCAATTCATGACAGAGAAGTCGGAGGAATGCTCATCCAACCAGCCAGTAGCCAACCGGGACTTGTGAGAGGTACAGTTGTCTTGCTGGAAAACTCCATTACCGTGCGGATAACAGAACAGCATAAACGGATGGAGGTGATCACCCAGCAACTCTACGTACCGAATTGCATTGAGGGTGGTTGGTGCACGCACCAAAGATCCCAAACTGTGCCACGAAAAAACACCCCAGACCATGATTGAGCCACCATGCCCTTGTACAGTTCCAGCCAGGCATGCAGGATCCATGGCTTCATGAGCCTGACGCCATATTCTCAGCCTCCCGTCGGCGTTAAGTAGTCGGAATCAAGACTCATCCCTCCATGCTACTCGTTTCCAGTCCTCTACACTCCAGTCTCTGTGCTCTCTTGCCCAGGCAAGACGTGCAGCCCGATGGCGAGTATAGAGCAATGGTACTCTCGTAGGTCGACGGCTCCCGAAACCCATACGGTGAAGCGAGCGTTGCACAGTCCGTTTACTGACTGTACGACTGGCACCGTCATTAAACTGGGTGGGAATTTGAGCTAATGTTTGACTTCGCTGGCTACATACAATACGCCTGAGCCGTCTCTCACCACGCACTGTCAAGGCTAATTGTCCTTTGCAGTTTGCGCGATCGCTAGTTTTTTCCCCTGCATCCATGTATTCTTGGTATACTCTTGACACTGTCGACTTTGAAAATCCTAGCTGTCTGACGATTTCGGAAATTGAATGGCCCATGCGTCGCGCACCTACGATTTGTCCGCCATCGAAGGCGTCTAAATCAGGCAGTTTACCCATACTGGCAATTCCAACAACTAATTCAGAACAACCACAGTACGCGCTATATATGCAGTTACCACAGCATCCTCACTTGCGCATACATGATGCGCAGCGCTACACAATTTGCATAGGCTTTGCTATCCCTAATTCAGTGGCACTTCAGTGTATTTAGTGGGTAGATTCAGAAAAAAACTTTTAAAAGAATATTTAGGTAATTAGTATTTTAATGGAATTTCTTTAGAAAAAAAAAGCTGCATTTCCTTGTACGAATATTAACCTTAATTTTTATTGGAATATCTTGGAGTGTTTCCCTCACATATAAAACTCTATACTTTCAGAAACTCCTAGGAAAACAATTAGATATCAAGAAACAGCAAAATGATAATTTATGAAAACTTAAACATGGATTCAAATCTCCTTAATTTTTTTATAAACATTAAAGAACTAATTAAAGTACTATAAAGTAATGAAAGGATTATTATGATCTTTATTATAATCATAGCATATATATATATATATATATATATATATATATATATATATATATAAACCACACGCACGCACGCACGCACACACACACACACACTCTCTCTCTCTCTCTTATCGTCAATTCAAGTCTCTAGAACTTTTCTTTCCCAAATTTTAAACGGGGGTAATTTTGATTGGATAACAGGCCGGAAATTTTAGTTTGGGCCCTTTTTGACTTTTGAGAATGTTATTTATGTTATTTCTAAACTCTGATGCCAATTGAACTAACTTGTTTAATCCATAAATTTTTCCTGTAAAGTGAAATACAACCAATTGATATAATAAAAACTGTTGCATACAATATACTCAGTACTACAATGCATGTATTTTTTCATTACTTAAAAACTGAGTTTTTTTAAATCATAAAGCACTATGAAAATATTGAATAAAAAATTAAATTAATTCCCTTGCTCCAATTTTTATAGCGACACATTTGGCTATTTTTTCAGACCAGAATTTTTTTCTTTAGACCAATATTAATAACAATGTTCAAGTTTTATTAAGAATTATGCTGCTATTTTTCAATATAGTCTTAACATATTAATATAATCACAATTATAATTTCCCGAATATATAGTGCTTGACAATTTCAGTAGATGGCAGCACTAACACAAAATCGGCTAACCTCTTTCCTAAAAATTAAAAGTATCGGTGGTTGCCGGAGTATCTAGCAGTGCAGAGCATTTACCGCGTTTACCGTCCACTGGATTAAGAGCAGATCTGAACGAAAATTTTGGATATAACCGAGTCTGCCAATCGACAGTTTTCAAACCCACGGCTGTAGTAAGGATCCGTAATCGGACCTCGTTCGTGGGGTCCGCTCTAAGGAAAACAGATTGCGTATAAAGGAAACTAGAGCCAGGCGGATCCATTTTTAAGTCAATCCAAGTTTTAAAATCGGCGCCTTTACAAATTCTTAAGTAATGAATGTATCTGTATTAGAAATAGTCAAATTAACAGAATAAAGGACATTTAAAAATACATTTATTTTGTTTTCAAACATAAAAATTAAAAAAGTTACAGAACTTTTGAAAAAGTAAACAAATTTGAACATAATTTGTTATGTAATAAAAATAATTTCTAAATCATTCTCTGAGTCTTTATTGCAGCTAATTGTTTGATTGCATCTCTATAATTTATTGTTTTTCATACCGTCTTTTCTGTAGAAACTATTGCTAGATCATTCAATCGATCTTGAGTTGTTGTTCGTTGATAATTCTTGAATATTTTCAGTTTAGAAAAACTGCTCTCAGCTGCTGTTACAGTTACAGGTAGAGTTAGTAGAATTCTTACAGATACAACAACGTTTGCAAATAGGCATTCAAAATTTAATTATGGTAATCACATTTCAGTTTATAAAAAGATAATCTAAATATTCGCTTATATTTATATTTTTATGAATATCTTCATTTATTTTAGTACACTATTAATGCTTTTTCGTTATTCGTTAAAATTTTCGTATGGGCCTATTCACATAGGAGTCCGTTGCGTAGCGTTAAGGGAAAGATGACGTTGAGATGAAAATAAACCAATCGTAGGCGTTAAAAATTTCATTGCTAATCGTTTGGAGGTTTGTCATTGGTTAAATATATTTCAATACTTTAACGCTCCGCAACGGACTCCTATGTGAACAGGCCCTAAGTCTGATTTTGACACCGGCTCTGAAGGAAACGTTCGTTCAAAATGAGCGCTGTGGTTGGTCAATTAAGATCCCTCAAGTCGGAGATTAAAAGAAAGCTCACATGCATTACAAATCTGAGATGCTAATATAACTAAAAATAAATAAACAAACAGAGCAAGATAACTATAGGAAGAATGTTGACAAAAAACAAACAGAAAATAAGCACTTAGGGCTCCCCGCACCAGAGGCAACATTCTGTAGTAGTGCCGGAACTAAACCAGAAATCGAGGTAACCGACTGGTCTCTTCATCAGGGAGCCTAACCAAATCAGTTACCTCAAGAGGAACTTTCTGCAAAGGATGCAGGTATAACCAAAACAAACATCTCAAGGCTCCGATATTCCCATTAAAGCAGATAGTCGAAAGAAATGAAAAGATACGGACTGCTTGCACTAAGGGCTCAACGCACCATAACCTTATGTTGAATTGTTTATATT
The DNA here is from genome assembly GCA_907164885.2 of Dolomedes plantarius. Lineage (NCBI taxonomy): Eukaryota > Metazoa > Arthropoda > Arachnida > Araneae > Dolomedidae > Dolomedes > Dolomedes plantarius. The sequence goes on along the minus strand of OU015495.1, from coordinate 27,778,833 downwards.
ACTATAATACACTCATGGACAAAAAAATTAGCGCACCAAGAAATAATTGCGGGATCGTAACGAAACTTGCAATGAAGGTACATGTCGGGGAGATATGCAAATGATTAGAAATGCAGCGTGATTGCGCATTACGTATAGTCGGTAGAGGGCGTTGAACATCGTACTCTGGGGAGTATAAAACAGGTAACCAAAGCTTGTTTGAGTGTGCTGAATCATTTACAAAGGAAGAGCTGAGATAGACATGCCATTACGCCGTGTTCGAAGACAATATAAGCAGTTGTCGCAGTTTGAGAGGGGGAGAATCGTCGGGATGATGGAAGCTGAGTGGTCAGCTAGGCGAGTAGCTCGTCAATTAGGCCGCTCTGATTGTGTTGTGAGGAGGTGTTGGGACCAGTGGACCCGAGAGATGTCATGTACATGAAGACCAGGCTCAGGACGCCCTCGACAGACCAGTCGTCGAGAAGACCGCCACATCGTAAGAAATGCACGCGTACAGCCAACTGCTTCATCGGCCGCCATCCAGGCACAGGTAGCACCTTCACTAGGGGCCTCTGTGTCTTCTCTAACCATACGAAGACGCCTGGCTGAAGGACAGTTGGTATCGCGGCGCCCATTACGTGTGCTGCCCTTGACGCCCACCCATCGACGCCTCCGTTTGGAGTTTTGCCGCGCACGAGGAAACTGGACTGCAGCGGAATGGAACCAGGTCGTCTTTAGCGACGAATCCAGATTCAATCTCGGCAGTGAAGACAATCGTATTCGTGTGTGGAGAGCCCGTGGTGAACGCTTCAATCCTGCCTTTTCTGTACAGCGACACATCGCTCCCACAGCTGGTGTGATGGTATGGGGTGCCATTGCCTACAATACACGGTCACCCCTAGTATTGTTCCGTGGCACCATGACAGCCCAGCGGTATGTTCATGAAATCCTGCAACCACATGTGTTGCCACTCATGCAACGGCTCCCAGGAGCCATTTTTCAACAAGACAATGCTCGGCCTCATACGGCAAGGGTGTCACAAGACTGTCTCCGCACTGTTACTACCCTTCCTTAGCCTGCCCGTTCCCATATTTGTTTCCAATCGAGCATATCTGGGATCATTTGGGACGACGAGTTGGGCATCCCACGAGTTTGAACGAACTAGAGGCAAGGTTACAGCAAATATGGAACGAAATGTCTCAAGACATCATACAGAACTTGTATGATTCAATGCCCGATCGTATCGCATCGTGCATTCGCGCTAGAGGGGGTCCAACGGAGTATTAACTCCTCCGTTCTTTTGCCTTTTTCTCTGAAATAAATTATCCTTTTACTTTGATTTTCTTATCATTTACTTATATCAAAGTAGTCAATACGTATGTAAAATTTCGTTTCATTTTGACGACTCCTTCTTGGTGCGCTAATTTTTTTGTCCATGAGTGTAAATCTGAGATGCTGTTATTCGTAGGACACTTTAGAAAATAAGGCAAGGATGCTTGAATATTGACGTATGTTCGATGAAAAAAGGATTAAATGGAAAAAAATGGAGGCAACGTTTAAAGGTTATGGGGCGTAGCAGCGAAGGATCGACTCGTGCGAGCCGGGGTATACTGGTTTGTTGCACGACGAGATAATTTAGATGTCGAAACGTGGTCATTTTGAAGAAGATCTAAAATAGGGATATCTCTTTGACACCTCGGCTCTCTCCGCTTGCGCGTATCAGCTCATAATTCACCGTAGACCGGTCACTACGTAGCAATACCTGTATACGCAGACGAAGGTTGATTTCCCATGTTCGGTGAAAATGTCATTTTTATAGGCCTGGGCGACGGTCGGACGCTGCAGATCCGCCGACAATTGGGCAGCCCGGGGCCTTCTAAAATAGGGATGGAAAAACCTTCAGAATTCACAATATTTAACAGTAAAAAAGATTCAATCCGACTTATAGATGTCATTCAGCCCTCACTAGACCAAGGCAACCCTTTACGTGCTTTAGTTAACTGCATAGGCGTTCTCTTACTTTACTCCTGAGGAAGAAAGCTGATATTTCTTTTGAAAGTCGAATGATGCCTTTTTTTTTAGCGTTAATTAAATATTAAGGGTTTTTTTTTCATTTCCCGATACGTTCCATTCGTTGCGATGCAAAAATTTCTTATGAAGAGGTGAAATAAGGAATTTATAAATCTGCATTATCTCATTCTCCGCCACTTCTACGGAGGGTTGAATATTGCTAAGTATCCGATTTGGAATTGAGGAAAAGTCTCGATGAAGTTTAATAGCCTTTTGATCTCAGGGAGAAAATATGTGAGACTCTGAAATTTTTGTGAATTTCGCCATTTTCATAGAACCAAGGAAAAGAAACAACGTTTCAGGATTTTGGATAACGTGATGTCACCGCCGATGGTAAACAGCTACAACGTCTTAAAACTGCCGCATCGTACGTTATAATAGTCCTTACGAATCCTTCAAAAAAAAAAAAAAAGCTTTTGTGTTTCAAGTGACCAATGACATTTAAATAAAGAGAAGAAATCGACAGAACCGTGATCGGTCCCATAGTTGAGGCTACAACAACTACAAGAGCGACTGAATCCTCTAACAAAAATTTCTATAGAAAAGGCGGTATCTAAAATAATAAGTTATCGAGATGCAATCAAGCCATTTGCTGCAATAAAAGTTCGAAGAATGATTTAGAAATTATTTTTATGACATAACCAATTATATTCAAATTTATTTACTTTTCCTGCTTTTTTTAAGTTCTGTCCTTTTTAAAATTTTTATGTTTTTGAAATAAATAAAACTTTTTTTATTAATACATGTTTTTTTTTCCCAAAAGGAAATTGTTATTCTAAAAGTAGACTATTTCTAATAGAGATACGTTCATGACTCCGCAAAATTTTGAGTCTCTCCAAAAATTTGAAAAGTGTTCAAAACTTGCCTCACGATGGATTTCTAGACAGAACCGACTGTAGTCTCCGCTTTATGTATTATCATCTCAGCTCGCAAGAAAACTTTCTTAGCTTAAGTTTCAGGCTTCTTTAAGGCTAACGCAATTCCGAATGTTGATGAGCAATTTCTGAAGACGTATTTAGAGAAATTTGATTTGAAATGGGATTGATGTCTCAATCTGATGTACTATCTGGCCAAAAGAATCCGGACACCCCTCTAAAGAAGTGGATCTGGCAGTGACGTTATTTGATGCGTAACCGAAAGTTATAAAAGTGTGTTGGTAGTGGTTTGTCAGGTCATATTTATGCGTTTGTGAGACAATAAGTAAATCAAAGGAGCTTAGTGACTTTGATCGTGACATTATAGTGAGATACCACCTTTGGGGGAAATCAGTTCGTGAAATTTCGGACATTCTACAGAAGCCAAAATCCACTGTGAGTAGTGTAATTGTGAAGTGGAAACGCCGAGACAGTGAAACTGCAGAAAAACGAAATGGCAGGCCGAAAAAAATAGTGAACGCAGCCGTAGAACTCTAAAAAGGGTAGTGAAACAAAATCGCAAGTCCTCGTTGATTGAAATCTCTCAGGAGTTCCAAAGTTCATCAGGCGTTAGTGCTAGCAGCAGGACTGTTCGTCGAGAGTTAAAAAACCTGGGATTCCATGGTCGTTCAGCCGCTCACAAGCCGAACATCACTCCCCAGAATGCGAAGCGTCGATTGCAGTGGTGCAAAGCTCACCGTCATTGGACTGTGGACATGTGGAAAAATGTTCTTTGGAGTTATGAATCTCGCTTTACAATCTGGCAGTCCGATGGACGCATCTGGGTTTGGCGGATGCCCGGCGAGCGCTTCTTACGTGACTGCATTGTGCCGACTGTTAAGTTTGGTGGTGGCAGCATCATGGTGTGGGGGTGTTTTTTATGGTTTGGCCTGGGTTCCTTAGTTCCTGTGGTTGGAAACATGAACTCTGAGATGTATGTGGACATTCTGTGACAATGCTGCTCTCCCAACTCTATGGCAATATTTCGGGGAAGGCCCATTTCTCTTCCAGCAGGATAACTGCTCCATTCACACATCGAGACTTGCGTAGGCATGGTTTGACGAAATGGACAAAATCGAATGACAAAAACTGGACTGGCCTCAGAGCCCCCATCTAAATCCCATTGAACGCCTTTGGGACGAATTAGAACGCAGTTTACGTAGCCAGCCAAATCGACCATCCTCACTGCCAGCACGCACTTCAGCTGTGATGGACGCCTGGAAGTCAATTCCTATGGACACCTATCAAAAACTGGTGGAAAGTCTCCCCAGACGTGTGCAGGCTGTCATCGATGCAAAAAGAGGACCAATATCATATTAATATATGCCTCAGGACTCTCCGAGTCCGTACCACTGGGCGTCCGGATACTTTTGGGTAGATAGTGTATATCGTGAAGTTAGAATAAACTCTTCTTAAAACTGCCGTATACTAAAATATTTAGCTTTCTGTTACGATAAAAAAAAATTCCTCATCTCATAGAATAATGGAATTAATACTTGCTTGTAAATTTATTATCTCAATTCCCTCATATCCTTTCTCGTGAAAAAAAAAATAACCCTGTGCTATACACCCATATTTGGAATATAATTGGTATTAAAATTAAAGGATATTTTTTGAAAGTTTAAGTCTCATAGAAACAAAGCTAAATATTTGTTACAAATTCTTGCAAACTTTTATCATAAGTGATGAAAGGCTGTAAGGATATCAGCTATTTAAAATGTTAATCAAGCATCCATAATTTTTTGTAAATCAGTTGCATTCACATGAGTAATTGAGAAGAAAAAGAAGTTAAAAAAATTTTGCTGAGATTTAGTGGGTTGCTTTTATATACCAGTAAAATAAAATTTACAGAAAACTTATGAATATTATAATGTATAAAACCTTAAAATTTCGTAGGTCAAAAAGTTTTCCTTTACAACTTTTAGTTTTATTAAACTGAGACACACATATTTTGTCAAGAAAGTTTCAGATCTTAGCTTTAACACAAAAAAGATATTCACTAGGTAAAACCATGTATTATTCGGTTGAGATGGTTTTTAAACAGATGATTTAGAAATGATTTTGGGAAGCACTTAACGCAGCCTCTACAGGGACAATAAATTTGCCTGTTAGTGGGATTTTAATAGTTCATAACCCTTTTTTTAAATACGCTATGGACTTATAGTAGAGGGAGGGATGCGAACGTAGATAAAATCTCCCTCAAAATTTTCTTAATCAAAGAGAAAAATTACAATTTTCATGCAAAGGAATTATTTTGGTGGTTTAGCATACATAGAAAGTCATACAAAGGAAATTTTTTAATGGTCAAACCCACTCAAACAAGGTTTGAAATCTCGAAATCAAATTTGCGAAAATATTTCAGCCTCAAATCACGGAGTAGCTAGAAATTCTATTTGGTGAAGTATACAAACGTGTATGGTTTCGAAACGAATGACGCGTTATAATTTCGTAAATTTCATATTTCCAAATCGGAGCTGATGTATTTAAGATGTATAAATTAAGACTCAAAATTTTGATTTTTTAGACACATGTCACTAACTTCATGGTAGATTCCGGTGGTATTAGGCTACGCACAGCCACAATGTTATAATCCAGAATCCCTTTGGATATTATCAGTGAACTTGGAGGTTCACTAAACTATCGACCCTCACAGATTTAGTCATGCGTGGAGCTGTTAAACTTCTTCTTCAAAGAATTGCACCACTATTATTCATTTGTTTCCTAACCAGCTTTATAATGGACACTTTTTTAACTGCCAACTTCTGCCGGCACCATTTCTTCAATAAATTTCGCGCCTGTTAGAATAAAACTACGGAATTGGAAAGCTTATGCTTACTCCACACCGACGGCGACGGAGACGAAAATCATGTATCTTCGTTTTTGCGCATGCGTATTACAAACAAATTTCACTCCCCCGGTTCGTCTCCGTCTCTGGTCTCTGCGGTTTCAAGTTGGAAAAAGTTCAACTTTTGTCTCTGCCGCCATGCTTGACAGCCAATCAGAATAGAAAGAGAAGATTATGTACATGCGCAAATAAATTGCCTCTTCTCCCCGTCTCCTAGCGGTGTGAAGGCTTTTATGACAGCCACAGAGACAGGTGGCAAAATGTGTCTATCTTTCGTTGCTGTCGCCGTTGGTGTGGAGTAAGCATTAGAGTAGGGATGAAATATGAGGAGGTAAGAGGTTTGGAGTCAACGTTTAGATGTCCAAACCTGTGATTTTTGAGTAGGAGCTATTTTTGTTCTTCATTTTAGGCATTGCTCTTCATTGCTGCTTCATTTTGGCTCAATGCGAATTGCAGTCAAACTTCAGCTTGTTACTCAATTGTTGTAATTTCTTTTATCACTGAACATTGGTCATCTACGACTTACTTTACTCAAGGGAAAAAGGTAATTCTTTACACGATTTACAACTAGAAACAGGGAACTGGTATCCATATTTAAAGGAAAAATTGAATAAACTGATTGCCGGAACAAAACCAGCAAGTACAAATTAGTCAGTTCTGTATCTGTTAGACAGCCAACACCGCCTTTAAAAATTAAGAAAAGTACTACGCTATCTGTTAAATAGAAAATGTGTTTAAAAGAGAAAAAAGATTTATATTCTCGGTACTTTTCTCGCTATTTTTTTTTAAACTAATGAGATGTTCCTGGATATCTTTTCTATTTCGGTTATCTTTATTGTTTGTAAAGGATATGATGTTCATAAATAAAATTTTTATATTCTGGTACGCACTATTGTTTCAAATTTAGGCAAAGTTCACTGATAATATTACAAAAAGTTTACTCGACGTATTGAAAAAAAGCTTTAGTCTTGGTTCGACTCAATGCAGCATCGTAACATGTGTCAGTGACTTTTTCAGGGATAGTTATGTATCATCCATTAACTTAAGACGTGTGAGAGAAATTAAATATAAGTTTTCTTTCAATTTTAGATGAATCGATGAGCATAATTGAAAAACTCGGAAAAAAAAGTACATCTGCAATGCCCTGAGATTGCAGAAACATGATCCAAAGGATTCGATCAACAAGATGTCTTGTTATCTTTAAAAATGGTGGGACGAATCTTGGAAACCAAACTACGGGAACTTCTTTTGTAATGTATAAAACCTGCACTGTCTTTTTGCCCTTGAACATGATATTTGATCGATTTCACCTGTCAATTGCTGTTACTTCTTGATACTGGCCACTGTCGGGGATACTTGTATAGCATCTCGTATAGTGAGTGTTGTTTTCCCTTTTTAAAACTTTAGGTCTGAAATGTCCACTGACGTATGAACCTGCGTGACCTTCCTTTTCGCGTGAACGTGCGACTTTAAAAGAGGAGACTCATTTAATAATAAAATAACACTGTTAGGATAACGTTAGAGCATGACCGCTCTGTTTTGCGTCATTACTACATCTCCATCTTTTACATTTACAGCGCTCACAGCGCCATTCTCTTGGCGAGCAAATAGCTTTAACACGAGGGACACCAGAATCTCAACCCATCGTATGTTATTGTTCTCTAAAGAATGAACCAATTCATACATTCGCTGTTTCCATGCAGCCTGAATTAGTATCGGTGGTGAACACAGGCCGCCTGTTTTCTGCGGGAGAGCGCAACGGTCACAGTTCTGACAGGTAGATCGCGCGCATTCTCTATAAATTTTCTAACGAATCATGATATTAAAACACCATTCTTAAGAGGGGCAGCCCTCTCCCTTGACGAGGCCTAACCGCCCCTGGATCCGCTGCTGTTCGTTGTAGGAATGGAATACACGGTTGACGAATCAAGATACGATCTTTAGTCCCAAAATTATTTATTATACAAATATTTCTACTGGGACACACCACACATTACTATACACACTTAAATATTACAAATTTACATAGATCAATAAAATTACGTGCAAGCCACTTTCCACGTGGCGAGCTCTCATACACCAACTTTTCACCTTCAAAGCAGGCGAGAGAATGTCTCCCCAAACCAGTCTTTTCACTCCCCACCAAGCGTGTTCCCTCCCCCTCGCTCGACCACCCCCAAGCAGGTAGTTCCGGTCAGATAGTCATCGGGGGAGAAATAGGAGAGGGGAAGAATAGGAGTCCATTCCTGAAGACTAATTAATTGTTATCGTTCCTGCAATGTCAAAATTTAGGGAATTTCCCCCCCCCCCTCTGGCGTGAAGTGCCCAGTGGCGGATTTAGGAGTAGGGGTAGGAGCCGCGAATAAAAAAATATTTTACCTAGGGATTTTGTTAACTTATCTAAGATATTTATAAACTTTGTTTCAAAATAAAAATTGGGAAAATTGTTTTAATAAACATTAATAGTAATATATATAATGAACTTCATTAACAACATGACAAGGCGAAGAAGCTCGGACCAACGTATAATCTTATGAGTTAGTAAATTGTACTTAACAAAATAAACAGTGGAGGTTTTCTCAACTTCTAAATCTATACGTTTACTCTTTTAAAATAAAACAAAAATATAGTATGATAACACACCAACAAATGTTTTCAGCTAAACGGTAAACATGCAGGATGAATGGGTTATCACACAGAGGGTAAACATTTTCTTGTTCCCTTGAAACAAATAGGATGGTGGCCCCTGGCCCCAAGAGATATTTGGCGCAAAACTTCTAAATCCTCCACTGGAGGTGCCTATAATACAGGTGAAACCGAGGTCCATGGAGGTATTGTCCGCTGGAGCAACACCAGTTCCTAGAGTGCGTTCGATACAGTACGGAAATCCTGGACCATCCAAATTTAAAGAAATTTCAGTCAGCGTGCATTCCAGCGCTCTCCTCCAGCTGGTCATGATGTGCTGAAAGGCTCATAATAAGGGTGAATCCGAGGTCCATGACTGACATTTTTTCTGAAGATTTGCAAAAGTGCATTGCACGCATTTTTGTCGCCTTCATACTGTCAGAACTTCGCATCACAAATCGGGAAAGACATTTTTGGAGGCTGAATTTCATCTTTCTTGATTGAAAGCGTCTGTAAAATCCAGGGCACTCCAAATACGTGAAGTGGCATTTGCTTTAAATTTAAACTGCTGATAATTTACAACCTGTCGCTTACCGACCCTTTCTGGAGGGAGCACTCTCAGAAATTACAGAGCAAAATGTAAAAAAGTCTCATTTAACAGCACACGTGATTACAGCATCTGTGTTTGTCTCATTTTCCCCACTCTCTCTGCGTAAAATGCAGTGGATGGCGGTGAATCTGAGCCCGTGATCTCCAGCTTACTATACAGGTATCCCTGTGGCATTACCCTATCCATTTTTTTTAAACTGTAAAAAATGGATTTCCTGTCTGAAACCTGTTTCAACTGCATTTTGTTACGATGCGAGGTTGGTCCTGACTAATCTAAACTAGTTTGACCACGTGATCCTCACGCGTAGAGCATTTTCGCGTCAGTTTCGTTTCAGCTGCTGTAAGAAGTGGTCGGTTGTGTGAGTTGTCTGGTTCTCACGTGTATGGAAAAATTGGATATCACTCGCAGGAAAAGGACTAGAATTGTTACCCTTAGTCAGCATACCTCTATGACCGTGTGGGATAATGCTGCAGCAGTTGGAGTTGGAAAATCCAGTGTTTCCAGGATTACTAATCAGCAAAATAAGTTTGGGACATTTTCTTCAAAACGGAAGAGCAAATGTGGACGCAAACGTAAGACAGCACCTCGGGCAGACAAGTTTCTTGTACGAAATAGTAAATTGCATCCTCGCAAGACAAGTACAGATCTTCAGAGAAAATTACTGGCTTCTAGAGTGAGCGTTGATTCATCGACAGTACGATGAAGGCTTATTGAAGCAGGGAGACGGGCAAGAACACCAGTCCAAAAACAGTTATTAACACCTGCAATGAAGAGAAAACGTTAGTACTGGGCCAGGAAATATCAATCCTGGGCTGCACAAGACTGGAAAAGGTGTTATTCAGCGACGAAACGCATTTTTTTGTGCAAGGTTCGATCAACATTTGTCAGGAGAAGCGTTGGAGAACCCATCAGGGAACAACGTCTAAATGAAACAGTTAAGCACCCTCAAACGTAGATGTTTTGGGATTATTTTACATCCTCGCAAGACAAGTGCAGATCTGGCTACTGGTGTGAGCGTTGATCGACAGTACGGCGAAGGCTTATTGAAGCAGGGAGATGGGCAAGAACAACTGACAGCTTAGTGCCAGTTGAAGGAATGATGAACTCCAAAAAATACTTTTCAATACTAGAAGACAAAATTGTGCCTTTTATGCAAACGTTTGCTGGAGGTGTTTGTGGGCTTCAACAAGATCTTGCTCCATGCCACAATTCTAAGCTAGTAAAGAAATTTTTTCAAGAAAAGAAATTAACATTTTTGGATTGGCCTGGTAATTCTCCAGATGTAAATACCATCGAAAATTTGCGGAACATATATGTGAAAAAATATGTGTGAAAATTTTTGTGTTTGTTCCAAATAATTTGCATAGTACTGTACTAAAGAAGAAATCGACATAGACATAACATTATTAAACTCTCTCTATCACTGACTCTGTAGCCAGACATCTTAACTTTTAGGCCACAGGAGCTGTGATCAGCTACTATCAACTACGATAAACCTACGACACAACATGAATTTCATGCCTGTCTAGCAAAGCATTACGTTTTTGATAAAGTTACAGTTAATATACCCAGCCCCCCCCCCCAAACCCCCCTCTACAAACAGATATATGAAAACGTATCACACACAGACAAGTATAAAAAAAACTCATTTATTAACTTGGAAAAGATAAATTTCGCAAAACTGATCCTGGAGCGATCTGTGCCCAAACACTTCGGCTCCAAGGCCGATGGATTATCCTTTAGGCCACAGGAGCTGCAATAAGGCACCGTAACTATAGGACAAGGATTGCACTTCACACTCGTAAAGCATAGAGTTTGAATTTTGATGAATGCAGGAAATATTTAATTTTCCTTGCACCAAAGAAAAAAGTTCTCTGTCACAAACGAATATAGTAAAATATATTTTATGCAGAAAGGGCGCGGTGGTCCGGTCAGGTAAGGCGTCTAGCCAGTGATCTGAAAGTTGCTGGTTCGATACCTGACGCTGAAAAAACCGCCGACTTGTGCACTAATGGCGGCTGGTGCACGGAAAATCTTTCGTAGCTGCAATGTTCTCTAAGTTCCCAAACATAACTCTGAAGGTGCGGATGTTCGCAGGAATGGGTGAAACATGGCCAAACACAGCGTCAATAAGGAAGCGATCAACCTAGAGATACGACAGAACGTGAGGTCCGAGAAATCGTCAGAGCGGCACTCACACCTCCTGATTCATCATTATCATCGATCGTACGTGCAACTGACCGCAAGGACCATTCATAGGCGGCTCAGAGAAAGGGGCTGAGCTCACGGCGCCCCTATACGCCGACTACCATTGACCTCTGTACACCGACAAGCCCGTTAGCAGTGGTTTTGGGCACATTCGACCTGGAATGTCACTTGCTGGAGTAGAATTCTCTTCAGTGATAAGTCCCGCTTCGAACTGAGCCCCGATGACCAGCCAATACGTGTCTGGAGACGTCCCGGACAGCGGTGAGATACCAACCTGACTGTCTTCCGCCATACGGGCCGACAACCAGGAGTAATGGTCCGGGGTACCATTTCCTTTCATAGCTGGACACCTTTGGTTGCCATCCGCGGCACCCTTACAGCACAGCGGCACATCGACGATATTCTACGCCCCGTTGTGTTGCCCATACTATCACGTCATCCTGGGCTTACATTTCAGCAAGATAATGCCCGCCCGCACACGACGAGAGTTTCTACTGCTTGTCTTCGTGCTTGCCCAACGCTACTTTGGCAAGCAATGTCGCAGGATCTCTTCCCCATAGAGCACGTTTGGAGAATTATGGGCAAGACCCTCCAACCAGCTTGGGATTTTGACGATCTGAACGCCAATTGGACAGGATTTGGCACGATATCCCGCAGGAAGACATCCGCCACCTCTATCAATCAACACCAAGCCGAATAAGTCACTCCTTTAACTTGTTTAAAACCCTGTGCCACCAGTCTTGCCTTATACCTGGCCACTTTGCCTTTTTCATATCTTTTCAGTGTAAAAATCCACCGGCATCCAATTCCACCTGTATCTGACGGTAACTTTTCAAGGTGCCACACATGTCTTTCTGCCGTGACTTTCATTTCTTCTCCCATGGCTTCTACCCATTGCTTATGTTGTGGGGAGCTCAAAGCTTGTTTATAGGTGTTAGGAATATGAATTTCATCTAGTCAGGAACTGGCATAACTTGTGGAGGCGGTAACTGGTTTATCTGAAATTATTCCCTGATACGGATTTTCACCGGAAAAATCGAAAATGTGTTCTGTGAATTTTATACCATTTTTCTTACAGTACTTTAAGGCATCATTTATAGACCTAAGTCTAGTGTTGGAACCTACTTCATAATAGTACACATCTATACGACTACTCTTTGTTCGTGGGACCACCTTTCTTTCCCAATCGACCTTGGATAGATCTTGGGCTGGTAAGGGACTTTCAATCTCATCACTGTGGGTTTCCCCAGAAACATTCCTTTCCACCAAATCCTCATCATCACTCTCAAGGGGTAGGTTCTGACATAACGGAATAACTGAAATATTCTTTTCTCCCTTATCTTCGGAGTATGGTTCAGTGTTGGAATTCTCATTGGAGCCCATCGATGCTCAACTGTCGCCCTCTACACCTTGCGAATCTTCACAAAATCTGACGTTTATGGTTTCTACCACCTTGTCGGTATCAGGGAACCATATCCTGTAACCCTTGGTGTTAAAGACATATCCTATTATAACCCACTTCCTCTCCTTGGCGTCCAACTTCGCTCTATGCTGCCGTGGTACACCAACATATGCGATGGACCGAAACGGCTTCAAGTGGTTTACTGATGGTTTATATCCACCAAAAAGTTCAAAGGGAGTTTTCCCTAAACATTTATGGACGACCCTGTTCCAGACATAGGTGAAACTCAAAACTGTATCAGGCCAAAATTTTGTTTCTAATCCACTATCTGCTAACAAGCCTTTTGCCCCATTTGATACTGTTTGATTATATCTCTATGCAGTACCATTCTGCTCTGGTGTATACGTGTTCGTAAGTCCATGTTTTACACCATGTTCATTGCAAAACGCGGTGAAATTGTTATTTATGAATTCAGTTCCATTATCCGTACGGATACACTTCACCTTTCGTCCTAGAAACCTCTCTGCACGAGCAACATGATTTCTAACAATTCTAAATACTTCAGATTTTTCGCACATAGGGTAGACAGAGGATTTACCTGAATGGTCATCTATAATTGATAAAAAATACCTTTCACCATTCCGAACGATAGTACTGCAAGGACCCCAAACATCCATATAGATCAAATCATTGGGGTCTTTAGAAAGTCTAAAATTTATAGGTTTAAAACTGATTCTTTTAAATTTATTAAGTGTACAGGTTTCGCAGACGAAATCATGCCCCTCAAATTTTTCTAGCCCCCTTATGGCATTCTTCCTAATCGTGTCCCTGATTACATATGGACTAATGTGTGCCAGCCTTCGATGCATTAATTCATCGTCAATTTTCCTGGACACACAGGCTCTGTAATCTTCCTTCTGACTAGCGATCCTGGGATTTTTAGGAATAATCTGATACAAGCCATTTTTTAATTTAGCCCAAAAAATAGTTTTTCCATACCTTTTTTTTGACTCTTACCCTGCTCTGACCACCTTCGAATCTGAGACCTCGGCTGTTCAAAACAGAACCTGAAATCAAATTCAATTTAAGGTTAGGTGAGTACATAACATTATATAAATGAAAAATTCTGGAACCAAACTGAAGATGAATAGTTCCTTTGCCAATGATCGGGAAAGTTATACCCTCGATAGCTACGGACAACTTATCGTCATGTATCTCTTCAAAGTTCTTGAACCATTCCTTTACCTTACAAAAATGATGGCTAGCTGCAGTATCGAAAGTTCACGAGTTTGAAGATTCTTCGAAATTGCTTACATAAGCTTGCACGAAATTAGCTGACTGAGAGGTCACCTTCTTAATAGGTCGTTTTGATCTTGACTTATGACGTACATGACTCATACCACGTGCGGGAGACCGATTTCGAATTGGCGTACTTTTCTGGTAATGTGACGTATTCTCTGGCGAAACAAGTTGTCTAGGTTGGTACACAGGAACTGGATCTTTAACAGAACAATTTTTCTTAATGTGTCCCACTTGATTACACCTGTAACATATCACATTCTTCTGAAACATGTTGCGTGTTACTGCAGAGTAGGCCTTAACCTCATGTACTTTACTACGGTCTTGTTCCCGTACGGTTAGTCTATCTTCCTCTGCTACTAACTCCACAAGAGTATTCTTAAACTTAAACTTTTCCTCTGCCCACCGCAATATGCACTGTGATATACAGTGGAATCTCGATCGATCGTTCCTCGATCGATCGTTCCCCGAACGATCGTTTTCCCGTATGTATCGTTTATTTCACCCAGTCCCGAATAAATTCCATAGAAAACAAGCAAAAAAGACCGCATGGATCGTTCCCCGATCCATCGTTTTCCCGCAATACTCGTTCAGAATATTGCAGCTTTACAATGATTTATCGGATCGATCGTTTTTTTCATAATAACTGAACTTGAAATATAAATGTCTGGATTGAGCTAGAATGACGCTCTAATTAAACAATGAACAGAACATTTGAGATGCACGGTCTCGTATTTTTGTTTTCTCTTGTTTAGCCTGGTTTCGCTTTATTGTACCACTCCCATTATTTATTCGTCGTTGGTGTTCCTTAATTCTTTAGCCCCCGGAGTACCCTATTTTCGGCAACTCATTCCAAATTCACCGACTATTCAACATTTCTGGTCTTATCAGGAATGGCTCACAGTCAGCTTTTTTGTTGGCCTTGGGATGGAGGCGCCGTGGTGTTTGGTCTAGTGTGTGAGAAATTTCTGATTACTGCAGTTCTACACTGGCCGATGAGTGTTTCACCCGGAAGCAGAACTTCCTGGTGGTCTTATATCGGACCCCATCCAGTCCAATGGAATAGTTCTAGTTACAAACGATTCACGGCTGCCGCTTCTTTATACTTTCACACAATAACAGATACCGAAAAGAATGCAATTTGCAACACAAAAAAAATGTCGTTTACTTGTGGAGAGAAAACTGCTAAAAAACAAACGACGATTAAGTACTTTTATTTGAATCAAAATTCCTATGTATCTACGTGTATTTCTTTATTATTATTATTATTTTAGCAGAACTTTGTAATTTTATCTTCAGTTACACTACGGGTATGTATGCATTTATGTATGTGAGTAAATATATTTTAGGGATATCAAACTTTAAGGTATGTTAATACTTTTTTGTATGTTCCCGCATCTATCGTTTTCCCGCATCCATCGTTTAGTTCAGTCGGTCCCTTCGAAAACGATAGATCGAGATTCCACTGTACTATCAAATGCTTCTGGTAAGTAGCTTAGCAACTGGAAACTAACGTAAAGTTCATTAATAGGTTGATTTATTCCACGTAATTTTTCGACAATTCTTGTTAAACGTGCTGCAAATAGGCTGATTTTTTCATGCGGTTGAATTCGGCTTGAAAATAACTCGGAGATCAGCTGCATATGTCGTGACCTATTGTCAGGTTCGAAAAATAATTTTAACTTAAGCACACGAGCGTTTTTTATTCCTTCTATAACTTTCCAAAATTCAGGAGAAATATTCAAATAAATCAAGGAAACCGCTGCTCTAGCACGGAGATTATAATCTCTAATATCGCGATACTTGATTTCAGAGCCAGAATACTCCGAAAGTGTAACTACACTTTTCACGACATCGGCATCATTACTTAATATACCTTTAACGGTATCGGCATCTTTACTTGCTCTAACTATCTTTTCATGCTCAGTTTTTATTATAGGTGATAGCTCAGTACCTGCTACTATACCCCAGCATCCACGTTCCTTAAGGATGTATTTCAGATCTTCGGCCCAATTGCCGTAGTTATTTGCATTGAGTTTTTCTATCTGAGCCTGCATTTTCAATTATCTTCAATAAATACAAATTAATAGAAAAAACTTCACTTGTCGTCTATATTTACTAATATTAATACTAAATTTAAAGCAGCCCCCCCCCCCCCCCATCTTCAAGTCTACTGGTATACTGCTTTATAAAACTTTAAAAGTTCAAAACATTTCAGGCTTTCATTCAATATTTTCATGGTCGTATCCTTCAATAACTTCGCTTGCCCATAACCAATCTATTGTTAGCATACATGTAAAACATACACTTCAACTATTCTTATAGTTTTTCTATTATATATATTTAAATAGCAGAGAAAAACTGTGCAGTAAAAGCTATGTTTCTTAAAAAATGGTATACGTTAAAACCATTAAAGATGCGCAAAATAATGTATAGACGACAAGCCTTTTAACAATAACATAAAAGTATTTATTCATTTGAAAAATTAGTTAAAATTAGTTAAAAACAACAATGTCAATATCTTCATTTTTCACTAGTAACACTTAGTAATGTACGCCGGGTTTTCACATTGAATCAATTTCTTAAACAAACAGTCTATTTCCTATACTGTGATGGACTATAAAAAAGGATTTAAATGTCGAAATAATATAAAATATCTTACTTTCAGCAGGCTTAATACAGAGGCTGTTCGCACATTTTTTAGACGATTTTGGTAAGCGGTAATAAAAAATCATTTGCTGCAAAAGAAATAATTGCAATTGTACTATGTTTTTAAAAGTCAAAATTATCGTCTGCGGCTTGAAAGTTTTGTTTTTATTAAAAATGGCGTTTTTTAACAAAGCAGTGGTTCGAAGACTACATTTATGCTCTTTCCGAAGAGAAATAGCATACTCCGTTATCCAAAAACGATGTGAGAATCATGGTTTTGTGATATCTAAAGCGTCGATAGGTAATATCGTCAACAAGAAAGGAAAATAACGTCAAATTGGAGCCTCAAGTGGGACAAAAATTCCAAACAAGTATCCAAGGAAAAAACGGACATCTTCGACTATTGCAAAGGTACGTTGTTTAATGTTAAAAGAAAATCCCCCTAGTCAAAGGACAGTTGCAAAATCATTAAAATGCTCGGTGTCCACTGTAAACAAAATTATAAACGTTGATTTAAATCTTAAGAAAGCGAAAAAAACGCAATGTGCATCGTCTTCTTTCAAATGATATCGCTGAACGCAGGACACGCTGCACAATTCTATATGAGAAACACTTATCCAAAGAAAAAATGGAAAACAATTGTCACAATAGATGAATCATGGGTGTATTTAAATGATTGCAAAAAAAAAAGAGCCATTTATTATCATAAAAGGGGAGAAAAAAATTTAAGTACATGGTTCAAAGAATCGAAAGAAAGTTTTTCTAAGGGATTCATGATTGTTGCTGGTTTTTCTTATAATGGCAAGTTAAGAATAAAGAGAGTGGAAAAAAATGTCAAGATTAACTCCAAAGACTATCAGGAACATATTTTATTGCCGTTTTTTCTGAATGAAATACCATCGCTTTACCCACAGTGCCATCAATCTGCGAGACTCCATCAGGACAAAGCTAGCCGTCACACATCAAAATCCACTGTAAATTTCCTAAAAGAAATGGAACAAAAAACTGATATCAAGGCCATACCCTTCACTGATATCCCTACTAAATCTCCCGATGTATCACCTATGGATTTTTGTGCTTTCGGACTTCTGCATTAAAATCTGCATTATCCAAACGTCGTCCCAAAACCCTTACAGGACTCTGGAAAGCTGTTCAGGAGGAATGGCATAGAATACCTCTTCTGACACTTCAAAAGGCATTATTATCCTGGAAATTGCGGTGTCGAAAGATAGTTCAGAATAAGGGATGTCAAATAGAACATTTAAAACACAATAATTT
The DNA here is from genome assembly GCA_907164885.2 of Dolomedes plantarius. Classification (NCBI taxonomy): domain Eukaryota; kingdom Metazoa; phylum Arthropoda; class Arachnida; order Araneae; family Dolomedidae; genus Dolomedes; species Dolomedes plantarius. Next base: position 27,760,954 of record OU015495.1, on the reverse strand, counting down.
TATGTAATTTAGTTTTGTGAATACAATATACATCGTCTAAAAAATGTGTGAACAGCCTCTGTACAACATCTTGTTATCTTATCAGATCAGACACAAACTTCTTAATAAACGCATTGATGACAGAGCAGCTTGATACTACCCGATAATACCCACTATCTCACCGATACTCATCTCATCACATCTCCTCACTTCATTTCCTGAAAGTGCACACGGCTTACATGCACGTGTCAAAAGCTGATATTCAAATATCGGGTTGTAACTTCTACAAATACGCCATCTGCAAGAGACTTTTAAGTTTAATTATATGACGTATGGCAGTTTGCCAAACATGACGTAATCAAAAGAAACTTACGTCACAGATTCGGCTTAGTTATGAATTGAATCGCTTTAACTTGAACAGACTTAAAATGGAAACTAAAATATGACGTCAAACTTCGGAAAGGCAAGTAATTAATAGAACTTTAAAGTAATTCTTAGTTCATATTGCTAAAAGATTCGAAACCACACTCTTCTGCTTTGGAAAGTTTGCTAGTTTGGAGGAGATAACTTTCTATTGATCATCACATTCTCTCTAGTTTCGAATTCTACAATGACCACGGTGACATTTGCAGTTCCTTCGATAAAATGTCTCGAAATAAAACTGACACTGATATCCAAATATATTTACTTCAGATAGAGCTCCTCGTGGGATTCGAACCTACAGTCTTCGGCTCCGGAGGCCGACGCCTTATCCTTTAGGCCACAGGAGCTGCAGATAAGGGCCGTTACATAGGACACGGTTTGCATTTCAGTCGTTGGAAGTACAGTTTCTAAAGTTTGATGAAAGCAGGAAATGTTTAATTTACCCCGCATCCAAGAAAAAGTGTTCTCTTTAGGAAACGGATATAAGAATGCTGAAATGTAAAATAATAGTTTTTATAATTAGTATGGAAAAGATTACTTTCCATTGATCCTCACATTTCTCTAGTTTAAAATGCTAGAATGACCACAATGACATTTGCTGTCCCTCCATAAAATGTCACGAAAAAGAACAGACATAGATATCAAATATATTTACTTGAAATAGAGCTCCTAGTAGGATTCCAACCCACAATCTTCGGCTACGGAGGCCGACGCCTTATCCTTTAGGTCACAGGAGCTGCAATTAAGGGATGTAACTATAGGACACGGCTTGCACTTCAACCGTTGGAAGAATAGTATTATAATTAGTATAGAAAAGATTACTTTCCATTGATCATCATATTTTATCTAGTTTAAAATGCCAGAATGACCACGGTGACATATGGTATTCTCTCGATAAAATGTCACGAAAAAGAACCGACAATGATATGAAATATTTTTGCTTGAGAGATAGCTCCTGGTGGGATTCGAACCCACAATCTTCTGCTCAGGAGGCCGACGACTTATCCTTTAGGTCTCAGGAGCAGTATTTAAGGGCCGTAACTATAGGACACGATTTGCACTTCAGTCGTTAGAAAAAGAGATTCCAAATTTTGATGAGAATAGGAAATGTATAATTTACCACGCATCCAAGAAAAAAAGTTTTCTTTAGGAAACGGATATAGGAAAATGTGTTTTATGCTGAAAAGTAAAAGATTAGGTTTTATAGTTAGTATGGAAAAGATTAGTTTCTATTGATCATCACATTTTCTCTAGTTTAAAATGCCAAAATGTCCACGTTGAAATTTGCTGTTCATTTAAAAAATGTCAAGATAAAGAACCGACAATGATATCAAATATATTTACTTGATAAAGAGCTCCTGATGTGATTCGTACCCACAATCTTCTTCAACTGAGGCCGACGCCTAATCCTTTGGGTCACAGGAGCTGCAGTTAACGTCCGTAACAATAGGGAACAATTTGTAGTCCTTGGAAGTAGAGATTCCAAAGTTAGATGAAAGCAGGAAATGTTTAATTTACCCCACATCCAAGAAAAAAAGATTTCTTAAGGAAACGGATATAGGAATATGTATTTTATGCTTAAAAGTAGAAGACTAGTTATTGTAATTAGATTGGAAGAGAATACTTTCCGATGAGCATCACATTTTCTCTAGTTTAGAATTCTAGAATAACCACGGTGACTTTTGCAGTTCCCTCGATTAAATGTCACGAAATAAATCTGACACTGATTTCCAAATATATTTATTTCAAAGAGCGCTGCTTGAGGTACTCGAACCCGAAATATTAGGCTCCGGATGCCGACGCCTTATCCTTTCGGCCACAGGAGCTGCATTTAAGGACTGTAACTATAGTAGACGTTTTGCACTTCAACCGTTGGAAGCAACGATTCCAAATTTCGATGAGAGTAGGAAATGTTTAATTTACCGCGCATCCTAGAACTAAATTTTCCTTAGGAAACGGATATAGGAAAATGCATTTTATGCTGAAAAGTAAAAGAATAGTGTTTTAATATCTTCAGAAGAGATAACTTTCCATTGATCGTCACATTTTCTGTAGTTTACAATACTAGAATGACCACGGTGACATTTGCGGTTCCCTCGGTAAAACGTCACGAAATAAAACTGACATAGATATCCAAATAAATTTACTTGAGATAGAGTTCCTGGTGGGATTCGAACCCACAATCTTCAGCTCCGGAGGCTGACGCCTTATCCTTTAGGCCACAGGAGCTGCATTTAAGGGTAGTTACTACACGACACGGTTTCCACTTCAGTCGTTGGAAGTAGAGATTCCAAAGTTTGATGAAAGGAGGAACTGATTTATTTACCCCGCATCCAATATAAAGTGTTCTCTTTAGGAAACGGATATAGGAAAATCTATTTTATGCTGATAAGTAAAAGAATAGTTTTTGTAATCAGTTTGCAGGAGATAACTTTCCTTTGATCATCACATTTTCTCTAGTTTTGAAATCTAGAATGACCACAGTGACATTTTCAGTTCCCTCGGTAAAATGTCACGAAATAAAACCAACGCTGATATCCACATATATTAACCCAAGAGAGAGCTCCTGGTGGGATTACAGTGCACAATATTCGGTTCAAAGGGGCCGACGCCTTATCCTTTAGGTCACAGGAGCTGCAATTAAGGGCTGTAACTATAGGACAAAGTTTGCACATCAACCGTTGGAAGAATAGTATTATAATTAGTATCGAAAAGATTACTTTCCATTGATCATCATATTTTATCTAGTTTAAAATTCCAGAATGACCACGGTGACATATGGTATTCTCTGGATAAAATGTCACGAAAAAGAATAGACAATGATATGAAATTTATTTGCTTGAGAGATAGCTCCTGGTGGGATTCGAATCCACAATCTTCTGCTCCGGAGGCCGACGACTTATCCTTTAGGCCACAGGAGCTGCATTTAAGGGTCGTTACTACAAGACACGGTTTCCACTTCAGTCGTTGGAAGTAGAGATTCCAAAGTTTGATGAAAGGAGGAAATGTTTTATTTACCCCGCATCCAAGAAAGAGTGTTCTCTTTAGGAAACGGATATAGGAAAATCTATTTTATGCTGATAAGTAAAAGAATTGTTTTTGTATTTAGTTTGGATGAGATAACTTTCCTTCGATCATCACATTTTCTCTAGTTTACAATTCTACAATGACCACGGTGACATTTGCTGTTCCCTCGGTTAAATGTAACAAAATAAAACTGACACTAATATCCAAATAAATTTACTTGAGATAGAGCTCCTGGTGGGATACGAAACCACAATCTTCGGCTTCGGAGGCCGACGCCTTATCCTTTAGGCCACAGGAGCTGCATTTAAGGGTAGTTACTATAGGGCACGGTTTGCACTTCAGTCGTTGGAAGTAGAGATTCCAAAGTTTGATGAAAGCAGGAAATGTTTAATTTTTCCCCGCATCCAAGAATAAGTGTTCCCTTTAGGAAACGGATATAGAAAAATCTATTTTATGCTGATAAGTAAAAGAATAGTTTTTGTAATCAGTTTGCAGGAGATAACTTTCCATTGATAATCACATTTTCTCTAGTTTAGGATTCTACAATGACCACGGTGACATTTTCAGTTCCCTCGGTAAAATGTCACAAAATAAAATCGACTCTGATATCCAAATATATTAACACCAGAGAGAGCTCCTGGCGGGATTACAGTGCACAATATTCGGCTCAAAGGGGCCGACGCCTTATCCTTTAGGTCACAGGAGCTGCAATTAAGGGATGTAACTATAGGACACGGCTTGCACTTCAACCGTTGGAAGAATAGTATTATAATTAGTATAGAAAAGATTACTTTCCATTGATCATCATATTTTATCTAGTTTAAAATGCCAGAATGACCACGGTGACATATGGTATTCTCTCGATAAAATGTCACGAAAAAGAACCGACAATGATATGAAATATTTTTGCTTGAGAGATAGCTCCTGGTGGGATTCGAACCCACAATCTTCTGCTCAGGAGGCCGACGACTTATCCTTTAGGTCTCAGGAGCAGTATTTAAGGGCCGTAACTATAGGACACGATTTGCACTTCAGTCGTTAGAAAAAGAGATTCCAAATTTTGATGAGAATAGGAAATGTATAATTTACCACGCATCCAAGAAAAAAAGTTTTCTTTAGGAAACGGATATAGGAAAATGTGTTTTATGCTGAAAAGTAAAAGATTAGGTTTTATAGTTAGTATGGAAAAGATTAGTTTCTATTGATCATCACATTTTCTCTAGTTTAAAATGCCAAAATGTCCACGTTGAAATTTGCTGTTCATTTAAAAAATGTCAAGATAAAGAACCGACAATGATATCAAATATATTTACTTGATAAAGAGCTCCTGATGTGATTCGTACCCACAATCTTCTTCAACTGAGGCCGACGCCTAATCCTTTGGGTCACAGGAGCTGCAGTTAACGTCCGTAACAATAGGGAACAATTTGTAGTCCTTGGAAGTAGAGATTCCAAAGTTAGATGAAAGCAGGAAATGTTTAATTTACCCCGCATCCAAGAAAAAAAGATTTCTTAAGGAAACGGATATAGGAATATGCATTTTATGCTTAAAAGTAGAAGACTAGTTATTGTAATTAGATTGGAAGAGAATACTTTCGATGAGCATCACATTTTCTCTAGTTTAGAATTCTAGAATAACCACGGTGACTTTTGCAGTTCCCTCGATTAAATGTCACGAAATAAATCTGACGCTGATTTCCAAATATATTTATTTCAAAGAGCGCTGCTTGAGGTACTCGAACCCGAAATATTAGGCTCCGGATGCCGACGCCTTATCCTTTCGGCCACAGGAGCTGCATTTAAGGACTGTAACTATAGTAGACGTTTTGCACTTCAACCGTTGGAAACAACGATTCCAAATTTCGATGAGAGCAGGAAATGTTTAATTTACCGCGTATCCTAGAACTAAATTTTAATTAGGAAACGGATATAGGAAAATGCATATTATGCTGAAAAGTAAAAGAATAGTTTTTTAATATCTTTGGAAGAGATAACATTAAATTGATTCGTCACATTTTCTGTAGTTTACAATACTAGAATGACCACGGTGACATTTGCGGTTCCCTCGGTAAAACGTCACGAAATAAAACTGACACAGATATCCAAAAAATTTACTTGAGATAGAGCTCCTGGTGGGATTCGAACCCACAATCTTCAGCTCCGGAGGCTGACGCCTTATCCTTTAGGCCACAGGAGCTGCATTTAAGGGTAGTTACTACACGACACGGTTTCCACTTCAGTCGTTGGAAGTAGAGATTCCAAAGTTTGATGAAAGGAGGAACTGATTTATTTACCCCGCATAGAATATAACGTGTTCTCTTTCGGAAACGGATATAGGAAAATCTATTTTATGCTGATAAGTAAAAGAATAGTTTTTGTAATCAGTTTGCAGGAGATAACTTTCCTTTGATCATCACATTTTCTCTAGTTTTGAAATCTAGAATGACCACAGTGACATTTTCAGTTCCCTCGGTAAAATGTCACGAAATAAAACCAACGCTGATATCCAAATATATTAACCCAAGAGAGAGCTCCTGGTGGGATTACAGTGCACAATATTCGGCTCAAAGGGGCCGACGCCTTATCCTTTAGGTCACAGGAGCTGCAATTAAGGGCTGTAACTATAGGACAAAGTTTGCACTTCAACCGTTGGAAGAATAGTATTATAATTAGTATCGAAAAGATTACTTTCCATTGATCATCATATTTTATCTAGTTTAAAATGCCAGAATGACCACGGTGACATATGGTATTCTCTCGATAAAATGTCACGAAAAAGAACCGACAATGATATGAAATATTTTTGCTTGAGAGATAGCTCCTGGTGGGATTCGAACCCACAATCTTCTGCTCAGGAGGCCGACGACTTATCCTTTAGGTCTCAGGAGCAGTATTTAAGGGCCGTAACTATAGGACACGATTTGCACTTCAGTCGTTAGAAAAAGAGATTCCAAATTTTGATGAGAATAGGAAATGTATAATTTACCACGCATCCAAGAAAAAAAGTTTTCTTTAGGAAACGGATATAGGAAAATGTGTTTTATGCTGAAAAGTAAAAGATTAGGTTTTATAGTTAGTATGGAAAAGATTAGTTTCTATTGATCATCACATTTTCTCTAGTTTAAAATGCCAAAATGTCCACGTTGAAATTTGCTGTTCATTTAAAAAATGTCAAGATAAAGAACCGACAATGATATCAAATATATTTACTTGATAAAGAGCTCCTGATGTGATTCGTACCCACAATCTTCTTCAACTGAGGCCGACGCCTAATCCTTTGGGTCACAGGAGCTGCAGTTAACGTCCGTAACAATAGGGAACAATTTGTAGTCCTTGGAAGTAGAGATTCCAAAGTTAGATGAAAGCAGGAAATGTTTAATTTACCCCACATCCAAGAAAAAAAGATTTCTTAAGGAAACGGATATAGGAATATGTATTTTATGCTTAAAAGTAGAAGACTAGTTATTGTAATTAGATTGGAAGAGAATACTTTCCGATGAGCATCACATTTTCTCTAGTTTAGAATTCTAGAATAACCACGGTGACTTTTGCAGTTCCCTCGATTAAATGTCACGAAATAAATCTGACGCTGATTTCCAAATATATTTATTTCAAAGAGCGCTGCTTGAGGTACTCGAACCCGAAATATTAGGCTCCGGATGCCGACGCCTTATCCTTTCGGCCACAGGAGCTGCATTTAAGGACTGTAACTATAGTAGACGTTTTGCACTTCAACCGTTGGAAGCAACGATTCCAAATTTCGATGAGAGCAGGAAATGTTTAATTTACCGCGCATCCTAGAACTAAATTTTCCTTAGGAAACGGATATAGGAAAATGCATTTTATGCTGAAAAGTAAAGAATAGTGTTTTAATATCTTTGGAAGAGATAACATTTCCATTGATCAGTCACATTTTCTGTAGTTTACAATACTAGAATGACCACGGTGACATTTGCGGTTCCCTCGGTAAAACGTCACGAAATAAAACTGACATAGATATCCAAATAAATTTACTTGAGATAGAGCTCCTGGTGGGATTCGAACCCACAATCTTCAGCTCCGGAGGCTGACGCCTTATCCTTTAGGCCACAGGAGCTGCATTTAAGGGTCGTTACTACAGGACACGGTTTCCACTTCAGTCGTTGGAAGTAGAGATTCCAAAGTTTGATGAAAGGAGGAACTGTTTTATTTACCCCGCATCCAATATAAAGTGTTCTCTTTAGGAAACGGATATAGAAAAATCTATTTTATGCTGATAAGTAAAAGAATAGTTTTTGTAATCAGTTTGCAGGAGATAACTTTCCTTTGATCATCACATTTTCTCTAGTTTTGAAATCTAGAATGACCACAGTGACATTTTCAGTTCCCTCGGTAAAATGTCACGAAATAAAAACGACCTCTGATATCCAAATATATTAACCCAAGAGAGAGCTCCTGGTGGGATTACAGTGCACAATATTCGGTTCAAAGGGGCCGACGCCTTATCCTTTAGGTCACAGGAGCTGCAATTAAGGGCTGTAACTATAGGACAAAGTTTGCACATCAACCGTTGGAAGAATAGTATTATAATTAGTATCGAAAAGATTACTTTCCATTGATCATCATATTTTATCTAGTTTAAAATTCCAGAATGACCACGGTGACATATGGTATTCTCTCGATAAAATGTCACGAAAAAGAATAGACAATGATATGAAATTTTTTTGCTTGAGAGATAGCTCCTGGTGGGATTCGAATCCACAATCTTCTGCTCCGGAGGCCGACGACTTATCCTTTAGGCCACAGGAGCTGCATTTAAGGGTCGTTACTACAAGACACGGTTTCCACTTCAGTCGTTGGAAGTAGAGATTCCAAAGTTTGATGAAAGGAGGAAATGTTTTATTTACCCCGCATCCAAGAAAGAGTGTTCTCTTTAGGAAACGGATATAGGAAAATCTATTTTATGCTGATAAGTAAAAGAATTGTTTTTGTATTTAGTTTGGATGAGATAACTTTCCTTCGATCATCACATTTTCTCTAGTTTACAATTCTACAATGACCACGGTGACATTTGCTGTTCCCTCGGTTAAATGTAACAAAATAAAACTGACACTAATATCCAAATAAATTTACTTGAGATAGAGCTCCTGGTGGGATACGAAACCACAATCTTCGGCTTCGGAGGCCGACGCCTTATCCTTTAGGCCACAGGAGCTGCATTTAAGGGTAGTTACTATAGGGCACGGTTTGCACTTCAGTCGTTGGAAGTAGAGATTCCAAAGTTTGATGAAAGCAGGAAATGTTTAATTTTTCCCCGCATCCAAGAATAAGTGTTCCCTTTAGGAAACGGATATAGAAAAATCTATTTTATGCTGATAAGTAAAAGAATAGTTTTTGTAATCAGTTTGCAGGAGATAACTTTCCATTGATAATCACATTTTCTCTAGTTTAGGATTCTACAATGACCACGGTGACATTTTCAGTTCCCTCGGTAAAATGTCACAAAATAAAATCGACTCTGATATCCAAATATATTAACACCAGAGAGAGTTCCTGGCGGATTACAGTGCACAATATTCGGCTCAAAGGGGCCGACGCCTTATCCTTTAGGTCACAGGAGCTGCAATTAAGGGATGTAACTATAGGACACGGCTTGCACTTCAACCGTTGGAAGAATAGTATTATAATTAGTATAGAAAAGATTACTTTCCATTGATCATCATATTTTATCTAGTTTAAAATGCCAGAATGACCACGGTGACATATGGTATTCTCTCGATAAAATGTCACGAAAAAGAACCGACAATGATATGAAATATTTTTGCTTGAGAGATAGCTCCTGGTGGGATTCGAACCCACAATCTTCTGCTCAGGAGGCCGACGACTTATCCTTTAGGTCTCAGGAGCAGTATTTAAGGGCCGTAACTATAGGACACGATTTGCACTTCAGTCGTTAGAAAAAGAGATTCCAAATTTTGATGAGAATAGGAAATGTATAATTTACCACGCATCCAAGAAAAAAAGTTTTCTTTAGGAAACGGATATAGGAAAATGTGTTTTATGCTGAAAAGTAAAAGATTAGGTTTTATAGTTAGTATGGAAAAGATTAGTTTCTATTGATCATCACATTTTCTCTAGTTTAAAATGCCAAAATGTCCACGTTGAAATTTGCTGTTCATTTAAAAAATGTCAAGATAAAGAACCGACAATGATATCAAATATATTTACTTGATAAAGAGCTCCTGATGTGATTCGTACCCACAATCTTCTTCAACTGAGGCCGACGCCTAATCCTTTGGGTCACAGGAGCTGCAGTTAACGTCCGTAACAATAGGGAACAATTTGTAGTCCTTGGAAGTAGTGATTCCAAAGTTAGATGAAAGCAGGAAATGTTTAATTTACCCCGCATCGAAGAGAAAAAGTTTTCTTAAGGAAACGGATATAGGAATATGCATTTTATGCTTAAAAGTAGAAGACTAGTTATTGTAATTAGATTGGAAGAGATTACTTTCCGATGAGCATCACATTTTCTCTAGTTTAGAATTCTAGAATAACCACGGTGACTTTTGCAGTTCCCTCGATTAAATGTCACGAAATAAATCTGACGCTGATTTCCAAATATATTTATTTCAAAGAGCGCTGCTTGAGGTACTCGAACCCGAAATATTAGGCTCCGGATGCCGACGCCTTATCCTTTCGGCCACAGGAGCTGCATTTAAGGACTGTAACTATAGTAGACGTTTTGCACTTCAACCGTTGGAAGCAACGATTCCAAATTTCGATGAGAGCAGGAAATGTTTAATTTACCGCGCATCCTAGAACTAAATTTTCCTTAGGAAACGGATATAGGAAAATGCATTTTATGCTGAAAAGTAAAAGAATAGTGTTTTAATATCTTTAGAAGAGATAACTTTCCATTGATCGTCACATTTTCTGTAGTTTACAATACTAGAATGACCACGGTGACATTTGCGGTTCCCTCGGTAAAACGTCACGAAATAAAACTGACACAGATATCCAAATAAATTTACTTGAGATAGAGCTCCTGGTGGGATTCGAACCCACAATCTTCAGCTCCGGAGGCTGACGCCTTATCCTTTGGGCCACAGGCGCTGCATTTAAGGGTAGTTACTACACGACACGGTTTCCACTTCAGTCGCTGGAAGTAGAGATTCCAAAGTTTGATGAAAGGAGGAACTGATTTATTTACCCCGCATCCAATATAAAGTGTTCTCTTTAGGAAACGGATATAGAAAAATCTATTTTATGCTGATAAGTAAAAGAATAGTTTTTGTAATCAGTTTGCAGGAGATAACTTTCCTTTGATCATCACATTTTCTCTAGTTTTGAAATCTAGAATGACCACAGTGACATTTTCAGTTCCCTCGGTAAAATGTCACGAAATAAAAACGACCTCTGATATCCAAATATATTAACCCAAGAGAGAGCTCCTGGTGGGATTACAGTGCACAATATTCGGTTCAAAGGGGCCGACGCCTTATCCTTTAGGTCACAGGAGCTGCAATTAAGGGCTGTAACTATAGGACAAAGTTTGCACTTCAACCGTTGGAAGAATAGTATTATAATTAGTATCGAAAAGATTACTTTCCATTGATCATCATATTTTATCTAGTTTAAAATTCCAGAATGACCACGGTGACATATGGTATTCTCTCGATAAAATGTCACGAAAAAGAATAGACAATGATATGAAATTTTTTTGCTTGAGAGATAGCTCCTGGTGGGATTCGAATCCACAATCTTCTGCTCCGGAGGCCGACGACTTATCCTTTAGGCCACAGGAGCTGCATTTAAGGGTCGTTACTACAAGACACGGTTTCCACTTCAGTCGTTGGAAGTAGAGATTCCAAAGTTTGATGAAAGGAGGAAATGTTTTATTTACCCCGCATCCAAGAAAGAGTGTTCTCTTTAGGAAACGGATATAGGAAAATCTATTTTATGCTGATAAGTAAAAGAATTGTTTTTGTATTTAGTTTGGATGAGATAACTTTCCTTCGATCATCACATTTTCTCTAGTTTACAATTCTACAATGACCACGGTGACATTTGCTGTTCCCTCGGTTAAATGTAACAAAATAAAACTGACACTAATATCCAAATAAATTTACTTGAGATAGAGCTCCTGGTGGGATACGAAACCACAATCTTCGGCTTCGGAGGCCGACGCCTTATCCTTTAGGCCACAGGAGCTGCATTTAAGGGTAGTTACTATAGGGCACGGTTTGCACTTCAGTCGTTGGAAGTAGAGATTCCAAAGTTTGATGAAAGCAGGAAATGTTTAATTTTTCCCCGCATCCAAGAATAAGTGTTCCCTTTAGGAAACGGATATAGAAAAATCTATTTTATGCTGATAAGTAAAAGAATAGTTTTTGTAATCAGTTTGCAGGAGATAACTTTCCATTGATAATCACATTTTCTCTAGTTTAGGATTCTACAATGACCACGGTGACATTTTCAGTTCCCTCGGTAAAATGTCACAAAATAAAATCGACTCTGATATCCAAATATATTAACACCAGAGAGAGCTCCTGGCGGGATTACAGTGCACAATACTCGGCTCAAAGGGGCCGACGCCTTATCCTTTAGGTCACAGGAGCTGCAATTAAGGGATGTAACTATAGGACACGGCTTGCACTTCAACCGTTGGAAGAATAGTATTATAATTAGTATAGAAAAGATTACTTTCCATTGATCATCATATTTTATCTAGTTTAAAATGCCAGAATGACCACGGTGACATATGGTATTCTCTCGATAAAATGTCACGAAAAAGAACCGACAATGATATGAAATATTTTTGCTTGAGAGATAGCTCCTGGTGGGATTCGAACCCACAATCTTCTGCTCAGGAGGCCGACGACTTATCCTTTAGGTCTCAGGAGCAGTATTTAAGGGCCGTAACTATAGGACACGATTTGCACTTCAGTCGTTAGAAAAAGAGATTCCAAATTTTGATGAGAATAGGAAATGTATAATTTACCACGCATCCAAGAAAAAAAGTTTTCTTTAGGAAACGGATATAGGAAAATGTGTTTTATGCTGAAAAGTAAAAGATTAGGTTTTATAGTTAGTATGGAAAAGATTAGTTTCTATTGATCATCACATTTTCTCTAGTTTAAAATGCCAAAATGTCCACGTTGAAATTTGCTGTTCATTTAAAAAATGTCAAGAAAAAGAACCGACAATGATATCAAATATATTTACTTGATAAAGAGCTCCTGATGTGATTCGTACCCACAATCTTCGGCGACTGAGGCCGACGCCTAATCCTTTGGGTCACAGGAGCTGCAGTTAACGTCCGTAACAATAGGGAACAATTTGTAGTCCTTGGAAGTAGAGATTCCAAAGTTAGATGAAAGCAGGAAATGTTTAATTTACCCCGCATCCAAGAAAAAAAGATTTCTTAAGGAAACGGATATAGGAATATGTATTTTATGCTTAAAAGTAGAAGACTAGTTATTGTAATTAGATTGGAAGAGATACTTTCCGATGAGCATCACATTTTCTCTAGTTTAGAATTCTAGAATAACCACGGTGACTTTTGCAGTTCCCTCGATTAAATGTCACGAAATAAATCTGACGCTGATTTCCAAATATATTTATTTCAAAGAGCGCTGCTTGAGGTACTCGAACCCGAAATATTAGGCTCCGGATGCCGACGCCTTATCCTTTCGGCCACAGGAGCTGCATTTAAGGACTGTAACTATAGTAGACGTTTTGCACTTCAACCGTTGGAAGCAACGATTCCAAATTTCGATGAGAGCAGGAAATGTTTAATTTACCGCGCATCCTAGAACTAAATTTTCCTTAGGAAACGGATATAGGAAAATGCATTTTATGCTGAAAAGTAAAAGAATAGTGTTTTAATATCTTTGGAAGAGATAACATTCCATTGATCATCACATTTTCTCTAGTTTACAATACTAGAATGACCACGGTGACATTTGCGGTTCCCTCGGTAAAACGTCACGAAATAAAACTGACACAGATATCCAAAAAATTTACTTGAGATAGAGTTCCTGGTGGGATTCGAACCCACAATCTTCAGCTCCGGAGGCTGACGCCTTATCCTTTAGGCCACAGGAGCTGCATTTAAGGGTAGTTACTACACGACACGGTTTCCACTTCAGTCGTTGGAAGTAGAGATTCCAAAGTTTGATGAAAGGAGGAACTGATTTATTTACCCCGCATCCAATATAAAGTGTTCTCTTTAGGAAACGGATATAGGAAAATCTATTTTATGCTGATAAGTAAAAGAATAGTTTTTGTAATCAGTTTGCAGGAGATAACTTTCCTTTGATCATCACATTTTCTCTAGTTTTGAAATCTAGAATGACCACAGTGACATTTTCAGTTCCCTCGGTAAAATGTCACGAAATAAAACCGACGCTGATATCCAAATATATTAACCCAAGAGAGAGCTCCTGGTGGGATTACAGTTCACAATATTCGGCTCAAAGGGGCCGACGCCTTATCCTTTAGGTCACAGGAGCTGCAATTAAGGGCTGTAACTATAGGACAAAGTTTGCACTTCAACCGTTGGAAGAATAGTATTATAATTAGTATCGAAAAGATTACTTTCCATTGATCATCATATTTTATCTAGTTTAAAATTCCAGAATGACCACGGTGACATATGGTATTCTCTCGATAAAATGTCACGAAAAAGAATAGACAATGATATGAAATTTTTTTGCTTGAGAGATAGCTCCTGGTGGGATTCGAATCCACAATCTTTTGCTCCGGAGGCCGACGACTTATCCTTTAGTCCACAGGAGCTGCATTTAAGGGTCGTTACTACAAGACACGGTTTCCACTTCAGTCGTTGGAAGTAGAGATTCCAAAGTTTGATGAAAGGAGGAAATCTTTTATTTACTCCGCATCCAAGAAAGATTGTTCTCTTTAGGAAACGGATATAGGAAAATCTATTTTATGATGATAAGTAAAAGAATTGTTTTTGTATTTAGTTTGGATGAGATAACTTTCCTTTGATCATCACATTTTCTCTAGTTTACAATTCTACAATGACCACGGTGACATTTGCTGTTCCCTCGGTTAAATGTAACTAAATAAAACTGACACTAATATCCAAATAAATTTACTTGAGATAGAGCTCCTGGTAGGATTCGAACCCACAATCTTCGGCTTCGGAGGCCGACGCCTTATCCTTTAGGCCACAGGAGCTGCATTTAAGGGTAGTTACTATAGCGCACGGTTTGCACTTCAGTCGTTGGAAGTAGAGATTCCAAAGTTTGATGAAAGCAGGAAATGTTTAATTTTTCCCCGCATCCAAGAAAGAGTGTTCTCTTTAGGAAACGGATATAGGAAAATCTATTTTATGCTGATAAGTAAAAGAATTGTTTTTGTATTTAGTTTGGATGAGATAACTTTCCTTTGATCATCACATTTTCTCTAGTTTACAATTCTACAATGACCACGGTGACATTTGCTGTTCCCTCGGTTAAATGTAACAAAATAAAACTGACACTAATATCCAAATAAACTTACTTGAGATAGAGCTCCTGGTGGGATTCGAACCCACAATCTTCGGCTTCGGAGGCCGACGCCTTATCCTTTAGGCCACAGGAGCTGCATTGAAGGGTAGTTACTATAGGGCACGGTTTGCACTTCAGTCGTTGGAAGGAGAGATTCCAAAGTTTGATGAAAGCAGGAAATGTTTAATTTTTCCCCGCATCCAAGAATAAGTGTTCTCTTTAGGAAACGGATATAGAAAAATCTATTTTATGCTGATAAGTAAAAGATTAGTTTTTGTAATTAGTTTGGAAGAGATAACTTTCCATTGATAATCACATTTTCTCTAGTTTAGGATTCTACAATGACCACGGTGACATTTTCAGTTCCCTCTGTAAAATGTCACAAAATAAAATCGACTCTGATATCCAAATATATTAACACCAGAGAGAGCTCCTGGCGGGATTACAGTGCACAATAATCGGCTCAAAGGGGCCGACGCCTTATCCTTTAGGTCACAGGAGCTGCAATTAAGGGATGTAACTATAGGACACGGTTTGCACTTCAACCGTTGGAAGAATAGTATTATAATTAGTATCGAAAAGATTACTTTCCATTGATCATCATATTTTATCTAGTTTAAAATGCCAGAATGACCACGGTGACATATGGTATTCTCTCGATAAAATGTCACGAAAAAGAACCGACAATGATATGAAATATTTTTGCTTGAGAGATAGCTCCTGGTGGGATTCGAACCCACAATCTTCTGCTCAGGAGGCCGACGACTTATCCTTTAGGTCTCAGGAGCAGTATTTAAGGTTCGTAACTATAGGACACGATTTGCACTTCAGTCGTTAGAAAAAGAGATTCCAAATTTTGATGAGAATAGGAAATGTATAATTTACCACGCATCCAAGAAAAAAAGTTTTCTTTAGGAAACGGATATAGGAAAATGTGTTTTATGCTGAAAAGTAAAAGATTAGGTTTTATAGTTAGTATGGAAAAGATTAGTTTCTATTGATCATCACATTTTCTCTAGTTTAAAATGCCAAAATGTCCACGTTGAAATTTGCTGTTCATTTAAAAAATGTCAAGAAAAAGAACCGACAATGATATCAAATATATTTACTTGATAAAGAGCTCCTGATGTGATTCGTACCCACAATCTTCGGCAACTGAGGCCGACGCCTAATCCTTTGGGTCACAGGAGCTGCAGTTAACGTCCGTAACAATAGGGAACAATTTGTAGTCCTTGGAAGTAGAGATTCCAAAGTTAGATGAAAGCAGGAAATGTTTAATTTACCCCGCATCCAAGAAAAAAAGATTTCTTAAGGAAACGGATATAGGAATATGTATTTTATGCTTAAAAGTAGAAGACTAGTTATTGTAATTAGATTACTTTCCGATGAGCATCACATTTTCTCTAGTTTAGAATTCTAGAATAACCACGGTGACTTTTGCAGTTCCCTCGATTAAATGTCACGAAATAAATCTGACGCTGATTTCCAAATATATTTATTTCAAAGACCGCTGCTTGAGGTACTCGAACTCGAAATATTAGGCCCCGGATGCCGACGCCTTATCCTTTCGGCCACAGGAGCTGCATTTGAGACCTGTAACTATAGTACACGTTTTGCACTTCAACCGTTGGAAGCACCGATTCCAAATTTCGATGAGAGCAGGAAATGTTTAATTTACCGCGCATCCTAGAACTAAATTTTCCTTAGGAAACGGATATAGGAAAATGCATTTTATGCTGAAAAGTAAAAGAATAGTTTTTTAATATCTTTGGAAGAGATAACATTCCATTGATCATCACATTTTCTCTAGTTTACAATACTAGAATGACCACGGTGACATTTGCGGTTCCCTCGGTAAAACGTCACGAAATAAAACTGACACAGATATCCAAATAAATTTACTTGAGATAGAGCTCCTGGTGGGATTCGAACCCACAATCTTCAGCTCCGGAGGCTGACGCCTTATCCTTTAGGCCACAGGAGCTGCATTTAAGGGTCGTTACTACAGGACACGGTTTCCACTTCAGTCGTTGGACGTAGAGATTCCAAAGTTTGATGAAAGGAGGAACTGTTTTATTTACCCCGCATCCAATATAAAGTGTTCTCTTTAGGAAACGGATATAGGAAAATCTATTTTATGCTGATAAGTAAAAGAATAGTTTTTGTAATCAGTTTGCAGGAGATAACTTTCCTTTGATCATCACATTTTCTCTAGTTTTGAAATCTAGAATGACCACGGTGACATTTTCAGTTCCCTCGGTAAAATGTCACAAAATAAAATCGACTCTGATATCCAACTATATTAACACCAGAGAGAGCTCCTGGCTGGATTACTGTGCACAATATTCGGCTCAAAGGGGCCGACGCCTTATCCTTTAGGTCACAGGAGCTGCAATTAAGGGCTGTAATTATAGGACAAAGTTTGCACTTCAACCGTTGGAAGAATAATATTATAATTAGTATCGAAAAGATTACTTTAAATTGATCATCATATTTTATCTAGTTTAAAATGCCAGAATGACCACGGTGACATATGGTATTCTCTCGATAAAATGTCATGAAAAAGAATAGACAATGATATGAAATCTTTTTGCTTGAGAGATAGCTCCTGGTGGGATTCGAATCCACAATCTTCTGCTCCGGAGGCCGACGACTTATCCTTTAGGCCACAGGAGCTGCATTTAAGGGTCGTTACTACAAGACACGGTTTCCACTCCAGTCGTTGGAAGTAGAGAATACAAAGTTTGATGAAAGGAGGAAATGTTTTATTTACCCCGCATCCAAGAAAGAGTGTTCGTTTTAGGAAACGGATATAGGAAAATCTATTTTATGCTGATAAGTAAAAGAATTGTTTTTGTATTTAGTTTGGATGAGATAACTTTCCTTTGATCATCACATTTTCTCTAGTTTACAATTCTACAATGACCACGGTGACATTTGCTGTTCCCTCGGTTAAATGTAACAAAATAAAACTGACACTAATATCCAAATAAATTTACTTGAGATAGAGCTCCTGGTGGGATTCGAACCCACAATCTTCGGCTTCGGAGGCCGACGCCTTATCCTTTAGGCCACAGGAGCTGCATTTAAGGGTAGTTACTATAGGGCACGGTTTGCACTTCAGTCGTTGGAAGTAGAGATTCCAAAGTTTGATGAAAGCAGGAAATGTTTAATTTTTCCCCGCATCCAAGAATAAGTGTTCTCTTTAGGAAACAGATATAGAAAAATCTATTTTATGTTGATAAGTAAAAGATTAGTTTTTGTAATTAGTTTGGAAGAGATAACTTTCCATTGATAATCACATTTTCTCTAGTTTAGGATTCTACAATGACCACGGTGACATTTTCAGTTCCCTCTGTAAAATGTCACAAAATAAAATCGACTCTGATATCCAAATATATTAACACCAGAGAGAGCTCTTGGCGGGATTACAGTGCACAATAATCGGCTCAAAGGGGCCGACGCCTTATCCTTTAGGTCACAGGAGCTGCAATTAAGGGATGTAACTATAGGACACGGTTTGCACTTCAACCGTTGGAAGAATAGTATTATAATTAGTATCGAAAAGATTACTTTCCATTGATCATCATATTTTATCTAGTTTAAAATGCCAGAATGACCACTGTGACATATGGTATTCTCTCGATAAAATGTCACGAAAAAGAACCGACAATGATATGAAATATTTTTGCTTGAGAGATAGCTCCTGGTGGGATTCGAACCCACAATCTTCTGCTCAGGAGGCCGACGACTTATCCTTTAGATCTCAGGAGCAGTATTTAAGGGCCGTAACTATAGGACTCGATTTGCACTTCAGTCGTTAGAAAAAGAGATTCCAAATTTTGATGAGAATAGGAAATGTATAATTTACCACGCATCCAAGAAAAAAAGTTTTCTTTAGGAAACGGATATTGGAAAATGTGTTTTATGCTGAAAAGTAAAAGATTAGGTTTTATAGTTAGTATGGAAAAGATTAGTTTCTATTGATCATCACATTTTCTCTAGTTTAAAATGCCAAAATGTCCACGTTGAAATTTGCTGTTCATTTAAAAAATGTCAAGAAAAAGAACCGACAATGATATCAAATATATTTACTTGATAAAGAGCTCCTGATGTGATTCGTACCCACAATCTTCGGCGACTGAGGCCGACGCCTAATCCTTTGTGCCACAGGAGCTGCAGTTAACGTCCGTAACAATAGGGAACAATTTGTAGTCCTTGGAAGTAGAGATTCCAAAGTTAGATGAAAGCAGGAAATGTTTAATTTACCCCGCATCCAAGAAAAAAAGATTTCTTAAGGAAACGGATATAGGAATATGTATTTTATGCTTAAAAGTAGAAGACTAGTTATTGTAATTAGATTGGAAGAGATTACTTTCCGATGAGCATCACATTTTCTCTAGTTTAGAATTCTAGAATAACCACGGTGACTTTTGCAGTTCCTTCGACTAAAAGTCACGAAATAAATCTGACGCTGATTTCGAAATATATTTATTTCAAAGAGCGCTGCTTGAGGTACTCGAACCCGAAATATTAGGCTCCGGATGCCGACGCCTTATCCTTTCGGCCACAGGAGCTGCATTTAAGGACTGTAACTATAGTAGACGTTTTGCACTTCAACCGTTGGAAGCAACGATTCCAAATTTCGATGAGAGCAGGAAATGTTTAATTTACCGCGCATCCTAGAACTAAATTTTCCTTAGGAAACGGATATAGGAAAATGCATTTTATGCTGAAAAGTAAAAGAATAGTTTTTTAATATCTTTGGAAGAGATAACTTTCCATTGATCAGTCACATTTTCTGTAGTTTACAATACTAGAATGACCACGGTGACATTTGCGGTTCTCTCGGTAAAACGTCACGAAATAAAACTGACACAGATATCCAAATAAATTTACTTGAGATAGAGCTCCTGGTGGGATTCGAACCCACAATCTTCAGCTCCGGAGGCTGACGCCTTATCCTTTAGGCCACAGGAGCTGCATTTAAGGGTAGTTACTACACGACACGGTTTCCACTTCAGTCGTTGGAAGTAGAGATTCCAAAGTTTGATGAAAGGAAGAACTGATTTATTTACCCCGCATCCAATATAAAGTGTTCTCTTTAGGAAACGGATATAGGAAAATCTATTTTATGCTGATAAGTAAAAGAATAGTTTTTGTAATCAGTTTGCAGGAGATAACTTTCCTTTGATCATCACATTTTCTCTAGTTTTGAAATCTAGAATGACCACAGTGACATTTTCAGTTCCCTCGGTAAAATGTCACGAAATAAAACCGACGCTGATATCCAAATATATTAACCCAAGAGAGAGCTCCTGGTGGGATTACAGTGCACAATATTCGGCTCAAAGGGGCCGACGCCTTATCCTTTAGGTCACAGGAGCTGCAATTAAGGGCTGTAACTATAGGACAAAGTTTGCACTTCAACCGTTGGAAGAATAGTATTATAATTAGTATCGAAAAGATTACTTTCCATTGATCATCATATTTTATCTAGTTTAAAATGCCAGAATGACCACGGTGACATATGGTATTCTCTCGATAAAATGTCACGAAAAAGAATAGACAATGATATGAAATTTTTTTGCTTGAGAGATAGCTCCTGGTGGGATTCGAATCCACAATCTTCTGCTCCGGAGGCCGACGACTTATCCTTTAGGCCACAGGAGCTGCATTTAAGGGTCGTTACTACAAGACACGGTTTCCACTTCAGTCGTTGGAAGTAGAGATTCCAAAGTTTGATGAAAGGAGGAAATCTTTTATTTACTCCGCATCCAAGAAAGATTGTTCTCTTTAGGAAACGGATATAGGAAAATCTATTTTATGATGATAAGTAAAAGAATTGTTTTTGTATTTAGTTTGGATGAGATAACTTTCCTTTGATCATCACATTTTCTCTAGTTTACAATTCTACAATGACCACGGTGACATTTGCTGTTCCCTCGGTTAAATGTAACTAAATAAAACTGACACTAATATCCAAATAAATTTGCTTGAGATAGAGCTCCTGGTGGGATTCGAACCCACAATCTTCGGCTTCGGAGGCCGACGCCTTATCCTTTAGGCCACAGGAGCTGCATTTAAGGGTAGTTACTATTGGGCACGGTTTGCACTTCAGTCGTTGGAAGTAGAGATTCCAAAGTTTGATGAAAGCAGGAAATGTTTAATTTTTCCCCGCATCCAAGAAAAAGTGTTCTCTTTAGGAAACGGATATAGAAAAATCTATTTTATGCTGATAAGTAAAAGAATTGTTTTTGTATTTAGTTTGGATGAGATAACTTTCCTTTGATCATCACATTTTCTCTAGTTTACAATTCTACAATGACCACGGTGACATTTGCTGTTCCCTCGGTTAAATGTAACAAAATAAAACTGACACTAATATCCAAATAAACTTACTTGAGATAGAGCTCCTGGTGGGATTACGAACCCACAATCTTCGGCTTCGGAGGCCGACGCCTTATCCTTTAGGCCACAGGAGCTGCATTTAAGGGTAGTTACTATAGGGCACGGTTTGCACTTCAGTCGTTGGAAGGAGAGATTCCAAAGTTTGATGAAAGCAGGAAATGTTTAATTTTTCCCCGCATCCAAGAATAAGTGTTCTCTTTAGGAAACAGATATAGAAAAATCTATTTTATGCTGATAAGTAAAAGATAGTTTTTGTAATTAGTTTGGAAGAGATAACTTTCCATTGATAATCACATTTTCTCTAGTTTAGGATTCTACAATGACCACGGTGACATTTTCAGTTCCCTCGGTAAAATGTCACAAAATAAAATCGACTCTGATATCCAAATATATTAACACCAGAGAGAGCTCCTGGCGGGATTACAGTGCACAATAATCGGCTCAAAGGGGCCGACGCCTTATCCTTTAGGTCACAGGAGCTGCAATTAAGGGATGTAACTATAGGACACGGCTTGCACTTCAACCGTTGGAAGAATAGTATTATAATTAGTATAGAAAAGATTACTTTCCATTGATCATCATATTTTATCTAGTTTAAAATGCCAGAATGACCACGGTGACATATGGTATTCTCTCGATAAAATGTCACGAAAAAGAACCGACAATGATATCAAATATTTTTGCTTGAGAGATAGCTCCTGGTGGGATTCGAACCCACAATCTTCTGCTCAGGAGGCCGACGACTTATCCTTTAGGTCTCAGGAGCAGTATTTAAGGGCCGTAACTATAGGACAGGGTTTGCACTTCAGTCGTTAGAAAAAGAGATTCCAAATTTTGATGAGAATAGGAAATGTATAATTTACCACGCATCCAAGAAAAAAAGTTTTCTTTAGGAAACGGATATAGGAAAATGTGTTTTATGCTGAAAAGTAAAAGATTAGGTTTTATAGTGAGTATGGAAAAGATTAGTTTCTATTGATCATCACATTTTCTCTAGTTTAAAATGCCAAAATGTCCACGTTGAAATTTGCTGTTCATTTAAAAAATGTCAAGATAAAGAACCGACAATGATATCAAATATATTTACTTGATAAAGAGCTCCTGATGTGATTCGTACCCACAATCTTCTGCAACTGAGGCCGACGCCTAATCCTTTGGGTCACAGGAGCTGCAGTTAACGTCCGTAACAATAGGGAACAATTTGTAGTCCTTGGAAGTAGAGATTCCAAAGTTAGATGAAAGCAGGAAATGTTTAATTTACCCCGCATCCAAGAAAAAAAGATTTCTTAAGGAAACGGATATAGGAATATGTATTTTATGCTTAAAAGTAGAAGACTAGTTATTGTAATTAGATTGGAAGAGAATACTTTCCGATGAGCATCACATTTTCTCTAGTTTAGAATTCTAGAATAACCACGGTGACTTTTGCAGTTCCCTCGATTAAATGTCACGAAATAAATCTGACGCTGATTTCCAAATATATTTATTTCAAAGAGCGCTGCTTGAGGTACTCGAACCCGAAATATTAGGCTCCGGATGCCGACGCCTTATCCTTTCGGCCACAGGAGCTGCATTTAAGGGTAGTTACTATAGTAGACGTTTTGCACTTCAACCGTTGGAAGCAACGATTCCAAATTTCGATGAGAGCAGGAAATGTTTAATTTACCGCGCATCCTCGAACTAAATTTTCTTTAGGAAACGGATATAGGAAAATGCATTTTATGCTGAAAAGTAAAAGAATAGTTTTTTAATATCTTTGGAAGAGATAACATTCCATTGATCATCACATTTTCTTTAGTTTACAATACTAGAATGACCACGGTGACATTTGCGGTTCCCTCGGTAAAACGTCACGAAATAAAACTGACACAGATATCCAAATAAATTTACTTGAGATAGAGCTCCTGGTGGGATTCGAACCCACAATCTTCAGCTCCGGAGGCTGACGCCTTATCCTTTAGACCACAGGAGCTGCATTTAATGGTCGTTACTACAGGACACGGTTTCCACTTCAGTCGTTGGAAGTAGAGATTCCAAAGTTCGATAAAAGGATTAACTGTTTTATTTACCCCGCATCCAATATAAAGTGTTCTCTTTAGGAAACGGATATAGGAAAATCTATTTTATGCTGATAAGTAAAAGAATAGTTTTTTTAATCAGTTTGCAAGAGATAACTTTCCTTTGATCATCACATTTTCTCTAGTTTTGAAATCTAGAATGACCACAGTGACATTTTCAGTTCCCTCGGTAAAATGTCACAAAATAAAACGACTCTGATATCCAAATATATTAACCCAAGAGAGAGCTCCTGGTGGGATTACAGTGCACAATATTCGGCTCAAAGGGGCCGACGCCTTATCCTTTAGGTCACAGGAGCTGCAATTAAGGGCTGTAACTATAGGACAAAGTTTGCACTTCAACCGTTGGAAGAATAGTATTATAATTAGTATCGAAAAGATTACTTTCCATTGATCATCATATTTTATCTAGTTTAAAATGCCAGAATGACCACGGTGACATATGGTATTCTCTCGATAAAATATCACGAAAAAGAATAGACAATGATATGAAATTTTTTTGCTTGAGAGATAGCTCCTGGTGGGATTCGAATCCACAATCTTCTGCTCCGGAGGCCGACGACTTATCCTTTAGGCCACAGGAGCTGCATTTAAGGGTCGTTACTACAAGACACGGTTTCCACTTCAGTCGTTGGAAGTAGAGATTCCAAAGTTTGATGAAAGGAGGAAATGTTTTATTTACCCCGCATCCAAGAAAGAGTGTTCTCTTTAGGAAACGGATATAGGAAAATCTATTTTATGCTGATAAGTAAAAGAATTGTTTTTGTATTTAGTTTGGATGAGATAACTTTCCTTTGATCATCACATTTTCTCTAGTTTACAATTCTACAATGACCACGGTGACATTTGCTGTTCCCTCGGTTAAATGTAACAAAATAAAACTGACACTAATATCCAAATAAATTTACTTGAGATAGAGCTCCTGGTGGGATACGAAACCACAATCTTCGGCTTCGGAGGCCGACGCCTTATCCTTTAGGCCACAGGAGCTGCATTTAAGGGTAGTTACTATAGGGCACGGTTTGCACTTCAGTCGTTGGAAGTAGAGATTCCAAAGTTTGATGAAAGCAGGAAATGTTTAATTTTTCCCCGCATCCAAGAAAAAGTGTTCCTCTTTAGGAAACGGATATAGAAAAATCTATTTTATGCTGATAAGTAAAAGATTAGTTTTTGTAATTAGTTTGGAAGAGATAACTTTCCATTGATAATCACATTTTCTCTAGTTTAGGATTCTACAATGACCACGGTGACATTTTCAGTTCCCTCGGTAAAATGTCACAAAATAAAATCGACTCTGATATCCAATATATTAACACGAGAGAGAGCTCCTGGCGATATTACAGTGCACAATATTCGGCTCAAAGGGGCCGACGCCTTATCCTTTAGGTCACAGGAGCTGCAATTAAGGGATGTAACTATAGGACACGGCTTGCACTTCAACCGTTGGAAGAATAGTATTATAATTAGTATAGAAAAGATTACTTTCCATTGATCATCATATTTTATCTAGTTTAAAATGCCAGAATGACCACGGTGACATATGGTATTCTCTCGATAAAATGTCACGAAAAAGAACCGACAATGATATGAAATATTTTTGCTTGAGAGATAGCTCCTGGTGGGATTCGAACCCACAATCTTCTGCTCAGGAGGCCGACGACTTATCCTTTAGGTCTCAGGAGCAGTATTTAAGGGCCGTAACTATAGGACACGATTTGCACTTCAGTCGTTAGAAAAAGAGATTCCAAATTTTGATGAGAATAGGAAATGTATAATTTACCACGCATCCAAGAAAAAAAGTTTTCTTTAGGAAACGGATATAGGAAAATGTGTTTTATGCTGAAAAGTAAAAGATTAGGTTTTATAGTTAGTATGGAAAAGATTAGTTTCTATTGATCATCACATTTTCTCTAGTTTAAAATGCCAAAATGTCCACGTTGAAATTTGCTGTTCATTTAAAAAATGTCAAGATAAAGAACCGACAATGATATCAAATATATTTACTTGATAAAGAGCTCCTGATGTGATTCGTACCCACAATCTTCTTCAACTGAGGCCGACGCCTAATCCTTTGGGTCACAGGAGCTGCAGTTAACGTCCGTAACAATAGGGAACAATTTGTAGTCCTTGGAAGTAGAGATTCCAAAGTTAGATGAAAGCAGGAAATGTTTAATTTACCCCACATCCAAGAAAAAAAGATTTCTTAAGGAAACGGATATAGGAATATGTATTTTATGCTTAAAAGTAGAAGACTAGTTATTGTAATTAGATTGGAAGAGAATACTTTCCGATGAGCATCACATTTTCTCTAGTTTAGAATTCTAGAATAACCACGGTGACTTTTGCAGTTCCCTCGATTAAATGTCACGAAATAAATCTGACGCTGATTTCCAAATATATTTATTTCAAAGAGCGCTGCTTGAGGTACTCGAACCCGAAATATTAGGCTCCGGATGCCGACGCCTTATCCTTTCGGCCACAGGAGCTGCATTTAAGGACTGTAACTATAGTAGACGTTTTGCACTTCAACCGTTGGAAGCAACGATTCCAAATTTCGATGAGAGCAGGAAATGTTTAATTTACCGCGCATCCTAGAACTAAATTTTCCTTAGGAAACGGATATAGGAAAATGCATTTTATGCTGAAAAGTAAAAGAATAGTGTTTTAATATCTTTGGAAGAGATAACTTTCCATTGATCGTCACATTTTCTGTAGTTTACAATACTAGAATGACCACGGTGACATTTGCGGTTCCCTCGGTAAAACGTCACGAAATAAAACTGACATAGATATCCAAATAAATTTACTTGAGATAGAGCTCCTGGTGGGATTCGAACCCACAATCTTCAGCTCCGGAGGCTGACGCCTTATCCTTTAGGCCACAGGAGCTGCATTTAAGGGTCGTTACTACAGGACACGGTTTCCACTTCAGTCGTTGGAAGTAGAGATTCCAAAGTTTGATGAAAGGAGGAACTGTTTTATTTACCCCGCATCCAATATAAAGTGTTCTCTTTAGGAAACGGATATAGGAAAATCTATTTTATGCTGATAAGTAAAAGAATAGTTTTTGTAATCAGTTTGCAGGAGATAACTTTCCTTTGATCATCACATTTTCTCTAGTTTTGAAATCTAGAATGACCACAGTGACATTTTCAGTTCCCTCGGTAAAATGTCACGAAATAAAACCGACGCTGATATCCAAATATATTAACCCAAGAGAGAGCTCCTGGTGGGATTACAGTGCACAATATTCGGCTCAAAGGGGCCGACGCCTTATCCTTTAGGTCACAGGAGCTGCAATTAAGGCTGTAACTAGGACAAAGTTTGCACTTCAACCGTTGGAAGAATAGTATTATATTAGTATCGAAAGATTACTTCCTTTGATCATCATATTTTATCTAAGTTTAAAAAATGCCAGAATGACCACGGTGACATATGTATTCTCTCGATAAAATATCCACGAAAAAGAATGACAATGATAATGAAAATTTTTTTTTGCTTGAGGAGATAGCTCCGGTGGGATTCGAACCCACAATCTCTGCTCTTTAGGCCGACGACCGCATCCTTTAGGCCCAGGCGCTGCATTTAAGGGTAGTTCCTATGGGCACGGTTTGCACTCAGTCGTTGGAAGTAGAGATTCCAAAGTTTGATGAAAGAGAAATGTTTAATGGTTCCCACGCATCCAAGAAAAGTGTCCCTTTAGGAACGGATATCG
The DNA here is from genome assembly GCA_907164885.2 of Dolomedes plantarius. Lineage (NCBI taxonomy): Eukaryota > Metazoa > Arthropoda > Arachnida > Araneae > Dolomedidae > Dolomedes > Dolomedes plantarius. Next base: position 27,733,826 of record OU015495.1, on the reverse strand, counting down.
AAAAATTCTATTTTATGCTGATAAGTAAAGATAGTTTTTTGGTAAATTAGTTTGGAAGAGATAACTTTCCATTGATAATCACATTTTCTCTAGTTTACAATTCTACAATGAACATGGTGACATTTACTGTTCGATCGATAAAATGTCACGAAAATGAACCGACACTGATATAAAATATATTTACTTTTGAGAGCGCTCTTGGTGGTATTCGAAACTACAATCTTCGGTTCCGGAGGTCGACGCCATATCCTTTAGGCCACAGGAGCTGCAATTAAGGGCTGTAACTATTGGACACGGTTTGCACTTACACCATTAGAAGCAGAGATTCCAAAGTTTGATGAAAGCAGGAAATGTTTAATTTACTCCACATACAAGAAAAAGTTCTCTTTAGGAAACGGATATAGAAAAATGTATTTTACGCTGAAATGTAAAAGATTAGTTTCTTATTTTGTTTGGAAGAACTGACTTTCTATTGATCATCACATTTTCTCTAGTTTACAAGTCTACAATGACCACGGTGACATTTACTGTTTCCCCGATAAAATTTCACGAAAAAGAACCCTGATAGCAAATATAATTACTTGAGAGAGAGCTCCTGCTGGTATTCGAACCTACAACCTTCGGCTCCGTTGGCCGACTCCTTTTCCTTTAGGCCACAGGAGCTGCATTTAACGTCCCCTGCATTGAACGTCTGCATTTAACGTCCTATAGGACACGGTTTGCACATCAGTCGATGGAAGCAGAGAAGTTTGATGAAAGCAGGAAATGTTTAATTTACCCAGCATTCAAAAAAAATTCTTGTCTTTAGAAAAAGGATATAAGAAACTGTATTTTATGCTGAAAAGTAAAAGAATAGTTTTATAATTAGCATGGAAAAGATTACTTTCCATTGATCATCACATTTTCTCTAGTTTAAAATGCCAGAATGACCACGGTGACATTTGCTGTTCCCTCGATAAAATGTCTCGAAAAAGAACCGAAACTGATATCAAATATATTTACTTGAGAGAGTGCTTCTGGTTTGATTCGAACCCATAATCTGCAGCTCCTGAGGCCGATACCTTATCTTTTAGGCCACAGGAGCCGGATTTAAGGGCTGTAACTATAGGACACGGTTTGCACTTCAACCGTTGGAAAAAGTGATTCCAAAGTTTGATGAAAGCAGGGAATGTTTAATTTACCTCGCATCCAAGATAAGGAGTTTTCTTTAGGAATCGGATATAGGAAAATGTATTTTATGTTGAAATGTAAAAGAATAGTTTTGTAATTAGTTTGGAAGTGATTATTTTCCATTGATCATCATTTTCCCTCTATTTTAGAATTTTACAATGACCACAGTGACATTTGCTGTTCCCTGAATAAAATGTCACGAAAAAGAACCGACACGGATATCAAATACAGTCACTTGAGAGAGAGCTCCTGGAGGGAATCGAACCTCCAATCTTTTGCTCCGGATGCCGACGCCTCATCCTTTAGGCCACAAGAGCTGCGTTTAAAGGGCGTATCTATAGGACACGGTTTGCACTTCAGTCGTTGGAAAAAGAGATTCCAAATTTTGATTAGATCAGGAAATGTTTAATTTACCCCGCATCCAAGAAAAATTTTTTTCATTAGGAAACGGATATAGGAAAATGTATTTTATGCTGAAAAGTAAAAGAATAAATTTTATAATTATTTTGGAAAAGATTACTTTTCATTGATTATGACATTTACTCTAGTTTAGAATGCCAGAATGACCACGGTGATATGTGCTCTTCCCCCGATAAAATATCACGAAAAACAACGGCCGCTGATATCCAAATATATTTACTAGAGAGAGAGAGAGCTTCTGGTAGGATTCGAACCTATTAAATCATGTGAAATGCATATTAGTTTGCTTTCTTTGCCTTAAGATGCCTAATGAAAATATGCGGAGGTTGGGGTGGATGCAACCATTGAAATGTTGCGCTACTTGAAAATGTTGGGAAACACTGAGCTAGACCATAGGTGCTGAGGCAATCGAAGGAAGTTATACATCACAGAACGCACTTCAACGCGTTTGAAGAAAACACTGAAAATTTATCCGATTTTTGAAACATAGCATTATCTAGTACCTGAAAAATGTGGTTTGTTTAACACACGAAAGAGAAAATTTTGTATTTCTGGAAGAAATGTATTATTTTTAAATTCAATACTCCATGGCAGAGGTCTCAACATTTTTGTACCTAAGAGCACATTCAAGAAAACCGGTCGGACGTCGGGCACCATTTATTTTAACAAGGTAAATTTATAGTTGGACATAGTTAATAATACATACACATAATGTACAAAAAACATTTAATTTTCAAAATATTATTTAACATATAACAATTATTATTAATATTCTTGTGTAAAATAAATTATTACTAAATAATGCATACAAAATCTACAAAGTATAAAAATTCTTTATAAAAAATATAAATCTCAAAGTCAATGTGATTTTTGGCATTTCATTTCATTGGCCATTGCTTCGTTATTAGGATAGTATGATGATATTCCTGCTCGCGCGCGTAAGCAATCCTCAATGTGTTCATCTGTAAGTCATGATCTGTACTTTGATTTTATGATATTCATTGTCGAAAACAATTATTCACACAAGTATGTGGAATCGAAAAACTATTTTATTTTATATGCTGTTCTTTTCAAGGATGGAAATTTGTTTCCGTCAACTATATTCCAGAAATTCTTATCTGATACAATTCATTTTAGGATAATGTCGTTCTGAAGATCCAAAATTTCTATCTCCAGTTCTTCTGTCCTTACTTGAAACAAGTTCTGAAATGTATGTAGCTTGTTCGGTTACATTTACTTGGTAAGTAAAAGGATTATCAAAAAAGGTGACCATTGGCACGATGATATTAAACTGTTGAAAGCGCTTTTCAAACTGGTCTTGAAGTAATTGAAGGTTGATAACAAATGTTGATAAGTCAATTTCCCCGTCGCCTATCATTTTTTTCATATTTGGAAAATGCACAAGGGACTTCATCTTCAACACAAAGCCAGTTTAGCTTTAAACGAGTTTATATACCCTATCATTGTAGCTATACGATTGTCCTTTCCCTGCAGATCTAAGTTTAAATAATTCAGTTTTTCCATTATATCTGTTAAAATAGACAAATCCGCTAGCCAATAAGGGTCTGTTAGTTAATTTTTTTTTTTTTTTGACACTGAGATAATTTTATATTTCTTCAATTAAATCTAGAAATCTAGCAAGAACTTTGCCTTTACTGAGCCAACGTACTTCAGTATGCAGAATGAGATCAGGATCTTCAGGATTTTCAAATAGGGCCTTAAAAAGGCGGTGTTGCAATGGAGCTTCGCGAATTAAGTTGACTATTTTTGTAATTATTTTCATGACGTGTCCGAAGGGTAGTATTCTACCACATAAAACTTCCTGGTGGATAATACAGGGATACGACATAAAGTTTGGAAATGAATCATCTTTTATTCAGAGAGCAATAAATCCATTGGCATTACCAACCATTGCTGTGCCCCATCAGTGGTTATCGCAGACAGTTTCTGGAGAGGCATGTCTATCGACTTTGCATATGTTATAAATATTTTATAGATATACTCACCTGTTGTTCATCCTTTCATGGGTAATATTTTTAGTAGATCTTATTTTACAGTAAAGTCACTAAATACCCTTCTCACCATAACTGCTAACTGTGCTATGTCTGATATGTCTGTAGACTCGCCAAACTGTAGTGAGAACCACTCACATATTTCCAAGTCACTCTTTAACTGAGTTTGCATATCCTTTGAAATGGCTTGTATTCTTCTTGTAACGGTGTTATCTGACAACTGTAAGCCTTGTATTGCTAACATGATCTCACGTTTGTTGGAAAATCCCTCAAATAAGAAATCGGCGCCAGTAAGAAATGCTTCTTTTAACAACTGACCACCCGGGAAAGGCTTTTTCTTCTTTGTGAGTAAGTGATAAATTTTTAAAGTAATAGTGGCATTTTTAGATCTTAACAAAGGCCTAGTAAAAACAGACTGTTGAGCGGACAGATTCGATTTTAGCTGATCTATTTTCTTCTTACTTATTTTAGACTTGGATAGTATTAAAAGTAGCATGAATTATCAGGAAATCACGTTTTCAACATTACGTTTTTTAGGCACCGCGACGCTATTTCCAAACAACAGACAAATACATTTGTCTTTTAAATTGACGATGCAATATGAATCCTCCCATTCAGTATTAAAATTATAGGTCCGTTGTCGTTTCTTTGATCCACTCATTTTGGGGTAAAAAATAAGGAAGTATTTAAAAACAACGAATGAGGAAACGCAGTATACAAAAAATATGAGCATATATGTATGAATAAATAATGAAGTAGATACGTCGAATGACCGTTTATCTCATAGCACAAACCACATTACTGGCTCTCACGAGATGAGCTCCAGACAAATGTTTGTGTTGTGATGACAGAAATGGACCGGTTCATTTCGTTTTAGATATGGGAAATTAGGTTGGCGAAGACTTGGCAAGAGGGGGAAAAGAGATCGGTCGCATTACGCTTTGTGCTTTAATCTGTGTTGGATTCCATTTCTACTTTTGTGTTGGTAATCATTAAAAATGAGAAAACTTTTACATAGCCTTTTATTGAAAACTGAAATGTTTTTATCGTGGTCGAACAGCGGTGGGCACACGTAAAACGATCGGCGGGCGCCATGGTGCCTGCGGGCATAGAGTTGGGGACCCCTGCTCTACGGATTCATTTTCATCATTGATCGTTAATTCTCTTTCAGTCTACAGGAACCCCAATGCGACTTGATTTTGAAATAAAAATCCATTGCGAAAACTTGAGACTCGAAGTATTTCTCCTGTCATTTTTTTCTTTAGATTAAAATTTATGTTCGTAATACTAAATGAAGGAAAGAAAAATGAAACTTCTTTATTACTTTTTAATAACGTCAAAAAAATTTAAATATAGGCATGAAACTCCTTCTTGGTTCGAACGCAGAAATGATACTTCTCAAAATAATGAGAAAGAATTAATTTGATTCTTGTACTATATGAAACTCGAAAGGATCGAAATACATAATGAAAGGATCTAGAAGGAAAGGGTGTAGCATAGAAATTAACTTAAATATTTAATGGCCTATTCATTGCGTTTGATTCATGGGTCACGAGTGGTTTGCTACGTAGTGGTTATTTGTAAAATGTATGCATGATTGCACGAATCTTGAAAAATTGCCAAGTTTGGAAACCAGTACACTATTTTCCCGGGTATGCATGCATTTTAAATATTTTTGCATTCATTTTTATCAAAAGATGGGTGTAAATAAAATATCAAACTCAGCAAAAGAATATAAAATTACTTTCCTCTCTGCCGGAAAATAAAATACTACATGGCCTTCCTTTGCGCTAGATTGAAATTCCAAGCTGAATAAAAAACACATGTCTGCATTGTCAGCCATTCCATTGTGAAATTTATTTGAATTCTGCGAGCTACTCATATTTTCCGAACTGATCCTACATTATTAAATTTCCCCCGTATAAAGCAAGAGTCTATATAAAAAAGGTAAAGTAAATATAAACATGAATCTGTAAAATATAATCATGAGATAAAATGAACGGCAGTTTGCTCTTTTTCCTGGATTTATTGCAGCAGGAATTGAAAATAATGTTTGTTGAGTGACATTCTTTCTGGGTGAATTTTACAAAATATACGTCATTTTCATGTGAGCTGTTCAAAAACGGTTGATAAATAATCTAATGCATTTCTTCGTTTCTTATTATTTGGGAGAGATTTTTGCACTCAGCATAAAAGAGAAAGTCAGCTTTCATCGACTTTTTCCTCGGTGTTAAACAATCTTAGACATTCGTAAAGATTTAAACAAGTTTGCTTTTAGATGCCGAGATTTTTCTTTTCTTTGAGGAAAATTTCTGTGCATTTGAAAAACGTTAAGAAGGTAACTGCCCCCTTTCGGCAGATAACTAGACCGGCTGAGGAGGATCTGCGGTTGGTTGGTTGGTTGGTTGGGGTTTTATGGCGCAAGATCCAAAATAGGACATAAAGCGCCAAACACAAGACTAGAGCAAAAACAGATTACATAACAGTCGCCACGCTCGACCAACGGTGAAAAAACAGATTTCTAACCAACACTAATAAATATAAAAACGAGTAACCGTAAAAAACTGAATAAAAGGGATGATAAAAATTATGTATAAACATGTTAGAATGATATATACAAGGTGAGGAGGATCTGCGATTCTTGGGCTAACTCAGAAATTTCTGGCTGTTCCTGATTTGAGCACAATGACGAAATAGAGAAGAGATCACTCTACTAGACTGGGCCTGAAATTTAAGGGAACAGTGGACTATCAAAATTGTGAAATTTGTCCAAAAATTCGTTTTTTAAAATTTTATTGAATTGTGAAACTACGGACGAGTAGGAATGTGTTGCAAAAAGAATTTTTAATTTCTGTGATTACTTTCTTAGTTATAGGCATTTGTATTTAATTTAGATATTATGTAGTTACTAATAGCTATAACTTTAAATGTGTTTTTCTCAATAAAAATTTTCGTGTCATACGAATATTCAAACTTTTCCAGGCGCATTTCTAATTATCGTATTGCTTTGAAATTTAAGTTTTATATACTTAACTGTATATCAAATAAATCTGATTGAAAAAAATTAATCTTCGTAGCTCAGAATTTCTAAATTTTGTGCTTGAAAAGATGATTTATAGGTATTCTGCGAATTAAAAAGGGTGTTTTCACTATTATTATTTTTTTCTCTTTATATTTTTAATGAATGCTTAAAATAAGCAATAAGTTTCATTGTTAGTTCTATAAGGTATCCTGTAAATTAAAATTACTATATATTATATGCAAAAGAAATGCGGATGGATCATTTTTAATTAGGCCAATTTTTGGTATACTTAATAATTCAGAATTCATAAATTATTAATATTTAATCTTTAAATTTTAACCACTTTTACATATCTATGGTACTAATCACATATTCAAATTTCAAGCAAATAAATTCAAAACAAAAAAGTTAGGTTTGAAGGTCCACTGTCCCCTTAAAGTAGACCAAACCTTGTAATGTTGGCATTTTGAGTCAGGTGATTTTCAGAAAACCAGAGGTGATAAACCTTGTCTACTGAGAGGCACGACATACTACAGCACCAGGAAACTTCATTTGGAGAAACATTTACTTTTTTTCCCAGCTAAAGTAAATTAGAGCCCCCATGCAGTATTTCTTGCATATTCATGTAATATACACCCGTATGCACACATACACAATTATATACAGGTAACCCTCTTATAACACGGTAGATAGGTTCCTAGAAAATGCCGTGTTGTGTGAAACCGTGTTATATGAGACCCAGAGACAGTTCAAAAAAGGAGTGTTACTCTCTGAAAACTTATTAAAAACAAACTTTTTTTAAAATTCCATATAAGCAACTTAAGTTTTATTAAAAATATAAATGTATGTATAACACAAAACGAAAAGAAACAAAAAAAATATTTTTTCATTTAATGCGACCTTAATTTAATAAATTTCTTCCTCATCACTGCTCAGCACAATCAAACGAGAACAGTTTTTCGATTGAAGGATATCACCTTCACTTTCAGAACCTTTTTCTTCATTTAGATTTTTTGCACCTTCTATCCTCTTTAAAAAAATCTGTAATTTTGGTTTATTTGCTAGTTATTACAAGGTCATTGTAGATTCACGATATGGAGATAGACAATTTTGCTGCTCCCTTTTGAATTTTCGGCTTCTTTCAGCGGAAGGGTCTGCATTCAGGAAAAATGATTCAAGATTTTCAGTTAAGCTCAGGTCTTCTTGTAATTTTATAGAGTTATTAATGAATAAATTATAATTTGTTTATACATTTTCATGTAAAGCCACTATAGCTCATTATTCCTTCCCGTCATTATTTTAAGGTAATTTAGTTTTTAAATGTGTTAAACAAAAATCATGTTATCTAGTTCTATAGAAGTACAGTGTTGTACAAAGGTTTTCGCAATTTTTTCATCGTGTTTGAGCGAAAACATGTTACAGGTTGCAGTGTTATACGAGGGCTCCCGCAATTTATCTTATGGTGTTAGAGTGAAACCGTGTTGTAAGATGCCGTGCTGTAGGATGCTACCTGTATACGAGTATAAAATTAGAGAGAGAAAGAGAGGTTAGGAATACCTCTCTTTCATGAGAAAACATAAGAAACATGAGAAAAAGGAATCTCCCAGTTTAATGGGCGTAGGAAAGAAAAGATTATACTAGTTTGACTTAGGGGTCAAGATTCATGTGATAAGCAATGCTTGACTACTGCCAATAATTAACAAATTTCTAATAACTTTTAATTTCACCAGAGGCATTCATTCCATTTTTCTCGTCATGTCTCTCTGCACTAGACAGATATAGATATTATGCAGTGTATGCTGTCTTACCCACTGATGTTAATAATTCTTATTTTTAAAGTATATCTCCGAAAAAAAGTTTTTGTGGGATTTATTTCAATAATATTCCTGGATAGTAACACCCATTTCTCTCTGGCTTTGTGAGCGTAATGCGAGGTAGATAAATGCCATTTACGACTACCTGCCAGTTGTTTTCCACACCGCTAACAGGATTTTTCCATTTTGCAGTCATTGATAATGGATGTAAATTTTCTGTCTCATAACTTCCCTTCGCAAACACATAAAATATTTATTCCGTTGGTGAGTTTTGAAAGGGACGGAGTCCTGTCGTAAAAATGGGGCTTTATGCATGTTACTTTTCAAATTACTGCTGAGTTGATGGTTCGCGGAGCTAATTTAGGGGGAGAGGCACAGAATTTTTTTTTTAATATACAGACATTTCGTAACCTTTTTTTCAAAGCTGTTTATTTATGAAAAATTCATTACTATTGTTAAAAAATATTTGAAAACTTTAAATTTTGTCAAAAACTTAGAATTTATTATTTACAGTGCGTTTTGTGTTTGATATACGTAATAGCAGAACCCAAAATTCTTTTTGAATAATTTTTTCTTTTTTTTTTTGGGGGGGGGGGGGGATATGAAAGGCTTAAAAAGAATTTGTTTTCAGGATTTAAAAAAAAAAAAGTATCATCAATATTTTTCTTTTATCGTTTTAAAGGGAAATAAATCACTTTTGAGTATTTATTGTCTCGGAGAAAATATTTTCGGAAACGACACTTTCAATCCATTTTTTCCATGTTTTTATTATCTTGCTTTCTTGTTTGTGTGTGTGTTTGTGTGTTTGTCCAGTACAAATCTTGCAATCGATTTTTAACTAACTTCCCGACTAGCTAGACATTTGTAACTTTTAGAATAGCTCAGAACACTATGACAATGAATTTTTAATACTTTTTTTAATACTTTAGTTTTTATTATTTTCAGTTAATTTTGTTTTGTAGACTGGTGCAGCCATCTATCGATCGGAACGGGAACGAAAAGTTAAACGCATCTAACTTCCAATTAACTTCATTTTCTTTCAAGTTGATGAGATAATTCATCAAAAAATTTTTTAAAAAGTATTTATTAATACATAGAATTGTCAAGTTTATATGATTCAACAGAAAATTTAAAAACATGGTATACAAAAAGTTATTTTTATCTTGTAATTATTATGACGCCAATTCATTGAAAATCAAACAAAGGAACGCTGTGCAAAATTTCATCGTTATACCTTGTAAGGAATTTTAGAAATACTCTCTAAAAGATGGAAAAATCCTGAAAATGTCCTTCTAGGGACAAATAAACTTTCTAGAGTTAAACTAGACAGTTAGTTTTGATAGTCCATCCAAAATTATCCAGACAGTCCATCTAAAACAGTTCCGTAAACATGATTTATGCGTAGCGTGCACAGAAAAAGTTGCATAGGTAAGAACTGTATAAATAAGGTTATATCGCCCCTTTTAATCATCATAGGAAGATGCAGTTTTTTCAACAGGTGCGTAGTATGTTATTACATTAAAAAAAATCACAATGCATTATTTTGGAACATTTTGGGTCTTGGACTCTTTTAAGGGGAAATGTTTATATCCTGAACAAAGCAGTCTTTATTTCACGTGGATATTATTTTAAATAAATTGAACTATCAGAAATGCCGATTTTTACAATCACCTCTTTTTCTCAATGGCTCAGGTTACTAAATGTTCATTTTATTTGCTCTATTTTCCGTCGCCAATTCTTGCAAGATCCTTCTTAATAAACTGATGCTATTTTTCACGTGGGTGTTCAAATTTTAACAGTGGTAACGAAGCGTTTAGGAGTGATGGTTGTAGACATAAAGATGCGTGGAAAATTGTTAAGTTTCTGTAACTGGCTGCTCAGGTGTCCCCAGAAAAATCAATTCATGGTATATGACGTCACATGTAGTAAAATAAATATTACATTCTCAGCTAGGCGAAATGTGCTCTGGCTGATTTTTCAAGTCTACCCACGTTGTACAGTGGTAACCGACGCAAGCTGTCCAGCGCGTGAGCCTAGATTCGAATCTTGGCCAAGGAGAATTTGTTCATACGAACCTCTGAAAAAAAAATGCGTTGCAAAATTTCTTGCCTTAATTTGTTGGGACGCAGACATCTTAAGCATTTTAGTGAATGAATACGAAGAGGTTCGTTCAATGTGTTCCGAAGCATATTTAGCAATCCTGGAATTTCAGAAAGTTATGCTGAAGACATTGAAGAATAATTCGTGTGTAGATCCTTCTTCGGAGAAATTAATGAATATGACAAATGTTATTGATAACAATGAGTAAAATACAGATAATAACCGGAGGAGAGAATAGTAATGAAACAGGTCGGGAGCATGTTTCTCAGGACTGAAGCTAGGGTCTGAAACTTTGTAATATGTACTTCGCATTGTGTTCGTTATTCATGTAAAGCAAAAAGCTATGATTTATTGTTTTGATAGTGATAACATTTCAGCAAATACAGTTAGATAGTCTAGCATTATACCAAAAATTTGGCATCTCCAAAATGCCATTATACTAAATAGTGATTGTCATAATCGTACTTTGTAAGTATAACATTGTCCATACAATGCACGCAGATCAGCCTTAAGATCAGTCAGCATTACTTTTCTAATAACTGCATGTTGGCTGTTTCATTGAGGATATTTGAATTGCCCATGAAAGTCTCTGTCTATAAACATGGATGAATTTTTGCTTCATTCACCCTTCCTAAAAGTTCCCGTTTCCCTTAAGTGACGGCTTTGATTTTACCCATAGCATGACATACTGGTATTGCGAGTTAGTAAGATGGTGCTAAGCTAAGTTACCCAACTTTATAAATTCAGAGTATCATTACAGCTTCTTTTACATATTTCCTTTCGCAACAAATGGTAAGCGAGATGAAAGTATCCATCTCTAATACTGCAATAGTTTATGAAAATAACGTTTAAAACTGGGTTCTGAACGTTTTAATTGCGTCTTAAATAATTCAGATCCTGTACCTCTAAAGATTTATGATAACATCTTTTTAAAATGGGAAACTTCTCGCCTTGAGACACCGGACTGTGACCTGGAAATCCTATGTCCAAATTTCTGCAAACGCTGAAGGAGATCGTTACTTAACACTTTTATTCATCAAACGTCTATTATCATCATTTTTTTGAGTCATGTTTTTGTTCCCGTGACTATAAAAGTTTAGTCTCTTTCACTCTAAAAGTTTCGTTTCATTTTCCTGTCTTTTTTTTTTGAGAGATTTCAAGTTATTGGCATTTCATCCCCTCGAGTTTTACCAGTTCTAGTTAAAATGTTTGATTGGAATCTCGTGCCTTTGTTTGCCGATCGATATGCCGATATTCCAACATCGTGATCGAATTTGCCCAGCATTGAAGGCAGAAGTCTCGCAAGGCTGTCTTTCAAAATTATTTTTCGAGTTAAATGCGAAATTTAAAGTTGCCTGAAAACTTTCAGTACAGTTCGTTGCAGAGTTCAATAAAATTTGATGGTGTGTATTAAAGTATAATCATTTTGTCAAAGACGCACAAACTTATGACAGCAAAGTATCTTTCTAATTATTCTAACATATATTTTTAAGTACCTGTTAGTAAATCTGTTTTAAATCGCCAAGAATGACTTTAACGTGAGCACTTCCCTACAATAACTTAAAAAATTCCATAATAAATGAAAATAAAAGAATTAAGTAATTAATGTACCATAAATGTAAGACAACATTAGATTTATGACCAAATTTTAGTCTTTTGTTAAACCCTTAGCAACCCGTTGGGTCATCCATTCTACATAGGTTATGTTAAATATTTTAATCTATCCGTGTTATTAAAATTCAAGGGTCGAAATTTATTATCCCTCATTGTTATAACAGGTAACTGGTCCGTGTTAAATACTATTTTTTATTATAAAACGTTTGCTTTATTTGACATCTTTGAGAGACATTCAAACATTTTTCTTTCATTTCCTTTGACTTAGAACCAGAACAAAGGTGTATTAAGTCCAGTTTCTTTAATAAATGGTCAGTGTAAAAATATACATTGGCTTTACATTTACTACAGACTTTTAAAAAAGGGTTATTAAATATTCCAGTTTTCAAAACAGTCACCACCATAACTTGTCACTCACCAATCCTTAAGAAGGAAAAAAAAAAAGATTCGAAATTTTTTGCTTTCTTTTCTTACGAAAAAGGGTTAATTCGTAATTTATAATTCAAGTTTGAAATATTTAGAAATGTCGATTTTCTGACAATTATCAGAAAATAGTGTTGCCGTGAAAGAAAGGTCTCCCTTTTATCTAACAATTTCAGGTAACGAAATTTCAATTGGATTTATGTTTTGACATGGCGGTCTAAGTTAAATAATGAATTTGCAATGAAATATACACTCATGGACAAAAAAATTAGCGCACCAAGAAGGAGTCGTCAAAATGAAACGAAATTTTACATACGTAATGACTACTTTGATATAAGTAAATGATAAGAAAATCAAAGAAAAAGGATAATTTATTTCAGAGAAAAAGGCAAAAGACCGGAGGAGTTAATACTCCGTTGGACCCCCTCTAGCGCGAATGCACGATGCGATACGATCGGGAATTGAGTCATACAAGTTCTGTATGATGTCTTCAGACATTTCGTTCCATATTTGCTGTAACCTTGCCTCTAGTTCGTTCAAACTCGTGGGATGCCCAACTCGTCGTCCCAAATGATCCCAGATATGCTCGATTGGAGACAAATCTGGGGATCGGGCAGGCCAAGGAAGGGTAATAACAGTGCGGATACAGTCTTGTGACACCCTTGCCGTATGAGGCCGAACATTGTCTTGTTGAAAAATGGCTCCTGGGAGCCGTTGCATGAGTGGCAACACATGTGGTTGCAGGATTTCATGAACATACCGCTGGGCTGTCATGGTGCCACGGAACAATACTAGGGGTGACCGTGTATTGTAGGCAATGGCACCCCATACCATCACACCAGCTGTGGGAGCGATGTGTCGCTGTACAGCAAAGGCAGGATTGAAGCGTTCACCACGGGCTCTCCACACACGAACACGATTGTCATCACTGCCGAGATTGAATCTGGATTCGTCGCTAAAGACGACCAGGTTCCATTCCGCTGCAGTCCAGTTTCCTCCTGCGCGGCAAAACTCCAAACGGAGGCGTCGATGGGTGGGCGTCAAGGGCAGCACACGTAATGGGCGCAGCGATACCAACTGTCCTTCAGCCAGGCGCCTTCGTATGGTTCGAGAAGACACAGAGGTCCCTAGTGAAGGTGCTGCCTGTGCCTGGATGGCGGCCGATGAAGCAGTTGGCTGTACGCGTGCATTTCTTACGATGTGGCGGTCTTCTCGACGACTGGTCTGTCGAGAGCGTCCTGAGCCTGGTCTTCGTGTACATGACATCTCTCGGGTCCACTGGTCCCAACACCTCCTCACAACACAATCAGAGCGGCCAAATTGATGAGCTACTCGCCTAGCTGACCACCCAGCTTCCATCATCCCGACGATTCTCCCCCTCTCAAACTGCGACAACTGCTTATATTGTCTTCGAACATGGCGTAATGGCATGTCTATCTCAGCTCTTCCTTTGTAAATGATTCAGCACACTCAAACAAACTTTGGTTACCTGTTTTATACTCCACAGAGTACGATGTTCAACGCCCTCTACCGGTTATACGTAATGCGCAATCACACTGCATTTCTAATCATTTGCATATCTCCCCGACATGTACCTTCATTGCAAGTTTCGTTACGATCCCGCAATTATTTCTTGGTGCGCTAATTTTTTTTTGTCCATGAGTGTAAATGCGTTATCGACGCGCAACCCTGTAACTGAATGGCGCATGGTTAAATTTTATAGAAACGACTTATGTCAAGCTTCTATTCATTTCGTAGGTATCGAAGTCATACAAAAGAAGTGATATTGACTCCTATTTCCGCTGACATCTACAGAAACTCAAAGATTTATGCAGATCTGTCTCATTTTATTCTCTTCTCTCTTAGGCCCGCTGCACACGAGCGATGCGGTGCCGTTGCGTTCCGCAGTTGCGGTCAGGTGTACCTAGAGTTAAAGTAACCGACTCGCACGGTCTGCGGTACCGCTGCGAAATTCGCAACGGCTGGTTTTTCCCCCTCGGGTACTGCTCCACCGCATCAACGTCAACGGCTGAGCAGTACCTCCATTTCAATAGTGCAACTCGGACGGGAATTAACCGCAACAAAATGGCTGAAAGTTTACATAAAGAACTTTTAATAAATCCCTTAGAATTTATGTCCTGGTTGGAAAAAAATAAATAAAACAGAAAATTTGGTTGAATAGGGAAAGAGCAATGGAATTCTTGCCAAAAGGTGTGGAGTTCAAACATTTTGCTCCATTATATTTTGTAAAATTACAGTTATTTTTTTTTCAAGCAAACTGAATAGAGAAAATACCAAACATGTAAAAGGAAACAATACATTGCTCTGTGGGTTAGTGACTTTGGAATTGAACCTTTTTTTTACCTGCTATTAATTTTTTATTGCAGAGGGGAAAATTCTAAATTATTTTGACTGGTTGTTGTTTGGACAAAAAAGGGAAACATTTAAACAGGGAACCCAGAATTCTTAAATTTATTTCTAAACAAATTTTTATTACTTACGTGCGATTATTATTGAGAATTTCATTTTCATAAAAGATCCACTAGGTACGAAATTGTTATTATCAGTACTTTGATAATATCTCGCAATAATTCAAGGAAAGTAAGTGAATAGCGATATATATATACATGATGGGAACTTACTAGTATTCCTTTTAGTTTTCTCAAAAACAATTAGGAAAATAATTGTTAAGGTAACCCTCTTATTTTTGTAGAGGATTTAAAAAAATAGATATAATTAGTGAGATAAAATCAAAATAAAAGGAGTCAAGGTAAAATACCCTCTCCCCCCTTTTTTTATAGATTTTTTTGTGTGAGAGTATGCTCTTTTTTTCTTAGTTTTCACGTAGTGTACTGGTGAAATACTACGCCATTAGGTTCTGAGAAAATCAGATTAGAGAAATGCGTAGAACAAGAAAATAAAACACTGGTTGAAACAGCTAAACATTTTTTTTTACTATTCAATAAAAAAGCATATTCCTACAAAAAAAAAAAAATTTGTAAAACTGGAAGAGGGGGAGGTTTAATTTGCCTCACACTTTTATAGAAAGCATTGAGAAAAATAATCGGTTTAATAAAGATTTTGCTATTTACTAGAAATGAATTAATTTTTTACTTATCTCAATGTTACAGCTAACTTTTCAGTCGGGTCAATAGCGATTCTCATGTTCGTATCCTGACAGCGTATCTTGTCTTCAGTTCTTCCAGCGACCTCTTCAGAAGAGTGTTTACTCATTCGGAAGTAATTAAAAATCTTCGATTCATCATTACACATGTCTTCATATAACAAAGAAAATGCCCCATTTAATAATCTTGAGCTCACCAGTGGGTGGACCCAATAACTTCTTTTCCTATATTTTAGATACTTGTAAACTAAGTCATAAAACACAACTCTTTTTCTCGAGTACACTTCTAACTCCATAACTGGACTGCTACTGTTTAAATTCCATCATTTAAATGGCTGATCTGTGACGTAAATTTCATGGAACAGCCAAAACCGCAACGGATTCGCATGTCGTAGGAGTTGAAGGCTGCGGTACCGGTGTGAACCGCAACGGCACCGTATCGCTCGTGTGCAGCGGGCCTTAAACCTTGGTTCTTCTCTTCATAAGAATTCTAAACATCCTGTCTTAATTCAAAATGTAACTTCGTTTTTGTTTAAATAATTTGAAAGAAATAACAGCTTATGATGTCGAATATTCTGTTACTCTTTTTTTTACGCACGTGAAAAATATTCATCCAAAACTAGCAATCAAGTGTGAGATCTACTTTTCAGAAAGCGTCTTACATCATGACAAAACAGCTGTACGATCTCCCACATAAAAATATCATAGCTTGTCTGGAAACCTGCAAGTAATATAACTCTATATAAATTCAAAAATTACTAGCTAAATTTTATTCCCATGAATCTATTTGGAAACATAAGCATATCTCTACTCCGAAACAAATTTCTTTGCATATTTTCAGAAAGATACTTGAAAAGCAACTTTTCGGTTTAATAGTGTATTCAGAAATGCTCCTGTTCTGAAATGATACGTACTATAACTATAAATATGTTTACATTAAGATGGGTTCTGTTTCATATTTTTGAAACACGATAATGTATTACATTATATTTTCTGCATTAAACATTCAGCAATATATTCGGAAGAAAATTGCAGATACTCCTTGTTTTGAGGTTTGCAATATTCTCTCCTGAAATTCTGAAATCTTTTAAAACGCATGGATGAGAAATATGAAATGAAGAACGGGATTTGAATTGTTTATTTCAAGAATATGTCAAAGAATGAAGAAAACTAGAAAACAATAAAATATTTACTAGACGAAGCATTTCGAAAGTGTTCTGTGACATAAGATAATTCAGTTTTTCTTTGAACATAGCCGGTAATGCATGCAATCGACATCTTACTAACATGTACAGCATGGAAGAAGATGTATAATGTTTTCAAAAACACAATAACCCTTTTTTAGCACTCAAGTGCTATTGTTATCACTTTGACAGATTGGCGTGTACGCCCTTTCAACTTCGCCAAAATTTCTCACATAACAATTAATAAAGCGTTACCTTTGTGACGTATAAGAAAAAGAAATGAGTTTAATCAATAACACTGGTGCATATTTAAAATCGGGAATCGAGTATTTTAAATATATTATGTTAACTAAAATTTTTTGTCTCATTATTATTAAATGCTACAAAAGAAATCAGTTTTGTTGTAATTAAGAAATCAAATGTTTCTTAAATTTCTTTTTTCATATCCACTTTTACTCATATATTTAAAGCAATGAGTTATGGAAAACGTTGAGTTTCAACAGTTTCATTCGAGCGGCAACGAGTGAAACCTTTTGGTGTCTCTGAGAAACTGACATTTCAGCGGTCCATTTGTTGGTAGTCATGAGCCGCTAGCGCCGCTGATAGTTGGTCTGATTGCTTACACTTCCCGACCAGATGCTTATAACCATACTAGCCCGGCTTCGCCCGTCTAGTCGGTCGGTTTCGAGACCCGCTCCCTTCAGCAATCATTGTCAGAGAATGGAAACACTAAAAAACAACGAATAAAGGTATTTAAATTTTGTGGTACAACAATAAATAGCGCTATGTATATGTCACACTCGATACAGCTCATACTGTATCACTCTCGTGGCGCCATCTACGGACCTTAGCGCAAATAGAACCAAATATTGCATAAAAAATTGAATCAAATTTTTTCTAGAATAAAATTTAAAATTCGGGCTTCGAGATGCTAATACAAATGACAATAACATAATAAATGCAACAATTTACTTTAAGAAATATTAACAAATGCGATTAATTCTTCGAAGAATCAACGGTAATTCTTCGAAATGTCTGTGATTCACGCTTTATTTACGGATATATATATGGGACAGCGGTGGAGTCTGTTTTTAGGATTAAAATATCTGTAAAACTATTAAAGTAACAGAATAACTGTAAGCAGAAAAAATTATCAGTTTTTAAAGCTTTTTCCAAATATGTAAGATTTATGTACTTTCATGAGAAAAAAAAATACACCGATTTTCGACCAAAATGGCCACCAAAATCGCGTTATATCAAGAGGGGTGATTTTCGGAAATGTAACAGCTTCCATTTACTGTTGTCACCCTTCAAAATTGTTGGTTTTTTATTAATTAAAAATTAACGGTAATAAAATTTAAAATTCGGGCTTCGAGGTGCACATGTTCAGAATCTTCACTACCCGTGTGCCAAATTTAATAGCTGTAAGTTTTATAGATTCGTCTCGACGCAGCACACATATAACATGGACACCCGGAGGTGTGACCGACAGACAGAATCTAACCTTGCTTTATTAATATAGATATGGCGGATCCATGCATGTGACGTCTGAGTCTGCAAAATTGGTTTCTTCCCCAATGCATAGCAAAGCACCGTTGGTACGAGAACTGCGGTGTGATGTCGCATATATATATATATATATGTCGAGCGTAAGGCTACGCCCTTCATCTTACAAATTATGGCAGTCATGGTATATCCGGTGGTGTAGCAAGAAGTAATCCAATCAATAATTGAGCAGGCATCAATTCAATTTAATCCAATTTATATCTTTTCAGGTAAACCACAGCTCCAACTCAGTGCGTTCATTTTGCGCCATTTCGCTTTTAGAGACGCGGCGAAACACACGTTCGTCAGCATTGACTTTTATCCCGCGGTCTCCGAAATTCGCGGTCAGCTCCGCGCGCCAACTCTCCCTGCACATGCGCAGAGCCCAAACTAGACAGCTTTCAAGGAGAATTATAAAAGATTTCCTCTTCGAACGCTCAAACCACAGACGCGCCAAGATTATATAATGAAAAGGGGAATTTCCCTTTCCCAATTCGCGTCTTGAAATACGAACAATTAGAGGCGAATTACGCCACGAATATAATTTAATTCCCAAGCCCCCTTTAAATTTAAGTAATCATTCTTTTCCCACTTAAGTTCTGACATTATATATATATATATATATATATATATATATATATATATATATATATACAGTGGAACCCCGATTTTACGTCTTTCATGGGACCAACGGTAAAAAACGTACGAAACGGGAAAACGGGAAAAACGTAAAATCGGGGTTAAAACATAATCTAAGCATAGTAAAGGCAATTTTCACGGACCAGCAGAAAATGACGTATGAAGCGGGATAACGTACGAAACGGACAACATAAAATCGGGGTTCTACTGTATGTATATATATATTATATATATATATATATATATATATATATATATATATATATACTAGATAGTACCCGTCAAAACTTGACGGTAAATAATTGAACAGTTGCAATAAAAAAAGGTTCATAACCTTGTTAAAATATTAGAATTTTTTACAGAATATTGGCTGTTTTTCAATCCGATGTTATAATTCAAAGTGTTGTAATAATCCGAGTGTATAATTAAAAAAAGTCTTTCTTCTTGGAAAAAAGAGCATGCTTACCGATGATTTTTCAATCCGACTTGCACAAGCCAACTAATGTGCTATGTATACAATCTAACTAATATGCTATAAATATGCTATATATAAATATATTAACTAAAGAAAATCAGATGAAAAAATTCTACAAATTACTCACATGCAAAAAACTTTTGCAGTCTATTTCAATAAATAAGAATAAATTCAAATTTAACAATCTAATTCAATCTATTTCAATTTAATATAAATATATTATATATTCATGTATTACGCTATATACATGTATAAATATGCTATGTATAAATATATTAAGAAAAGTAAAATATATAAACTAAAGAAAATCAGATAAAAAAATCATACAAATTACTCACGTGCAAAAGCACAATAATAAACAGAAATTAAAAACACTATCATCGTAATACAATGCTTTACGAAAAAACGGTATGAACAAAAGAATAATTTAAAGCAAATAAATATTCAATTAAATACAATTAAAATGTTAAATTCAGTTACTTAGCTTGAAATTTACATCAAAATATAATCATTCAGACATAACGAAAAAA
This sequence comes from Dolomedes plantarius, assembly GCA_907164885.2. Lineage (NCBI taxonomy): Eukaryota > Metazoa > Arthropoda > Arachnida > Araneae > Dolomedidae > Dolomedes > Dolomedes plantarius. The sequence goes on along the minus strand of OU015495.1, from coordinate 27,713,754 downwards.
AAAAAAGCGCTGGCCGATATGATATGTCACACCGTTTAAATAAGAAATCGAATAGAATTCAAACCGTTATAAAAGTACTATTAAAAGTAAATAATAAACAGAAATTAAAACACTATCGTCGATTGGAATGCTTTACGAAAAATCACATGAAAGCCACATGTGACCACATGAAAGCCACGCGTGTTGGCAATTTAGAACTATTCATGTCTACCGTACAGAATTTTGAACTTATCACTACGCATGCGTCGAGTTTGCAACTTTCCGAAAATACAAAATTTGACATTATTGTAATATCTGGTTAAAATATATATATTATATGGTTAAAATATAAATATATATATTAAAGTAATAATATAATGAAACACTGTTTTATTGAAGAAGATTATCTGATTCCATTTTTCTTAAATTAACGACGATGAATGAATCACGGTGAATGAATGACTCACTCTTGTTTACATTTTTACGTTATGAGTATATAAAAGGAATACTTGTATTACAGCCGTCTAAAAATCGAAATAAAGTTGATTTGTGTCGATATTAAGTTGTTTTAATTAAAATTATTTGAGTTTAGATAACAAATAATCTTTTTGAACTTTACTTTTAACTTGTTAAGGCTAACTCATAAAACAAAATGGATGCCATAGGCTGATATATTTATGAAGCGGTCGCTCCGGAAGCGTTACATGACAGATACATACACAGAACACGGCAACTATTAGGTGAATTAATTTATAGTAATAGATTAAATATATAATATCACCGAGTAATATCGTTAATATTTCTGTTTATTACTGTATTTTTGCATGTGAGATTAATATAGGCTTATATATTTATGAAGCGGTCGCTCCGGAAGCGTTGATTGACAGATCGTTACACAGAACACGGCAACTATTAGATTAATTAATTTATAGTAATAGATTAAATATATGATACCACCGAGTAATTAAGCCAAGTATTCAGTTACAATTAAAATTCTAGAAATAGTTGGATATAACTTAACCTACATATATTATATATTACGCTATATATATGAATAAATAGACTATGTATAAATATATTAAGCAAAAATAAAATACATAAATTGTAATTGAAATATTAGAAATTTTTACAGAATATTATCTGTTTTGCAATCCAACGTGTTGCAATTTAGAACATTTAAATTTACTTGAATGTTTTCTGTCTGATTTGTTAATTTTAAATTGTTAAATTAAAATTGAATTAAATTAAATTGTTACATTAAATAGGAAATCTAAATAGAATACAAATCGTTATAAAAGTACTATTAAAAGTAATATTAAAAATACAATAATAAACAGAAATTGAAAACACTATCATCTTAATAGAATGCTTTACGAAAAATCATATGAAAGCTACATGTGAGCACATGAAAGTCACGTGTGCTGGCAATTTAGAAATATTCAATTAAACACTTTAAAAAAAATGTAAGAAAATTTTGCGGTTATATTTGGTATTCGCTTTGAAAAGCACGCTACCGTACAGACACTTTTGAACGGTAAACAGTGAATAAATAGTGATATGTAAAAGACATTTACTGCACTATCTAGATAGTGCAGTAAATAAATTAAAAAATCATTTGTTATTGATCGAATTTATAAATAAATTCGATAAAATTGCAAACTCGACGCATGCGTAGTGATATGTTCAAAACTGTGTACGGTAGAAATGAATATTTCTAAATTGCCAACACACGTGGCTTTCATGTGCTCACATGTGGCTTTCATTTGATTTTTCGCAAAGCATTCTATTCGATGATAGTATTTTAATTTCTGTTTAATATTTACTTTAAAAAGTACTTTTATAACGGTTTGTATTCTATTCGATTTCTTATTTAAATGGTGTGACGTAACATATCGACCAGTTTTTTTTAAAAATTTCATAATGTCGGAATGATTATATTTGGATGTAAATTTCAAGCAAAGTAACTGAATTTAACATTTTAATTGTGTTTGATTGAATATTTATTTGCTTAAAATTGTTCTTTTGTTCATACCGATTTTTCGTAAAGCATTCTATTACGATGATAGTAATATTATCTGTTTTGTAATCCAACGTGTTGCAATTTAGAACATTTGAATTTGCTTGAAAGTCTTCAGTCTGATTTGTTAATTTTAAATTGTTAAATTAAAATTAACATATTTTGGTGGTAAAACATTTTGTAAGTTATGTAAGTTACATCGTTACTTGACAGATCATTACACAGAACACGGAAACTATTAGATTAATTAATTTATAGTAATAGATTAAATATAAAATACCACCGAGTAATTAATACAAGTATTCAGTTACAATTAAAATTCTTACAATTAACATTAACTAATTACTTTCAATAGTTATGTAAAAAAGTAAACGCATTCAATTATAGCTCAAAAACCTTAACAATTTCAGTAAACAACTGAAAGTCATATACAAAGATGCGTGCGTTCATTTAAAAAATCATACAAATTACTCACGTGCAAAAATTTTTTTCGCGTGCATTTCAATTTAATGTACATACATTATATATACTAGTGGTCCGTCCCGACTTTATCTGGGTTGAACAATTATCTATCTTAAGTAGATATTAGGTAGCTATAATTTATTTTAAAATTTCATGGTATACCACATTTTTCGTTTTTCTGAGGTTTTAAAATAAATTGATTCTCCGCATTTCCTGACCTAGAGAGACCAACATATAATCGTCCATGAGTAAAGCAATCTTCCCATAAGTCAAGTCCAATATTTTTGTATGTTTAACCTTGGGATTTGTTGATGGTGATGGCAAAAGAAATTTTTATTGTAAACTGTAACGTCAGGCACTGAATTGTGTCCGGAGGCCACCCGCATGCCGATTTTGATACGATTCGACCCCATAGCCTATCCGCTAAAAAGTCCGCACACAAAAACACGAAAAATGCACCAAAAATGGCACAAAAAATTTAATAAGTTTTTTATAAATTAAAAAATCCGGCTACGTCAGGTACTGAATCGTGTCCGGGGCCACCCGCCTTCCGATTTTGGAACGATTCGGCCCCATAGTCTCGATGTCAGCGAGGACAGTCACGGAAGCTGTCGAAATAAGCAACTTTTAGGGGCAAAATCATTAAAACATTAATTTAAAAAAATAATATGTCTATGTTTTAATCTGAACTATCAACTATATCTATTCAAAATTTCAGCTCAATTGAAGCAACACTTTTTCACTTATAAAGGAACAAACATAGGCCTATTCAAAATAATCAATAAATTTCACATTTTCAATGAAACACACTGATTTTTGAATAAAGTTCAATAATTCAAGTTCGATTTACGCAAACTGTGCAAAAAATTGTACATAAATTCAAACACATAAAGTTTATAAGTTAAATAAAATTCTGTAGTATTATACCAATAAATTTCTAGTTAATAGCCAATAAATTGTAAATCTTTTTTTACCTTAAATGCCCAATAAAAAGCGTAGTTCCTAATGTAATTTTCTTCAATAAACCCTTAAACGTTGCCAATTTCAAAAATCTTTTTTGTATTTATCAATACCTCCTCCACTTGAATCTTTAAAATATTAAATGTTTTACTGATAATAAATTAAAATGTAGTTTGATGTGTTGCTATGGTTACTTGACTATGGTTGACAAAGGAAAGTTGTAAAGGTGAAGCATCAGCTCAATATTTAGGCCCCTAACTTTCTTTCTACTGATAAGATATACTACATAATATATAGACTATGTCCATCTGGAATAATGTACCTTTCAAATAGTGAAAGAATTTTTCAAATAGGTGCAGTGGTTCCAGAGATTACCCTCCACATACAAAATCCGCTCTCTCTCTTTATATATTAGTATAGATCAGTGGTTCATAAACTATTTTGTTCGTGGAACCCCTAAATTTGTTCGTGGAACCCTGAATATTTTTTAAACAACGACTTTTTAAAATTTAATATCTGATATTAAATGAAACAAGTATTATTTTGGTATTTCAGATTTTATTGAATTAAACAAAACTAAAAAAAAAAATTCATCATAGAAATAATTAATAAAAATACAAAACATAAACTAAAATAAATGAAAAAACTTTAATGTGAAGAATGCATATACTTCTTTGATTCCATGATTCTCTTAAAATTGGGCGTTATGTTTGATAACTGAACTCGCATATCTGGTGCAGCATCAAGTTTGTTACGATATTTGGTTTTTGTCGCAACATATTTTGAAAACCCAGCTTCACACAAATAAGTGGTTGCAAACGGCATTAGATTTCGAATAGCCTGTTTTGATAAATTTGGATATTCATCGAATACATCTGACCAGAATATTGTCAATGAAAGTGTTCTAAATTTGGCTTCTAATTGTGTATCCGAACTCAATTCAATCAAATTTTCATAATCCATGGAATGAAATCCTTTTGGTTTTTCTTTTATTTTGAAAGGATTTTGTACCCGGTAATTATCTTGATTCTCTAGGTTTGGAAAGTAATCACTGAGTGATAGCTGTAAACTGGACAGATGTGTTTTTATACCATCACGGATTTCCATATCTAAATCCACTTCAGATTCTTCGAGAAAATCACTAAGCGTCTGGAAACACTCGAAGATATTTTGCTCCACAGCTGAAATCCAATATTGTATTTTCCTTGAAAAGGCAACCAATTTATCTTTTGTTTGCAATATGTTGACTTGTTTTCCTTGCAGAGCCAAACATAATTCGTTCAATTTTTCAAATATATCAGCAAGGTATGCAAGTGTAGATAGCCAAGTCATATTACTTAATCTGTCTGATAATTCAAATTTATGACCAATAAAATACGCCAACAGTTCCTTTCGCAATTCAAATATTCGCACAAGAATTTTACCACGCGATAACCATCTGACTTCCGTATGACGAAGTAAAGTGGTGTGAAGATTACCCATATCTTCGCACATGGCTTTGAAAATACGTGATTGCAATAGTTTACCTTTAATAAAATTAATAATCTTCACTGCTTCGTCTAGAACAGATTTAAATGTCACTGAAATTCTTTTTGTTACTAATGCATATCTGTGAAGAATGCAATGAGTACTGTTACAGTGTTTTGCAACATTTTTAATCCGTGCTACAGTACCACTCACTTTTCCTGTCATTGCTTTTGCTCCATCCCTGCATACTTCAATACATTTTCCCCAGTTAATTTCATGCGTTGTCATAAAATTATCAATGCAGTTAAATATATTCTCCCCCGTGGTGTTAATGTTCAGACTTTCACATAAAAGCAAATCTTCTTCAATTTTTTTATTAAAATCATACCGAACGAAAACAAGCAAAATTGCTAATCCAGCAACGTCTGTGGACTCATCTAGTTGTAATACATAAGCGTTACACGCCTGCAACCGTGAAATAAGTTCTATTTCAATGTCATCGGCAATATCGTTAATACGCCTTTTTACAGTATTGTTAGAAAGAGACACACTTTCAACTTGTTTACCATACCCTTCGCCCAATACACACGAAACGATATCTTGAACACAAGGTTTAATAAGTGATTCACCAATAACATGTGCCTCGCCGGCTAGAGCAATACGGTAAGATACTTTATACGACGCTTCCGTTATCTTTTGAATATCTGTTTTGATTTTTTTTACCATAAAACTCTTGCAATTATTATGGCTTTCAAGTTTTCTTTTATAAAAAGAAATATCTTTGCCTTTATCTGTTGGGTGATTTTTTTTTTCCAAATGCCTCAGTAGTTTTGCTGGTGCTAAGGATCTGTTTGCCAATATTTTGTTGCAAAGCAAACAAACCGCATCTGGAGCCTCCTCGTCAACAGTACTAATAAATCCAAACGACAGGTAACTAGTATCATATTTACGTCTTTTCGTTGATACCACCTGTCCAAAATTGGAAGATGGCAGAGTTGGAAGATGAGGTTGTAGCTCTACGGAACTGGAAGTTGATGGCATTGCGGGTTCCAGAATGCCTGTGTCTGTAGATTCCGCGATTTCTGCATTACTACTAACAACGTCAGTTTTCTTTAACGACCCATATTTTAACCATCGATCCATTATAAGGGCAATTCTTTTTTATAGAAACAAAAATGGTAAAAATATTACAGAGTATAATGAATAAATTATAAAAACTATTTATAGTCTTACCTGATTTATAAAAGCACTAGAGGAATAGAAAATACTTATTTCTGTTCACTTGAAAAAATAGTTATGTTATATTTAAAGTAACAGCCAAACTCACGATCAGAGTACGAAAATCAACTCATTGCTACGAGAACCGTTCGCTGAGTGAGTGTACCCAATTCACACAGCGAGAGCGAAACATTATTGTATAGGTCATAGGTCAAGGCTAGCGGTGTGGTTGGACAGACAGTTACCGTTAATAATACAAGGGCACAATAGCATTGGCACAAATACACCGGTATATTGCACAAAAAAAATTACATAAATTTTGGTGAAGTTCGAATTGCTACCGATGCTTGTGTTTTCAGTTGCCTTATTTAAAAATTTTTAATTTAATTTGGTGGTCTTTCCAAGGAAAATGTGAATATATTAAACACCATTCTTATTTTTTTTTAATGAAATAAAACTTTTCACGCGGAACCCCTAATTTTTTTCGTGGAACCCCAGGGTCCCACGGAATACACTTTGGGAACCACTGGCATAGATTATGCTATATATATGTATAAATAGGCTACGTATAAATATATTAAGCAAAAATAAAGTACATAAATTAACAATTTCATCTGTTAGTTCAACCATTCAATTACAATGAAATTAACAATTTCAGACTATATTAATTTTATCAATTCGATCCGATAGAAAATTTTTTTTAAATTAATTTATTTATGTGTTGTTGTTGATCTTTGGTTAGTTTAGGTACACAATTGGATCTGGTAGGCAGCGCTGCAATCGCGTTTCAGATTTTTTTTTAATTTTCATGAATTTTAAAGCTGTATACACGTGCATTGAATAACATTTAACTTAACCTACAAATTTGTTAAATATACGATTTTGGTGTTTTTAATTTCTGTTTATTACTGTATTTTTGCACGTGAGATTAATATAGGCTGATAAATTTATGAAGCGGTAGCTAAGGAAGCGTTACTTGACAGATCGTTACACAGAACACGGCAACTATTAGATTAATATATATATATATATAAAGTATCTGGCCAAAAGTATCCGAACACCCCCTAAAGAAGTGGATCTAGCAGGTGACGTAATTTGATGCGTAGCCGAAAACTATAAAAGTGTTGGTAGTGGTTTGCCAGTTCATATTTATGCGTTTGTGAGACAATGAGTAAGTCAAAGGAGCTTAGTGACTTTGATCGTGGCATTATAGTGGGATGCCACCTTTGTGGGAAATCAGTTCGCGAAATTTTGGACATTCTACAGAAGCCAAAATCTACAGTGAGTGATGTAATTGTAAAGTAGAAACGTCGCGGAAGTGAAACTGCAGAAAAACGAAGTGGCAGGCCAAAAAAAAATTAGTGAACGCAGCCGTAGAACTCTTAAAAGGGTAGTGAAACAAAATCGCAAGTCCTCGTTGATTGAAATCACTCAGGAGTTCCAAAGTTCATCAGGCGTTAGTGCTAGCAGCAGGACTGTTCGTCGAGAGTTAAAAAACCTAGGATTCCATGGTCGTTGAGCCGCTCACAAGCCGAACATCACTCCCCAGAATGCGAAGCGTCGATTGCAATGGTGCAAAGCTCACCGTCATTGGACTGTGGACATGTGGAAAAATGTTCTTTGAAGTGATGAATCTCGCTTTACAATCTGGCAGTCCGATAGACACGCCTGGGATTGGCGGATGCCCGGCGATCGCTTCTTACGTGCCTGCATTCTGCCGACTGTTAAGTTTGGTGGTGGCAGCATCATGGTGTGGGAGTGTTTTTCATGGTTTGGCTTGGGTTCCTTAGTTCCTGTGGTTGGAAACATGAACTCTGAGATGTATGTGGACATTCTGGACAATGCTGCTCTTCCAACTCTATGGCAATATTTCGGGGAAGGCCCATTTCTCTCCCAGCAAGATAACTGCTCCATTCACACATAGAGACTTGCGCAGACATGGTTTGACGAAATGGGTGTTCAAAAACTGGACTGGCCTTCTCAGAGCTCCGATCTAAATCCCATTGAACACCTTTGGGACGAATTAGAACGCAGATTATGTAACCAGTCAAATCGACCATTCTCACTGCCAGTACTCACTTCAGCTGTGATGGACGCCTGGAAGTCAATTCCTATGGACACCTATCAAAAACTGGTGGAAAGTCTTCCCAGACGTGTGCAGGCTGTCATGGATGCAAAAGGAGGACCAACATCATATTAATATATGCCTCAGGACTCTCCGAGTCCCTACCACTGGTCGTCCGGATACTTTTGGCCAGATAGTGCATATATATGATAGGCGTGTACTTTGCATGCTATTATGTCGTTTGCAGTCTTCTTGTTTAATAATCCATGGCATCGAGGTAAGGCATTCACTCAGAAATGACTCAGCATCGCATCCAATAAGTAGAATTTATTCAGTTCAATTCCATATAGACCACCTCTCCAGATCTACGCATTTCATTATTCGCCATTTCTTTTTTAGAGCCGCGGCGAAATACACATCTGACAGCATCGACTTTTATTCCGCGCTCTGACAAAATTCGCGGGCAGCTCCGCGCGCCAACACTCCCTGCACATGCGCAGAGCCCAAACATGTCTTTAGTCATTTCGTTTAAGTAATATTTTTCAGCACACTGTGACTGAGTATATGAAGTACAATTTATTTACAAGGTTACAATGAGGTTGGGATGACTTCCAACGCGCGGGTAGGTGGGTAATAGTATAGAGTATTCGAGAAGTAGAAAATTTACTGAAAGATGAAAGAAGTAGGGGTGTCACAGTCGGTTATTAGCTCAGAAGATCCAGAAAATCACATAGAAAAGTTTTCTAGTAGAAAGTTTAACTAAGATAGCTTTTTTTTTAAATTAATTTTAATTTAAGGCAACACACAAAGTTTCAAAAAAGGTGTTAGGCACCCAACAAGTAAAATCAATTAAGAAATGAATCTCTGAGTTAGGAAGTTTGGTCATATTCGGGAAAATGTAAACACAGTTCAGCACATTATACAAACAAAACATTGCAAAAATGGTAAAAAAACATTTCAAAATAATCCAAAAATTAGGTTTAGCCAAAGTTCTTTCATAAGTTACTAAATTTCAATTCAAAACACACAATTATTAAAAACCAATAAATTCAATACAAATCATATTCTGGTTTAATTTCACAATATCTTCAATTCCAATTTTTATATATATATTTTAATTTTATTTACTCATTAACATTCATAATTTTATAATTTCAATTTTTCACTTGTAATTCGTACCAAAATCTTCTCTTAATTTCCCCCCCCCCTTCCCCAAGAAAATTGTGCATGAAACAAATTTATTTTAATTTAAACTCATTCTGTGAATGAAAATGCCTTAGCCTGGTTGAATGCACAATTTCAGTCTTTTTCCCAGTGTATTGGTTTGGTTTATCAATATCAAAATTAACATTAGAAAGTTGACTTTAAATTTTATAAGGGCCTGAATAAGGTGGATCTAATTTTCTTGAATTTGGGTATTTAAATTCTTCGTACATCACTAAGTCACCAATTTTGAAGTTTGACTGTACAAAATGTCTATCATATCTCTGTTTATTAATTTTATGGTGCTGAATGGTTCTTTGTACTGCAATCTTTCTTGCTTCTTCAACTGGCGGTAATTTAATGAAATTGTTTTAGGTAATGGTGAATCATATGGTAAATTTCCAAATAATAGGTAATTCGGGGGGAATCCAGTTACACTATGGGGTTGATTATTATATTCAGAAGTTACTTGCTCTAAAATTTTTGTCCATGGAAATTTTTTCGAAGAAGTATTTACATTACACCTTAATTTTGACACAATAGTTCGATTACATCTTTCATTTTTACAGTTACACTGAGGCCTGTGGGCTGACGTGAGTAATTGTTTCGTATTGTGGTGTTTTAGGAATTTTTTAAACCTTGAGGAAGTAAATGCAGCATTTCTGTCACTTAATATTTGTTTAGGAAATTTAATTTTGAAAATTTGCTTTAAACAGTTTGTATATGTCTCACTTGTCACACTTTTAGAAGGAAAAGTCCAAATATATCTTGTCGCATGATCAATCACCAGATGAAGATATTTTTTTGTCGAGTTATAATAATTAAAACCTCCAATTGTATCAACTGAAATTAGGTCAAATGGTTCATGGGCAACTGGCACCTGTTCCATCAGTCCGAATTTTCTCTGAGTCGATTTCTTGTTTTTCTGACATGTTTCACAACAATGAACAAAATTTGAAATATCTATTATTATATCTTGCCAATAGTAAATAGGGGAAATTAACTGTAACATTTTTTTTTCACACCTGGGTGGCTAAATTTTTCATGTGCAGCGGTTATTAATTTTAGTCTTAATAATGGTGGAACTACAATTTTGACTAAATTTTTCTTTTTCACTGTTAAAACTCCACTATATGTCTTGTACTTTACATTATTTACATTATCATTTAATTGTCCCTGAATAATTTCATCTATGCTTAGAAAAAAACAATATTGAGCTACAAAGTGTCTTATAGGATTTCTTGATAGCATATCAGCTTCATAATTATATTTACCTTTTACGTGTACTATTTCATAATCATACATGGAAAGTTTTAAAGACCATCTAAACAGTCGTCCAGTTAAATTTTTAACATTTTTGAGCCATTGCAAGGCTGAATGATCCGAATGAATTGTGAATTTCTTCCCATGTATGTAACAATGGTATTTATCAATAGAATCAATAATCGCTAAACACTCCAGCTCAGTTATAGCACAATTTCTTTCGTGTTTTTTCAATTGTCTTGAATGAAAAGCGATTGGGTGAAGTTGACCATCAGGGTGTTTTTGTTTTAAGACAGCAGCAACTGCTTCTTGACTCGCGTCGACAAAAAGGTGGCATGGATAATTTGGGTTAAAAAGAGTTAAAATTGGTTTTGAAATGAGCTCATCTTTTAATCTTTGAAAGGAATTTTGACAATCTTGGGACCAATTCCATTTCATATCCTTTTTAAGTAATTTGTTTAACAGAAGTCTCAATTTAGCATAATCTTGTATAAATTTCTGATAGACATTTATGGATCCTAAAAATCTTTGCAATTCTTTAACATTTTTGGGTGGTAGTAATTTTTTTATTGTTTCAATGTTTACATTATGGGGTGAATATTGTCCTTGTGAAATCTCATATCCTAAAAATTTTATTTCTTTCTTAGCAAACTGGCATTTTGATTGATTTAATTTGATATTTTCTTTTTGACAAATTTTAAGAATTTCTTCTAAATGTTTCATATGTTCATCAAAGGTTTTGGAAAAGATTATTATATCATCAAAATAGTTCAAGGCATAGTCGATTTGGTATTTATTTAGAATTTGTCTAATTGTCCTCTGGAAGACACTTGGTGCATTTTTCCATCCTTGGTGCATTTTTCCGGTAGTCTTGTCCATTTATAAAGTCCAAAATTTGTTGTGAATTCCAAATTTTCAGTGTCACGTTCGTGTATTTCTATATGCCAATATCCTGAAGTTAAATCTAATGTTGAAAAAAAATTGGCATGGGCTAACTGATCTAATAAGTCATCAATTCGTGGTATGGGTTCAGAATCAGTTTTTGTGATTACATTTAATTCTCTATAGTCTATGCATAACCTAGTTTTTCCTTGACCTTTCTTAATTACTAAAGTTACTGGGGCGCTAAATGGAGAATGTGAGGGCTTAATAAAATCTGCTTTTAACAATTCGTCTATTTGTCTTTTTATTTCAGCATTTTCAGTTTGTCATGTACGATATGGCCTTTGTGCAATTGGGAGCTCTGAAGTTAAATGTATCTTTTGGGGTTCTAATTTTATTTTTCCAACATCATATTTATTTTTTGAAAAGATATGTTCGAAAGTTTCTAAAGTGTTTTCTAATCGGGGCCAGTCCTCGGGTATTTTCTCTGGTGTCACAAAGTCCAAAGCATCACCGGGCTCTTTAAACAGAGTATTTAATGTATCATCGGGGATACCTGATGTCTCTTTTAAATTTTGAACATTACAATCAGTACTTGTTATTTTGTTTGAATTCTCATACTTTACATTTGATTTTCTCATTCTTTGGTTATTGTCAAAATTCAGGGTTTCATAGTCATTTGAAAAAACATTATTCACATTATTTTTCACATAATTTTTGCAAGCAGTCCCTTTGTAGTGCCCAGGAGAGTGATCATTTCTGAAATAGATTTCTTAACAAAATTTCTACCTTTATAATACCCTCTATTACTATTCACAGTTCAATGATTAAAATATTTTCTATTTTCATATACACTTTTGTTTCCATTTCTAAAATTACACATATTGTTATTTTTATAACACCTTTTACCATTATACATGTTATCACAATAATTTCCAAATTTTTTTCTTTGAACATTCAATGCATATGGATTAACAAAATTATTATCATTACACAGTATTATTTCCTTATTAAATTGGAATACTTTTAAATTTCTTAAATTTATTTCGAGACGAAAAATTCTCATATGTTCTAAACTTAGTAACACATATGGCAAATCATTCTTAATTACCAACATTTCAATTTCCCCAGTTATTTTACCAATTTTTACTGTTGTTTTTATTAAATTTGTAACAGTTACTTGACCATCAGTTTGATTTAAAACAATATTATCTAAGTTTAATGTTTTAAAGTACTTAATTAATGTAAATAATGACTCTGAAATCAGTGTAACCGTAGAACCTGTATCTAATAGGCATTGAAAATTTTTATCACTCACCTGAGCCGAAATTAAAAGCCATCTGTTGTCGCTGTTGTCGTGGGGATCAGTCCTATTCCATTGTTGATGAGACTGTTGGCGGTATTCTTGTCGCCAACCATAATAATGGTGCCGTCCGTCAGACACGTTTTCTGTTCTGTCATATAGCCCTTGCCGTGGTCGGAAGCTCCGAAGAGTGCGCTGATCAAAGTCTCCTCTGTTTTCTTCATGATTAAATTGTTTTGCGAAAGTTGGCTGAATTCAAAAGTCCTCTCTTCTTGCATGTAAATGTTTTTCTTGATTTTGTTTCTGATCGATGTCTGTCGCAGAAATGGGAATGTGTATTTTTTTTCGCCTTCTCCAGCCACTCATATGGGTTTATAATATTTTGCAGAGTTAGTAATGTTCTGATGTGGTGCGGCGAGTCTATTGTCAGTATTTCAATTAATTCTTCATCATTTTTTCCGAGAGAGCGTCCTATTTCTATTTTTTTCTTGAAATATTCATATATATCACCATTATCTTGTAGTTTTAAGTTTCTGAAATCTGTTATTAGCTGTTCACGACTTCTTGAAAATATTGTAATTAAATTTTTTCTTATGTCATTATAGTTTTCTTTATATAACTCTGTGGAATTTATTAAGTCCTGCACCTCATCGTTCACAAAATTAATTAAGTTCTCTTTCTTCCACTCTGCATCTAAATTTAGCGCTTGGCATTTTTCATCGAACATGGTTAACCAAGGAAGAATATTCTTTTTCCTTTTGCTGTCGAATATTGGAATTTTTAAATTCACATCAGTTATTTTTTTTGCTATGGCTTTTTTGGTCCATCTGCTGTCCTTCTGTGATTCTTCAGTATTCATTTTTCTTGTGTTTTCTTCTGCGTTATATGTATTTGCAGTGGGTATAGTCCTTTCAGGAGTTCCAATTTATTTCACGAGACTGTCATCAAGTTCTATTTTTTTCTGAAGGTCGGTGTCACTTGTTTGTTCTGCCATAGTAATTTTTTTTCAATGTAATTTAATTTCTTTATAAGGTCGTAATTATTCTTCGAACCTGTGTGCTATCCAAATGGTTTTGTTTATAACCCGTTGTAGATAACGTCACTGCCGGCTCCTGACAGGCGTGCACTTTGCCTGCTATTATGTCGTTTGCAATCTTCTTGTTTTATAATCCATGGCACCGAGGTAAGGCATTCACTATATAGACCTATATAGACCACCTCTCCAGATCTACGCATTTCATTATTCGCCATTTCTTTTTTAGAGCCGCGGCGAAATACACATCTGACAGCATCGACATTTATTTCGCGGTCTGACAAAATTCGCGGGCAGCTCCGCGAGGCAACACTCCTTGCACATGCACAGAGCCCAAACCAGACATCTTTCAAGGAGAATTATATAAGATTTCCTCTTCGAACGCAAAAACCACAGACGCGCCAAGATTATATAATGAAAAGGGGAATTTCCCTTTCCCAATTCGCGTCTTGAAATACGAACAATTAGAGGCGAATTACGCCACGAATATAATTTAATTCCCAAGCCCCCTTTAAATTTAAGGTAATCATTTTTTTCATATATATATATATATATATATATATATATATATATATATATATATATATATATATATATATATATATATATATATATATATATATATATATATATGTATGTATGTATGTATGTATGTGTGTGGTCCTATCTGTGAACTTTTTCAGAAGAGCTTTCGGAAGGAAGACATTAAGGAGAGGAAGTCCGATTCTCACTAATTTGGACCACATGGCCGGGGAAGAAGGAAGCAGAGGCCGGGCATCATTTAGGTTCCAGGTTTCCAATTAGGGAAGTTCCATTGATGTAAACAAGCTGTTCAGTTTGGAAGGGTAGAAAGACGCTCCCTCCGGCTAGGCAGATGGGGAAACCGCGAACGGTGATGGTGGGAAAGTCCGATAGAAAGTTCGAGATATGGAATTTTCCGGATCCTTCTGGAAGAATGAAGGAAATGATAAAAAGGAGCGACCCCTCGGTCAGACGGAGAGAGAGACCAGACCCAGAGGATGCCGGGTGATCTCCCGGTGTGACGTTACGAGCTGCGAGCATTTTGCTCCGGAGATTTGACTATGTATTTTGAGCCATGAGACTATCTCTCACTACTCGTAGTGCGCATATCTCCTAATCTTTTGTAGTAAATTTGTAGATACTATCGTTTATGTAGCCTTGTGGTCCAATAAAGGACTGTAATTTAATATAGTCTCTGGTCTTTTATTTTCTATGATGAGTATCTCATTCATTTTGGTGTCTGTGGACCACGCTTCCACAGCGGTCATGCCTTGGCGATAACTATAACGGGAAGAACGGGAGAGGAGAGGAGCAGTCCAAGCGCGCGCACATTTACTGAGCACTTGTACTTTCAGTTAATTTCCTTGCTACAGGAGATAAAGTCGACAAGACCAAGGAAGTTCACTTCTAAACTTCAGTTACGTCTGGAGTCCAAGCGCGCCTCTCGCTGCTTTGTTTCTTTGTTATTTTGCTTTCCGTGTGAAGCTGCTGGGCAGTGCTGGAAGATCGATGTTTTTTGTTTTTTTGGCAACAGAGTTGCTGCGTTTAATTCACTGTAGATATTTGTTTGTGAACATGTTCATAATGTATTTAATAAATAATTTGTTAAGTAACAACTTCTACTACACATAAATCGACTGAGGTCGGGAGAAGAGCTTTTCTAAGGGTTTGAAAATTTGACTCATAAAAAAATAAATAATTGCATTATCTTGGTTTTCCGCAGTTGTGGTTGCAGACGGTTGCAACATGCTTGAATCAAGGCATAGGAATTATAGTAAAGGGTTCATTCTAAACCAATGCATCATCTGCACCTCATTATTTTGCGGTTTAATTGTTAATTCAGAACATCCGATTTCGAGCTTAGGTCAGTCTGAACTTAGCTGAATCTGATTAAAAAAAAATGAAGGCTCTTTCCGAAGTATCCTACAGGGCTCTGGGTCCCAAATTATTTATTAATCTGTTACAGCCCAGATGAATCACCACACTCAATCTCCTGCTTCTGTTGCAAATATTTGTACTATTATACGTTACGGCCAGTTTCATTTTCGAACTGAGATCTTTCTTGGAAAGAGAAAGTGGGCTGATTTTATGGGAACACTGTGTACGGCTCCATCAAGGGCCAGATCAAAAGGGAAATCGCAAACTTTGGGGTGCCGATAAATTCTAACCGCGATTAAACCGACGGCCGCAGCGCGAGGACTGGCTCTCACTTTGTAATGAGTTGACGAGGAAGATCATGGAATCATCGGAACAAATTTTAAAAATAAAATCCTAAAAATGTTTAGCAGACATCCTACGCGATAAAAAGAATGACGCAGTGTGATGGGTAATAACAATAAGTAGAGCGTTAGTCTCGATACGAGGAGATACGTGTTTGGGATCCAACACAGTTTGTAAATATGTCATCAGGCAATAAGGAAAATAATCTATATTAGTTGGAAACAAAAGGCCACTGTTTTAAGTTGTAGATTTGGAGAAAAATAGGAAATTATATAAAGCCAAAGGAGATGCGTCTCTTGCGGCGAGATATCTGAACAAGAGGAGCCGAATTGCACGATCCGGGTTAGATTTCCACTAAATTCAGAAATTTATTATTAATGTTAGAAACATATAAACGCGTTTAAGAGAACAGTAATGATTTCTTATTCGAGAGCATCTCTCGCAAAATCACACGTTATTAGTTATAATACAAACAAATTTCTGATTATATGTATAATAAATTAATTGTTATTTAGTTAGCACGTAATAATTTAATAATTAAAATGCAGTTAATAATAGTATTTTATGGTTGGTATCCTTATGGGAAGGAATGCCTATAGTGGAAGTCACGATAAATAAACACACATATTGCGTTCGTGAAACCTCGTGATTATGGAATTTAAATCCCTCTTTCTTTTAATCCGTTATATATATTGAGAAGTCTGATTCCTTTCAGAAGACAAAACCCCTTTGGATAAACAGGATTTTAGGAAGCAAACATAATGTTATCTTTCATAAAATCATACGCTTGAAGAAACGCCAAGAAATCAATATTTATTCCGAAGAAATCCTATTTCTAAATCAGATGTAAGTTCCCTCAGGACAAACAATTTTTATATCTTTGTTTCATTCTTTTGAGTCAACTCAATCAAAAGAAATATATATATTTTTAAACTTAGGGCATATTTGACTTTACTCATGCCTTTGGTAATGTCCCAAGATTCCACTGGGGAAAAAGCAAACTTGTAACTAAAAAGCAGCAGAGTTGGCATATATGATCGACTCTTCGCAACTGAACAATGTAATGCAACTTATAACTAATAATGGCACAAAAAAATTCGTTGCAACCATTGATCCCTAGACGGCTATTGATACCTTGGTGATTGGTTCGTAGCAATAATTCCTACCTAAAATCATGGCATTGTATATTAAACCTAGAATCGTATAAATACCGACCAATTTAAGGGGTATGATGGAACACTAGTCTTCCAAACCGACTTCAAGGGATCTTTCGTAACCTAGATTTGAGTCAGCATTAGTCTCAGCTCGGTGCAGCAAGGGGGTATACCAATACAAGTTTCTCACTATTCTCATTATCTCTTACTTGTTGCATGGGTCACTTTACCAAATAACAATAACAAGTGTTTTTATTTGAACATGTTTAGGTTAAACTGACTATTGGGAGATTCAAAATAACTCAAACCGGTGTTTATTTCTGGAGCGAAGTTACGCCAAAATCGCCAAGAGAACGTCGTTAAGGTATAACTTGCCACTCAATCGCATTCAATTTACTGCTTGTCCGCTAGCCTATTGCTAAAATCCTGTTGGAAGGAAATCAACATTTCACAAAATTGTAATAACTCGTACATATCAGTTTGAGTCAAATCTAATTTCCTAAATAGAACAAAACCGTGCTTTTTATAGAGAGGCTTCTGCAAGTAAGCTCACAGAAATCTAGAATTTCTTTAGAAAGAATCCCTTAAATAAACATGTAACTGTGTTTCCAGAAAACCTTGCGAAATTCGGCGTCCCTATTCCGTATTCTTTTATCTGTTCTCGATAGACATGTCTGAGGGGCAATGTGCACGAGGAATGTCTTGCTGAAAACTTAAATAAAAGAAGTTGAAGTATAAACTAGATTTTTTTTCAGCAGAAGAAAAATCTTTACCGGTCATTCCTTACGTAAAAAAATTCCATAAATCAATATTTCCATTCTAAAAATCAATATTTGATAACTGGATTTAAAAAGAAATTCAAATAGGAGTTCTTTAAAGAGAAACTATTTAAATACATTTTTGTCCCTTTTATTTTGTTTAACTCATACTTGGAAAACTTTTTAAGTTAAATTACTTCACATTTATATAACATCTTTTGAAAATCGTTAAAAATCTGGCACACACATACGTTCGCAAATGAGAGTCGGCGACGACAGAGTTCAACAAGCAAAACAAGTGTAACCAGTCGGTCAACTTTTACCATCCTGGATATGTAAGCAAGAGAGGGTAAACTGACGATCTGTGCAGTTTTAAACAGACGTAACGGTCGGAACTAGATGAGCTAGAATCAAAATTTCAGCCACTGTCAAATTGATGTCAACAGTTTTCAACGACTTTCAAAGCAACGCTAACCTATGCTAATTTTAATAGCGAAATCAGATCGCCAAATTGGCCAGAAAAAAGTCACCATGTGGTATCTCATTCAACAATCGCCCGTATGTACCGAGGAGGGTGCAAGGTAAGAAACAACAAACAAGAGAAGTTTCTGCGGTTGACAAAGCGTCTTCAACAGGAAGGTGAAATAGTTGTTGGCTGGTTATCAATAGTTACTGAAATAGCAAGATAAGACAGAAGATGACACACAATACTGGGCTGTCAACGGATTATTTCTGAACGCGCTATGAAAGGTACATTGTGCTTTATTGGCTATAACAGATGATTACCTGGTTATGAACCAATACTCTAAGTGTAGAACAAGAAATTTCTAGCCCGACTACAGCCGATTGGAAAAAAAAGTGGGGCGTGTCTCCATGGCTTAAGCCAATTAAAGCCAATACCGAAAGGCCACAAGCACCCATACTTATTCTGGAACTGGAACTCGAAGACTCTTTTAACAAACGCCAGTTGCCAGGACATTCGGCCACCGAGAAGTGTTGAATCGGAACATTATTTCCAACATTATCTGTTCATTCCATGCCACATTCAAAATTGAACCTATTTTTGTGCTATTTTCGGTTACTAATTTAACTAACCGTTTAATTCAATCGACTATAGATTAGACAATACACAAATGCACTTATGGTTCGCAGATATCCACTGCTAAAGGGAAAAAAGCTTAAATACCTCAATTTTTTTGTTTCCATTGTAAATTTTTCTATTTGATCCTCAATTATATTCTACAAGCGCTTAAAAATACGTATCATTACGCAGCCGTGTTGAAATTTCCCACGTAGATTGTTATTGAAAGATGTCTATAACACTAATATTCGAAACACAACTCGCTCTCAATGAAGGAGTCACCGTAAACGGCTATAAACGGTATCTCACGAACAATCAATCCTCTCTTGCCAGCGTAACCTCTACTTACGCTGCAATCAGGAAACTTAACTTTGGGGCCACTTTGTAGATTTAGAAAATAAGCTTTCTTCGCTTTAACCAGAAAAAACTATTTTTTAAGCATTCTGAATGAAATAAATTGACACTCATTTTGAGTGCTCTATTGAGTCGCCAAAATCACGGTTGTCATCAAGATTAGGTTGCCAAGGGATTTTGACACTCGAAGTCATTGCACCTGTGCTTTCTCCCTACAAAAATTCTTTCCGCTTGAAAACCAACATCCGGTATAGCCTTACGTGTATATTTGTACATAACACCGAGTGGCCAATTTATTATGACTATTTGACAATAATATGCATACTAGCTATGACGTCATGCTGTTGCTGCTAGAAGGTGAGATTGGTATAAAAAGAGATTACGGGATGATTGTAAAGACAGTTGGAGTATGTTGCTTTCGAAGGAATGTAGAGAAAAAACGAGATTGAACATATTACAGTTATCTTAATCGGGGACCAACTCCGTACTGATCATCGCATATTACATCGTATCGGGTATGAAAGCCGGAAGCTTTTGTTTCTGCAGTTAACTAGACGTCCACAGTTGGCAAAGGATTAGACGGAATTAATGGAAAAGAGCAATGTCTGCTGAATTACGTTTTCAACATCACCGTGAAGATAGCATATAACGAATATGGAGAAAATACAATGGAAGCATGGACATTTAAGCGACATTAAGCGAATTGCCACAACATTTCAAACTGGTTGAAGCAATGTTAAAGTTTGGAGAGGATTTCTAGGCATTGTTTGGGCCCGTAAATTCCGGTAAAAGAACGCCTAAATATCAAAAGGTATTTAAATATTGTCGGTGACCAAGTACCGCCAGTTATGCTTAAACCCCACTGGAGGTGGAAACTTCCAGCAGGACAAAGCTCTATGCCATAAAGCTCAAATTGTCAACATAGGATTTAAAGAGCATAGCGGAGATATAGTTGCCCTCCACAGTCATCACGTTTCAATCCAATTGATCACTGGTAAGATGAGTTCGAAAGAGGCATCAGGCAGATGGATCCAGAACCATGAAATCTCAGAGAATTGGAAAGCGAAGTTCATCGGATATTGTCTCAGATTCCACAATCCATCTACGAACATCTCATACAGTCTCTGTCAACGAGAATCTGATCACTATTGATAGCAAAAGATGGCCCAACGATATGTAGTCATACAAGTAGGTGGTCATAATAAACTGGCCTCTCAGTATAATATATATGCAGGTGGTTATCAAAATAATGGAAACATTTAGGAATAGCATGAAATTCTTTGTTAATATAGCATAGGAGCAACTATGTCATTTAATGACACCTGAATAAACTAAGGAATTGAATCCTGCAAGTCATGAAGAATAGTGGTTAAGGGAATATTATACCATTCTTTATGGATAAATTGTCAATGTTCCTGTAGAGATGCTGTTGGTGGTTATCGATTCCTGACTCTATTCTCTAAAACAGACCCCAGCAGTTCGATGATATTGAGGTTTAGGGACTGTGCGGGCCAGATAAGATGTTTGACTCTGTCTTTATGTTCCTCAAACCACGACCTAACACGTCTAGCTGTATTGATCGGAGCATTATCATCATGGAGAACGCCATCTCCTTCAGGAAGCAATTTTCCCACCATAGGATAGATCTGGTCGGCTAAAAGTTCGACATAGTCCTTCCCAGTCAATCTCCCTTTCAGGGTTACAATAGATCCCTTTTGAAAACCATGAGATGGCGGCCGAAACCCTGAGAAATTTCCCTCCATGTTTGACAGCTGGACAAGGATGATCGTACGCTTATGTAGGTGTTCTTCAGACATACGCACGTCCTTTTGCGGGGAACAAAGTGAACAATGATTAGTCTAACCAAATGTCATATTTCGACGTATCACTCGATCAGGATTTGTGGTCGTGGCACCACTGTATAGGACGTTTTGTCATCACATCTGTCACAAGTGGTTTGGGGATTACTACTCTGCCTTAAATATTTTGTTTGTGTAGTTTTCTCATACATGTAATGACTGATACTGGAGCCTGCAGATTCAGATGGAGCTCTACGGTCACTTTGGCTGCAGTTGTCTTCTTGTTTGATGTCACAATCCGCTTCGACACCCGTCAGTCTCTTTCACTTAGCTTTCCCTTTCGTCTACTATTTTGTTTCACAGAGGATGTCTTTCCGTGCACTCTGTATGCCGTCATGACTTCCGATATCATAGCTCTGTAAACACCCAAAACCATGGGGATGTTGTAACAGATACTCCAATTAGACGCGCTTCAACAATTTTCCCTCTCTGCACGATCTGCAAGATTTGAAATCTTACGCTATCCTCCACAGAGCCTAATGCCTATAGTTTCATTACTGCTACCTTAGAGTACAATAATGTATACACTATAGTCTATAAAAAAATACTGGTCCCTAGATTTGTTTTTTATGGAATACGAAGCACTTTCATGAACACCCCTAATAATATGAGTTTCCATTATTTTGATAATCACCTGTATATACATACATACATATCTACGAACACAAACAATCAAACAAACACACACACACATTATATGTATATGTATATATATATATATATATATATATATATATATATATATATATATATATATATATATATATATATATATATATATATATATATATATATATATATATATAACAGAGTGTGCGAATGCCTATATATATAATGAATGTTATAACAGAGCTTTTACCATCTTTTCTTAAACAAAATCAGTATTCTCAAAATCACCCTTCTCCATAAATCTGTTCCATAAGTATACAATGCCTGCAACATTATAAAACCTTTTGAAATATAAGATATTCGAAATTCCAAACTTTATCCTTACCCTTGGAATAATATCTATACGGTTCCTTAGAAGGTAAAAGTAAAAGTAAAATATGGAAGTTCTCCCACTCCCACAAAAGAAAGGAAAACATGCTCCATCATGTCCTTTGTTATAAGACATTAAAAAGAAAAATCTGGTCGAAGATGGTTCGAAAAGCAAATATCTGGAAAGAACAAAAATATTTTTCGTGGAAATGTTTTCTTAAACCTGGATATTTCATTCGGCACAGAAAATAAAATATTCTTCATACAGCGTGCTTTAAACTTTCGGTATATTTTAAGGCCGAGACATGTAGACCTTTCTGTACGTTGCTTACACATTTCATATTTATAAATACAGGTTTTATGTGGATTTTGAAATTTATTTATTTATTTGGTGTGTGTGTGTGTGTGTGTGCGGTGGAAATTTTTTTCTATCTCGGGCTTAAAATTTCTGCATTTTTACCATGTTTTTATTAACTCACTTTCTTGCTTGTTTGTGTGTGTGTGTGTGTTTGTCCGGTACAACTCTTGCAATCGATTTTTAACTAACTTCCCGACTAGCTAGACATTTGAAACTTTTGAATACCTCAGAACACTATGACAATGAATTATTTTAATACTTTTAGCCATCTTTAAGCAGATTTGAATTCATTTTCAGTTAATTTTGTTTTGTAGACTGGTGCAGCCATCTATCGACCGGGACGGGAACGAAAAGTTAAGCGCAAGTTAACTTCCAATTAACTTCATTTTCTTTCAAGTTGATGGGATCATTCATCAAAAAGTTTTAAAAAGTATCTATTAATACATAGAATTGTCAAGTTTATATGATTCAACAGAAAATTTAAAAACATGGTATATTAAAAGTTCTTTTTATCTTGTAATTATTGAAATCTAAAATAGGCTTGTGTTTGCGCAGTGTTTAGAATTAATAAGCGCTGAAAATTCCCGAATACGCCGTAAAAGTAATTCAGATATCGACTTCCTACTGGGGATGCTTGGAACACTGACTTCGATTTCCGGGATTGATTCCCATCATAGCGGGCGATCCTAACTGAGGACAGACTCGAACGTTCGAAGATCGTTTCAGGCACATTTGTGAAATAAACTAGCAAAAAATATGTTCAATGTAAAATAGGTTTATCCTTTCAAAAGTATAATAGAACGTATTCTGCGAATACGATGTTGGGTCGTTGGAGGTAACAACCAATATCGGTTATTCCAAAGGATACCTAAATTTCGCATAAAAATATCAAAATTTCGCAACAAAAAAGAAAAAAAGGTACACGAAATTTCGCATTTATTCACAAAAAATATATAAATTCAAAGTTTTCGTATTTATTAAAAAATATGTATAACTAGTTGGTACCCGTCAAAACATGACGGCTAGATAGTAAATAAATGTGCTAATACACAAATTATACTCAACATATCATTGCCAAGTGTTGAAAATCATAATAATGCGCAGAAACGAATTAATGTGTTTAAGCGGCCTCGTGCTTAGTGAGTATCTAAAGCCAGATTTAAAAATGTCACTGAGCATGCGCAGAAAGCAATTTTAAAAAAATTGTAATTTATAGCTAATTAAGCAGCCTGAAATAAACAATATCCATCAGGTTTAATCTTATATTTCACAAACATAATTATCATAAAATAAAAATGGCAGCGAGAGATCTAGAGAGACTCCTCGGAATAAGAGTGTTTATCATTAAAACATGTTACTGAGCATGCGCAGAAACAGTGAGTTTCTAGAGACAGATTTAAACATGCCACTGAGCATGCCCATAAATCAATTTTTAATTGTAAATTATCACTAATTAATAGAAATTGCGGTTGCAAAAACCAAATTTGACAAATCTACAGATTACAATCTTTCGTTTAAGACCAAAATGAAGTAAACTGATGCAGTAGTTTTCTCTTACGAACTGCCCGAAAAGTCGGCTTAGCAACTTAAATATATAGATTTTACTTACTTGGATAAGTACGTATCAAAATTTTTAGTTAAAAGCCAACATTGTAGTAGTTTCCACATTATGTTCTTTAAGTCTTTGCCCTCTGTTAATAATTACTATGTTGTACATACTAAAATATCTCAGCATCTACTCTGTAAACGGAACTATAGAGGCTTTGTATAGCTGCCTTTGCAAAGTTTAGGTAGCAGCATTTCGTTGCAATTAAAATCTGTATAACATCAACAGGAGTATCTTGATAGACTACTGTTAAGTAGCCCAAGTAACCTTGAGGCATCCTTGTACGATGCCTTCCTGACTTTGGCGCTCGAGAGACGTTCTTAAATCTACGAAATTGTTCCACAAAACTTGATGGTTGATTTTCACGGTTAGATTTTTAGGTTCCACTCCGGTACGGAAAACTGTCCGGGTGAAATTCGGAGCCAATCCGAAGGAGAGTGAGATTTCTCAGTTAAAGACCGAGGATGGTCTTAGTTAAGCAATTATGTTAAAAAAATTATTATGTTGTATTATTACCTAATTTCACTTAAAAAGCCGTTTATCACCGAGTTTTCTCCGAAAAGTAGCAAAAATAATAATAATAATAATGTTCGCATTTAATCGCTCATATCGGCAAATTTCGCATTTATTCACATCTATGTCGTAAATACGAAAATTACCTATCCGTAGTTATGCCTTTATCGGCTACCTGTGCGTCAGAGACGTGTATTTTTGCGTAATAACCAGCAGCTTCTGCTTTGGCTGCAAAGAAATGATGCGCGGAGGCTGCAGTGGTTGGTTTTCAGAAAATGTAATTACCTTACAAGCCGTGATTATGACAAGTGGCCTTTAGATGCTATGGAATGCGTCCCAAAACTAAGGATTAACAATGGTTAACTATTTAGAAAATTTTCTTCCAACAAGTTTGTTTAGTTTCAACAAGTTCGTATACACTCATGGACAAAAAAATTAGCGCACCAAGAAATAATTGCGGGATCGTAACGAAACTTGCAATGAAGGTACATGTCGGGGAGATATGCAAACGATTAGAAATGCAGCGTGATTGAGCATTACGTATAGCCAGTAGAGGGCGTTGAACATCGTACTCTGTGGAGTATAAAACAGGTAACCAAAGCTTGTTTGAGTGTGCTGAATAATTTACAAAGGAAGAGCTGAGATAGACATGCCATTACGCCGTGTTCGAAGACAATATAAGCAGTTGTCGCAGTTTGAGAGGGGGAGAATCGTCGGGATGATGGAAGCTGGGTGGTCAGCTAGGCGAGTAGCTCGTCAATTAGGCCGCTCTGATTGTGTTGTGAGGAGGTGTTGGGACCAGTGGACCCTAGAGATGTCATGTACACGAAGACCAGGCTCAGGACGCCCTCGACAGACCAGTCGTCGAGAAGACCGCCACATCGTAAGAAATGCACGCGTACAGCCAACTGCTTCATCGGCCGCCATCCAGGCACAGGTAGCACCTTCACTAGGGGCCTCTGTGTCTTCTCGAACCATACGAAGGCGCCTGGCTGAAGGACAGTTGGTATCGCGGCGCCCATTACGTGTGCTGCCCTTGACGCCCACCCATCGACGCCTCCGTTTGGAGTTTTGCCGCTCACGAGGAAACTGGACTGCAGCGGAATGGAACCAGGTCGTCTTTAGCGACGAATCCAGATTCAATCTAGGCAGTGATGACAATCGTGTTCGTGTGTGGAGAACCCGTGGTGAACGCTTCAATCCTGCCTTTGCTGTACAGCGACACATCGCTCCCACAGCTGGTGTGATGGTATGGGGTGCCATTGCCTACAATACACGGTCACCCCTAGTATTGTTCCGTGGCATCATGACAGCCCAGCGGTATGTTCATGAAATCCTGCAACCACATGTGTTGCCACTCATGCAACGGCTCCCAGGAGCCATTTTTCAACAAGACAATGCTCGGCCTCATACGGCAAGGGTGTCACAAGACTGTCTCCGCACTGTTACTACCCTTCCTTGGCCTGCCCGTTCCCATATTTGTTTCCAATCGAGCATATCTGGGATCATTTGGGACGACGAGTTGGGCATCCCACGAGTTTGAACGAACTAGAGGCAAGGTTACAGCAAATATGGAACGAAATGTCTCAAGACATCATACAGAACTTGTATGACTCAATTCCCGATCGTATCGCATCGTGCATTCGCGCTAGAGGGGGTCCAACGGAGTATTAACTCCTCCGGTCTTTTGCCTTTTTCTCTGAAATAAATTATCCTTTTTCTTTGATTTTCTTATCATTTACTTATATCAAAGTAGTCATTGCGTATGTAAAATTTCGTTTCATTTTGACGACTCCTTCTTGGTGCGCTAATTTTTTTGTCCATGAGTGTAGTTTTGGCTGTCTGTCATTTGTAACAGAACTGATTTATAGCCCTTTTTACATGGCTGCATTGCGAACTGTTCCCGAAAAGAAATTTTATATTTTAAGACAGTTCATTATACACACACACACACACACACACACATATATCTATATATATATATATGTAGAAAATTGATATGTGAGAGATGGAGACTTCGACCTGAACGAATTTTATTCCGTTGGGCTTAAGCGTCCAATGGGAAAGCTTTGTGCGAGCGTGACGTCACCTTTTCGGAGAGCATTTGGAGCTCACACTCAGACCGGTAGTCACACTCAGTCGTTAGTTCTGTGTGAAATTGTGACAATATGTCGAAACGAAAGCAACTTAATGACTTTGAAAGAGGTGTTACAGTTGGTTGTTACATTAGTGACAAGTCTACTCGCGTAATTGCGGTAGAATTATCACGGCCACGGCCAAATGTTGGTGATGTCGTGAAGAAGTGGAAGACTACGGGAGTTGGGACACGAACTGCAAACGTTAGTCGTCCCCGTAAACCGAACGGGATCGGTGTGTCCTGAAGCGTGGGGTTCGTAAGAACCGTAAGAAACCGCCCCAAATCATCAACATTGACTTTCAACAGGGTGACGGCGACTTTGCGGAAAGACTCGCCTGGTGTTTGCAAAGTCGCAACTGGACTGTGGACCACTGGGAAAACTGTTTCATGAAGCGACGAGTTAAGCTACACGCTCCTCCAGTCGGATGGACGTGTTTGGGTTTGGCGAATGTCAGGCAAGTCTGTTACCCGAGTGCATCTTTTCAATTCTCAAGTTCGGTGGTGGGGGTGTATGGGGTGTTTTTCGTGGTATGTCCTGGGACCTTTGCATGTTGTTCCTGGTAAACTGAATGCCGACGCCTACATGAACATTTCCTACAATCAGGTTCTTCCTACGCTCTGGCAATTTTATGGAATGGAAGACTGTTACTTCCAGGAGGGTAAAGCTCCATGTCATGTTGCAGCCTCTGTCAAGTAGTGGTATCAAGATATGAACGTAAAACGTTTTCCGTGGCCTACTCAGAGTGTCGACCTAAACCCCACAGAACATTTGTGGGATGAGCGACGCTTACAGACCAGGGAACCACGTTCGAAATCTACAGCTGAGCTGGCGACATTCTTGCAGCAGGAATTGGCACAAGTACCCATAGCTGTGTATCAAAACCTATGTTGAAAGTAAGGCCAGATGGGGTGCTAGTGTAATTGCATCACGTGGGGGACCATCCCCCTATTAAAAAGCATGTATTCTTTCCCTTATACCATCACATCTTGCCGTCCGGTCCATTATTGTAGGGTGGTGAATATATATATATATATATATATATATATATATATATAAGGAATTTTGATGGAGATAGTTTATCACATCATAAAATGTAAATTATTTATTCTTATACCCCCCCAAATTAGTATTTTATAAGGTTCCTATTTACATCCTAATAGTTCTGAACTGCTGTAACATGGGAAACAAAATATCTGGGTGCGAGAATCCTTTTATGCGAGGAGAGGCCTTCAATAAAAGTTTTCCCGCTACAAGTCTTTAATTCGAAATAGAATAAGATTTTCAGGGAATTTTCCCGGAGGTAGCTTGTTTATCGCATCACGAGAGTCAGATTTATTCCTCCTCTCCAAACTCTCTCTTTGTCACCGCTAAACTGGGTCCGCGAGAAAGATTAATATCGTCAAGAGTTTGTTAATAACTCCATTCATCACGGACGAGATACAGGGCCAGGGCAATCCTTCATTTTCGCCCGACAATTTGCTCCAGCATTCATGACGAAAGGAATTGAAAATTTCACGATGCCTTCCTTCTTCAGACGAAAGGTTTCCTCAACAGATGGCGCTGAATGCGCACTCGGAGGAAACTTGCATCGAGAAAGGAGAGGAAACTCTGAGTTTGAACACCAACCTGATAAAGCAGTGCTTCCCAACCGGTGGCCCGCGTGAGCCTCGGGAATCACCCGGCGCCACATATAAAAAGTTGCCGAATAAATGGGAATTTTGAAAGCAATGTTCATTGAACTAAATGGGCGGAATACTATATATCTGATAACCATCAGGCGTTAAATTAAAATTTCTTAAAAGTTTAACATAATTATTTTATTATTAGAATTTGATACGTTAGAATGTGAGTACGTTAATCATGTATCCCTTTTGCCTGAGGGATATTCAACACCCCCATACCCCCCACCCCCTCAATTCGGGGGGGGGGGGCGCACATGGTTCAATTTCTGGCTTAGAGGTCCGCAGACTTCTACGGGTTGGGAACCACTATGATAAAGGAACGAGAAAGTCGAGATTGAAAGTGTAACTTCGGGGCTCCGTCGCGACAACCACGTTCGTGTGCATCTCCATAATGATCCCCACTTTCTTAGATTGTTTTGACCCGTTTCTAAGAATATGCTTCCTCGCTTCTTAAATTTAATATTTCTTTTATTAAATAAAATATTTTTCTCGTTTTAAATAACTGTCAAACTTTTTTACCCATAAAACATCTTTATTTTTTTTTATATGAACCTCACGCAAGCTATATAATGAATTCCGAGTTTTCTGCGACACAACACAGCAAAAAAGGAACAAGGATAAGATATCTCAAAATTAAGGCTGCTTGCCCTAACCCTATTCGATTCGCTCACCTCAATGTTGACCTATGGAGAAAATGTGTCCAAGGATTGCCGATTTGGATGTAAAGATTTAAAAGAAAAAAAAATTACTCCGTAATAGAGAAAGAAAATTTACAGCTGTGGGCATTTTTCGTTTCTTTTTTTTAAGGCAAATAATATTTTTAATTTAAATGATTCGGAGGAAAATCTGGTGTAGTGTGTTTTAAACGCTTCTCCATTCCTTTGGTGGACGAACTTTATAAAATGAATCGTGTTCCAAAGGGCAGAAAAGTTCGGGCTATCTGAAGATACCATTTCTACCACGTTTTTATTAACTCGCTTTCTTGTTTGTCCTGTACAAATCTTGCAATCGATTTTTAACAAACTTCCCGACTAGTTAGACATTTGAAACTTTTAGAATTGCTCAGAACACGATGACAATGCGTTATTTTGATACTTTTAGCCATCTTTAAGCAGATGTAGAATTCATTTTCAGTTAATTTTGTTTTTTTTAAATGGAAAGTTAGTTCGAAAAAAATCCGCAAGGTGGCGCCTTGATCGAATTCAATGCTTGCACTTTTGCGTAACGGCATTTGACGATTTTGAAAACAGAATACATGTGAATTTAGTTTGTTTATAAAAATATTGTGCAAAAAATTTTAAAAAATTATAAAAGTTAGCAGTTTATAAAGTCTGTAAATAGTGGAAACGACTAAAAAGTGATTAAAATTCAATAAAAGAAAATGAAAAAGAATAATTTAGTGAAGGTTTGTGAAATTAAGAGAGAAAAGGAGAGAAAAATAGTCAAGTTTATATGATTCAACAGAAAATTTAAAGACGTTGTATATAAAAGTTCTTTTATCTTGTAATTATTATTGGATGATCATTTATGTAGCTGTCAATAGTAGATACATTTTCGCCATAGGTTAACATTGAGGTGAGCGAATCCAATAGCGTTAGCACACAGCAGACTTAATGAGGGGCAGAATAAAGTAAAATTACTTTTTTATATCTTTAATCGGTGAGAACGTGATTGAGTTCTAGTAACCCTTTATAGTTTATTGATATTTAGGTTTAGAGAAAATATTTTCTCAGTGACGTATGGGTTGAGTCCTTGGAATAAGTTTCCTTAAAATTGGGTTATACGTGGCCGTAATTTAAAAATATTAATTTTGATCTCTTTATTTTTATTTCAGGGTCACCGTATTCTTAGAATGCCCGTATACATTGTGTAGAATAATAGGAACAAAATTAAAAGTTTTACAGCATTATATAAATAACTCAAATTAGTTCTTTAAGAGCCAACCACATTCATTTTACAGGGCCGGTCCGATCCATCGTAGCACCTGAGGCAAGCTTCCAACTTTTCAAATTTTTGGACAGAAAGTAATGAACGTATCGCAGTGAGAATTAGCGTACTTAATTGAATAACGGACATTTTGGAAAATATATGTCTTAAATAAACAAAAAAGTTTTAATTACTTGAAATATATATATATATATATATACTCGTACAGTCAATAAATTAGGGGACTTTATTTACTACAACAACGAATACACTTACAAAGTCTTCTGAACACAATCACCTTCAAAATAATGTCCTTCCGAACTATACACTTCTGCCAGCGTTGATACAGCTACTGGAAAGAGTCCTGGAAACCGTTGCATGAGAGCTGTCGTAAAGCGGTTGTCGCTGTTGCCATCACTTCTTCGGCATTTGCAAACCGCTTGCCCTGGATGCGATCTTTCAGTTTCGGGAACAGGTAGAAATCGCATGGAACGAGGTCCGGGGAATGCGGGGGATGTGGCAGAACTGTGGTGCCGTGTTTAGCAAGGGCTTGTTGCACCATAAGGGATCGGTGCGCCGGGACATTGTTATGCAGCACATCCACATGTTGGATTTCCAAACGTGTGTACATTTACCACGGATTGCCTCCCGGAGACGACGATGAACCTGTACATACCATTTGTTGACGATGTTACCTTGTGTTTGGCGCAGCTTGTCCTTTCTGGACCTTGCGACAACAAACTTCAACCAACCAAACAACTACTGCTCCTACATGTTGGATGTTCGCCTCCGTTTGTGGGGTCACTGGCCACCCATTTCGCGGATCATCTGCAACAGCGTCTCTCCCATTTTTAAACAAGCTGTACCCTTTGAAAACTTTCGATCTGCACATAGCTTCGTCTCAATAGGCTTTTTGCAGTAACCGTAAAGTTTCTGCAGTGGTTTTTCCTAATCTGTAGCAGAATTTAATATTGGAACGTTGCTCCAAAAAGGACATTTTGCTACATGGACATCATAGGCTGACAGTCTGCAGCCAAATGGTGAGCTGCGCGCCTTAGCAGTTGTACAAAGCGTCATGTGACGTCTCATGCGTACGCAGATAACCAGACTTGCAAACCACATCGTTATTTCGGTTCCCCCACACACCGAGCATGTATATATATATATAAATTTTTATATATATATATATATATATATATATATATATATATATATATATATATATAAATTTAAAAAAGGACAGAGCTTAGAAAAAAAGCAGAAAAAAAATTCAGGTAGTCTGTTCTAACGAAACTACCTCGGGTCTTTTAACGTAGGATTACTTATGGTTGGTTACCACTTTTGTATTTGCATATATATGTAAGTTATATGTATCTAGTTATATGCCCGTATGAATATATATACATATATATATGTCAAAATTTTAACGCATTTTGGTACTTTTCTGTTTAACTGTTTACTGTTTATGGAAGCGATACAGACTGGGTTTGGCCCGTTGCCAAAATTATAACTCGCGATGACGGATGGACCGACGGTTTTAGCGTCTGAAATTTTGCTTTCCGAAGGACCATTATAGAGGAACGTAATCCTATGTTAAAAGAGAATAAATTTGAATACAATTTGTTGTGTCATAAAAATAATGACTCAATCATTCTTAGAGCCTTTATCGCGGCAAATTGCTTCATTGCAACTCTATAATTTATTGCTTTTAGTTACTGCAGAAATTCCGTATTTTTACTACGTCTCATTTTAGCACCTATTTTAGTTCGGCGCCTGACACCTCACCTATGGGACTGGGCCCCGATCATTTACGACACGGTGCGCGATTTAGGAGCTCCCCGAACTTCGAGAGAGTCTTTCACCCTTCCATGATCCGATCTGTTTCATTTCAGCCGATGTTCTGTTGAGGTTCCGAGTGGGTGTTCACGTTTGCTGCGAGACGCCTTAAAATGTAGGGTAATAGATAGATTAACTTATTTGGAGGAGGACTGATTTTTATAATTAGCGCATAAATCATGGACGCGATCCAAGGTAGAGAGGGGTGTCATCCTTCATTTCTCCCGTGACAGTTCGTCCCCGATGATTCGTGCCAGGCCAAAGAAATCGCACTGGGGGACAAAATTAATTGACACGGTACGTAATGCGAATTCTTCGATATGTTTAACGAGAGCTGCGTGTGTGGGAAAATGAAATACTTTTCGCTGCGAATCTTTCATCACGAAGTAAGATTGGAAGTGCTTTCACGGAGAGGTATCTCCTGCCGCCATCTGCGAACAGTTCGATGTACGGGAAGAGATTTCCGAGAGAGATAAAAACTTACGAATTCGCGATAAGTTCTGTTAATGGAATTTCTCTCTCGAGTCTTTCGCTTTGGTTCTTTGCATTTTAGGGGGGTCTATTGGTGATGACACAATGAATCACAATTAATAACACTACTTCACAATTCCGGGGTAGGAAGAATACAGGTCCAAAATTTGGGAACAAGCGTTCGATCCTATTCCATGGCAGATGGTTTTCACATTGGAACCCGAAAAGAAAAAAAAAATTGAGGGGGTGGGGGGGGGGACTGTTCGTCCAAGGAACGTAAAAATTTCCTTTTGGGAAAAATTTCAGCGCTAAATAAAATAAATGAATTCCTAATAATTGGTTTGGTTAGGAGCGTTACGGTAAATTTTTGCTACACGAGGGCTAATTAGACCGGGGCCTACTGTTTAAAGTCGATTCCGAACGGCTACAAACGTCCATGCTAAGAGTGGGATCGAACCCACAGACTTCTTAGGTACCGAAAGCCAACGCCCTAGTCATTCGGCCATCGTCCGGCAATTCCTAATAATAATCAAAATAAATGAAGGTCAACGTATGGTGGCATTGGCCTCAAAAAGGAAGAGGGAAATAGATGAGGGAAAGCAAGCGAAACCGACGTTTTCTCCCAATGTGAGGTACGCCTTCAGTTGGGAGATAAATTAGGATCGCGATCCTAGCGTCTCGAAGTCAAACTGACACCCGACCAACAACAAGAAACATTATCGAATGATAGTGATACATACGCCTAAAATTTGACGGTGGAAAAAAAATCAGCGTCTTTGAAAAAAATAAATGAAAACATCATAGGGCCTACATACCGTGTCATTCGCCTCCAAAAGAAAGGTGGAAATACGCAAGGAAAATATTTCAAATGAAGCTTCCTCAGATCGCCGACGTAGTTCAGTTCGTTGAACACCTTTCTCGAAGATTAAAGACTCAAATATGATTCTCTTTTGTCTGTAGATAGAACAAAAACAGTGAGCGTTATTATTAAATGACGATAAAAGTATCCACCACGAGAGACCGTGATTATGGCTTTAAAGATTAACGCATCTGTGCGCAAAGGAAAATTAAGTTCTCCTTTACTATGAGATTTTTTTCACTTGTATATAAGCGAGAAAAAATTGTCAAAAGTCATAATAGGAAGCAAACGGTCGGTTTTGTGACCCACAAACCAAGTAAATGATTTTGACAAGGGAAAGAGGGGGATATCTTTCTCTTGGGGAGGCTGAGATGAACATGAGGTACTTTAGAAAAAAACATGGTATTAGTGATGCACATCTGTCCAGAAATAATTAGATCCCGTCATCTGTTCCTGAATTAACCAGAAATATTTTAAGGAGAGAAAGAAACGGCGGAGTATCATATAAAACTGCTGATTGGACCGAAAATGGCGTCTCAAAGGTACGGATGCCTCTTAACGGCAACTTGGCCCCCATTTCTGACATTCCGCATTTTGGACAAATACGATTGTCTATCCTATGCATCCAATGTACAACCTTCTATTTCCCCCACCGAAAGACATAAAGGAGAGATAAGGGTTTAATATTTTGACCACAAAATGTCAAGAGAATGAAAGAAAAGAGATATGTGGGTAGTATATTAAAATGCAGCGTATATTTACTGTTGGACCCAACTTTGTAAAAGTGGGTGCGTGTTTGTCAAATGGTATAGGAATCTATAGAGAACAGACAGGCAGGCAGAATTTCAGTTTCAAATGTAGACATATATACAATGAGCTACCACATCATTGCGACTGGAAAGCTTGATGAATAAATAGATGCACCAAATAATTGACAACATCGCTCAATCTTGTTGAAGCACTCACTCACCTATTAAACAAACTGCTTCTTAATTTGATATATTAAACAGTCCGCAACGATTTCGTAAGACTCCTATCAATCCTACAAGCCTACGAGTTTATTTCACAGAAGGAGACTTACGCCTTAAATTTCGCCAAGACATTCTGCACAATTAATGAGCCACGCGCATTATACAACGCACCGCGATAAGTATAACTAATTAGGATTTTAGTTTACTTTAAAAATATGGTGAGGTGAACATTCTTCTCCCCCCCCCCCTCCCGAACTTCCGGGTGAGTTCACAAATTACTTTGTTCCACATTTCGGAAGAGATAAAGTCTTTAAAGCGGTTTATTCTGGGGTCATTAAAAATCGATCGCTACTCTAGACAAGCGCTGAGCATTTTTGGAGCCGGAATCTGGGGCTTTAAATTCTTGTTCGAGTCTATTTTCTAGAAAGGTAGTTCATGTATACCAGCGGGTACGATTCAAAAGGGTGCGAATGCTAGGTCGAAAGAGAAAGTTCCGACCCTCATTTTAGGTAACTACGTACCACTTGCAACCCACTGGATCACCTTTTCGTGGTGTATAATGAATTCAAGTTAAATTTGATATCCCACTAAAGTAGAGGTTTATTTTGCTGTACAAAAAATCATGTTCAAGTAAATACTCCCCCCCCCCCGTGAAATCAGAAATTGGAATTAATAATTAAGAGCAACATTTTTGGTTGAATAGTGATCTTACCAAATACTTAAACTTTCAAATACAGATTACATTTTGATGCAGTCAACAATTTTCGCGGTATATTGTGCGAATGTCTCACGACAAATGCCTCCGCATTTAATATATATATATATATATATATATATATGTGTGTGTGTGTGTGTGTGTGTGTGTATGTGTTAGTTAGTTAATTTCCTCGATAACTACCGCGAATTCAAAAGCTGAAATTTGGCATGCATGCTTTAAATTTAATGTAGATTTTCAGAATCTTAATATAGTGTTTCATGTAGCGTAACATTCAGCGCCACCTTTTTTCGTGAAAATGGTATTCTTAAGGTCTCTGTTCGCGAGATAGTGACGCGAAAGTAGACCTTTATGAATATAACGTTTTTCAAAGTCAAAACAAAATCGTATTTCAAAGAGCCTTAATCCCTAAGTGAAAAATTAAATCTTAAATAAAGTATATAAGGAGAGTCATAAATAATGTGACCGCAGTTAATAACTCTACAATCGTATGATTAATAATTTACAAGTAAAATAAAAGTCAATAGTTATACAGTAACAAAAAATCAGGTTTGATTTACGAGACAAAAGAAAAGGAACATAAAAAAATGACTGTCAGAAGTCTGCAAGCTAACCACTTTGAGGCAATTTCAAACAACTATTTTTTATTACTTTTCCGAATATAGTAGTTGTGTTGTACTAATGGCCTCTTTAAAAAAACGTAAGTTCTTTACTTGCGATTTTAATTCCTTTTTTACGTTTTTGCTATTTATTTCGTTTGGTACTGCAGTTCACGTTTTCCGATTTATCTGTTACGTTGTGTAGTCATGGCATCCAAAGAAATGCGAGTTAAAAACTATTTATGCTAAAAAAAATAGTATTTCTTTAAAAACCTGGTTAAAATTGGTCAGATGGGAACTGAGCGGTTCCATTCAAAGGTTATTTCACCGATTATTTGTCACCTTTAGCAGTATAAGTACAAAGTAGGAAATTTTGTTTCATTATCTGTGCTAACGATCGGGTTTGCGTAAACTTGTCACTGGCATTTTTCCTTTTCTGAGTCTGTCATTTCAAGAAATTCTGCGCCAATTTTTTTTTCTTCTGACGCACTCCCAAGTCCATTATATCTTTTACAACCCTTTATTAAATTAACTTTCCGTACACGCTATTTCAATTACCCTTTTGACCTCAAGCTCGAAAAACAGATAACTGGTTTCCGTTTACTCATCGTCCATCTAAGAAGGAAGCATTCCCCAGTGGAGTTGCCGATTCCAAAAATGTTGGTTGAAGACAAGCACAAATCCCCAGTTTTATGAACTCCCTGCGTTACCCATCCCTTTACTTAATTATGGAACTGCAGAGAGAGTATCAAATAATTGTCAATTTCATGTGTGTTGGCGCAGTCCTTTATCCATATAAAGTATAGATGATTTATGAATCAAAACACATATTCCTGGTTTTTAATTGCTTCCTGTAATAAGTTCGATGATATATAGAGAATTTTGCTTTTGCCTGTTATTTAATGCATTCTGAAAAAAGAAAACTTTGAATCGTATTTATTTGCCAATACAAAAATTACAATAAAATATTTAAGAATTAATCCTCACAACATTCACTTTTATTTTTATTCCGAACATACATGATTCACAATTTTCCTTCAACCTGCTTTTCATCTCTACTAACTCCATAAAAATCACACAATAGGGTAAATGTTGTATATATATACCAGGTGAACCAAAGGTTCGTAAAAACTTTAAAAATTCATAAAAAAATTAAGAAATTGTGATAAAGAAGTGCAGTTTGCAAGAAAGGGCTCACAAGGAAGTCGGATTTTTTTAGAAGCAAAATAAAAATTGCAAAAAAGTCACTGCTAGAGTCACTGGTCCAGGTTTGCGAGCATCGCTACTCCCCGTAGACGATTCTGGGGCTATATATTATTCATAACGGTTACCCTCCGCCAACGAGAGTCTTCCACTTCATGGCCAATCCTCAATTCCTCGTGTATCACGGTCTTTTATTGCAAGATTGATTTCTATAAAGCTGCTGAATCTCTCGTATGTCAGCGCCATCTACCGGTAACTTTTAAATAACTTTTTGAACTTTTTAAACTTTTCTTGGTTATTAAAAAAATCCGACTGTCTTGTGAGCCCTTTCTTGCAAACCGCATCTTCTTTATCATGATTTCTTCCTTTTTTATGAATTTTAAGAATTTTTTCGAACTTTTGGCTCACCCTGTATATATATATATATATATATATATATATATATATATATATATATATATATATATAACATACAAAACCCCAAAACCTTAACTAATTCCTAATTTTTTTAAAATTCCCTTAGGCGTAAATTTAATTGCGCAGTTCGGCTTTAAGAACAAAGGTTTGGAGCGTAACCTAAAATCTAAAGTAGATAATCGACATATCGTCCCTTTAAAACCCCCCCCCCCCCCAATATCGCAGGCGCCGAACGTTATATAACACCACGGGACTCAATCCCAGAGAACTGGCCAGGGGCCCTCTGGCCCATCAATGCGAGAGTTCAAGGGTCATGTGACTATGACCTCAGAAAGTTTTTAAAGATCCACCAAGGTCTTAGCCGAGGATTCCCTCCCTGTCGTCGTGCTACTGAAGTTGTATCTGTTTCTGCGCGCTGTTTCTTTGTCTGCATTTTATACGATGTAATATGTCAACTCGGCGGTGAGCCGCCCTCGTTCCTTCAATAAAGAAATGCAACAAGCGAAGATGAGGACTATGTTTTCTTTGAGTGAGTTCCTCGCTTCACTCCGGCCAAGTCTACTTAATATGATATCATCCCACATATAACTCCATCGCTTATGGAATTCCCCCTCGCGAGACTGCAGTGTTCCGGAATCCGTGGTGGTGGTGGATGGGAATTATTTCTTACTTACACACACACACACACACACACACACACATATATATATATATATATATATATATATATATATATATATATGTATGTGTGTGTGTGTGTGTGTGTGTTTAATTTTATTTGCATTGTTAGACTACAGCTAAAGTTTTACTTGTTTATACAAGGCGTACGCTAGTTACGACACATTTCCAGGGGGTACGCGAGGTATAAAAGGTTGAGAACCTATGATCTAGACCGGTGTCATCATAACAACTGAATTACGAAGTTCCGCTCTCATTTTTCTAATTCTATTTCTCAAAAGGAGTTTCATGTTTTTGTTTGTCACGCAGTCCCGAATATAAGATTCGCATATACAAGACCCATCGCTTTCGCATTTATTCTCTCTTTCAGCGTTACTTTACTTTACCGCGGCATTTTCGTAACCGTGTGCCCTGTTTAACGGTCGGCTCTCCCCCCCCCCGAAATATTCATTTTAATGATTAACGGGGCACTAAAATAATTCGATTTCGAATCCCGCGCAAAATCCATTATTTCTCCGAGTCGTGCATCCAACTTGATTTTCTGCATCTCCGAAATCAGCGAGTAACCCTATTTCGAAAACGTCCTTAAAATTCCTTCAACTTCGATTCGCGTTGTCAGAAAATTGATTACGGAACCAGCAAAGGGCGATATTGCCACGTGAAGAGTTATCTGTCCGTACGTCAGAGTGGATATCGCATCGAGGGCTGTTGAGTGTAACAAGGGGAGATTTCTATCGAGTCGCGGGCAAATGTTTTCATTTTATATTCCGAAGTTTTGCGAGCTATTTCATTTGCCTCCCTTTCTCACGAATAAATATTTTGAGGCAAGAAGTGAAAGAGGCGGGTACGCAAAGGGAAGACCGTCATTGAATTATGCATCCGAAGGCAGACAGGATCGTAACAACTGAAATGGTATTGTATTCGACAGATCAAAGAGGAGGAAGAGTGACTGTGTTCCGTGACTCAGGCGTGCCGATATCATTCATTTTTCTCCGAAAAATCGAAAATTCAAATTTCAAAATACTTTTAAAAATGGTAATGAAATATTCTTTTATGAATAAGGATTTTCTTAGAAAACCCAAAGTTTTCATTTGGCAGGAGCTTTAAAGGGGAATATTGAAATGTCCATATATATACACACACAGACACAAAAGTGACACAAGTCAAAAAATGGCAATTTTGAGGCTACGTCATTGAAAAATATGTATGAAGTGCCCCATCGTGCACGAAAAGCGACACATCTCTATCTCGCAATTTGTCCACCCGAGGGCAGTTCTATCAGTTTTATTGTAATGCTAGTTCAAGCTGTAGAGTATTCTTTAAGTTGGTTTTCCTCAAATGCTGCATTCTTCAGTTATGTCACTCTCCTTGCCGGGTACGATATATATATATATATATATATATATATATATATATATATCTGTGTGTGTGTGTGTGTGTGTGTGTGTGTACGTGTGTGTGTGTGCGTGTACGTGTGTAAGCAAAACTGTCAACAACTATCAACTATCTCAACAGTCAACTTTCTTTTAATCCTTATCCATCCATTTTTATAAATCTTCCAACTGGATCTTATAGCAACATTTTATCTCAGAATCACATAGCCGTAGTTTTTAAATGAGTTCTTTGGTCGACTGGTAGCGCTATACGAGTGATGACATTAGATTATTTGATGAATTGACAGGTGTAGGAAAATCTACACTTTCAGTTTAAGCATTTAATATGTAATATTTTTACATTATTTCATTGATTATTTATTTAAAATATTATTTATTAGATGGAGATTCGTACCATTATTCATATTAAATAAATCATTGTGTTTTATTTTCAAATTGCCACCACTATGAAAGCACAATTAACAATTTTAATCACCTTCCTTTGAGAAAAAAAATTTCCCCATAAACTGCCAATTTCTGTTCGTGTGGGTGTCTTACATGCGTCACACATGTAAGACACCCACACATTTACATACACGCATCCTTTGAAACCGATATAAATTTTACACCTGATCAAATACTGAAGCATATGATTCCGTAAATGGCGCTCTTTCTTTGTTACGCTTTCTAAGCTGAAACGATAGTCTAAAATAGTTGGAATTTTGGGTGCGTGGATGCAAAGACTGAGTAGAGCTAAGCCAAATCCTTTTCTAAAACATTAAGTTTTGTGTTTTTTTTAAAGAATAAAAGAGGGGTGGGATCTGTGTCCTTACAGCGACAGCAATATATCTTATTTATGATGTTTATAGTAATCATTTCTATTGCATTTGATGTCTCGGGAAAACACATTGCAAAATTATTAACGAAAGTAAACCAGGCAAATAAATTTACCCTAAGCTGGATATTTTTCAATCTCAAGAGTTAACACATCGCATTATAATTCTTTATTTGGAGAAATGTTT
Source organism: Dolomedes plantarius (assembly GCA_907164885.2). Lineage (NCBI taxonomy): Eukaryota > Metazoa > Arthropoda > Arachnida > Araneae > Dolomedidae > Dolomedes > Dolomedes plantarius. Next base: position 27,673,110 of record OU015495.1, on the reverse strand, counting down.
CTCCTAAACACTTCCTATTCAATTCTGATACTTGGCTGGTTGATGGCCGAATGGCTAGTGAGCTGGCTTTCGACACCAGAGACTGTGGGTTCAAATCAACCAATTATCCAAGTAAAATTCTTTTAAATTTGTCTTATTATTAGTGTGCCGCCAAAATTTTAAATTATTAAAAATGCACCGTGACCAAAAAAAGTTTGAGAATCACTGGGCTAGGTCATTGGCATTTCAGTACCAGATCATGTGGGTTCGAGTCCCACTCTTGGCATGGTCGTTTGCAGCCGTTCGGAATCGGCTTTAAGCAGTAGGTCCCGGTCTATTTAGCCCTCGTGTAGAAAAACATGACAGTAGCGCTCTAAACCAAACCAAAAATCATTCCTTATTCTGAACCAGAATTTTGAATCTTTTACCACGGTTTGTTTAATTCGAATATTGATTACGAAGGTGTAGCAGTACAGACAATTAAGGCATGACCTTATGCAACTCCTTAGATAATGCTTACTTGCTCATTACTTCTGGTGGTTCTACTTAAACACTTATTCACGTGGTACGATACAGACCCATGAATTTACCCACCAAATCTAACAAACGTGACAACCAGCCATTTTCTTAAATAAGTTGGTAGTGACCACCGTCCAATTCTTACAACAATCTCGAAATCTCTTATGGTGTGTGAAACTCTTAAGTGTCTGTTTATGAATAAGAGAAAATGAAACTGGGATGTTTTGTCGCTGCCCAATGCCTTTTTGAAAGCAAGAATTTTCGGAAACTACCCCTTGAGGAAAATATATAGCATAACATATACCAAGACATGAATAAACTGGAGCCTGTTATTTGTAGAAGTGACGAACTGGCAAAATCATTAACCAGCGGGATCTTTCTCTTAGATCCACTTGCAACCATTCTGCAGCCAAACTCCGTGCAGAACAACTTAAAAAAGAAAAGTGGATGGATATCTGAGCTAAGTTGGATGAGAGAACTTCTAACTTAAAAATCTGGATGCTATTGAATTCTCTTGACCAAGATGCTGTCTACTCAGCATCAGTAAACGCTTTTAAAGACAGCCAAGCTGAAGTCAAAACAAAACATACTGATGTTAAAGACCTTTTTGCAAAACACTATCAAAATTATCAACACTGAATTTTAACCTGATGACATTTCCATCGCAACAAGATCCCGGTTTCTTAGAAACAGAGAGAAATCTGTAACCAGCGATGATGCTTTTTAGAAACTTTTTGAGGCACTTTAATTGGTTCAGGTCGTTGCTTTCCTAGGTATCAATAAAGCTAACCAACCATATAAAATCACTGGACGCATGTTTTTAATCATCCAATCTCCTCCATCCTCTTAGAATTTCTGGATATTAAAAACTTGGAGGGAAAAACTGCACACTTCCAAAGATAGGAATACACGCCCTTGTCGAACCCATCCATTATCCGGATAAACCTGAAAATCAACCTGAAAGTTTCAGGCCAATAACTATCTTTTACCTCCATAACTTGCAAAAACATGGAGCGAATGCTGCCAAGTAGACATTTTGTTTTTAGAAAATAATTGTCTAGAACCGCTTCAGGTGGCATACAAAAAATCTTATGATATCCCCGAAGAAGCCTTTTCCTTCAAGTGTTTGGTGGTATTCAAGCCAAACCTACATGATCTATACTTGCAACGTTCATTCACTTGAGTCAGGCAGGCCTTCGACCGCGTTTGGAGGGGAAAACTTATTTGTATGCTGAATAACTTGGGAATCAACGGGAGAACGTTAGGCTGGATTGGAAGGTTTTCTTTCCAGACATACAATCTAAGTAAAATACGGAAGATAAACACCAAAACCTTTCCGTTTATATTAGGGTCTTCCACAGCATTCTATATACTTGGATGTAACGTTCAATCCTCCTTTATCTTTATAGAATCACACCAACAACATAATCAGAAAAGCTGAAAAGAGAGTCAACATCTCGACTGGGACGTTGAAGCCAGTACTTTGCGGATGACTTATATTGCTTTACTGAGAACCATGTTGGAATATTCAATTACCAGTGTGGATCTAAACCTGTAGGACAAACCTTGCAAGCTAATGCAGGTCAAATTATTTTTGAAACCCGCAATTCTTGCTCTTAATATTTATCAGAATTTGAAGCCGGTTTACCTCCACTGCAATACAGAAATAAACTAATTCTTGCTTAATGCATCTTTAAAAGAATCAATGTACTTAAAAACACAGAACGGAGAACATATCCGGTGTTGGTTCCTGCCTCAAATTGTAAAGATCATCAACTCTTCATGTAGTCGCCTTAGAAAATTTTACGCAAATATCACGTAATCCGCATCCTAAAACCCATTTTTCCCCAGAAAAGCCTCGACCTAATATCCTTTTTAAAATTCAAGGATATTCCAACAGTTCAAAACAAACTGAACCACCAGAACTTCTAATATCTCTTGGACTGAAAGCAATTGAGAAAGCAGAACCATTTTCCTAAAATCTTTACAGAGGGAAGCCTTTTTGAGGATGGATCCTCCGTCAGGGGTCTTCTCATCTATATATATATAAAAGCTGGTCTGTTTGTTTGTTTGTCCGCTATAGAATCCTAGACTGTTTCACCCACCGGGACCAAATTCGGCACAGTTAATGTTTATGACCCGAGAAAGTTAACGAAGCAAAAACGAAATTTGGGGCTCAATTAGTTTTTTTTAAAATTAGTTTTTTAATGATTTTTTGTGCCCCTAAGAGGTGCGCGTACCACTTAAATGTGGATACAGCCTCTTCAGGCTGCGTTTCGCTGCGTTATCAGCCAAATTCTAATGAGAGGGGGAGAAGAGGGTTGATACTTCTCCCTTTCACAGATACACACAACTTTCCCGGCTGTTGTGTCCTTTGTTATTTGCAGTTTCGAACGCGCTTCGCCAAAATTTGGCGGACTTAAAAAGCTCTCATGTATGTTGGATGTGAGTATGACATCACCAGATGTCAACAAATTTGGCGGCATTTTGCGGTATATCTTCACGCTTTTGGGGATTATGTGATATTTTTAATTTATCAATTCTCAACAAGATAAATTAATTTTCGGCGAAAACCTTGCTTATCGTTGTATAATATAATCGGATAAATAAGTTCATTATTTTTTATACCATGGTTTATCCATCTTAATTTATTTTCATCGGGAAACCTACAGATGATTTTGATTACACATATCGTTTGGATGCTCATATGACGTCACATTCGTTTTCATGCGGAAAGTGATGCAGACAATTTTTGAACGGATTTTTGAACGGATGACGTTGAACATGATGAGCGGGAGGTGCAGCCCAGTATTTTTTTGATGGAATGCGTGAAAAATTTTATATCTATATATCTACCCGGGCAACGCCGGGCAATAACGCTAGTTATTGATAAACCTGTGAGTGAGAACCATATCGTTAAAGAACATCCTAACCTTCCTGTCTTCAAAGCTGAACTGACTGTTCTCTATGAAGCTATTAAAAAAATTTCTCAAGAACAAGCCCTCAAGGGCAAATTTCTATTTGGATTCCCAAGCAGTTGCTCTCAGGGGACGCTTACTAACTACCCTTTTACATGGCACCGCCAACCCAACAAAAGATTATAACGATCGTCTACCAGTACCAGGTTTTGAACCTTTTTATCTATTGACCCCGTTGCCGATATTCTACCAATCGAACAGTAGCGTGGAAGTGAAGTATTCAGATTTTTTTTCGTAATTTCTTTTCTGGTACCACTTCAGACCTACGCCCTGTAAATGCGGGAGTTCCTAAAGGTTCGAAACTCAGACCGGTCTTATTTAACTTATTTATAAATGATATCCCCACCACCCCGAACACTTCTCTTGCCTTCTATGCTGATGCCATTCTCGCTAAAAACCATAATGTCAGATATATGCATACTTACCTCCAACGTCACATTAACATTCTTGAGCGCTGGTTTGATAAATGTCGTATTAAATTAAATCCCAGAAAAACAAAAGCTATCTTCTTTTCATACAATAGGATTCCCCCACCCCCAGTTATCGTTTATGGTCAGCTCATCCACTTTGAAAGGGAAGTGAAATATTTGGGTATCTTCATGGATAGTAAGCTTACTTGGAAGAAAAATATTAATAATAATATCTGCAAATTTTTTAAAGCTAGAAAAGATATCGCCCACCTCCTGTTCCAGAAGGAGATGAGTATAGAAAATAAACTTCTGCTTTACAAAACAGAATATACTATACTTCTTTATGCAGTACCTGTATGGGGGTCAGCGGCTAACAGTCATGTCCAGAAATTGCAATGCACACAAAATAAAACCTTACGTCTAATCACTAAAGCCAATAGATATAAAACTAACTACTCCCTCCACAAAGATCTAAGTATTAAACCCATTCGCCTGACTATAATTAATCTCGCCACTAAATTTTATAATAGTCTTTACTCCACCCCTAATGAAGAAATTGCCAATCTTCCTGATTATGACAATAGAGAATTTAATCGTAGACCTAGAGCGACTCTAGTGCTTGACACTGGGATTACTCCCAACTCTTCTTTCCCATAATTTAAAATTTCTTTTTTCTTTCTTTATGTCATTCCGTTTTCCTTAAATTCTTTAAAGACCGCTTAATTCCCCCCCCCCCCATTTTTTCTAATTATATGCAGTCACATCCTCGTACGCTTTTTTGATAAAGGTAGTGTGTCGTCTCGTTGCTGTATTATGCTCTGCGAATCCTCATGGTCAAATTGTGAGCCGTCCTCCCTGATAATATCTTCTTCTAAGCTCCTGGATCCTGTTTCGTCAACCAATCAGATTGCGGGACATATTTTGCTTTCGACCAGTAGTTAAGCTTGATCTTTTTTAACCTCTGTAATACAAATTCATCATCTTGCTTCCTTTTTCGGAATGTTTTCAAGCATGGGTTGCTTGATAGTTCTTTCCCATCTTGGGTTTGATCCCAGCGTTTAATATCTTTGCTGCTCGTGGTCCTCTGTGGCTCGTCTTCGACTTTTGAGAGTTTAATCTTTATATTTTGCTTTTTATTTTATCTTATATTGGGACTTTTTTTTGGACATGTCTTGCTGATATAATTTTGTGTTAACTTACTAAATTCCAACATTTTTATTTTTATTTTTGTAACTACTTCTTTAATTTATTTTGTAACTTTTTTTTTTTTTTACTTGATTCATTTCTTCTTGGACCATGCGTGAAAAGCTTCAGTACTTCCCATATCCATACCGAGGGTAAAGGGCTTTCTTAGCCCTATTTGGAACCTCACGAAAGCTTTTTGTCCATGTCCATGTCCATGTCGTAATTTCTTTCCCCCCCCCCCCCCCAATGTGTTCCTTTACAAAATTAATATCCTAGGTGTGAAGTAAATGTAAAAATAAAATTTAGCCTCTATAAAAATTCATTCATAATACTTTTTATCATAATTCTAGTTAGATCAACGAGCGGTAAATGAGACACATCTTAGTGTGAACTGGCAAATTTCCTTTTTAAATCGACGCCAACAGCCATACTCCTGAATCTGCTTACCGGACTTTGGACGTTTCGCAAGACGCACCTTGAATAGCTTCATCTTTAAATCCATAATCTCGTTTCAAATATCAGCTGAAATTCCAAGCTTTTCAATCAGATTCTTGTTATCAGAAAATTGATTGTAGAGCTCCAAGAGGGCGATATAGGATCGAAAATTTTATCAGACTGAAAGTCAGAATATCGGATTTTCAAGATCTAGAAATCTGACGAAATAACTTCGCAGTTCCTCAGAATACAGCTCCATCGCGAGCAGGGGGGAAAACCACCGTTTTAATCCCCTCCTGTAGGAGTTAGAAAAAGAAATTCATCGGTAAATAATAATAGAACATCGAACGCAGTTAGAAATTTTAGTTACTTTAATAAAATAAATCTCCAAAATTAGTTTTAGTGAAGAAATGAAAGAATATGTGGTAGAGAACTGCACATTGAAAGAACGGATTTTTAGCTTCAGAATTTACGACAGGACGTATTTTCTTGACAGAATAATTGAAACTTATATAGGTAACATTTTTAAGGATATAAGGTTGCTAATCTCTGTTCATAAAATCAATTATGCCCTTTCGATATCTTCCTTTAGAGCTAGTGTATCCAACCCGCAGCCCTCGACAGCTAGTCATTCGGCTCCATAAAATTTCAAACTTTATAAGACATATGTTCAAAGGGAAAATATCCCTCGTTTTACAACCACGTCATTGTTGCAAAACGAGGTTATGTTATTGTAATTTTGCCTTATGTGCAGTTTTCAAAGATGAAGTACATGAAGAGTAAAATTAGATGAAAATTTTCTGATGAGAAACTATAAAACTCACCAAGAATTGCAACCCCTTCCTTTGAATCCGACGCTGATGTATTAGTTTCACAAAAACTAAGTTGTTTCGTTGTTTATAAATGTTGATGTTACCTTCTTTTTTTGCAATGTTATGATTAAAAAGTTTTAAATTGAAAGGAAATTTTGCTATTAATAAACTTTAAGTATGTTATATATTTTATCCGTGGCCCAAGACAATTTCCCTTCTCTCATTGTCACATTTCCTCTTCTTATATGTGTATGACTAACAATTAATTATACGTAAGTATGTAACTAGGTGACATCCTCATAGCGAGTTTGGTTACTTCGTTAACCGAATTTCTCCCCCCCCTCTCAAAAAGAAGTATTGGTTGGCATCATCTAAAACCCTCTCATAACAATGTGCTCAGGAAAAGCTTAGATAGATAAGAAACTCCATACCCAAACCTATAAATATATCGTAACCCAGCGTAATTTTAATCAGACGCCAAAGAATTCTGGTAAAGGAGTGTTGGTGGCGCTTTCTGGGGGTATTGCTTCTCGCCCCTCATACTTTTCCCATTATTATAAATGATCCGTCTTTCGAGTTTTAGAGTATCAACAGCATTACTGAGACTAATTGTGCTATATTCTTGTTTGAAAACGTTTTGCCTGTTCAGCGTAGTGTTTAAAAAAAAAAAAAACCCATGATTTAAACGGAAATAATTTCCCTTTTTAAAGCATTAGTAAAAAATTTTGTCTTGAAAATACGAAATTTAGTTAAATTCTCCAACGTGACAATAGGCGAGTCACAACGAGCGCGTAGATCAAACAAGCAGCGCAACTCATCCAATATGGCGGATACCTAAAACAGCTCCCCGAACGGAATAAAATGCTTCTTTATTCCGATTATCTATTTCCCCAAATATATTATCTTTTTCGCTCGGAAAATATAGATATCGACATTTAATTATAGAGATCTCGAGCATCGAAATACAATTTCGTTCCCCGTTCACTCTTGGCCAATCTACTTGTTTCGATAAGAGGCGAGTTTTGTTTGCCCATCTCATTTCATGCGGCACGGCATGTGCTGTTTATCCTATCCATTTCGTCCCCATTGTTCTGGTGTTTCGACGAATCAATAGACTTCTGTGCCAGAGAGAAAGGGTCCACACTCTTCAATAAACTGACGCGTGCGTTGATATGTTGGCACAAAACATTTGGCATGTATGCCAGGAACGGAAAATTATCGTATTCAATCGAGAAAAGCAGTTTTTTTTAGCAAAGCTTTTAAAGCATCAGTTCGTGATGAGTTTTAACTAAATTATAGCGTAATTATCGAGGCATAGGCACTCATCAATTAATTATGCTTCATGTTAAGAATGATACTACTAGCATCCGGATTGTATCACGGTATTGCGTATCGGAATGCGAAAACATATATATATATATATATATATATATATATATATATATATATATATATATATATATATATATATATATATATCTATAATCGTAAGTTACAGTAAATAACATCAGTAATATTAAGTTGTGCTTAAGGCTGCTATGTACTAACTCCATTGGATTCGCTCATCTCAATGTTAATCTAGTTAACCTATGGAGAAAATCTGTCCACGGTTTCCGACTTGGATTCAAAGATTTAAAAAAAAAAAAATTGTACTCCGTCATAGAGAAAGAAATTTTACATTTGTGTACATTTTTCGTTTTTTTCTAAATGCAATTAATATTTTAAAATTTAAATTATTCTGGGAAAAATCTGGTATAGTGTGTTTTAAACGTTCATAAATTCCTTCGGTGGACGAAATTTATAAAATGAATCCTGTAGCGTTTTGCAGAAAAGTTCAGGCTATCTGACAATACCAATTTTATTTGATTATCATCATTTATGTACCTGTAAATAGTTGACAAAAATATATTTTAAACAAAAACCTGGGGGCGGCGCTCAACCCCTCTATAGAGAGAGAGCCATTACAATCCCTCAAAATGTCAATCCTAAGGGGGGTGGAATTCTCGATATGTCAACAGGACTCCTCCCACCACAAGAGTCTGCAAGAAGAGGAAAAGGGAAATACGATTTTTTTTCTTGGTACATAGCAGCCTTAAGTAAAAAAAATGATTTTTAGATATTTGTTAGTAATGATAAAAAAAAGCAAAAATCCTTTGACTTGTATAAAAGGCTTAAGTATATCAAGTTTGAATACAAAAGTGAATTTCTTAGTACGAAAGACTCAATTCGAAATTATTGTTCTACGATTGGTATAAAAGCCAGTAACTTGGTATATTTAAATTACTGTTTTTCACTTAAACCCTTTATGCCGGGCACCATAGATACATCGTGGAAAAAACTCTTCGTCGTCAAAAATACAAAGACAATATAAACTGCTTAACATTTTAGCTAAATATCTAATTAATGTATTTTGCTATCACCATAAGCAGCCGCCCATATGGTATAGTGGCTAGCGTTCTGAGCTGCCACACAGTGGACTTGGGTTCCAATCCGGAATAAGACTTCGTTGTGTCTGTGTCGTTCCCCTCATAGGGAGCAATACTGGCTCACCTAAATGGTGCTCCCATAATAAAGTAGCCAGTAAATAGCGGTAAATAACAAAAGGCAAAATGTCTGATGACAATGTGCCTCCTGCATTAGACGAAAGAAAAGTACCTTAAACAAGGACATAATTGAGCCGCTCATTTGCCAAATCGGTTAAGTACATAAACCGAAAAGCGGATAAAATAATATACATACATCGTTTATTTTTTTAACTTCTTCTAAAAATAATAAAAGCACAAACGAATAAACATCGTAGAATGCATTATTGCATCCAATTCAGTCTTCAAATTGTTTTTTACTACAGAAACAAAAAATTGAAATAATTGTTTCATAATTTACAAGTACATACTTCTGCGGCAGTGAGACTGTCACTGATTCATTTATGTTACTTTTTTTGTGATGAAACAACACTCAACGATTAACCGTTATCATCGAGTACATGAGATTGAACTGCATTATGGTAACGATTGACATTAGAGCATGGGCTTAATTGGATTGGCTTCTGAAAGAAGTGACTTATTATTCGATGGCCCCAAATTTTTTTTTCATTTAGTGGTGTGAATCCTTATTATTTTGGAAATTTATTATGAATGTAAAAAGTAAGGAGTCCATCGAGAGCTTTGAAGTCAAAATTTCCAAAATTTTAAAAGTGGACTTAAGGCTGCTATGTACTAACCCCATTGGATTCGCTCACCTCAATTTTAACCTATGGAGAAAATTTGTCCACAGATTGCCGACTTGGATTCAAAGATTTTTTTTAAAAATTGTACTCGTCATAGAGAAAGGAATTTTACACTTGTGTACATTTTTCGTTTTCTTTAAAAAACGCAATTAATATTTTAAAATTTAAATTATTCGGGGAAAAATCTGGTATAGTGTGTTTTAAACGCTCATAAATTCCTTCGGTGGACGAAATTTATAAAATGAATCCTGTAGCGCTTTGTAGGAAAGTTCAGGCTATCTGACAAAACCAATTTTATTTGATTATCAGCATTTATGTACCTGTAAATAGTTGACAAAAATATATTTTAAATAAAAAATTTGGGGGCGGCACTCAACCCCCCTATAGAGAGTGAGCCATTACAATTCCTAAAAATGTCAATCCTAAGGGGGGTGGAATTCGCTAACTGTCAACTGGACTCCTCCCACCACAAGAGTCTGGAAGAAGAGGGAAAGGGAAATACGATTTTTTTTCTTAGTACATAGCAGCCTTAACCGATTTGGCTTGTGAATAGCTCAGTTATGGCAGGAATGAAATTCAACGTCACCGCATTAGGTCAGTTTATGGAATATAGTCATTAAGTTGTATGGATTTATACCCCATTCTGTCAGGCAGTCGTCTCAATACTATTTTCATTTTTACTTTTGGAATCGAATGGTTTTGCCAATGAATCCAAAACAAACTGATGCGCCTCAAGCATCTGTATATATTTCACCATATATAATGTCCGAGGAATTTCATACATCTCAAAAAGTAATGTGAACTGTTAGATTACATTTTTAATGGAGCTCAATTGAATAACGTGGATTAATAATTAAAAAAAAATCCCTTTGCAAAATATTAATCTTAATTTTGTTCTCGAAAAATCAGGCTAGAATATTGACGTCCGAGCATTTGAAAATGACCTTAATCCAGTTGAAGATACGTTTCCTTTACGGACACGGCAGAAAGAGAGACCGTCCCTGATTGTCCCTTTAAACTTCCCAAGAATCTAAAAGCCCCCTGGAGTCATTCCATTGCGATCTTTTTAAAATGCCCTCGCAGTTTCGTGAGATGGAACTGTGAAAATAAAAAGAGAAATCTCGCTGTTGCCTCATACATAATGCGTGGAAATTATTCATGCCGCGAAAGACTGCAGATTTGGTGACAGTTTTGAATATATTTCGGCGTTCCTGTTTTAAAGTAGTTTATTAGAAAGGGCAAGTATGTCTAATATGGTGACAGTTCATAATTAGAGTATCTCTGTAGGATATCATTTTCTCATTAATGAAATTGGAATAGGGCCAGCAGCATCCTTGACGGACTCTCTCTAATGGTGCTTTGATCCACGGTCCACGTTGAGCGCCAACTTCATTACTGCGCCATAAAATTGAGTTTAAAAGTTCGCATATCCTTTATCTTAAATTGTGAATATTGTTATTTACTTCGCTGAGAGGGACAGAGCGATCTATTATGTCATTTTCGGAGACTATTTCATTGCAGATATGTTTACAGCTTCCGTCATTAATTCTTTTTAACAAGTCTATTTTTGACTATGAGTTTGTTTTTCTGTGCTGAAACATAGAATAAATAAAAAACGATGGTGACATATTTGAAGAACGTTCCACCAGAGATAAAAAAAACAGAATAAAACAACTGTCGTCAAGATACCAAATTATAGGTAAAATTTTAATTAACTTTAGACATTAGTTCCTCGTTAAAATAAATTAAGCAGAAATTGGACTGAATGATTTCGTTTTCATCACCGCCATCCGTTGGCCGAGAGAGAAATCTTTTGTTTAACCAAAAATTACTTTGCTTTAAGGCTGCTGAGCACATAACTCTATTGGTTTCGCTCACCTCCATGTCACCTATGGAGAAAATATGTCTGCTATTGACAGCGACATAAATGCCGATAATCGCATAAAAATGGTATTTTCAGATAGCCTGAACTTTTCTGCACCTTGCAACAGGATTCATTTTATAAAATGCGTCCACCAAAGGAATTTATGAGAGATTAAAACACACTACAGCCGAACCCTGTTATAACGAACTTCAAGGGACTAAAGGATTTGTTCGCTTTATCCGGTGGTTCGCTCTATCCGAACCGTGAAGAAAAATGCTAGAGTTCATGAAATGTATAACTCATTTGTTGCAATGTGTATTCAATAATGATGTATTAAAGGAATGATAAAATCTATTAAAAATGATCATTAATGAATTAAATCGACTAAAATCGATTATATTAAACTGACACAATACTAATTAAATTTCGTACAATAGGAAAACGGCGGAACCAAAATTTTCGTTCGTTATATCCGTGAGTTCGTTATGTACCGGGTTCGCTATAACGGGGTTCGACTGTATATCAGATTTTTCCCTAGAATAATTTAAATTTTAAAATATTATTTGCATTAAAAAAAATGCTCCAAGGTGTAAAATTTATTTTTCTATTACGGAGTACCATTTAAAAAACAAAATACACTGAAGTGCCACTGAATTAGGGATAGCAAAGCCTATGCAAATTGTGTAGCGCTGCGCATCATGTATGCGCAAGTGAGGGCGCTGTGGTAACTGCATATATAGCGCGTACTGTGGTTGTTCTCAATTAGTTGTTGGAATTGCCAGTATGGGTAAACTGCCTGATTTAGACGCCTTCGATCGCGGACAAATCGTAGGTGCGAGACGCATGGGCCATTCAATTTCCGAAATCGTCAGACAGCTAGGATTTTCAAGGTCGACAGTGTTAAGAGTATACCAAGAATACATGGATGGTGGAAAAAAACTAGCGATCGGGCAAACTGCAAAGGACAATTAGCCTTGACAGTGCGTGGTGAGAGACGGCTCAGGCGTATTGTACGTAGCCAGCGAAGCCAAACATTAGCTCAAATTACCACACAGTTTAATGACGGTGCCAGTCGTACAGTCAGTAAACGGACTGTGCAACGCTCGCTTCACCGTAGGGGTTTCGGGAGACGTCGACCTACGAGAGTACCATTGCTCTATATTCGCCATCGGGCTGCACGTCTTGCCTGGGCAAGAGAGCACAGAGACTGGAGTGTAGAGGACTGGAAACGAGTAGCATGGAGTGATGAGTCTCGATTCCGACTACTTAACGCCGACGGGAGGCTGAGAATATGGCGTCAGGCTCATGAAGCCATGGATCCTGCATGCCTGCCTGGAACTGTACAAGGGCATGGTGGCTCAATCATGGTCTGGGGTGTTTTTTCGTGGCACAGTTTGGGATCTTTGGTGCGTGTACCAACCTCCATCAATGCAATTCGGTACGTAGAGTTGCTGGGTGATCACCTCCATCCGTTTATGCTGTTCTGTTATCCGCACGGTAATGGAGTTTTCCAGCAAGACAACTGTACCTCTCACAAGTCCTGGTTGGCTACTGGCTGGTTGGATGAGCATTCGTCTGACTTCTCTGTCATGAATTGGCCACCTAGAAGCCCAGACTTAAATCCTATTGAGCATCTTTGGGATGTTTTGGAACAAGGCGTGAAAGGCCATCACACAGCACCAAAGAACCTTACTGAATTATGGACAGCTTTAGCCAATATTTGGCAAGCCATTCCAGTGGAACGTTTCCAGAAACTTGTTGAATCTATGCCTCGTCGTGTGGCAGCCGTTATCAAGGCCAGAGGAGGCCCAACTCGTTACTAGGTAGGTATCAATAATTCAGTGGCACTTCAGTGTACTTCCATTAAAGTCAGCAATCCTCGGACACATTTTCTGTCTAGGTTAACACTGAGGTGAGCGAATCCAATAGGATTAGTACAAAGTAGCCATAAGTGAAACAGCACAAGTCGCAAGTACAGAAAAGACGCTCTAGTCCGAGAAAAAAAGAACTAAAAGTGCCCGAGTATTTTTGAAAGTTGACAATTCAAGCATAACTGATGCCATCAAAAGCAATCTTTTTAAAAACAAATATGCTACTCGTATTTCTCAAAATTATGAAGAATAATTCGACCCGGTGCTTAAATCAAGAGTGACACTAATTGAATCTAATATTCAGTTAAGTTAGCATGTCCATAAACTTTCCTTTCTCTGCGATACTCAATGTTGCTTAAATTTTTCTTAATTTATGAATTAAAGGATTACCAAACGTTACTGCCTAGTAAATGTGTATAAGTTGTATTCTTGAGTCATTTTTAAAAATTGAAGTAATTTTTATATGCCATAAAAATTTTATGAAATTTTAATAATACGAGTGCCATACCTATTGACAATAATAAATTCTTGCATTGAATCTATATGCCCTATCTTTATGATGCAAAATAATGGATATTAAAGAAAAATGGATCTTAAATTAAAGGATATTAAAAATTATTGGCTTTTAAAATAAAGAAAGCACAAAAATTTTCTTTTGTCACATTGTTCAAAACCCTCTCAATTACAGAGATGACTTCAATATTTATGCTAGATTTTTTTTTCTATTGTACTTTAGTTTTTATTATATTTTAACTGTGATGAGTTTTATTGAAAAAATATTAATGCATTTGAAACGTGTGTTACAAGTACTTTTAAATTACATTAAATACTGTGATAACGATAAAAAATACCCCAGACTTAACAGAAGAAATTTTACTTATGTGGAAGAACGAAGCTCAAAATTCTTATCTTCATATATGTTTTACGATTGCATTTTATTCCTCAGTCACATTTTAATTGGAAAATTTTAAAAACAACCGGTATATTTGCGCGAATATGAGCTAGTTTTCTTAAACGTCTCTAAACAGAAGATTATGTTATACAGATGGAAAATCGACAGCTAACAAAGAAGTTGAAGCCACAGTCAAAACATACATGAATTATTCATATTATACGCGTACATACGTATAGTCACAATGAATGGAGGTAAAATATATTATCTCTGTCCCAAACACCCTGGAATTCTTTGTGAAATGAGAAATGCGCTAGAGATAAAATTTAAGGAAACATCTAAATTTAAAGTCTTTCCTGACTTTACGATCACCCTTTAGTACATACACTCATGATAATAAACGCATTGAGACTTTCATTAAAGTTATAAATATATAACATTAATAAGAAGAATACAATAATTTCATAAAAGTAAACGCATGCATGTATATTTAATACAAACTGCATACTTTATAAAAATGATTGCCATAGATATTTTCCTCTTATCTGTTGGTGGTTTGTGTCAGGGCCCGATTTAGAAAATTCTTGACTATAGGCACAACTTGGGATTGGGGCCCCGCTAATACTGATGTGGGCGTAAAATTTCCAAAATTGACACACACAAAAAATAATCATGAATCATTGTGCAAGCACCATTTTATCAAGAATAGGCTATTTGAAGTATAGAAGCCTAGAACATTATCAAATAGCAAAAAAGCAATACAACATATTAACTTCATCATTAAAACACCAATACAATGCAACCAGCTAAACTTATTAATCCCTTATATACATTATAACATACATATGATGAACTATACATATAACTATACATATGATGAACCAATCCATCACATTTGAAAGGATATATTTAAAAAAATTGCTATTAAATAAAGTAAAATAAATTTTTAAAAACTGAATTGGGAATTTTTTCTTTTAAAATGAATTTTTTTTCTTTTTTTTTTTTTTTGGGGGGGGGGGTCAACATTTGAGGGCCACTAAGCCCAGGCCTACCGGGCCTAATGGAAAATCAGGGCCTGGTTTTTGCTAGTGACGTTCTGAAAACTCGCAATAAATCTTAATTCTCTTACTGCAGCTTACTTTTTTCAGGAAGGATTCGATATTCTGGAGATCTTTTCCAGTTAGAAAGGGGAAAAATATATTATGTTATTGATTTTTATAACGCTTTATCTTGACATTTACTACATTTTAAGCACCTAATTGACATCTGGATATATTTTATTCGCTTCATTACACTGACGAAACGGAGAAGCTGTTTTATCGGCCGTAACAAGATCATGTATACAATCGATTTTCCATAAGAACTCCTCTTGAGAATCTCTTTTTATAAAAGCATCTTCCATGCTTCGTCGTTTAAACATTTTTAAATATTTTATTAAAACATGATTTCGCCATCTTGTACCAACTTATTTGAAAAGTTATCGAAAATTCTATGAATATAATATTAGGACTGCGTTTTGCATAATTCAGATAGAAACTGCTGTCTACAGAATTTTAAACTATTACAATATCTTGAAGGAATATATCCATAGTTTATGAAATGTGAGTAAACTTTCAAACCCCGGAAGATAAAATGTATCAAGATTTTTAGAGATAAAAAAAAGTGTACTTTCAGAAACGCATGTAAATTTTTTTTTTTTTTTTGCTAGTAAAGGAAATATTCTGTGAGAGGAACAAAATGAAGTTAGTTTTACTTTTATTTATTTATTTATTAATTTTTTATTAATTTTTTACAAAACATTTTTAGTAAATGAAGGAGTTTGTGCTCTCAGTTTAACTTGAAAAAGAGTAAAATTAATCTTTGGGTATTAGGCTGTTAAAGTTTACTCCTTTGTGGGAACACAAGAACGATTTTTTAATTGCAGTCATTAACTTCGGGCTGTTGAGGTCAGTTTGCCCGGGGGTTTCATCCGTTTCAAAAACCCTGGATTGGTTTTAGAATCTTATTTTCATTTTACAATGTCCTGAAACATTCTGGTGTTTTTTTTATAATCACTGACATTTAAAACTTTATATTTTTTTTGTCTAGTAAAGAACTATCTTAAAGAGAACAAGTAAATGACTCACTATGACCTAACTTCAATTTCTTATTTCTTCCTCTACCAAAGTTTTTACTCTGACAGATTGCCAGAGAGTTGGAAAGGTGTGCCTCCTAAGTCTGAAATACCTCCTTTTTCGTGTGCGCTCCCTTAACTTTGCTTAACTTATTTAAGACCTCGCAGGAATTGGTAAGAGGCTTTGCGAAAGGTTCGCAAGGGTAGCCACAGGAATTAAAATTTAAACATGGAAGCTCTGAAGCGCACCCCCCCCCCAAAAAAAAAAAAAAAAAAAAAAAAAAAAGAGGCATTACCTCACATTTTATTCGCGACAGCAGTTAAATAATTAAAGGACTAGTTACGAGTTGCTCTTTTCCTTTCACTTAACTGATTAGTAGGCAAACAGAATCGAGTCGTAAGAAGGTAAAGCGACAGTTCAGAAATAAATGAAAGTTAAACCAAATATTGAAAGCAAAAATGTTTACGACTCACAAGATAGACAAGGAACACACTTATAATTTAAATATTGTAAGAGTCGATCTAACATGAGCGAACCCGACAACGGAAACAAAGGGAAAAGGGAAATTTGGTAGCCATTCCTTTTAAGAAAGAAATGGGAGTACATTAAGGCAATACGCTCTTGGAAAAATAGCAACTGTTACTCATATTATTTTTACGGGAACACAAACGGTAAGAACTTTCGACAGCCATCCTAGGAATTCTTGCAGAATGGAATATTCTGCCATGCGTAGTAAATTGGTTGTCTCAAAAGATATGACCACTGTTTGTTAAGTAATCGTTTGCAACGAGACGGGGGGATAAGGAGAACGAAAAATTCGTCTGACTGGTGAGTTTTATACTTACTCCACACCAACGGAGACGAAAATCATATATCTTCGTTGTTGCTCATGCGTATTACAAACAAATGTTCACTTCCCTGGTTCGTCTCCGTCTCTGCGGTTTCAAGTTGGAAGAAGTTCAACTTTTGTCTCTGCCGCCATGCTCGACAGCCAATCAAAATAGAAAGAAAAGATTATGCGCATGCGCAAATAAATTGCCTCTTTTCTCCATCTCCTGGCGGCGTGAAGGCTTTTTTGACAGCCACAGAGACAGGTGGCAAAATTCATTCGGCCATAGCCCGAAATAATGGAGAACTTCGGGTTTTTGCCGGACCATTCGCGATGCACCCGACAATCACTTACCAGTTAGCGAATTACCTAATACAAATTATCCTTTTCTCTTTGATTTGAGTCAAAGTGATTTTTTTCTCCTGTGATTAAACTAAGGGGATTTTCATAGTAGCAATAATATGAGTTAGAACTGGTATGATCAATGGAACTGGTATTCGGCCACTATTTTTTGGACAAGTCGATTGTCGGGAGCATCACGAATTGGCCTACCAAAGCCCGAAGTAGTCGTCCATTCTCAATTATTTCGAGCTTTGACCGAGTGACTTGGCCAATGATAGAAGTGTCCTACCATTTCGCGAATGGGCCAGACTTCGGACTTTGGCCGTAACATAATGCACATGTATAATCTAATATGCGCTTTCTCGCCAAATAGTAATGACTGAAAAGAAGTATATTCTCCCCCCCCCCCGACATATAAATTTTTAAAAAAGTCGTCGCATATTTTTATTATAATGCTCTTATTCACAGCAGATGTGACACTGATCTACAAAAAACTTCCGTAGGACTTTAATATGTTCGACTAAAAGATCCGAGACTCCCCAAAAACGCTTTTAAAACATACCATCGTCTTTCATTTTCCCTCGAAAACTTGATATCTCACGTTTTACGATAATCTTAACTTTTCTTTCCGAAATTCCATTAGTTTATTATCTTTGCACCGTCTACTTTGTGAGGAGTCGCAATAAGCGAGGAGTTTTCTTTCGGTTGCTCCTCAGGGGCTCAAGATAACGTCGTCAAGAACTTATTTCCTTTCTTACACAATAAGTATGGAAGCTATCTATCTCTGAGTAAATATTAGTTAGATGGATGCGTCGCATGGAATTATGGGATATCATACTACAGATAATTTTTCGGGAATATATATCTCCGGCAGGCGAAAATTTTCGGAGGGAAGAGTGACTGCTAAAGAAATACACGTAATGAAGGAATCAAAATGTAGTACAAGGTTTAGTTCGTAAAACTGCGTATAAAGATGGCTTACATTTGCGCTAGATGTTCTTCAATTTTAGATGTTTCAATGTTAGTTCTAAATTAAATAGAATGGACATATGTAATTAAAAAAACTGTTGAATCTAAGTCGCAAGGAATCAAAATAGATACATTTAAATGATTTGAAATGGCATGAGTTTATTTATGCATAATAATTTCACTATAAACCATACATTGCTTTACATAGTGTTTTTACTTTATTTAATATATTAATGCATGATGTATGTTCAAACAGGACGCTTTCTTCGACCTTTAGGATCAGTATTAATAGGTTTTAAAACTTCTAAATTGATTTCACAACTACGATGAGAGGAAGTTTATTTAGAGTTAATTTAATTTAACATTTCAACTCAGTCGTGTTTTAAATTGAAGAATCTGAATCGATAACTCTTCATAACTTTGAGAAATAACTTCACTCTGTGAAAGATGGAATGCTTTTGAACACATCCTTGAGTGGTTGATTGGCTATCTTTCCAAACCATTATAATAGTTTCCTCTTTTATTTCATTGTCTTTTAAGCATCACTTTTCTAGGCCAGTAAGCATCACTTTTCTGAATGTAAAATATTTTTTTCCCTTAATGGATTAACTTGCCTTTTCATTAAAATGTAATGATGAATAAACAGTGAAATACAGTGAGAAGCCATTTCATAATAAACCCGGGACTCGATTATGACGAAACATGTTTTATTACAGGAATAACAAAAACTCACAGCTTCTTTAAATCCCCCCCCCCAAAAAAAAATAAAGGTTTCGAAATAACTGATATAATTCTTTATCTGGCCGAAAAGCCTTAATTGCAATTGTCTCACAAATGCGATAATTTACAAACACGAGGATCATCAAACTCTTTGATTTAGGAAAAATAACAGAAATTTCCAGATGTACGCCATGAGAGGAGGCGGAAGAAGCAGAGACTTGAAAGTGAATCAGCCTGTGATAGGACCGGCGAAACTTTTAGTCCGCAGCCCCAATGAAAGGGACACGCCCGAAAACAAAACGAGCAAAGCTGGATATTAGCCTGTTTGAAGATCTCTTTACTCATATCAGATGCATCGCATTCTAAGAAATGTGGCGCTACTGTGGTGTAAGAAATTAAGAGTACTATATTAGATATTAAAACGTATCTGAAACATCTACATACCTATTTAATAAAGTAATGGGAAACAATTCTCTTAAGGGTATTTTTCGTTCTGAGGAGCTGACTAGAATCAACTTCCACTGTAATGACCGAGACAACTTTCTTCCAAATTTTCGCTGTTATGTCATTCTCATACCCTTACTGTCACCAACACACTGCGATATATCATGTTGTATTGTAAGGGAACTTTGAAATGCTGGAAGCCTTCTCATCTATGAAGAAACGTCAAAGTGAACACCAACTGAAAATTTGCCGACTAATATTAGAGATCTAGGCTTCGCCTCCAAATACCAAGAGATAAGAAACGAGTAATGATTTTTTTTCCCTTACCGATAACCGCCTGTTATTTTATGTCATTTTATGGAAATAGATCGATTTTTTTCTCCATTCGCTTGAAATAGCTGAAAGTTTTAGGCTAACAAGATCCTACTCGTTCGATTCCAAGCTTTTCTTCTGAGCTCAAAAATGGTGTCCGTAACAAAGCGTCCACTGAATCCCCTTTTAAATGACAAAATGTTTAAAAAAATTCTATCTACTCAAAATATTAACGTCTAATTATATTAGAAACAGGCGCAGGACAGGAAAACGTAACTCTAGCGTAGTATCACTCTATACCATGAGTATCCAACCTGTTGGCTTGTCTAGGCAGCATTGATTGATGAGAATTAGTCTTGGCCTGTAATTAGCATATACATCATAATTATTGCATATAAGTAATAAAAAACCCTTTACTATTTTCTTATTTTTTATTATAACATTAAAAAAGAAGACAACATAAACTTAAAACTAGTGGGATATTTGACTTCTTTTCATGTGCTTCGTCCTTCAACGTCTAGTTTAATGGAAGTGGTTGAAATTCTGAGTGAGTTACTAATATAAGTTGCTCGTCAGAAATTTTTTAACATCGTTTTACTCTTCTTGTGCTTCATCTTTGAAAACAGAAGTACACAAACATACGTAGAGCTAAAAAGCAAGTAATAGCTCCGTAAAAATAGGTTTTATCACTAAAAAAATATGAAAGTTTTGAAAATTGGCGGAGATGTTTGTTTGGATATACTGTTGAACATACTAAAAGTCCCCACCGATCAGGCTTGAGCTTTCACCGCCCTCTTGGAAAAAGGTGTACACTTTTCTGGTTTTTTTGCGAGTAATTTGAGAAATATTGATTTTATGCAAAAAAAATTAAATGCAAAAATTGAAGAGCATAAAATTGTGAACAAAAAAATTATTTACATTTTTTTATAAGTCTAACACGAACAAAGATAATTGACTTTGAAAGGAGCGAACTATCACACCTGGGACGCAGATGCGCGGGTCATCTCAAAAAGCGATGGGGGAATGAACCACGTATGTGCGCCAAAAGTCTTGCATACTCAGTTTGTCAAATCTCTGCATATCAAAGCTCGAGAGAAAGTGTCACAACATTCAATCCATTGTTATCAGGTTGTATTGTGAGGCTTGGTGTATTCTATCTTTTTCTATAATACTTAGGCTTCATTGGGTACATAATGGCTGGAGGTGGGGTTAAAATAAATACAAACTTTGATGTACATAACTACGTCAGTAGAAAAAAATGTTGCCTGGCCATGCATACGCTAGAAAAATCCTAGCTCATTTATTTACCCAAACATCTTTAGCAAAAATAATTTTTGACGACATGGACTTATCTGATTTTAAAAGCAATAATCTCCATGAGTTGTTTAGAGATTTTAAAGGCTGTTTTGTGTTTTTGCGAATAACTTGAGAAATAGTAACTTTATGTAAAAAAAAAGTTTAATACAAAAATTAAAGAAAATTAAATTCTGTACAAAAAAATTAAATACATTTTGTCGCAACCCTAACACATACCAAAATATTGACTATTAAATGCGCGTTGATTATGGAGGTAGTATCCAAGTCTTTTTGTAGGCGCTTTCCTTTGAATTATCTCCTCTTCTTCATTGCGGCATTCTTTAATTACAAGAAAATAGACTTTAATGTGTTTTGGTATGTAGATAATTGGTCATTATTAATTTTATAAACTAATGTAATAAACTTGGGTGTATTCACTACCGTATTTTCATTGTGTATAATTTTTTAAGCTTGCTTCCTTTAAGGTTGACGTGCTTGCTTTTTTCGGTACGGGATTGTTCGAGTCGTCAGTCTTGAAAAGATCGTCTATGGGTCAGCTAGCATCACCTCATTCATTAATTCCTTTTATTGGATCGTCATGATCTACAGGGCAATAACTTCAATGGGGTATGTCGTTGTGACATATCCCATTGCAGTTATTCTAGGCTGTTGTGCAGTTGATGCTTGCTTTCCGACACACGCATCTTTCTCCCCAGTCAGTCTTACAGTTGCAAAAACTGAATCGGGAGCCACTGCATCCATAATTGTGATGGGCACAAGGGTTTTCTCTTGACGTTTCCTGCCCCACACTTCAGGATTCAACTCATTCCCAAACCACTTTTGCACTGGGTTATACAACCGAAAGGAATGCAGCCTGGCTTCCTCTTCAGTTGAGGGAAGAGACGCAATATATGGTTTTATTTTAGAGCCAAATTTTGCGAAGCATTTGTACCTAAACTTATTTAGGGACTGTTCACTGGAATGTGCTCCATACCAGATTAGAATAAAACATTCTCCTGCTTGAGCAAGATCATTGTGCGATGAGTTGCATTTATTAACTACTGTCATGTTGTGTTCCATATCTTTACTTTGGAACATTTTTACACAAAGTTTTTTTCCTTTGTTGGATTCTGCAGAAGTAGTATCGCATCCACTGAACGCATGGAGAAAAAGGATACTTTGGTATGTCCCGATTACTGTATTTTATTAGTTGAATATTTTTTTCTTTGCTTTCCCTTTGCGGGGTTTGACAAGGAAAATGTATTTTTTCCGTAGGAGTGAGAGCTGTTAATAGAACCAGGTTGTCAACATCTTCGCCGATAATTACAACGATGTTGTTACCAGAACATGCTTCATTAATTGAAGTATTTACAATGAGAATATCGGCGTTGTCATTACTTTGTCGGAATCAAATCCCATTGTTTTGCAGCTGAACTGATAGAATGCTGATCAATTCGCTCTTGTTGTTTTCATTTGAAAGGAACTATTCTTGTTGAACAGTAACTCGCATGTTTCCATCAAAGTTTATGCCTACAGATTTTTTCACAATAGACCTGTATTTTGTTAATTTTTTTATACTGGTAGTGGTTTTGGATTAGCCATTAAAAACGACTATACAGCTGGTACCATAGTGATTTTTTATATACGTAGTTATCTTAATTTATGCAAACAGCCGAAAAAGTTAATTGTGTTCTCCATTTGACACGGTGTAGGAGAAGACCACTGACCATAATGTTGAAGCAGTTCAGGAGGTTAAAGTTTTGTTTGGAACTTCAAAAACGTCGTACATGACCAATGTCGTTGTCTCTCGCATACCATCTTCATTAAACAGAGCCAACGGAAAAGAAGCTAACTCATATTCTAAATAAAATGCGAGCCGTTTCTTCGTCATTTTGTTTAGCAATCGCTATCCTCTGAAAAAGCAACAACAGGTTTACTACTATATTGAAACCGTTTACTTTCCCCGTTAATTGGCGGTGATCAAGCTTTCATAAGGTTTACCATTTCAAAGTACTGAACCCGGAGGGCTGCAGTGGGGCCAGTCTCTTTCAGCTGCTTCAAAGTCATCCTCATTTTAATCTCATATACGATGGCTCATATATGAGTATGTCCGTTTATGGTTTCTAGCGATAGTAGTTCAGTAGCAAAATCTCTAAACAACTCATGGAGATTATTGCTTTTGAAATCAGATTTATCCATGGGGTCAAAAATTATTTTTGCTAAAGCTGTTTGGGTAATTAAATTAGCTAGAATTTTTCTAGCGTATGTATGGCCAGACAACATTTTTTATACTGACGTAGTTGCATACATCAAAGTAAGTATTTATTTTTACCAACCTCCAGCCATTATGTACCCAATGCAGCCTAACTAAGACATAAAAAGATAGAATACACCAAGTCTCCCAATACAACCTGATAACAATGGATTGAATTTTGTGCCACTTTCTCTCGAGCTTTGATCTGCAGAGATTTGACAAACGTGAGTATGCAACTTTTGGTGCACATGCGCGAGTCAACCCCCTATCGCGATGGGGATGACCCGCGCATCCGCGTCTCAGGTGTGATACTTCGCTCCTTTCAAAGTCAATTATCTTTGTTCGTGTTAGACTTATAAAAAAAATGCAAATAATGTTTTGTTCACAATTTAATGTTCTTCAATTTTTGTATTCAAATTTTTTACATAAAATCAATATTTCTCAAGTTACTTGGAAAAAAACAAAAAAGTGTACACATTTTCCAAGATGGCGGCGAAAGCTAAAGTCTGATTGGTGGGGACTTTTAGTATGTTCATTAGCGTGCCCAAACAAACATCTCCCCGAATTTTCAAAACTTTCATATTTTTTTTAGCCATTCGCCAAAATCGGGTCTATTTTGAATGGGGTATAATGAGTGGTTGTGAAACGAGGAATTCCCTGAGAAGGCCTATCTTCCCAGAGAGTTTACAAACTTGTAGGGCCGCATGACTAGCCGTTCAGGATCAGGGATTGGACACACCTTCTCTACACAATTGCATCTTAGAAAAAACATTAAAAGAAGAAGGTTATCTAATTTCCTGCTCAGAAATCATCAGCATCGCTCAAAATGGACAAAGTGTTAACGTATTAAAGATAAGTTGTATTAAATTTTACCACCGGTCCCAATGATGTTAACGAACGTGTGGGGGCACCATATAGGCGGACAGCATTACCCCCTATGAAGGGACGACACGAACGGAGGCATATTTCGTGGCGCGACGCCAGGATTCGATCTGAGCACCCTCAGCACCGAAAACCAGCGCACCACTGGGCCGCCACAAGCCCGAGCTTCAAGTTTAAAGACACTTATAAAAAAAGACGTAAGAATATCTAATTTGTTGTATTTGTTAGGGTTTATACAAAAACCTACATTTTGAAAAACCGGTTTTCAAATTCCAGATTTCCAAAAAAAAAAAGGTTTTAGCTGGTTTTTGAATTTTTGTCAAAAAAAATAGAATAGGGAAAAATATTTTATTTAATTTATATAAAATAACAAAAAAAGAAATCAATATCAAAGTCAAAATATAAAAGACAATTAAGGATTACACATTACTTACATAAAATACCGAAAACTCAAACAAAAATTTCAAATTACAAAATAATATTTATATTTATTTCACTAATTTAATTTCTCCTAAGAAAATAGGATTTAAAAAAACATAAAATATCCACTGAACGGTGCCTAAGTCTTGTTCTTATTTTGGACACAAATAAGAACCTGAAATTGAAAATGCTCGTTCACTAGCTACTGAGGTTGGTTTTATAGTTTTCAGCGCATCAAATAACAAATCTAAGTTTTTGGTTCCTTCATTCATTGCCTCAAATAATGAAAATTCAGCTTTCAATGTCTTTGGATTTGTAAGTTTTTTTTCAGGGTCTTCAAGAAATAATATAAGTTAAAAAATAATTTTACATAATAATTTGAATTCTTTTAAACCGGTTTTCGAATGTGACAAATTTATTTTAAAAACCGATTTTTTAAAACCGGGTTTGAGAAACCGTCAAACCCTAGTATTTGTCTTTACGTTCCACCTCTTCCAAGTCCTATGATCGAAATTCTTTATACAAAATATGACTTATTTATCGTACTGGTATGGTTAGCTTACGTCGGATTCAATGTCAAAATTTTCTACCAGCGCTTTCGCAAATAAATCAGATTAGTTGCAACGTCAGTCCTTTTCCTTTAGATATCTGATCAGTGCAGATTTATTATTAGAGACATCCGAATGTCCTATAAATATGATTCATACTTTTGGTGGTGACATTATTGCAAGAGTAAATCTATAAGTAAAGTGTATCAAACTGAAAACAAAAATGGGATGAATATATCTCTCTCAAAACCGCTATTGAAAGCAACTTTCTTTGTCAATGAATTTCCGTGGTGACGATAGTTAACGACATGAATATATTTGTAAGATACCACATGTAAGATAAAAACATATTTTAAAGCATTCATTGAAAATATACCCCCCAAAATTAACTTTTATGGCATTCAAAAAATGGGAACTGCATTTTAAAATCGAAAAGTACCGTTTTGCAACGAGTGAAGGTCAGTTTTTGCCAGTTCATTTTCACGCACTTGGTTTTAACAACAAAAGTGTTCGTACACTTACGATTTTCAATGAAATTGGGGTCTATCCATTAATTAAAATGAATATTTTAGAATGGGTATTTAATAATAAGATATATAATCTATTCTTAACAAAACTACATGAAATATTTTAAAAACATAGTAAAACTTTATTTTTAAGAAACCAGTAATCAAAAAGTAACAACTTTATCTCCAAAAAGTCATCGTACACTTGTAAAAAATCTCTACATATTAGCAAATATTCTAATTTTTCGTTAAATTAATAATTAGTAGGATATCCTTTAGCATCTACAACAGCTTTTAAACGTCTGGGAATAGATTGCACTAGTTCTTTTGTAATTTCTGCATCAATGTTCATACATTCTTCCATCATAATTGTTTTTAGTTCGCTTTTCGTGTGAATGTCGTGTTTTCGTACTTGAACCTCCAGTTCTCTCCAAATATGTTCTATTCGGTTTAAATCTGCCGATTGAAGTGGTCTTTTCAAAACTTGTGTACATTTATAGAGACACCAGAGGCGAACGTTGAGAGCCGTGTGCTTAGGATCGTTATCTTGATGAAAAACAAAATTGTTTCCAATACCCAAATTTTGGGCTGATAATTTTAAATTCTCTCTTAAAATATTTATACAAACAGCATGATTAATTATGCCATCAATAAATACTAAATTACCTAGTCCTGATGCTGACATGCACCCTCACACAAGGACACCTCCACCGCCATGCTTAACTGTTCCTACTAAGTTCTTGGGATTAAGTTCCTCATTTTTCTCATCTCCGTACAATTATACGCACATCTGAACCAAAAATGATAAACTTGCTTTCATCGGAAAATAAGACATTACTCCAATACGTTTGAGGCTTATTTATCATTCTTAGTGCGAAGGAAAGCCTAAGATTTTCTGTTTTTCTCACTCACAAAAAATGTTCTACGGGCAGAACGCCCGTGTAATCCAGCTGCTCTGAGAACTCGTCGACAGCTTCAGGTGAAATGGAAGTAGAAAATGTTTCATTAAATTCTGCAGAAACTTTTACAGCACTCAAACGTAGATTTTTCACAAATTTTCTAATTATAAATCTCTGATCATGTTTTGTTAGCTTTGCCGGAAGACCTTTTCTTACCTTGTTTTCGGTCCGATTTTCTTCTTTAAAGCGTTTTATCACATACTGCACAGTAGAATGGGATAAATTAAGTCATTTAGCAATATTCCGAACTGATTTACCTCTACTATGATGAAAAATAATCAATTTTCGAATGCTGTTTGTTGTTTCTTTACGACTACGAGCCATTTTTAAATAATAAATAGAATATTTCGGAGTAGGCAAGCAAACTTTAAAGCCAAACGATATTTTAAATGTCACCACAATTAAAAAATAAAAATAAAGCGCCAGACGATAATTTTAATTATGAATTTATCCGAAAATATTTCAGTGTACGATGACTTTTGTGAGATAAAGTTTTTGTTATTTTTTGATTACTGGTTTCTTAAAAAAAAGTTTTGCTACATTTTCAAAATATTTCATGTAGTTTTGTTAAGAATAGATTATAGATCTTATTTTTAAATACCCATTATGAAATATTCTTTTTTTTTTTCACCTGATTCCATCTGTGTGGGGAGAAAGGGGTGAATTTTCGGTCAAAAACTTTCCTATTTTTAAATGATGTTTCTTATAACTTTTGTAGCGCAGAATTCTGGATATTTTAGAGTTTACGGAGGCAGATGGAATGTGAAACATACTAATTTTGACGACTGGACTTGTTCGAAGCTTTTGAAATCGTTTATATCACTGCAAATATCTTTTGTAATTTTTTTCTTCGACTGTTTCTTTTTCTTCAGTGGGCACTTTTATGAAACATATGCACGTTATTGGATTATATTTTGGGATAGCATTTGTAATATGACCAATTTAGCGTGATTAATTTTAAACTCAGCATTATTTATAGGAAACTAGTCAACTCGAACAGTTGAGATTTTGCTTCGGTGTTCACGGTACTTTTGGACTTTGTTATCCTCTTTTATTTTAGAAGATTGCGTTTTTATTGCTGAAGCTAATTTGCGCCCAACAGATTTTCTGAACAATTCGGAATTTTATAATTTGCTGCTGAGTGTCTGCGATTGGCTTTCATGCATTTATGCTCGGTTTTATTACTAATAACGGGACAGCACAAATTACTAATAACGGGAAAAACTATTGATAATTTAGATTTGTCGCGCTTCAAAATTTTTTATAGATTGACACCGTTTAAAACATTTTCTCAGCATTATGGTCAGGTTGTCTCAAATGTAATTAATTTCCCATCTGCGTTCAGATGCATTCCTGTTTGAGCTAACTAATCAACTTTTATACTTTCCCCCTGGGTTAATAATGTGCATCATTCCATTGGATTGAGTCAGCCCTTTTCAGTTTTGTAGGTTTACTATCAATACTTTTCCATCTCACACGAACGTCATCTTTATTAGGCAAAGTTTAACTAGACTTTATCGCTTAATTTTTATTATCCCGACGTAGCGTACTTAATTTACCATTTTTCTCGATCGGTATTTGTTCGCTTTTTCATATCCAATTGTGTATTTGAATTCAAAAACGATAAATACCGACAACTAGATAAAATAAGTTTATCTTTGCATAATTTTCCATAACATACTTTGCATAACATACTTTGCATAATTTTCCATGGGAGCAAAACATAAATGCAACTGATCATTGCTGCAACCGTTTCAAGTTTATTAACGCTTTTCGATGATGTACTGCAAATAAACCTTCCAAAATTCCAGTTAGTGAATTTTCTGTGTAACAACTCAAACTTAAGTTTGTTGATGTTAGAATGCATTTCGTTATTGTAGAATGTCGATTTCAAATGATCGCTGGGCAAGCACGTACGAAATCGATTTATTTGACAGTGGGCAGAGAAGGGTTAAAGGAGAAATACAAAGCGAGAATGCTTGGCAGAAGGATTTTTTTGAGCGTTATTTGTTCAGTAATTTTATTAAAGCTGTATTATGTTTCTCTGGCTTCTTTGTTTTTCTAAACTCCAAACATGTAGAAAATAGATTAAACCAGAGGTCAGAATGTCACACTTCCCCAAATCCTCATTTTTTGGAATTAGGGAGTTGGGGATTAGTTTGTCTCATCATTTTCGATATTTTTTTAAAGCCTTAATTGAAACAATATCTAATATCCGAAGAGCACTCCCCGTTTGCTGGAAGTCCGATCGATATAAAGTTTCAGCACACAAACGCAAGGGCGGTTATCTCTTTCCTCCCTCAGAACTTAGCTGAAAACTCTTTCCGGGCTTGGAAGAACCTGCACTGTTTTTATTCTTTCTTTTTTTTCCCACAGGAAAAAGATCCCTTGGGGAAAATCGATGGTATTTTCGCCGCGCGTGCTCGTGACACATTGGGTCCACCTCTTTCCAAACGACAGGAGGAGGTAAATTTCGCGAATGGAGAAGGAGTTTGGCCTTAGAATGTAACATTCTCTGGCAATATGCTTGAGTAAATCTATGGTTGAAGAAACCTACTGCTCGCGAACTTTAGTTTGAGGTATCATTAATCAGTAACTCAGCTAAACAAATTATATCGCCTCGTTAGCTAATGTGTAGTACGACCGTAATGTGTTTCATCTACATTAGTAAGGGGGGAAATTATGCGTAATGTCTCAGAAACGTGGAAACAAGATGTTTAGCGATGTCTCTGTCGTAGTGTTCTAAGGGATAATGTCAATCACAGCCAGTGGCGCACCCAGGATGTAATCTTGGGGGGGGGGGGGGGGGGGAGTTGAACGGATAAAAATATTTCTAATGCAAATTCAATATTCATAATGCAATTTCTATTTCTTTGGGGGCAGGGCCTCTTGGCCCACCCCCTGGGTGCGCCACTGATCACAGCCATGTTTGTCAAGGTTTGAATATAATTAGATAAAGTGTGTTGCCGTACATGAAATATACTTGTTGATATATTTGTAGGAATATATAAATTTTACAATGTACTTAAATACCTTAAATACAGGAAATGACATTTTGAAATGGTTTATTTTCGTTAGTGATTAATTTTCTGCCAAAAAACTGCCAAACACAGTTAAAATTTTTGAAAATAGACCGAGATAAATGCCTCCTGGTACAGTTGGATGAAGTGCGTAAAATACTTTAAAACCTCTGTTAAGAAATTTTTGTTCAGAAACCGGTTTTTAAGGATTCTTTACGAATGGGCCCTCTGTATTTCTTCCCTTTAATTTCAAGTTTTTAAAAAAATATTTTTTAGGAATATGTTATCGATTTTTAAGCCATGTTTGGGGAGAGTAGCTCCGAAATTGCACACTTAACGGAGACATTGGTTAAACATCTTCCCTCGCATTCTTTTTAACTGCATCAAAAATTTTGATGTTCATTATAAAAGTTACAGTTAAACTGCTTGAAAGGGCAGTTTTTTTCATTAGACTTAGTTTTACAGAATTGAAATAAAATTTGTTTATTTCTTACGCTCTCCAGATAAGCGTTCTTCGGCTTTTGCTTTTTTTCAAATGGATTGCATTTCATTTTATTTTTTATAAAAAATATTAAAATATACTCTGCCTGGGTAATACGGTGATTTTTTTTTTGGTGTGTGTGTGTGGGGGGGGGGAGAGGTGAAGCAAAATTTGCAGATTCCAGATTATATACGAGTAAAATATACAAAATTACACCCATCCATTGTGTTTGAGGACGGTTGAACAGACTTAGAAATATTTTCTGAAGAATATTTTTGAAAGAAAATCCCTTCCTGGCAAAAGGCATAAGTCCCCTAAAAAGTTCTGGTTGCTGTAGTTCCATAATGGAAAACTAGAACACACCTCTTTCTTTGGCTCGTCTCAACAAGTACCTTGTCATGAAGATTTCAAAATACAATCAGTATCGCTTAAAGATTTCAGACCAGTGACGTAGAGAGCATAATTGGCGCCCGGGGCACGATACCTTTTTGCCCCCCCCCCCATGTTCTTGAACCAAATGGACCAATGGTATTGGGGACCACTACTGTTTCAGAAGCTACTGTTTCAGAAGTTAAATACTTCTCTCCATTCTTATTTATAAATCAGAAATTTTTCCTCATTATTTTGAAGTGACATGCCTGAGCTGAATATTTTTCGATAACAATTATTGCTTTTGATTTGCCACCCTTAAAAATATTTGTGCATTTCATTTTTATGACTTCGAGCCACATTGCCTTAGTTAGCACTGTTTGCTGACAAAATAATTTTGCCCGCCAAAGACAGATTTCTTTCAGATAACAGATGTCCATCAATGAAATACGAAATAAATCTCAATCTTCTTTCCAAACTGGGATGCAATGTGGTGGGCCTTCTCTTGGTGCTCCTCGGATAACACTCAATCTACCACAATTTCTTCCTGCATATTTTTAACAGATGGTTCAGTAGGACAGAGTGCAATCTCTATGTTCATTACGATTTATTTTCTTTTTACGTTGCAGTTGGAAGAAACATCACCCTTTTAAATGGTGGAGTGGAAAACATGCATATAGTCTTCATCTGAGAAGAAATTCATTTCAAAAGGCCGTTATACTATCTGACTCTAGACCTGTACTACAGGCTATATCAAAATTTTTCAGAAGACTATTTTGGAGTAAGAGAAATCTAATTAATCAAATAAATTTTTTTATATTTTTGGGGCCCCTTTTTTCAGGAGATTATTTTGAATTTTGAAGTACGGTACAAGTTTCAGAATTTTCTTTTGGATGAAATCTAATAAATAAATTTTTTAAATTTTTTGGGGTCTCCTCCGGCAGTTAGGGACCTGGGGCAAAGTGCCCCAGTTGCCCCCCTCTCTGGGCGGCCCTGCCTTTACCCACGCAGGGCACCAAATGCTTTTAATATTAGAGTTCAGAAATATTGAGAAGCTACATGGTTAATGCCATAAGGACTGGCATTTGTTTCACCTTTTTGCCAAACTTAATTACAAAAATGAAACGCAATTAAAAATGCTTAATTCGGCAAACCCTGCCCTAATTTTGATGAAGCTTGTGTTATTCAGTATCAACTCCTATCACTAGTATCGTGATTTTACGAAAAGCATATCATTGTGCGCACTTTTATTCAGTTTTCAATTAAAAACTCAGACTTATATAGATAAAAGTACCAACTTAAGTTATAACTGAACTTATTGCAAAGTAAACATGTGTGATGTAAACCTCCTCCCCCACATACACACTCTGCAATGCTGTCACATGATTCATAAACATGCCTTTCCTACCCTACAATCATACCTGTAAAATTTCTGTTCCACTCGTCGAAAATTTGAAACATGAGTATTTATAAGTCGAGAACTTATTGGTAGTACGAAAAAAGATAGTTTTTCTAGATAAAGAGGAGTAAGAATAAGAAGTCCTTGGGTAGTGTTAAGGGGTCAGTGGACTTTCAAAATTGTGAAATTTGCCCAAAAATTCGATTTTTTTATTCTATTGAATTGTGAAACTACGGACGAGTAGGAATGTGTTGCAAAAAGAATTTTTAATTTCTGTGATTACTTTCCTGGTTTTTAATTTAGATATTATGTGGTTACTGATAGCAATAACTTTAAATGTGTTTAAAAATTTTCATGTCATACGAATATTCAAACTGCTCCAGGCGCATTTCTAACTATCGTATTGCTTTGAAATTTAAGTTTTATATTCTTAATTGTATATCAAATAAATCTCATAGAAAAAAATTATGCTTCGTAGCTCAGAATTTCTAAATTTTGTACTTGAAAAGATGATTTATAGGTATTTTGCGTAATAAAAAGGGTGTTTTCACTATTATTATTTTTTTCTCTTTATGTTTTTAATGAATGCTTAAAATAAGCAATTACTTAAGCAATGAACTAACAATAAGTTTCATTGTTAGTTCTATAAGGTATCCTGTAAATAAAAATTACCATATTATATGCAAAAGAAATTCTCATGGAACATTTTTAATTAGACCAATTTTTGATATAATTAATAATTCCTAATTTATTAATATTTCATCTTTAAATTTTAACCACTTTTACATATCTATGGTACTAATCACATATTCAAATTTCAAGCAAATCCATTCAAAACAAAAAAAGTTAGGTTTGAAGGTCCACTGTCCCCTTAAGGAATATGTCTACTGATGTAATTTTCATAATAGACTGGAATCAAAATAAGCGTGTTAGTTGTAAAATTTCTCGCACCACCAAATTATTTTATTTTGTGCCTTTCTGACTCGATAATTTACAAATTATCTGCCCACTGATAAGGCCCATTCGCATTTCAGGGGCAAAGTGCGCAATGTTGAACATTTCATAGATGCAATAAATCGCCTTTGACGCGTGCTCTGGCTTCCAGATGAAATTCCAGGAGAAAAATGCATCTTTCATTTTTTTCTCATTTTTTTTTTACGTGCGCAGACTCTGGCAACAGTTCGCGTCTTTCTTAAAAACTTTATTTCATCCTCTTCCCCTGCAGCTCTAGATATCACAAGACCGAGCGAAACGACCCCGCCATTTTTTCTTCTTTTTTTTTTTAGTCCTATCTTTCGCTCTGAATTTCTCCGCGTTTCACAAGTTTTATTTTCATAAATTTCCATAAAACTTATCCCTCCGAAAAGTTTTCGGAATGTTTACCCGAGAGCCGAGTCGGAAGTTTACCTGATGTGTGATCCTCGGGAATAAATAAAAAAAAAATACGACAAGCACTTCGATTAAAATTTCTTTGTTGTGTCTCCTTGCAAATATTTGTGTAGGCTGGAAAGCGTGGCGAATAAAACGTCTGGCAACTCGCGAGTGTTCTTTGTTAAAAGCACGGTCGGAATGTAAACTTTTTCACTTCCTTTTGCGAAAGTTTAAATAAAATTACAAACTTAGATGCTCGTCCTTGAATAATATTTATGCTAATGAGATGTCACGAGGCATCGAATGGAACTTGCGTTGTTATTCTATATATTCACAAACAGTTTAGGATTTATTTTATTTGGGTAGTGTTACGATTCACTTTCGACAAGTATCTTCCCTTTTTTTCGACTTTTTCCTTTAATCTATAGTTATTACTAATCCACCCATCTCCCACTGGATCTCCCTAAATTCATTGTTTGTGATCAATTCAGGGCAAGATCAATTTTGCCCTGGTATGAATATTTTTGATATTTCAATTCATTCGTGTAATTTCATAGATGAAAATCTGAATTATTCATTGCGTTGAAGTAACTTCTCTGATCACAGAAGCCTTTGGATAATATTTTTTGTTTGATTTGCCATATTTCAAAATGCTTGAAAAAAAATTCTTTTTTCCTAGGCTATGAGTCGCATGGGCATATTCACACGCAGTGTTTTTTTTTTCTGCAAAATTCTTCTCTTTATACCAGGGATTCCGGCAGGGCCCGATTTAGAAAATTCTTGACTATAGGCAGAACTCGGGATGGGGGCCCCCTAACACTGTGGGCGTAAAATTTACAAAATTGACACACAAAAAAAATAATCATGAATAATTGTAAAAGTACCATTTTACCAAGAATTGGCTATTTGAAGCAATAGTGCTGGGTGGAAATGCCGATTATAGATATTAAATATTAAAGTTAAAATATTAGCAGGGTTTGATTACTGATTACTGATTACCCATTACTAATTACCCAGGTTCGTTTTAACCCCAGCATGTAAACACTGTAGAAAAGATAGACACAACTTAAATGTTTTATAAATGATGAGGACCAATATTTACAAATTAACAACAAATATTTATTACACAAATAAACAGTTAAATTACAGTATTAAAATGATTCTTCTTCTCATAACTACATGAATAATAAATAATGTGCTAAAATGATTAATATTTTTTTAAACAGCAAGTTGGGTCCTCACCGGATTAACATGTAAAGGTATGTATCATTTAAGGAATATTTAATTTAATTTTAAATTGAAAAATACTACTGTACTGTCCTTCAACCGAAAAAGTAAAGAATGACTTACCCCAAATATCGGCTAGCTAAAATGACATCATGGTTGCTATATGGTGGCAGGGTGGACTCGAGAGTCCCGCCACAGGGCAAGCCCGTAGGCTATTCGCCCTCTGCACACCTCTCTCTCCCCAATCTCTCTCAGCTCCTCTATGTATATCTCTCTATAATCTCAAAATCTCATTTCTACCTCTTAATATTCATCTCAACTTTTTGCATATATGTTTTCACCTTCCAATCACAATATTTTCTTCTCCATATAAACTCCACCTACGTCTTAAAACCCTTTTCTAGTGGCCCTAATATTTTTCTTTTATTAACATCACACTTCTCATTGGACCTATACTTATCTTTCACATTTCCCCCCTTTTCCTTTCTACATTTTTCTTATATTTTATTTTCTAACACCTGGTCAGTTTTATAACATTTTTTCCTTACCATGATCCATTTTTTCATTACCATTGCGTAAATTCCTTTCAATATAATCCTTATTCTAAGGGGCTTTTTTCGACTGACCCTCGTCCAACGCGACTCTTTTATCATGGGGCTTTTAACTAAACGCGATTCTAACTTTACTACTGAGCCTTTCTTATGGGGCCTTTATATGGGAGCGGTGGCTATTTCTAAACTTTCCCCTCTTTACCATAAATATATTTTTATTGCATACATTTCCTTTTCTAACAATCTTTTAAACTTATGTAAAATGCCTTTTCTTATGCTGACCACTATAACCGGCTGAATCCTGAATCTACCCTTCCTCTGCGTATCCAATTTTATAGCTGACCCTTTTCTTATTTCTTATCCTTTCACTACGTTTTACAATGCATAAAGAATCTTAAACATGACTTGCAGCTGTTGATTCTGCTAGAAACCCTTTGCTGGCTTAAAGAGCCAGCAATAGAAGCTTAGAACATTATCAAATAACAAAAAGCAATACAACATATTAATTTCATCATTAAAACACCAATACAATGCAACCAGAAAAACTTATTAATCCCTTATATACACTATAGCATACATATGATGAACTATACTATAACAATACATATGATGAACCAATCAATCAAATTTGAAAGGATATATAAAAAATTTGCTTTTAAAAAATGTAAAGTTAAAAAACATTTGAATTGGGAATTTTTACTTTTTTCTTAATAAAAATTTTGGGGTGCTCCCAACATTCGGGGGCCCCTAGGCCCGGGCCTAATGGAAAATAATGGCCTGGATTCCGGACCCCTTTAAGGCTGCTATGTACAAACCCCACTGGATTCGCTCACCTCAATGTTAACCTATGGAGAAAATTTGTCCACGGATTGCCGACTTCGATTCAAAGATTTTTTTTTTAAAATTGTACTCCGTCATAGAGAAAGAAATTTTACACCTGTGTACCGCTTTCGTTTTTTTTTAAAAATGCAATTAATATTTTTAAATTTAAATTATTCG